>JANAVB010040817.1:3116422-3716422 GCA_029216955.1 Iris pallida | reverse complement strand
CGACATCAAAGCCTACTTGACGAGCCTACCAGTCCTGTTAGCGCCAGTCACCGGCAAACCATTTCTCCTCTACGTCCGTGCCATGGATCATTCTCTTGGCGCTCTGCTCGCTCAAAACAGCGATACAGGCTACGAACAAGCAATCTACTACCTCAGTCGAACACTCATTGGGGCCGAACACCGGTACAACCCCGTCGAAAAGGAGTGCTTAGCTTTGGTGTTTGCCATCCAGAAGACTCGTCATTATGTCTCGGGTCAGACAATTCATGTCATTTCCCGAGTCAATCCGCTCAGAGTCCTCATGACGAAGCCAGGATCATTGAACTCCCGGCTGGCTACATGGGCGATCTTGCTAACACCGTACAACATGGTGTTTGTGCCCCAAAAAGCTGTTAAGGGTCAAGCTCTGGCTGACTTTTTAGCTGCACACCCCATCCCAGAATCCTCAAAACTCTATGAAGATATCCCGGATGAGGTCCAAGAATCCAACGTCACCGAAGGAAGCTCCGTTTGGCGGATGTTCTTCGACGGCGCTTCGAGAACAGGCCCCAAAGGCCAAATCATCGCAGGAGTGGGGGTAGTCTTAGTCTCCCCCGATCAGCTGGTCATCCAGCGTGCGTACTCTCTTTCGAAGTCGTGCTCCAACAACGTTACCGAGTACAACGCACTCGTCATGGGACTCCAGCTCGCACAACAGCTGGGGGTCGACCATCTGGAAGCTTACGGCGACTCAAAACTCGTCGTAAACCAGGTTCGGGGACAATACGAAGTTCGCCATGAAGATTTAATCCCTTATCATGAAGTCGCGTTGAACATCATTTCAACCTTCACCGGGTTCTTCATTGAACATGTCCCCCGTTTACAAAACTTGGAGGCCGATGCTCTGGCTGGCCTCGCAGCCTCATTAGCAGCACCCTTTGGGACTCAACACTATATCACGGTAACAGGACAAGATCTGATTTGTCCCAGAAACAACCTATGCTTGCAGGTGGCTCCCGCTATGCCGACAAACACTGGTGTTAATGTCCGAGACTAGAGGTTCCCGTTCATCGACTTTGCTGTCTACGGAATCCTTCCAGAGGACTCGAAGGAAGCCGTCTCAGTCAGGAGACGCTCTCTTCGATTCTACTACGATACAGCTACCAAAACACTGTACCGACGCTCCTTCGATGGGCTCCTCCTTCGATGCCTGTCCAACGAAGAAGCAGCTGAAGCTCTTCAAGAAGCTCATGACGGAACTTGTGGAGCTCATCAACCCGGTCCTAAGTTGCAAGATCGACTACGACGTATGGGCTACTACTGGCCAACCATGGTTGCCGATGCTGTCGAATATGCCAAGAAGTGCCACGCGTGCCAACTTCATGCAGACTTCATACATACACCATCGGAGCCGCTACATCCTACAGTCGCCTCCTGGCCCTTCGAAGCCTGGGGCATGGACATTGTAGGGCCAATCACCCCTCCTTCATCGAGAGGACACCGTTTCATCCTGGCCATCACCGACTACTTCTTCAAATGGGCGGAAGCAGTTCCACTAGCAGAAGTAAAAAGCTCCAGGGTGGTCAGCTTTATCAAACACCATGTCATTTACCGTTTCGGAGTACCCCGGCGGATCATCCATGACAATGGTCCTCAGTTTATCAGCCACATTTTCAGCAGGTTCTGTGACAAGAATCGCATTCAGAACGTGGCCTCAACCGCCTACAATCCGGCAGCAAACGGATTGGCTGAGGCATTCAACAAAACTATCGTTAGGCTGCTCAAAAAGGTCGTGTCATCCAACAAACGCGACTGGGACGAAAAGCTTGGCGAATGCCTTTAGGCCTACCGCACAACGGTACGGACCCCAACAGGCAACACTCCATTCTCCCTAGTCTACGGGAGCGAAGCAGTACTGCCTCTCGAGATACAGATACCTTCGCTTCGCGAAGCAATCACAAACGAACTCACAGAAGAGGACAATCAACATCGTCGTCTGCGGGAACTGGAGGCACTTGACAAAAAGCGTCTCTTAGCTCAACAACGCATCGAGCTCTACCAAGCCCGTATATCACAGGCTTTCAACAAAAAGGTCAAAAAGAGGACTTTCCAAGTTGGCGACCTGGTTTTAGCAGTCAGAAGACCAATGGTGTTGACCCACAAGACACCAGGAAAGTTCGAGCCCAAGTGGGAAGGACCTTTCATCATAGAGACGGTATACTCAAACGGTGCTTACCGCCTCGCCAAACCCAATGGGGACTTGTTTATGATGCCCATCAACGGCAAGTTCCTAAAGAAGTACTATTCTTGACATCCTCCAGACATGTACTTCCTCAAACAACCTCTTTCCACAAACTCATACGCCTCCGGAACCCAGCTGTTCCGTGGCATCTTCCAGTAGAAAGATAACCACGTCCATATTACCTCTGAGTTGTCTCTCTACACCCTACAAAGCGGAATCTTATACTTTGTAAGCCTATGCAACCCTTCATGTTTACCACGTCCACATTACCTCTGAGTAAACATCTTGTACAAACAACCCCTGCGTTATTGTATATTTATCGCAGAACTTCCACGTCCATATAACCTCTGAGTTGTTCAGCATATCCCCCAAGATCATTCCTACCACGTCCATAATACCTCTGAGTAGGGAGATTCTATCATTTCGAACCCAATGATTGCCATGTCTACATTACCTCTGAGCAAACATAATGGTTCCTTCAAACTTATTATCTGTACCTGAAAACTAAGGTACGCAAAAGATAATAGGTCCACACAAATCATCAAGTTCATGACAACAAAAGATGAACACAGCACAAAAAAGTTGTAGACTTCTTTATTCTTCAAAAAAAAAGGAGTACAAGAAGCTACATCATCCCCCAGCTAGGGTTGCAAAAGAACACAAAAGAAAAAGAGAAAAAAGCTATGGTCCCTGAATCTCCCCAGGATGGGCTGAGAGCTCCCTGACTCGAAGCTTTAAGTCGACTGCGCGGGCCTCCACCGTCGCCAGGACTCGTCGCTCTGCTTCCTGGCGCATCAATTCAACGGACCCAGCGGAAGTATCACTTGCATGCTTCTCATCTAGTTGTTGTCGTTGCTGCGCCAAGGCAAGAGTCCGCTGAGTGAAAGTCGCTTCATCTTTCTTGAATGCTGTATGTTCAGCCCGGACACGCTCGACCTCTAACTGGAGTCGGGCCCGTTGGTCTTCAAGGCGGCGCATCTGGGTGTCGATATCCACGTTATTAGCTTCCAATGCAGCTCGAGTTTCCACCGTCGTCTTCATGGACTGAGACAACTGCTCTACCACAGCCTCAGTCTCAGCCACCTCGCGCTCCCAAACGCCCACGGTGGCCTGGTATGAAGATTCGATCTCGGCGATCAGCTTCCCCTTCTCCTCATCTATCAGGACAGAGAGGTCGTTTTGCTGGATGCGTTGAAGTTCCACGAGCCGCTCATCCAGCTCAATCACCGAAGCCTCCAGAATTTTAGCCATGTGGTCGTGGCCTTGGTGAATACGAATCAGCTCGATGCAGGGCATTGCCAGAGCTTTTGCCGTCACAAAACTTCCATTGGCATCCATCACAGCAGATACACCCTTCTACAATATTTTGTATACCCCCTCGACGAGGAATTTCACATACTCGTCTGCATCCGCCAGGACCTGCGGCGTCATCGCGAGAGTTGGAGGAGCTACTACAGTTTGCGGACCGGAAAAAGATCCGCCAACTTCAACCAGCGAGGCTTGAACCTCGGCATCAATGGGCTCTTCATCAACAGGGGCTGGACTTCCAGCCCGAGGAGCCGAAGCAACAGAAGGAGCCGGCACAGGTGTCGAGATGGTCCTCCAAGTAGAAGGAGCGACACAGGGTTCTACACCCTTACCCTTCTCAAGTCCGGAGGAACCACCGATGTCAACGGCCACCTCTTCTACCCCCAACGTCCTATCAACAGTTGGTACCTCCCTTGGCAGAATAGGAAGATTATCACTTGTCTCTTGACCCGTCGCAGCGGTCTTCACTGGCAGACAGGTCTCTTCATCGAGTCCCTCAACAGGGACAGAATCTGTCGCTACCTCCTGAGTGGTAGCCGCCTCAACTTCCACGGTTGAAGCCGGGGTAGGACTCGGCAATGATGTGGCCGACCTCCCCTCATCATGATAAAGAGGGGATTCAACCCTCTCCTCTGTCTCAACTACTTCTGTTGCCTCCGCAACAGGCTCTTGCAGCTCTGGAGCAACGTCATCGGAAGACGACAAACTCCATTCTTCTTCACCACCAGGAAACGGCGTGCTTGTTAAACCTTCGGCACTTGAAGCTTCCGTTCTGGCCTTTGCCGTCTCGGAAGCTGTTGCATCCTCAGTTTTCCTCCTGACATAATCTGGGGATACCGGAATCTCCACGTCAACAGCATCCTCCGGATCTTCCTCCATGGAAGACATCATGGTCGGCGGGATACGCACTTCAGACGAGCCCGCCGTCCCTTCTCGCCTGCTCCCACCTGACTTTGGGGTGCGAGGTTTTCTTTCTAACGGTTCCTACAAGAGAAGATGAAGCCTCGTAAATAGTGGAACCAAAATCAGATTATGTGGGACGCCTTTACCTCTGCGGACGTTGAATCCGATGACGCCGTCGGCGACGGCACCTTCTTCTGCTTCTTCGGTACAGGAGATTCAATCCCTTCGTCTGCATATCGCTTTGATCGATCGCCTGAGGGTTCTGCTTGAAAAACGGAAGGGGCACCCCGGTGACCTATCCCTGACGGACGATGCGATCGGGCCTTCACCGGCACGTTCCCGGTCGTCGCTAACTGGGTGTCTGCAATGAGACTGGTTTCCCTGTCATATTCGGAGGGCGCAGCAGCCATAGCACAGTAAAATTTGGCGGCTGAGTAAAGAATGGGCGGCCGCGGATCTGGGACGGGCAACGTAAAACGAGCCCCAGTACATCCGGCATTATAATAATGCCAAGCTCGTGCACCATCCAACAAACTTCCAATATACCCCAGAGAAATACTGGGGTTATCCAACATCATCTGGGCATAACCAAATTGCCGCGCAAAGTGGCTTGGCAAATATGGTTCCAGGTAGCACTGATTCCTGTTCCTGTATACCAGATGCGACGGCCGGATACTCTGCAACCAGCGGAATCCCCATTGAGGCAGAGTGGTGGTACCTTCGTCCAGATCCCTTAGATCTTCATTGGCCTCAAAGCCCAAGTAGATTGGACCAACTTTGGTAATATCCCAATCCTGAAGACGGGATAAAACCTTTCTACAAACAGGGACACCAGTATGTGACCAGCTCCTCCGATTGAAACGACGAAGGAGTGCATCTCCAGCCTTATAATCTTCTTCCGAGCCTGGACTCATCACACTGGGATGATGCAAAATCAGCCATCCCATCAAATAGTGAAACAGCAGTTCGGCACGCGGGAAGTTATTGTTTCGGCCTCTGTCATGAATCACATTTCCAGCAAACTCTCTCAAACCTCGCTGCAGGTTACATACCATTGCGGGGAGAAGAGCCAAACGCCGGCCGAAGACCAGCTTCACGGCTGGCAGGATTAAGTTTCGGGTTACCCTCTCTACGGCACCGGATCCGCCCGTGAACACGCAATCCCGGAGCCATATCATCAGGTAGGACGCCAACACCGCCTTGGGTGACATCCGATAAGCAAGATGCCAGAAGCAGCTGTAGGAGCGTGCATCTGACTGCTGGTCCTCATTTCCTCGGGGATTTTTTTCCCTAACCTGCTCATTTCGGACAACACTTCGCTACGAGAGAGCGCCGGTGGAGTGGAAAATTGTGAGGGATCCTCCTTGTCTTGTCTAAAGACATAATCTCTCCAAACGGTCACATGAGGCTGCGTCCCGTTCCTATCCCGTCTCTGCATATAGTAATAATGACTCGCCACTTCCTTAAAGACGGCCGTCATCTCCTCAGCCCTGTCCCCCAGGACTTGAAGTTCCTCGTTGGTGGGAAAGTACTCTTCATAGGGTTCTGACCCCCAAGGGAGTTTTGACACCTCGTACATCTCATGAAGTACGAACCCTAATTCCCCCACCGGAGTAAAAAAGGTCCCGGTATGGACATCAAACATCTCCAGTAGTGCGAGGAACATATGCCTGTTGAGATCAACACCCGCCTGGGTAGCACGGATCGCGGCAGTCAACCCAATCTCTCGAAGCTCGGTCCGAAACCGTGACAAGATCCAGAGTGTCAGTTTATCCCACTTGGAAACGTAATGGCACCAACCCTCTACCCGAAAATCTCCTTTCGGGTATGAGCGTTCCATCAAAAGCATACGATGTGTAAAAGTCAAAGCACTATAAGCAAACGTATCAATGGGTACGTCACTGTAGAGGCTCCCGGGGCGTAGAGTCCGCCAGGTAAAAGAAGACCCAGACCGTGTGGCGGTCAAAGTATCCCTTCGGTCGAAAGTAGAATCAATTTGGATGACGCCAGTCACCGCTCCCCCCTGAGAAGGGGTAAGATCCCAAGACATCCTCCTCTGGGAAACAAGGCAACAGAAGGATGTCAAAGGCCATTGACGTTCAAGTTGCTTGACAGTCATATGCACCCCATTCGCTGTAAAGAACCAGTCCTCCTTGACCTTCAACACCGTCACATCAGTAGAAGTGAGGCGGTCTCCGAATAGGAACTCAGGCTTCAAGAAGGTCAATTTATCAGATGTGGAAGATTTTAAAACACCACGTTCCATCATCCGTTTGGGGAACCCATACTGCTGCTCACGGATTTAGGTCATTCTCTCGGGAGGCTGATCCAGCATAAGAGCCTCTTGAGCGGGGTTTATTACTTCCTCATCATACTCTACTCCCATCTGGTTGAAGACAGCCTCCAAGAACACTTCATTCAAAGGCGGGATCGCTACTGACACTAGCAAAGATCAGAAAAATGTTAGAAGCAACAAGAGAAAGAAGAGCTTCGGCGCATCATCAAGGTCTAAGCCCATGCGCGTCAGCAGCCTCGGCGCATCATCAGGGTCTAAGCCCATGCGCGTCAGCAGCCTCGGCGCATCATCAGGGTTTAAGCCCATGTGCGTCAGCAGCCTCGGCGCATCATCAGGGTTTAAGCCCATGCGCGTCAGCAGCCTCGGCGCATCATCAGGGTCTAAACCCATGCGCGTCGACGAACAAAGACCGCGGCACATCATTAAAGACCCAAGGTCTATGTGTGTTGGTGTACGAAAAAAATGAGACTTACCAACCACCTCCAGCCGAACTTCGACAGGCCGTCGGGGAATGTCAGCCGTTACAACTTTCGTCGGCTCCTTCGCTTTCTCCTTCCCCTTGCCGGCACCACCGCGAGGAGTCTTGGAAGCCATTCTCTCAGAGAAGAAAAAGTTAGGGTTTTGAAGAAAAACTCTAAAGAAAGCAAAGACACAGAGCAGATGAACTCTCTCTCTCTCTCCAACCCTTACCTATTTATAGGGCTTGGTCGCACGCGTGAACCGATGACGTGTAATCTCAGCCGTCGCTTCGGGTTCCGTGAGGAGATAACAACAAATACAACCAAAAGATCATCATTAATCTTTTGGGTTACCAAGGCGTCATCATCATCAACTGGAAGGAGCATGCGCCCGAACAAGCATGCGTCCAACAATCATGCGCCCTGACCTCCATGCTTCTTATTTAAAGTATTCCAAAACTTATTCAAAAGTTTTGAAAACTTTGAAGGGGGTCTTGTAGAAGCATGGAATTTCACAGCCAGAAAGCCCATGCGCCAGGCACTATATGCGCCAGAACTCAGACAGCAAAATCAAATAAGCCATTCGAAGAAGGACTTTTTATATATATAAAAGTCTATTATATGGCTAGAAAAGGTTGTACAAAGGAGAATTTCTACAAAAGAAAGATCCTAGATCTACAGCCGGCTACCATCATGCGCCTTCCGATAGGCGCAGCAGTCATCATGCGCCTTCCAGATAGGCGCAGCAACCACCATGCGCCTTCCGATAGACAAAGCAGTCACCAAGCGCTGTCAGTTAGGTGCAGCAGATGTCATGCGCCTCCAGCCAGGCGTATCCTACCATCTCTTCAGCAGCTCAGTTATGTGCATCCCTTCAACAGCTCAGTTATGAGCAACTCTTCCAACCAGGCTCACCTGGCCGAGCAGAGCCCAGTTATGTGCTGCTCTTCCAGCCAGGGTCACCTGATAAGTGCTTCGATTACACAAAGCATTTAACCCTCTGGCTGGAACCAAGGAAGAGAAGAGCACGGCAAAGCTGTGGCCAGGGGAGGCTTCGAAAGAGCCTCCAAAGACCAAGGAAGACCGTGATCGAAATCATGGCACAAGGAGCTTTCAACACAAACAAAGTGGGCGGCACCCACTTTGAAGGAAGAGAGAGCCTAGCACCGCCATTCCGATCTACGGGTCTTCCGGAACAACGGAGACGAGGCCCGAACATCCCTATCTTTGGATGAAACAGGCACCTTCTGCCTGCCTCAAAAGCCCTCGACTCCGTCTTTTGGATGTAACAGTCACCTTCAAGTGCATCGAAGACAACACGACGTCTCATCTTCACCCTCGGGAGCACTTCGTCAACAGAATGCACCCGTATATCCAAGTTCATGTTGGAAGTACGTGAGGGAATGAGGAGCAAACCTTCTCTCCATGCCACTATTTATAGGCCGGGCAAATCAAACCCACGCGCCAAGTGGATGACCCTCCGAATTTTGTGCAATGAATTTGCATTTAATGGATGAACGGGACGCCTTGAATTCAGCCAAATGGCTATTTATAGCACTCGAGGAGCGAGACAGTCGCGCCATTAATGGACATGTCGGATGCGCCAGCCAAACAGCGCATCACATGGACGCGCCCTCCAGCATCAGGCACATCACACAGACGCGCCCCACAGTACCCGGCGCATCACAGAGGATGCGCCCCCTCACATCTCCATACCGAGTGGAACACCAACCAATGTGTCCACTCAGCTGTCCATCGAACGTCACAAACATTAAATGCTGAACTGACACCAGAGTTGGCAGCACGCTTCCCAAAGTCTGAACAGTTCAGCTTTTTCAGAGAACGAAGCGTCGGCAACGTCAGCATCATCATGACTCTATTCCGACGGCTACTGCCACGTGGCCATCCGCATGCGCCTCTACGGCCATGCGTCCAAACCAGCATGCGCCTCAAAAGCCATGCGCCTCAGACCCTTCACTGGTCCCTAAAGACAGAAGAAGAGTCTCCAGTTGAAGCTTTTGGCATGCGCCTCAAAAGCCATGCGCCCCAGACTGATCTCTGATCCCGAAAGACAGAAGGAAAGTCGCCTGCATGCGCCTCAAAAGCCATGCGCTCTAAACAGTTTGTAACCCCTAAAGGTTATGAGCCGCAGCCTCCTCCTGCGCCCAATCAAGGCGCAGCTCACCAGATTACTTCCCTCCACCAAATCCGAGATCTTCGAGCCATGAGTCGATGACACGTGTCTTTTGACTCAACTCGTCCAAGATTTCAGCAACAGAAAGATCTTCTTCTCTGCTACGTGCCGGCTCACAATAGCAGTATGAAGAGTTCTCCCCCTCAATCAGGGCGCATCATCTACGCGCCTCCATCAGCAACCTCCACGTGGCGTCCCCACACACTGGCGCATCCTACATGTGCGCATGAGCAGCCAGCCTGCAAAACTATATATAGAGGGATCATCTCCTTCACACACACAGAGAGAATCCACAACGAACATACAAGGAATCATCAGAGAGGCAGATACAGACACTCAACGTCTTCCTCCTCTCAGCAAGCTCCAGCACCCAGAGCAATCCACGCCTTCAGAGAACCGATAACCGTCGTCAGCCGGTCAACGGAGTCAACGCATTACCACTCGCTCCATTGGCACTAAGGACCCAGCTTAAACAAAAGTGTACTCCTAGGACTACATCTAAGTCCTACATTGTAACACTGTTCTGTTTGTATTAAAGTTTTCAATCAAACAATTTTAATGGCAAACAGATATATAGGGAGAGAGCATGTATGTGTGTGTGTGAAGAGAGTTAGGTGATAATGTGTATGTGTGTGTTAACAATGTGTGTAGAGAGTAGTAGTGTGTGTGTGGGTGTAACTGTTAGTGAGGAAATTGTGTGAGTGTGTGATTGAACATAGGGGTGTGAAGAGAGTGTAAAAATGCTTGTGTGTATTAAAGAGTGAGGGTGTGAGAGAGTGAAATAAGTGTGTGGCTTTGTGTGTGTGGGGGAGGGTGCACTGGACTGAACATAGGAATGTAAATGTGCAAAGGGAAACAACAGTTCAGTTTTGAGATTTCAAATTCAGTTATACACATTGGAAATCATCCCCACATTTCATTTAAAACTCAGTTCAGCCTATACTAATTCTCAGGTTTTCATCCATAAAGCTAATTCCAGATTTCAGTCTTCTATTCAATTTTCTAGGTTTATACAATCATGGGAAACATTCCACAGTTCACAACAAAACCCAAAACTCAATCTATAGCAGTTTACAATTTCTAGTTTAATAGCCTAGGCTTAAACCCAGTTTTTATGAGCCAAACACATCAAATAAATCCCAAATTCGACACACATGTAGTTCAAGTATAGGAGAATAAATCTAGGAACTTAAACCAACATGTTAACAGTACAAAATGGGTTAAACAGTTGTACAAAATCGTATTTAAAACTGGAATTCACTGAGAAATCACATGTATCAGAAATTGGGAAAATGACAAACAATTAATGAAAATACATTCAAATGCGATTTAAAAGGTTGGTAACATATCTACATGTTGTATACGTGTCACACAAGAGTTTGTGTCCACCCAAGTGGACACAAACTTGTCCAATCTCATAAAAACCCAGATCGGGCATAACAGTGCACTGTCCAGTACACTGCCTCATGCACACGTGTACTTGTGTCGTGCACTCGACACAGGACACAACCGTGTCTCGTGGTCATCCACCTAGATGGCCCACCTATAGGACTACCCCATAAGCCAACTAGCCAGTATCTACGTCGTGTCTGTGTCGGATACGAAAGCCGTATTAGTGGGGGGAAAAACTAGTGCACAGTGTCAGGCAAATCCCCGTGCGATGGCGATTACTCTCTCGACATGCCACGTGGACACATGAGACTTGACACGTGGCGTGTCAGTCCTTGCCCCATGGCGTGTGTCGAGTCTCGCGTGTCCTGGTTGCGTGTCGTGTCCGCTACAGCCCTCGAGTGGCAGGGAATCAAATCCGAGCGCGCGCGCGCGTGTGCAGCGCGTGTCCACGCGTCGATTTTGACACAACCCGACACAATCACCACCTCAGAGGAACAGAAATCCAAAAGCAAGATCAAGACCTAGATTCTTATTCAAAAACATTACACAAAAAGAATTGAAATGCCCTTTGAGGCATTTCGACAAACACTTAAAGGACAGGTCTTATACGTGTCCAAAATGGACATGAAACCTATGGGACTCGACACGAAACCAATGTAATCACTTAGGGGACTCCTAGGGCTTCCTGAATATGTAAAGAAATCAAAATTTCATTGAGGAATGAGGAAGTTACCTATAGTTGAACTTTCTAGAAAAACCCCCTTTGTAGAGCTCTTCTCCTTGATATCCCAATCCAACAAATCAACAACAAACTAAAATAAAACTCCAATAACAGCAAGTATAGGTATATTAAAACCTAATGGAAGAGATTTGAATGAAAAAGGAAATAGAATGGAATTCTAGGGATTAAATGAAGTAGGAACAAACCTTTTTTCTAAACTTGAGCTTTCCTAAAAAGAGGCAACCCTAAAATTAAGAGAGTATTTATAGGGTGGTGTTCCCAAGGATGATATGGTGGCCGGCCACTTAGTCTAGGCTAGGGTTTTGGTAATGTCTTGGGCTTTGGGCCAATCCACAAGGCTATGGCTTGAATTGATTTATCAAGGTTCTAATCATAAGCCATGACTTATGACTTTCTAATTCCTATTGCTAACTAGAGTCTATTGACCAAACCAAGGGTTAGCTTAGGTTAGACTAGATTCATATAACCTAACCAAGTCTATACTAACTAGGGTTAGCTTCTAGGTTGGTCTACAAGGGTCAAAATCAATCTAGTCCAAACAATTCCAAAATAATTCATAAAAATTCCTATAAATTCAAATAAATTCTAATAAATTTAAATTACCCCAAAAATGTCAAAAATACCCTCAAACTAGAAATGGGGGTAGTGACAAATCTATCCTCCTTAAAAGAATTTTGTCCTCGAAATTGAAAGGCGAAATACAACTGATGAGAAGGATAGAAAGTATACCTCACGGTCCAAAAGGATATGGGTAGCGCTCGCGCATCTCATCCTCCCGCTCCCAGGTAGTCTCTCCTGGAGAATGATGCCTCCATGCGACGCGTACCAAAGGTATCACCTGGATCCTCAGAACCTTCTTCCGTCGATCCAGAATCTCCACTAGCTGCTCTGGATAGCTGAGAGAAGGCCCAACCTCATTCTCTGAATGATCGAGCACATGGCTAGGGTCAGCCACGTACCGTCTCAACTGTGATACATGGAATACGTTGTGGACCCCCACTAGCACAGGCGGTAAGTCTAGCCTGTATGCAACGTCACCGACTCTTCCGTTGATAACGAAAGGGCCAATGAAGCGCGGGCTAAGCTTCCCGCCTCCACCAAAACGTATCGTACCACAAGTCAGAGATATCCTCAAGAAAACTTGGTCTCCGACCTAATCACAAGCAAGGTTTCAATTATTTATAATAAACAAACATGATCAAAAATCACAAACAAACAAACCTAAATTTAATCCTACTCTAATCTGTACCTCAAACTCCAACGACCTCCGGTGGCTATCGGCCCAGTGCCGATGTCTGTCCTGCGCCACGCGAAGTCTGTCCCTGATGAGCTTCACCTTCTCGGCTGCATCAACAACCATCTCTGGCCCCAGTAAAGCTCGCTCACCAACATCATCCCAAGATAAGGGTGTACGACACCTACGCCCGTACAGAGCCTCGAAAGGTGACATCTCAATGCTGGCCTGGAAAATGTTATTGTAAGCAAACTACACCAAATGAAGATGATCCTCCCATAAACCTCCAAAGTCCAGGACGTACGTCCGTAGCATATCCTCAAGTGTCTGAATAGTCTGCTCCGACTGTCCGTCCATCTGGGGGTGGTATGCAGTACTAAACTTGAGCTGAGTGCCCAAGCTGGTCTGCAAACTCCTCCAGAAATGGAAAGTAAAATGGCTATTCCGATCTGAGATGATGCTGACTAGAACTCCGTGAATCCTGACTATCTGCCGCATATACATTTCCGCCAGCCTCTCTGTAGGCGTACCCACCTTAAATGGCAAGAAGTGGGCCAATTTGGTCAACCTGTCAACGATGACCCAAATCGCATCTTTTTCTCCTGGTGTATGTGGCAATCCTGATACGAAGTCCATAGTAATATGCTTCCATTTCCACTCGGGAATGGACAGCGGCTGCAACAATCCACCGGGCCTCTGCCACTCGGCCTTGACCTGCTGACAGACCAAGCACCTAGCCACGAAGCGAGCCACCTCCCGCTTCATCCCTGACCACCAAACATGCTACCTCAGATCTCGGTACATCTTATTGGCACCCGGGTGTATAGAGTACTGAGATCTGTGGGCCTCCTGCATAACCTTCTCCCTGAGATCTTCGCTAGGCACACATAACCTGGAACCGTGCCTCAAGGTACCATCCTCTGCAAGAGAAAACTCACCCTCCAGCAATCCTGTTCAAACCTGCTCTCAGAGACACCGTAGAGCAACGTCCTCAAACTGAGCTGACTTGATCCTCTCCACCAAGTCCGACTGAATCTGTATCCCCCATAACTGCATCTGTACCCCGGGCACGATCACCTCAATCCCATGGCTCTCTAAGTCGGCAAGCAAATGCCGATCCATGGTCAAACACATGGCTGTCGGATACCTACTCAAGGCATCGGCAACCACGTTGGCCTTCCCTGGGTGATACTGAAGTATGATGTCAAAATCCTTCATCAACTCTAGCCATCTGCACTGTCTAATGTTCAAATCCTTCTGAGTGAACACATACTTTAAGCTCTTGTGATCTATGAAGATCTCCACCCTCTCACCATACAGATAATGCTTCCATAACTTCAGAGCAAATATCACTGCTGCCAGCTCCAGGTCGTAGGTAGGGTAGTTCTTCTCATGGGGACGCAATTACCTGGAAGCATAGGCAATCACCTTTCCATGCTGCTATAAGACGCAACCCAGCCCCTTCCCTGAAGTATCACTATAAATAGTGAATTCACCTGATCCTGAAGGCAATGTCAGAATCGAAGCTGTCGTAAGCCGCTTCTTCAACTCATCAAAAGCTGCCTGACACTCCTTTGACCAAACGAACTCAGCATCCTTCCGGGTCAGCCGAGTCAACGGCTCTGCAACCCGGGAGAAATCCTGCACAAATTTTCGATAATATCCTGCCAGCTCCAGGAAACTCCTGATCTCTGCAACTGAAGTCGGCGCTGCCCATGCCTCAACTGCTACAATCTTCTTGGGGTCAACTGAGATACCATCTCCAGTCACCACATGTCCCAAGAAGACCACCTGGTCCAAGAAGAACTCATACTTGGAGAGCTTTCCGTAAAGCTGCTCCTTCCTGAGAGTCTCCAGCACGATCCTCAAATGCTCCTCGTGCTCCTCCTCAGTCTTGGAATATATCAAGATGTCGTTAATGAATACTACCACAAACTGATCCAGATACTGGTGGAACACCTTGTTCGTAAGGTTCATAAATACTTCTGGTGCATTGGTTAGCCCAAACGGCATAACCAAAAACTTAAACTGCCCGTACCGCATCCTGAAAGCGGTCTTGGGAATATCCTCCCTCTTCACCTTCATCTGGTGATATTCTGACCTCAGATTAATCTTGGAAAATACCTGAGCTCCGCTCAACTGGTCAAAAAGATTGTCGATCCGCGGCAGTGGGTATTTATTCTTGATCGTGAGGTTGTTGAGTGCCCTATAGTCAATATGCGTACTGACCCATCCTTCTTCGGTACAAACAACACTGGTGCACCCCATGGCGACGAACTCGAGCGGATAAAGCCCTTGTCCTGTAGCTCATCCACCTGCTTCTTCAGCTCCACCAGCTCGTTGTTGTTCACCCGATAGACATACTGAGAGATGGGTTCCGCTCCTGAAACCAAGTCTATCGAGAACTCTATGTCTCTGTCTGGTGGAAATCCTGGCAACTCCTCTGGGAAAACATCCATATACACTGCTATTAAGGGGTGTGGAATCGCCTGCTCCTCGACCGAGACTCCAGAGAAGACCCCGCTGCTCTGCTCTGCCTGACGTCTGGAGTACTCGAACTCTGGCTCCCCCGGCGCTCTGAAGAGAACTCTACCCCCTCTGCAATCAATGCTAGCGTGGTGCCTGCTCAACCAATCCATGCCTAATAATATATCATAGTTCGACAATGGCATTACGAGCAGGCTCACCTCCAACTCTCGGTCTTCCAAAACTACTCTCCGACCCTTACAAACATCACTCACGAGGATAATGCCACCCCCGGTCATGATCTTGTAAGTCCTAGGCAATAATTCACCTATGCTATCGTGTCTAATCGCAAAAGATACTGATATGAAGCTATGCGAAGCACCGGAATCGAATAAT
Organism: Iris pallida; assembly: GCA_029216955.1. Taxonomy (NCBI): domain Eukaryota; kingdom Viridiplantae; phylum Streptophyta; class Magnoliopsida; order Asparagales; family Iridaceae; genus Iris; species Iris pallida. The sequence goes on along the minus strand of JANAVB010040817.1, from coordinate 3,700,812 downwards.
ACAAAAGCTGGACTGGAGTCGAGAAGAATCGAACCTGCAATCAGCTCTCATATCACCTCTGCATCTCCAGCTGCCATGGCGAAAGCTCGCCCCTGCTGGCCTCTCCTGTCCTGCTGCTACTGTTGGACGAACCTCTGCTGCTGTATCGGCAGGGCTGGTCCCCTCTGCTGGCCTGCTGGAGCCCTAGCTCCTCCTCCCGGGCCTGCTCGTGCTATACGATACTCCCTCATCTGGTGGTCTGCTGAACCACACACCAGGCACTGGCCCAGCCTCTTTCGGCACTCATTAAAGACGTGCCCAGGCTTCTTGCAGTAGGCACAAGTGACACCCTGTCTCTGATCCTGCCGGTACTATCTCGGCTGCTGCTGCTGATGAACTGGCCTCTGCTGGATCGGCTGCGGCTGAAACTGCCTCAGCTGCTGGTGCTGAAAGTGGGGCCTCTTGGCCTGGCCTCCGCTGCTGCTGGTGCCCCCAACTGGATCTCGCCCCCTCTTGAGCCTAAGATCAAGATCATCCTCTGCCAACAAGGCTCCCGTCAAGATCTCCTCGAATGTGGCATCCCGGTTGCCCTTGGTCAAGGACTTGACCTCCTTGACTAGAGTCTTCCAGAACCTCTGGGCCTTCGTCGTCTCACTCAAGCCCTCTACAAACCTGCCGAGGCGGCCAAACTCCCCGGCGTACTCCTCCACTAAAAGGCTCCCCTGGACTAGGCTCTCGAACTGCGACTCCAAGGCTCTGAGTGCTGAATCTGGGAAGAACTTCTTCTTAAAGAAGCCCTTGAACTGCTCCCAAGTCTGCCCAGGTACCCCCACCCTGGGGTTTGACTGATACCAGGTGCGAGCAAGATCTCGCATCCGGCTAGCTGTGACCTCAATCTGGAGATCTGCTGGTATCCGGGCCAAGCGAAAGATCTCCTCTATATGCTCGATCCACTCATCGGCATATAGGATCCCCTCTGTCCCCAGAAAGTCTCTGGAGCTCATCTTCTGAAACTGTTCGATCCCCGGTGTCCTCGGCTGCTGAACCACCGGTCGAGCTGCAACCGTCGTAAGGGCCAGCTCTATGCCCCTATCATGTCGAGCCTGCTATCGGTCCATGAACTGCTGGAAGTATGCGAACATCTGTGCTGCATCCACGTATCCTGTAGGCGGTAGCTGCTGGAAGGGCTCCTCTGCGATGACTGGGTCCTGCCTCCGAGCCGGTGGAGGCATACCCCCTGCTGCTACTGTCGAGGTCTCAATACGAGCAGAGGTGGCAGGAGCTGCAGTCCTCTGGCCTCGCTGTACTGGCTGGGAGGTAGCAGTCCCCTCCATAGCATCCCCATAAATGGTACGCTGCGATCGAGTCTCTACCATCCTGAAGATAGACAAACAAGAGTATCAATTTCTGAGAAAGAAGCGAAATAACAAAGGCGGACAATTAAAATTCAAGAGATCAGCTGACAATAAGGATTTAGATGGCAATAAAAGAAATTTTTCCTAAAGTGATTGAGTACCTTAAAATTAATGTCCTATATCCTACTGCAGGCTGTAGTGATACTCTAATTCGAATAACACTACACTTCTAGTCTAGACCTGCATGGGCCACCACTAAAAATGTGTCACGACCCGCACCCTAGAGTAAGGGCACGAGACGTGGGTACGTCCAGCCTACGCCGCAGTGTCGGCGGTAGAACGCTATCCTAGGTCAACATACATCTAGCAATATATCTCTAAACAGTTTATACTCCCCGAATGGGGGTGACATAGCAGTAAATAAACTCAATCACAATCTAAGGAGGAGATAGCACGATATGAAATAGAACTCAAGGAAAATAGATGATAAAGTAGTCTAAGATAATCCCAGCAAATATCCAGAGGTACATGGTCTCAGATACTGAATGAAATAATATATACAACTCAGAAACTCAGACAGAATAAATTCTAGCTAAACAGTCTCAAGACAACATAAGATAAGATAAGCCTAACTAAACTAGTCTAGGCAATGGGGGTGATGTCCTTAGCTAGAGCTGGGTCCTCCTGAGGGTCCAGCTCGCAAGTGTCATCTAAGGCTGCTCCGTAGAAAGTATCCAGACAGGCCTCCTCCTCGTCCTCTGTAATATTTTCAACAGGTCCAGTCAGGACAGGAGCGAGTACAGTACATCTCAACAGTTCATAGCTGGTTAGAAAATATAATCATGCAGTAAAGTAAGATACAAGTACTGAAAGAAATGTTGTATGTAAACAGAGAAAGAGCTGTAATAGAAATATCTACTATAAATAGAGACTAACAGTGGCTAGTGAGCCAGAATACAATATAGACATGTAAATAGCATAGGAGATTCTGATAAGACACTATGGAAGAGATTCTGATAAGATACTACTTGGGTAATATTCACATGTCTACTTCTACTCTCTCGTACCCCCAATCAAAAAACAAGGATCCAACCAAGTTATGTTATAATTCCATGCAAAGGCCCCCGAAGGGTGATACATGGATGTCCCAAAAATAGGGATTCTAGGAGATTCTAGGATACCCAGTAAATGGGATAAGAGATTCTAGGAGACTCTGTGATCATAAGAGTATACGTCATAAGTGATCAAAGAACCAGTGAAGCATAGTGATACGCCATGTAAGTGAAACGCACAGAACATGTAGTACCCGATGCTCCCTAAGGATAACATCTCAAGAAGGGATCCATATAGTACTAATCCGTGTGACCAACGTGACAGTACAAGTAAAGTAATTTAATGCAGGAAATAATTCTAAGTAGGATATAAAATGATCAGAGAATGTACTCGCCTGGTATCTGAGTGTCCAATATGAAAGTATTGTCCGAGGAGTGGTGTCTAGCTCCTAATCAGAACAGCACAAGTCACAACAAGTCTAAAATGGTAAAATGAAGTTCTACTATGCACTCTACATGATTCTAGGTCAATCTAGGTCAAAGTCAACTCTTGGTCAACCTTGGTCAACCAAGAAGTCAAACCTAAGTCAACTATAGTCAAACTAGGTCAACCAAGTCTAAATTAGGTCAAACTAGTCTACATTAGTCTAATCAAGCCTAGCTTAGTACTCCTACACAATCACTAGGTCAAACCAACATCACACATACACAATTATTAAACACATATATCTATGTACCCTACATATACATTACATACCTATATGATATCCATACATAAATAGATATTCATATATATTATATATTCACAATACATTATTAACTTATATATATACATGATATATAGGGAGAGAGCATGTGTGTGTGTGTGAAGAGAGTTAGGTGATAATGTGTATGTGTGTGTTAACAATGTGTGTAGAGGGTAGTAGTGTGTGTGTGGGTGTAACTGTTAGTGAGGAAATTGTGTGAGTGTGTGACTGAACATAGGGGTGTGAAGAGAGTGTAAAAATGCTTGTGTGTATTAAAGAGTGAGGGTGTGAGAGAGTGAAATATGTGTGTGGCTTTGTGTGTGTGGGGGAGGGTGCACTGGACTGAACATAGGAATGTAAATGTGCAAAAGGAAACAATAGTTCAGTTTTGAGATTTCAAATTCAGTTATACATATTGGAAATCATCCCCACATTTCATTTAAAACTCATTTCAACCTATACTAATTCTCAGGTTTTCATCCATAAAGCTAATTCCAGATTTCAGTCTTCCATTCAATTCATTTCCAGGTTTATACAACCATGGGAAACATTCCACAGTTCACAACAAAACCCAAAACTCAGTCTATAGCAGTTCACAATTTCCAGTTTAATAGCCTAGGCTTAAACCCAATTTTCATGAGCCAAACACATCAAATAAATCCCAAATTCGACACACATGTAGTTCAAGTATAGGAGAATAAATCTAGGAACTTGAACCAACATGTTAATAGTACTAAATCGGTTAAACAGTTGTACTAAATCGTATTTAAAATTGGAATTCACTGAGAAATCACATGTATCAGAAATTGGGAAAAATGACAAACAATTAATGAAAATACATTCAAATGCGATTTAAAAGGTTGGTAACATATCTACATGTTGTATACGTGTCACACAAGAGTTGGTGTCCACCCAAGTGGACACAAACGTCTCCAATCTCATAAAAACCCAGATCGGGCATAACAGTACACTGTCCAGTGCACTGTCTCGTGCACACGTGCACTTGTGTCGTGCACTCGACACAGGACACAACCGTGTCTCATGGTCATCCACCTAGATGGCCCACCTATAGGACTACCCCATAGGCCAACTAGACAGTGTCCACGTCGTGTCTGTGTCGGATACGAGAGCCGTATCAGTGGAGGGAAAAACCAGTGCACAGTGTCAGGCAAATCCCCGTGCGATGGCGATTACTCTCTCGACACGCCACGTGGACACGTGAGACTTGACACGTGGCATTTTAGTCCTTGCCCCATGGTGTGTGTCGAGTCTCGTGTGTCCTGGTTGCGTATCGTGTCCGCTACAGCCCCCGAGTGGCAGGGATCAAATCCGTGCGCGCGCGCGCGTGTGCAGCGCGTGTCCACGCATCGATTTCGACACAATCACCACCTCAGAGGAACAAAAATCCAAAAGCAAGATCAAGACCTAGATTCCTATTCAAAAACATTGCACAAAAAGAATCAGAATGCCCTTTGAGGCATTTCGACAAACACTTAAGGGACAGGTCTGATACGTGTCCAAAACGAACACGAAACCTATGGGACTCGGCACAAAACTAATGCAACCACTTAGGGGACTCCTAGGGCTTCCTGAATATATAAAGAAATCGAAATTTCATTGAGGAATGAGAAAGTTACCTATAGTTGAACTTTCTAGAAAAACCCTCCTTTGTAGAGCTCTTCTCCTTGATATCCCAATCCATCAAATCAACAACAAACTAAAATAAAACTCCAATAACAGCAAGTATAGGTATATTAAAACCTAATGGAAGAGATTTGAATGAAAAAGGAAATGGAATGGAATTCTAGGGATTAAATGAAGTAGGAACAAACCTTTTTTCTAAACTTGTGCTTTCCTAAAAAGAGACAACCCTAAAATTAAGAGAGTATTTATAGGGTGGTGTTCCCAAGGATGATATGGTGGCCGGCCACTTAGTCTAGGCTAGGGTTTTGAAAATGTCTTGGGCTTTGGGCCAATCCACAAGGCTATGGCTTGAATTGATTTATCAAGGTTCTAATCATAAGCCATGACTTATGACTTTCTAATTCCTATTGCTAACTAGAGTCTATTGACCAAACAAAGGGTTAGCTTAGGTTAGACTAGAGTCATATAACCTAACCAAGTCCATACTAACTAGGGTTAGCTTCTAGGTTGGTCTACAAGGGTCAAAACTAGTCAAAATCAATCTAGTCCAAACAAGTCCCAAAAAATTCCTAAAAATTCCCATAAATTCAAATAAATTCTAATAAATTTAAATTACCCCAAAAATGTCAAAAATACCCTCAAACTAGAAATATGGTAGTGACAATTGCTACTTGTTGGGTCGATTGGATCATGAAGGTTTGGGGGAGGGTCTCTTGAGTTGGGGAAGAATTTTGTCAATCCCTTAAAATAGAATTTGGACCAACCCAATTCACTGACCATGTAATTGAACTGAATTAAGTTGTTGAAACAAGAGGGGATAATACATACAGGAATATGATCCTCAATTCCAAAAATTGTCCAAGAAGGTGCAGGGAATTAATGAAGCATGTTTAGTAAGTCAGTACATGGGAGGCTTGAGAGAAGAAATTAGATATGAGGTGCAGATTACAAAACCAACTACACTACCTGATGCCATTCAGATGGCAAGGCTCTATGAGGCGAGTCAATAGCTATCAAAAGAAGCTATAAAAGTGGGAAAATGAGCACACACAAATCCAACCAACTCGTATCAAAATAATGAGGCTTCAAAAGGGGAACACCCCTAACTGCAGTAAGAGAAAAACCAATTGTTAATATGAAGATAACATGCATGTTCCATATCTCCCAGTGAGATAGTTACAAGGAAGAAATTTGGATTATGTTTCCTTTGTGATGAAAAATGGTTTAAGGGCCATATATGCCAGGAAAAGAAACTATATATGTTAGTTGCAGATGAAAATTCTCCAGAAGAAGCAAGTCAAGAAGGAGTTAAGAAGGAAGAACCTGAGGAGGTATCGGGCTCATTTGCTATCTATTTACAAGCTTTGTCTGGTCTTTCTTATCACTCCACCATGAAGCTGAAAGGTATTGTACATAATAAACCTGTCATGATACTTGTAGACTCAGGATCTACACAGAGTTTTGTGGATAGTCAGTTTAGTGACAGGACATTACCTAAAGGAGAAGGAAAAGCATTTGAATTGATGGTTGCCAATGGAGAAAAACTTCAGAGCGGGGGAATGAGTAAAGGAGTGACCATTGACTGCCATGGCAAGAAGATTATGGTGAATCGCTCCACTTAACCTATAGAAAATAATTGTTGTATATTTTATTGATTGACTACTCCACTACTTATAGGGAGTCTAGCTCCTCTTCATACTACATTTTTCCAATGTGGGACTAAGTCCCTTATTAGTTCTCAACACTCTCCCTCAAGATGGGTAATAGATATTAATCATTCCCATCTTGTTACATAGCTTCGACAGACTTAATGAACTAAGACCCTTAGTCAGACAGTCTGCCACTTGTTCTTCTAAGCGAACATGATCAATCTTCAGTATCCCTTGTTCCAGCTTCTCTTTGATGAAGAATCGATCGATCTTGATGTGCTTCGTTCTGTCGTGCTGAACTGGATTGTTAGCTATACTTATTACAGATTGACTATCGCTCAGAAGATGTAATGGTGCTCCCTTGTCCAGCTTCAACTCTGTCAGCAATGCTTTCACCCACAGCAACTCCGACACTCCTAAAGCTATTGCTCTGTATTCTGCTTCAGCTGTAGACCGTGCTACCACTGACTGTTTCTTGCTTCTCCATGAGACCAAGTTTTCTCCTACAAAGACACAATATCCCATGGTAGACCTTCTATCGTCTATGTAGCTCGTCCAGTCTGCATCGCAGTATCCTTCAACTTTTATACATCTATTCTTCTTGAACCATAGCCCTTTTCCCGGCGTCCCTTTCAGATATCTTAAGATCTGAAACACTGCATCCATATAACCCGTTCTTGGATCATGCATGTAGCGACTTACTACACTCACCGCAAATGAGATATCAGGGCGAGTGTGCCCCAGATAAATCAATCTCCCTACAAGTCGTTGATATCTTTCACGATCAACTGGCTCTCCTGCTTCTGCTCCGAACTTGCACTTCTGGTCAATTGGAGTGACTAATGCTTTGCATCCCAGCATCTCTGTCTCCTTCAGCAGATCTAGTGTATATTTTCTCTGTGAGAGAATAATTCCTTGTTCGCCTTCACACACCTCGATACCTAGAAAGTACCTCATCGCTCCTAAATCCTTCACCTCAAACTCCTTCGCGAGTTTTGACTTCAGCTTAGCGATCTCGACTTCATCATTACCTGTGATTACTATATCATCCACGTATACAGCAAGTATAGTGATATGGCCTCTTGCATGCTGAAGAAAGATCGTATGATCTGTATTTGCTTGATGGTATCCTATGCCTGTAACAGCCTTTTTGAATCTGTCAAACCAGGCTCGAGGAGATTGCTTGAGTCCATATAGCGACTTCTTTAGTTTATACACTTTTCCATGCGATGTCCCTCCGTCTGATTCTGTAGCGTAGCACCCTGGCGGGAGTTCCATGTACACTTCTTCTTGTTGGTCACCATGGAGAAAGGTTTACATCTAACTGGTATAGCTTCCACCCATAGTTTGCTGTAATGGAGACCAGAGTTCTTATGGTGCTCATTTTCGCTACTGGAGCAAACGTCTCATCATAGTCGATGCCATATGATTGTGTGTATCCTTTTGCAACTAACCTTACCTTGTATCGTTCCATTTTTCCTTCTGACGTCTCCTTTACTATGTACACCCATTTATATCCCACAGTTTTCTTTCCTTTGGGTAATGGAACCAGCTCCCACGTCTTATTTTTCTCCAGTACCCCAAGTTTTTCCATCATTGCAGCTTTTCACCTTGGATCTTTCTTTGCTTTCTGTCAACATTTGGGCAATGAAGTAGAGTCTAATGATGCAATGAAGGCTCGATAATTTAAAGAAATGTTAGAATAAGACAGGTAGTTGGCAATATCATGTTCATAATCATCAAAACGACTAGGAGCCTTACCCGCATTGTTGCAAGAATATCTTCTTAAGGGAGCAATAGGTGGTGGAGAGATCATACCATCAGAGTCAGAGAGATCCGCATCAGAATCAGATTGATTCAGTGCGGGGGCAACATCTTCATGAGTTGGAGCATGAGTAGACGAGGGACTTGGTACAGTAGGCACAGGGCATGGTACAGGCACAGTACTGGACTTCTGCTGTCTCCTTTTGTAGACTTGGACCTCCTTTTCCATTGTCTGCTGCTCCCCCTATTTAACATATGTATCTTCTTAATCTTCTGTATCGGAGTCACTGCTTTCTCTCCCTTTCGTCCAGTTTTCCACGACCGGGCATGGGACCGATCCAACCACCACAGAGGGGCTTATTTTCTCTCCCTCACATCTAACACCCTCTGTGTTAGGTGTGTCACCAAACGTTGAACCGTCATCCGAACCATAATATGGTTCCAGTTCTCTGAATATAACGTCCATGCTTACAAATATCTTCCGCTCAACTGGGCTCCAACATGTGTATCCTTTCTGAGTTGCCGTGTACCCGACAAAGACACATTTAACAGCTCTATGATCCAGTTTGTCAACTCCTGGCCTATTATCTTGGATAAAACATACACACCCAAATACTTTCGGTGGAACAGTGTACGTGGTTGCACCAGTAAGCATCTCCAACGATGTCTTCCAGTCCAATACCTGAGATGGAAATCTGTTGATGAGATAAGAGGTCGTTAACACCGCCTGCCCGCATAAGTGTTTCGGAACATTCATAGCCAGCATCATCGTCCGTGCGACCTCCAGCAGGTGTCTGTTCTTTCGTTCGGCCACACTATTTTGTGCCGGTGTATAGGCACATGAAGTTTGGTGTAGTATTCCATGAGTGGATAAATACTCAGCAACCTTCTTATTTGTATACTCCGTCCCATTGTCAGACCGTAAGCACTTAATTTTAGTGCCATATTGTGTTTCTATCCGGTGATGAAAGTCTCGAAACACCTCAAAGACATCACTATTATTCTTTATAAGGTAGACCCATGTCACGCGAGTATAACAATCAATAAAAGTGACGAACCATCAAAAACCGTTAATATCGGTTGTAGGACAAGGGCCCCATACGTCCGAATGTATCATATCAAATGCAGCTGAACTTCTACTTCCTGAACTCACATACGTGCTTCTGGTATATTTACCCAATCACATGCATTACAAAATAACTTCTTTTTATTAGCCCTTTGGTATAAGGACGGATATATTCGACTAATAATTTTAAAAGAAGAATGACCGACACGCTGGTGGTGGAGTAGCAATTCATCTTCTACACTGCGCCGTGAATCTTCCGGTGGTATATCTGCTACCAGAGATGCCAATGCTTTGTCTAGTCCAGTCATGTCCAAGTACCACAGTCCCTTATGCCATGTGCCAGTCCCTAGTCGTCGTCATGTCCTCTTCTCCTGAAAAGTTACTATAGGAATGTCAAAGGAAACAGTACAGTTAAGATCAAGAATAATGGCACTAATAGAAAGAATATTGACAGGAAAAGACGGAGCATGTAAGACATTGGTGAGAGTGAGAGAAGTGGTGCATGCAACAGTACCTTTACCCATGACAGGGCTGGAGTTACCATCAGCAGTTTGAATGCTCTCCAGTATCGATAGGTGAGTATAGTCCTGGAACTCACCGCAGGACCCCGTGACATGGCGAGATGCCCCAGAGTCCATAATCCAACCTGGTTGGTGGACAGCTGCTGTAAGAGCACGCACAGGAATACCTGTGCTGGTTTGGGCAAAGCAAGTGATGTGATCCCCCGAGGTAGATGACGTCCCATGACTGCCGTCCGAACCCAGCTTCGTAATGCGTAACCTCGCGAGGAACTCCTTCTCAAGAGGGGTTAACTCAGCCAGGTGATTTTCTCCCCCTTCTTCCGCCAGATTAGCTTTGTGTCCTCCAGAATAATTTTCTCTTCTACAAGCATAACCGCCTCTACCACCGCGACGTCCTCCGTAGCCCCGTCCACGATCACTCGATTGACTTTGCAGGGGTTTTGGACAAAATCTGATGTAATGCCCTGAGTCACCACAGTTGTGGCAAACACCGGCCACAGAGGGAGGCTGATTGAAGGTGGCAAGGGCAGACTTGTTAACAGCGGCTTGCTTCCCCTGGAAATAGCCTATGTTGGGCATCAACTTCAATCGAGTCTCTTCTTGTGCCATGGCAGCTATGGCTTCTTCTAAGGTTGGAAGCATGGGCTGTGCTAGGAGTACATTCCTTCTATGCTCAAATACAGGGTTAAGACCCTTCAAGAACTTTATCATCCGTTGTCGTGAAATATAATCCAAGAACTTTTGGAAATATTTTGCAAATGCTGGTTCAACTTGTGCATCTTCCATCCCAAGAGGATCATAGTAATCCAGATCAGACCAGTACTTCTTCAACAGTGCTGCATACTCAGAGATGGTACGGTCGTCCTGGGCCACCCTATCAAGTTTATCCTGTATTTGGAAGACCCGCATAGGATTTCCTGAGCCTGAGTACATATCCTTCAAAGTCTGCCATATATCAGCAGCAGCCTCATCGCCTCTACATTGTCTGACACCTGGTCGGTCAAGGAGGCTGTCAACCATCCAGCACAACATTGTTGACAATTTCCCAAATAGTAAACTCCTTTGAGGAGGGATCATCTGGCACCTTGGTTTGGCTATTGACGCAGCCAACCAAACCTCGTCCCTGCAGCGTCCGCATTGCCTGCCGTGACCATTTCAAGTAGTTGGATGTTCCTTCTAACTTCGTCTCTAGCTTGTCCAGCTTTCCCATTTTGTATGGTGACGGATCCACATTAGTATGGATCACACGTAGGGTTGCCTCGGTTAATCTCTTTGATAAAATATCATCAACCAAGGCCTTCATCTCTTCTGTTGTTAGTTTATCACTAATCGAGTCCATGGCATCTTCAACTGTGATTTGTCGTCGTCGTCGCCTTCATCGGCTTCGTCGTCATCGTCGGCTTCATCGTCGTCTTTATGTAAAGTCTTGAACAAAGACCTTATGAATGCGCTGTTAACGTGGCCAACACCGGCACGCGCATATAGATCCTAATTTGCAGATCGAGAACGAAAAAACAAAAAAAGTATTTTATAATTCCGGAGGGCGTAATCTAGGAACAGATAGTGCAAATAAAGCATTGACGTCCATCCGTCTTCCAATAACCGCCCACATAATCTCTCTCGTAAATTAGGGTTTTTTTGTTTTAAAAAAAATGAGGGTCGGCAGCGGTTGGGATCGGAAGAGGAGGGGTGCGTCGAGGGGTGGGCAGTAGCAGGGGGGTTCGTCGGCGGCAGCAGGGGGGCGTTGGGGCAGCAGGGGGGATCGTCGGCGGCAGCAGCGGGGGTGTCGGACGGGGTAGGAGGGTAAGTCGGGGGGGGCAGGGAGGAACTGTCGGGGGCAGCAGGGGAGTTCGGCGATAGGGAGGCATCGGGGGGGGCAGGGGGTTGCCGGGTTGGGGAAGGGTTAGGAAAAAAAAATTTGTGGTTATGGCTCTGATACCATGTAGAGAATAATTGTTGTATATTTTATTGATTGGCTACTCTACTACTTATAGGGAGTCTAGCTCCTCTTCATACTATATTTTTCCAATATGGGACTAAGTCCTTTATATATTAGTTCTCCTTTGTCAACAAACTTCAGGGTTAGATCATGAAAGTTCCATATAATATCGGTGTGCACAACTAGTTAGCTAGCTGCCCAAACAACGTGGCATCCTGTAATGGTTATGTTGAGAACTAAGTCCCTTATTAGTTCTCAACATAACCATTACAGGATGCCACGTTGTTTGGGCAGCTAGCTAACTAGTTGTGCACATCGATATTATATGGAACTTTCAGGATCTAACCCTGAAGTTTGTTGACAAAGGAGTCATACATTTATTCAAAGGGGTACACTCACCTCCTGACAGCTTAAAGGAACATGTGGAGAAAGACTTGAGACAGAAATCACAGGTTTTCATCATTCAGCTAAGCTCAGCATAGAAGGGAGGTCCAGATGAGGAAGAAGGCCAGAACTCATCAATTTGCTGAAGAATTATGACACGGTTTTTGATGAACCTAGAGGTCTTCCTCCCCCAAGAGAATTTGTTCACAAAATACCCCTCCTTCCTGGCACACTTCCAGTATGCAACAGGTCTGTCATGACCCGCACCCGGAAGTTCGGGCGCGAGTAGTGGAAGCACGCCCAGCCTACACCGAAGAGTCGACGGTAGTAAGATGTCAAATCTAAAGTATATCCAAACTCAACCCAGAAATATAACATAATCATGGTAACAAAAATATAACATAATCATGGTAACAGAATCTAACTCAATCATAAATACTAGCAGGAAGATATAAAATGGAAAGAAAATAATCCACAGAGTACATGGAAAGGAAATAATCCATAGAGTACAAATCTGATAATTAGGTACAGTCATCCTCAATTTATTACAACTCAGCAAATGTTCTGGAAATGAAAATCTAAAGACAGAAAGTAAGCCTAAGCTACCCTAAACATGCATCATCTGGTGGTATATCAGCTATGTCATCTCCAGAATCCTCAGCTACGTCATGATCTGCCTTAGGTGAACCATAGTAAGTGGTACAACAGTTCTCTAAATTCTCGTCTAAAAATGTGGTTATCCAGTCAGGGATTGGAGCAAGTACATCACGGAAAACTACTACACATAACATGATAACTATTATAAGACAGGAAATAGAAGAGATAATATTGGAGTGAAATAGTAACATGGTAAGAGTAGATAAAGTAAACAGGAAGTCATGGTATGTGTCATAGCAATATAAAATACAAGGGTCCTAGCTATACTACGTGAGGTTGAAGTATTGTGTTCTATATGTGATTGGACATAGGGTTCTACTTGGCACGACTCAACCATACGTGTCGTGTATAATTAGCTATTATTTGGGGAACATGATAAACAGGATTTTGATCACATATATACTAAACTACTTCGCAACTAACTAGCATACATGTCTAATTATGACAGAAAAACAAAAATAAAGTAAACAGGGAACATGGTAAACAGGAGTATAATAATCATGACATGAATCCACCAATATTAATCTCGTGTAAATACCTTGACAAAAATTATGGCATACACATTTAAATCGTGAAATACAACAACTATCAGAAAATGAGAGCATTCATTGGAAGTACTTGTCTCAAGTATCTGACGTCGACATACGCGACACGAACGTGTCGACACGAAAAATATCACAGTCTATAGTCCATAATAATAGTCCCAAATAAGTCGTGTCATCCAAATAATATCCAAATAGATGTCCCAGATCAGATCCAAAGTCCAAATATCCCAATAGCAATCCAATAAGTCCACGAAGCCGATCATACATTTAAGAGATTGATCACAAGCCACAATATATAAAAGTACGATTAGATTATGGTAATTACAATAGTAAGAGAGAAAGTCACACACTAATGCCTATAATCTATATATAGAAAATAAAATAGGTTTTCTACTTTAGTCAAAATATTTATAGTTAATATTTTGAAAATTATATAAGCCTATATTAGGTAAAATATTATAGTATTATAAACCAATTTATTGTCACTACCAATATAATAGTATAACATGCATATGCCAATATGTATGTATACTTATACAAAATACCCTACCTTAATATACAATATATATACATAATATATACCTAATCTGGCCTGATGAGCTTAGCCTAGTCCACGGGAAAATAATTAAACTGATAAAATTATTATTACCAAGGTATCGGATTAAAGTCCAATCCACTGTCAATTAATCCAGACAATAAAAACTTAATAATCATTGGGCCAAGCCTAACCAACAGTTAAAATTAATTCACAGTTTTAACTAATGCACAGCCCAACGGGCTGTACCCAAACCCATTAGGGTTTAAAACCCCCAAAGGCTTCTCTCTCCAAAGGAGAGAGAAAATAGATTTGTCAAAATATTTAGAGAAATAAAGAGAGGAAGAAGAGCGGTTGCTCACCGGAGAAGGTCGGCAGCAAGGGGGTTCGAACGGAGGAGAGGCGCGAGTTGATGCAGAAGTCCTGGATGAGTCTCCGTGCCGGAGAGAAGGTGACACGATGGTCGAAGCCGATCCGATCTGCATGGTGGGAACAGATTCTGGCCAGAGTTTATCAGCTCCCGTCGATGGCACGGTACGACGAGGTTAGGGGGCGGCGCAGGCCTGGCGAGTGGATCTGGCTTTGTTGGTGGTTTGGCAAGGTGGAGTGAGGGTTTTGGTGTGGTGTTGGGGTGGTGTTTTTGGCTGTGGTGGTCGACTGGTGACTTGTGGTAGTCGGAGGCGTGTGATGGTGGACATGAAGACGGGACTGGCCTAGGCGGTGGTGAGTTGATGGTGGCTAATAGCGGTCTGGATCAGAGTGAAGGTGGAGTACTTAATGGCCCAGTCCCAAAATACGTATAGGACTAGGATGCAAATACATGCCAGCTATGCAACGAGATGACTCCAGCCCAGCTCGAATATGTATAAGCTGTATGGACTATGGCATTAGGTCTAATAATGGCAAGTCAAAACTAATCTCAATCCACAATAAATAATAAAATATCAAGAATGAACAATATGGTTCGTGGTCTGCAGCCCACTAGCATACATGTCTGAATAGACTCAAAAGAAATCACGAATCTATTAAACTAGGCTAATAAGCAGAATATATCAAGATAAGAATATGCAGCACGAGAGAATAATAAAATGAAATCATACACCAACGATACCTGAATCCTGCAGACGCAAAACATAACCATCCATCAATTCTACCAGCTTGGCTATAACCTAGAGAGATCACCAGGTCCTCAGAGGACTAGCAAGACACATAATATACATGCCTACTGTATAATAAATAACATGCAAGAAAAATAGGAATAACAAGTAGAGGAAAGAATGACACGTAAGGAAACTCTACAGATGGTGACATGTCATGAGAATATAATATTAATCGTAGCTAAAACCGTAGCCCGGGGAGGCACTAACAGTCCGATAATATGTTCTCTATCATAGCTCGGGGAGACACTAATAATAGAGGATAGCCACGGCTAATAAAACATTCTCTCCTAAGGTACTAGGAAGTCAAGCCTATCTAGTCATATCCAAGTCAAGTACAGGTCAAATAGGTCAGAAAAAACATGGCACAGGCATATCAATACTATCACTAGATATGAACAAGATAGGAAAGATAGAACAAGTAGTATAGAAAGAAAAGTGAAAATCTACGTGCACGTGAAACTAGAAAGTAACCAAAACATGAAACAAGAGGAATATGTAACCAAGCAAGAAGGAATGGAAATAGAAAAGTATGTAAGTACTGTAAAGTTTGGCAAGGTGTATTTTACTGGGTTGTGAGCACTATGGTGACAAAGATCAGACAGGAAAGTAGGTGGAACAACGGCTGTCGAGGAACTATGGTCCAAACAAACGTCTTCGGATGCGGAAAATAGTCTATTATCTAATTATAAATAATATTGTACCTATTAGATTTATTTAATTAGGATATGGTATAGATCTTCGTATCAGCTTTCCGAAAAACTAAACGGATTGCATTTTCGTGCCCGGAATCTCCAGAAATCGCAAAAATATCGAAACATGTTTATTTTTCGGGAATCTAATACTCAAACAATTTTATAGAAATCTATATAACGAATTTTTTCTATTAACATATGTTTTTGGACATCTTACCTCGATATGCTTCCAACAAAAAAACTGGGACGCATTTCGAGTCCCGAGCTAGGAGATATGGCCCTACTAAGTTGCTTTGTCGGGTAGAAACGTGGCTGACTTTTCTAGCAAATTTGGAGAATATTTTTGGAAGAAAAAAGAAGGTGTGCATGATTTTTAATATAAGAATTATGAGATACCCATATATTTATACATATATATATATATATATATATATATATATATATATATATATATATATATATATATATATATATATATATATATATATATATATATATATATATAATTTATATAAAATATATATATATATATATATATATATATAATTAAGATAGATATGTATTATTTAATTTAAGTATGATTAGATTGGACATGTTAGAATAAGATAATCTGGATAGTAGTCGGATTACCAGTAAGGCTAAATTTGGAATATAATTTGTTTAAATATTATAATCAATGGTCATTATTGAAGGAGGCTTAATTTAGAATCTATGTGCTTCTATAAGATAAGAAACATATAATTTTCAATATTATATTTAGATTTAATTAAAATACAAAGAAAATTTGCATGGAGGGTTTCCTAATTAAGAATTATTATATTATTCAATCTTTTTGATTGATTGGTTGAGATTTCGTATATAAAATTTGATTTAGTGTATAGGATTTAACGAAAAATAGAAAACATCTGGGGTTTGAATCTAAATATTTAAATTAGAATTTTTTTTTAGATTTAATTAGTATACAAAGAAGATTGCATATGTGGTTTTCTTATTTGGAAAGATTGCATTTTCGAACTATCTAATTATATATTCAGATTTTATGTGATATTATTCTATTGTTTAAATTAAAATAAGTTGCTTTAAACTATAAGGATTCTTTAGGCTCACTTGGGTTGAGCTTAGTCGACTCGTGATTGGGTTCGGGTCTAGTTCGATTATTTTAGCACAATCGAGTCTCTTCAAAAGTCAATAACCTAATTAATAAATACTTAAATCATCCTATAGGGGTTAAGTCGTAACTTTGACTGGTTTTCCTAGTTAGAACACCGATTGGCTAAGCCTTCCTTACCATGGCTAATACACTAGTCAAAGAACACCACTACACTATCCGTGCCAAAATTTCTAGCCGATATGTATCTCAAAACTTAACCATAACTAAGGCCATATATATATATATATATATATATATATATATATATATATATATATATATATATATATATATATATATATATATATATATATATATATATATATATCCACTACACTATCCGTGCCAAAATTTCTAGCCGATATGTATCTCAAAACTTAACCATAACTAAGGCCATATATATATATATATATATATATATATATATATATATATATATATATATATATATATATATATATATATATATATATATATATATATATATATATATATATATATAAAATATATAATATATATATATATATATATATATATATATATATATATATATATATATATATATATATATATATATATATATATTTTATATATATTTTATATATTTTATATATATATATATATATATATATATATATATATATATATATATATATAATATTTGACTATTATAAATATAATCATTTACACAAAATTGTATTCAAATTTATTTGGCTGTATACCATCCCAAAATAAATTCAAAATAAATCTACTAAGTCATGGCAACCTAACATGGCTCTATCAAGTGGGGTTGGTTCGGTTAGGATCCAAACACATCTTCTAGTCAAACCAAACTCAAAAAAGTCAACGAATGAGCCTCTTGTGTCATTTGTAAATAAATAGCACATGAGTGTAGGAACCCTAAAGGGGGTGAATAGGGTCAAGCTAACTAATCAAGCACTTAGCACAAGCTAATTGACAATTTAAAAATGTAAGTGCAAGAGAAGAAGCAATAACAATACCGACACACGATATATCCTGGTATCCTCCCAAGGGGTACTCCAGTCCCGGAACTCTCTCCGACTTTAATCCACTATTTGAGTAAATAGTTACACACGAGTTTGGATCCGAAGAACTCGCCAACTTCTTACACGAGAGCTTTTGTCCGAAGGCCTCTCCGACTTCAACCGAGAGTTTGGATACGAAGACTCTCCAACTTCAACCGAGAGTTTGGATACGAAGACTCTCCAACTTCAACCTTTCACAATAGGTTTTGATCTCCTTATACTACAAGATGAAGATCTTACTTTTCAACTCAATAACTCTAACACAATTTGCGGATGGCAAATGAAAGCTTTGTAGATTTGTTTGTGGATAGGCTTTGGTGGTTTAGAAATTTTTAGGCACAAAGCATCAACCTTGAATGAAGGGATTCAAGGCTATTTATAACCAAAGCATTAAAAAGAGCCAAAGGCAACTTTTCAGTCAGCGAACCGGTATACCGTAGGTATGGACCGGCATGCCGTCGGTATACCGGTCTGGAATACAACGGCTAGAAATATAGCCGTTGGGATCATTAAACGCTCGAAATCAGACCGTTGGAATTTCAAATGTTACTGAATCGGCATACCGTCGGTATGGACCGACATGCCGTCGGTATCGGTTTGCCGATTTTGGAGACAGAAACTTTCTGTGAACAAAATCGACCGTCGGTATAGACCGGTATACCATCGGTATGCCGGTTTTCATCCAAAAATGACCCTGGGCTAATTTCTACCCTAGCTTTCGATTTTGCCATCCATTTCTTGTGTTTACAATTATTCATAAGACTCATTACAGACTCCAGAAATACTGTAGTAGGTGCAGGCTTCTTCAGAGTCTTGAAATGAAGATGGCATGGCTTGGCTTCATCCTTTGATAGGTGATGGCTTTTTTCCTTGGCGGCAGCTATCCAAAGATATCCAGTTTGTGAAACCTGAATACCTTTCGGAGGCTTCGCCCCCGAACCCCCGACGAGGGGCGCTGCCCCCTCGACCCCCGTCCGCTGACCGAGCAGCGGAACCCCCAAGTGCGTGGCTCCGGATATGTCGTCGGGTGGTTCAGAGAAATCTTGTAGGATCCGTCGTCTTTGGCCCACCATAATTTCTTCATTGCATATGTCTACATTGATCTTGCTTATTATTTTTTCTACATGTACATGTTAGACGAACAAAGCAATGTACAAAGTAGCAAGTATGAAAAGTTTAATGCACATTAGGACAATGCTGAGTTTAAGTATAAGTGCTAAGGTGATAGCATAAATGTTAGTAAAAACATAATGAGTAAACTTAATTGAATAACCATAATCAAAGACATAGTTTTGATTTTGGCAACCCGATTAAATTTAAGATAGATAAGCTCATATCAATAATATGTAAACCAATAGGCACATATCACCAAAGGTATAAGTATAAGTAGGAATGCTGTAGCGATAGTATGAAGATTAGTGAAAATGAAATGCTAAACTTAACATATTAACCATATTCAAAAATATGATACAATCATTGGGCCAACAATCTCCCCCTTTTTTATTATGGCAAATCGGTTAAGTTTAGTATGGACACAATAGATGCATGTATCACTAATATACAAACGACATAAGCAATATCACTGAAAGCATACTACTTAGATTACTTATAAATACAAACTTAAACTTACTTCTCCCCCTTTGACATGATCAAAAATAGGCTCCCCCATACTAAGAGATAAGAGGAAATCAATCTTAAGTACATAAATCAGAGCATGAAGAAGGCATGGACAATCATGATCAAGAAATACTAAATGAAGAACAATGGGAGAAGTGTGTAAAGACAATTTTAGAAACTACATATCAAATGTAGAGTACCAAATAGAAAATAGCTTGTCAAAACACAATACAGTTGGTAGAACTAAAAGTATTTGAAAATAATCAATAGATAGTTTACCAACATGAAATCCAAGAAAGAAATTCAAAACATAATATGATATGAAATATTAATCTAGTTTTGGGAGAGAATTATGACATAAAGGATTTTAGTCAAAAGCTATGAGGATTAGATAATTGCAAAGTAATTGATATAAAATGCCAAGTGAGATAGTTGGAAGATATAAACTTAATACCAATTGAAATATAAACTTGAAACATTGATCAAAAAGCCATTTGAAAGTCAAAATTGTCCACAAATAAATAGTAGAACAAAAGAAATGAATGATCAATGTACAATAGAGCAATTGATATAGATTAATCTCATTATTTACAAAATCTGTATGCTTACCCAAGTTCATGCATTTGAACTCAAATACCTTATCATGCTATATGAATACCCTTTTAGATAAACATAAAGGTAAAGGAGAAAAATACTTGAGAAGGAGTAATTCAGTCGACTTGAATGCTCCCCCTCAAAGTATTACCAATATAGATAAACAAGAATTTTAGGTAAGTCCTCAATAAGAAAAGCCAAATCAATTAAGCATATAAGGAAAGCCAAAAACAATGAAAGCACAATAGTCTTCAAGATAAGATATGAAAGTTAATATTAAAAAGATGACTTATTTAATCCATATAAAAGAGAGAGATCAAGATAATAAAAACAATCGCATCAACTCTCATAAATCCTTCACAAAATATAATTATCATGACCACAATAATAGGATATGAAATTGAAGAAATATGGGTTCATGATGAACTAGGTACACGACATATTTAAGGGTATAAATAAATTGAACCAATTGATTTGCTCCCCCTCAAAATATGCGTATATAGTTCCAAAGCACTTATAGCATAAAATATATAACTAAAAGATTTGGGGGTAAATCAACTATGGATTTCTCCCCTTTGCTCAATGCATATAAGGCTACAATATCGTCAAAAGACGAATAATATCACATTTAGTCAAGAAAAGATCCAATTAATAACCGCTAAAGATGAAAAATTAGAAGAATATTCCAATTAAGCACGTATAATCAAAAGATGGCATACATTAATCTATATAGAAGGATCTCATATTTAAATATGATAGATCAATGTATGTTATCCTTTGAGAAAATGTTATCATGAAAAAGAATAACGTCAATTAAGAGCAATCATGATGATAGACAGAATATAGCTCAAAAATAAAATAAAAATAAAACTCAAACATTATGTCCATGATTATCTAATTAAGAAAGAATCAACCAATTTATTACTTTACATGGACTAGGCATGTTTTATCACATATGTACCTATGAACCGAATAATATCCAAACTTTGCTACATCTAAATGAAAGACCAATAAAGTTCAAATAGCAAAGACACTATGTGATAATCCATGAGTATTCTAAGTAGAGTAGTAAATTAACTTGACATTTACAAAATTAGATAGTTTAGGACTACTCAATCATTATGATCATTCACAAAGAAAGCAAATGAATAAATATGATCCAATGAATCTCATCAAGAGAAACTCATAAATCTATATAAAAAAATCTCACAAATCAATATGGAAAAGAGTCAATCTCATTTAAACAATTAAAAATTCAACCAAAAAGAGATGTAAATGATAATAAGATGAAATCATGACTCAATAATGAAAGAAATTTAAAAGATACTAGTGACTAGTATGGAAGAAAGTTAAAGTAAGAAATCACAAACCTCTTTTGAAATATAAGATCAAATCAAATGTTTATCAAACTAGTTTTAGAGAATAAGACATACATATCTAAAATAGAATACAAATCACATCAAGACAATTCACAAATCTTGTTTTTGGAAACTAGCATATCATATATAGATTGAAACGAAAAACAATAGCTAGAAGAGTGAAAGTGAACATAGATTATGTAGCTTAACAATATATCATAAATAAGCCAACTACATAACTAATTGAGATTAATGAGATAAGTCATTAACAAGATAAAAGTGCTCATTAAGTCTTAAGTCACTAACGCTAAAGATACTTGCTTAAGCATAGAGTTCACAAAAAGGGTAATACATTTTGAATGAACAAAATGATTTATAGACTCTTTACTAAGCAAGGATAAGAGCATAAGATGACGAATAAAAGAATTAATCTCTTATCAAGTATATAGGCCAAAAGAGATATTCATGAAAACATAATAGCATAGGTCTCTTTGCCAAGTATTGAAATTAACCCAAGATAATGAAATGATAGATCGATCTAGAGAATGCAAAATACTATAGCCATTATAAAATACGTGTATTCTCTAGAAATGGGAAAATCTCAACACAAAAGCTCAAACCATAGTAGCTAAAGTCATAAGAAATATGATGTATCAATTATATGTATTCTCATGTGCTACAAAAACTATTGGGCAACAATAATTCAAAAACAAGTATAACCCCAAGGAATGAGCAAAGAAAAATCATTAAGATCGAGAAGGCTAAATGCTAAAGATATCAAGAAGTACATTTTTCAAAGAGCTTTCATAGTGCACCATAGTAAATTGTAAAGATACAGACTAAAAAATATGCACTAATTAAGGAGATAAATTTAACATGCAAGGTAAAGCACAAAACTATGTGATCCTTAATAGAACATCCATAATTAGTCATGAACAAGACATTAATAAACATTTTCTCTCAACATCCTAACTTAAAGGTATAAAACAAATAAATATCAAAAGTTAAGAATCATTTATATATATGAAACTATATATATCACGAATAGACATACATGAAAAGATCAAAAATTAATTACGAACATGTATCCATAATGCCAACCAAAAAGTCAAGAAGATATCATCAAAAGAAGACTTTAAGAAAGAAGCTAATTGATTCAAGAAGAACAAATTTGGTCAAAAGAATCAATAGCTAAGGTATGAGATAAGCACAAGTTTAAAGGTAACAAGTATATTTAAATACTCTTCAAGTCAATATAAAACTTTAGCTTAACTCATATGCCCACATAAAGATATTTATACAAAAAAATATCAAAATAAGAAATACATGATCTACATAGAAATGAAAATTTTAATGAATATAGTCATGTATCCTTAATGAATGTTTGAAAAACTATCACAAATTCAAAACACATATAAATAAGCTTTATTAGGCAAAGACATAATTGATTCATAAGAGGTTTAATCAAAATAAAATATGAGAATCAATAATGAATATATTATGTGAGCACAAGGTTAAAGTGAAAGTATAAGTATATACTTGTCAAGTGATAAGAAGCTTGTGCTAAACACATATATTCACAAATACCGATTAAGATAAATATGACATATTAAATACAAACCGACAAGAAGTAACTATTTCAAAAAACTTTAAAAACGGAGAGTTAAAATCATATTAACTCAAATCAAAACCAAGCTCCTATGGACTAGTGTGATATGCATGCTTTATAAATAAAGATTAAGAATAGCGAGCATGCATGTATAAATGTGTCACACTAATAGAAAATGAGTGATAAACTACATAGTGTGAACTAATCATTTAAACCGAGTAACTAGTCATACTAGATAAGAGAATTAATAAGAAAATTAACTAAGCATGATAGTATTATATCTCACATTGATTTATATAAAAGGCAACTAAAGGATATCAATGTGAGCTAGTAGCAAGACATCAAGAGAAACATGCTAGATTCTACAAATATAAGTAATTTAAAGAGAATCATTTAGCATGTTACCAAAGTGGCTTTAGTGGCCACGCTTGTGTTGGTGCAATTGCTGAAAAGATGACCTTTGAGCTTTGCAACCACCAACACGCTCCTCGGTGCTATATTCTGATATAAGAAGCTTCACCTACAACATTAGATGAAGACTTTGGTATCCAAATAAACTTGGATCCACATTTATTAGCTTTAGGGACGCATATACTATTTACTCTAGCATTGTTAGAAAAGGTCCTACGAATAGGGCATGTAAAGCTCATGTGTCTAATACGAGAGCAATAAAAGTATCTAATGCTAGTGTGTGCCCATGTATCAGAATGAGCATGGTTATGAACATGTGGCATACTAGAATGATGAATATCTCTAGAGTGAGCATGAGAAGATTTGGTTTTAAGAATATCATGTTCTAATAGCAAATCATCATGCAAACAAGTAAGAGAATCAAATTTAGCATTTAAAGCATAATTTTCTTTTTCAAATAAAATAATTCTAGAAATAAAATTATCATTTTATTTCTTTAAAGAACTAATAGAGGAATCGTGCAAAGAAGTTAACACATGCGTTTGACTTTTAAGATCTTCTATAGATGAGGAAAGAGATTTGATTTTCAAGATTAAAGCCTCATTCAAACTCTTTAAAGAAACACATGATGAGTTTTGAGAATCAAGTCTAGATAATAAATTATTGTTTTTATTTCTCAAAAACTCATTTGCTTCTTCTAAATGAATAACTTTTTCAGAAAGTTCTTCATTTGTAAAATGAAGGTTGTCAAGAATCTCTAAGGATTGTTTACCCATGGCTTTCCACTTAGAGCATTTCTTGCATTTAGAAGAAACAAGATTGTCTATGCTACTAGAAGTAAAACCCTTTTTATCGGAGGAGGAGTAGGAGGAATACGATGCCATAGAAAAATGACAAGGATCTACTCTCTAAGGATGTTAAGCCTAACAATAGAGTCCTTGCTCTGATACCAATTGTAGGAACCCTAGTGGGGGTGAATAGGGTCAAGCTAACTAATCAAGCACTTAGCATAAGCTAATTGACAATTTAAAAATATAAGTGCAAGAGAAGAAGCAATAACAATACCGACACACGATATATCCTGGTATCCTCCCAAGGGGCACTCCAGTCCTGGAACTCTCTCCGGCTTTAATCCACTATTTGAGTAAATAGTTACACACGAGTTTGGATCCGAAGAACTCGCCAACTTCTTACACGAGAGCTTTAGTCCGAAGGCCTCTCCGACTTCAACCGAGAGTTTGGATACGAAGGCTCTCCAACTTTAATCGAGAGTTTGGATACGAAGACTCTCCGACTTCAACCTTTCATAATAGCTTTTGATCTCATTATACAACAAGATAAAGATCTTACTTTTCAACTCAATAACTCTAATACAGTTTGTGGATGGCAAATAAAAGCTTTGTGGAGTTTTTTTGGATAGGCTTTGGTGGTTTAGAAATTTTTAGGCATAAAGCATCAACCTTGAATGAAGGGGTTCAAGGCTATTTATAACCAAAGCATTAAAAAGAGCCAAAGGCAACTTTTTAGTCAGCGAATCGGTATACCGTCGGTATGGACCGGCATGCCATCGGTATACCGGTCTGGAATGCAACGGCTAGAAATATAGCCGTTGGAATCATTAAACGCTCGAAATCCGATCGTTGAAATTTCAAACGTTACTGAATCGGCATACCGTCGGTATGGACCGGCATGCCGTCGGTATGCCGATTTTGTAAACAGAAACTTTCTGTAAACAAAATCGGTATGCCGTCGGTTTAGACCGGTATACCATCGGTATGCCGGTTTTCATCCGAAAATGACCCTTGGCTAATTTCTACCCTAGCTTTCGATTTTGCCATCCATTTCTTGTGTTTACAATTATTCCTAAGACTAATTACAGACTCCAGAAATATTGTAGCGGGTGCAGGCTTCTTCAAAGTCTTGAAATAAAGATGGCATGGCTTGGCTTCTTCCTTTGATAGGTGCTAGCTTTTTTCCTTGGCGGCAGCTGTCCAAAGATATCCAGTTTGTGAAAACTAAATACCTTTCGGGGGTTTCGCCCCGAACCCCCGACGAGGGGCGCTGCCCCCTCGACGCCCGTCCGCTGACCGAGCAGCGGAACCTCCGAGTGCGTGGCTCCGGAGATGTCGTCGGGTGGTTCAGAGAAATCTTGTGGGATCCGTCGTCTTTGGCCCACCATGATTTCTTCATTGTATATGTCCACATAGATCTTGCTTATTGCTTTTCTACATGTACATGTTAGACGAACAAAGCAATGTACATAGTAGCAAGTATGAAAAGTTTAATGCACATTAGGACAATGTTGAGTTTAAGTATAAGTGCTAAGGTGATAGCATAAATGTTAGTGAAAACATAATGAGTAAACTTAATTGAATGACCATAATCAAAGACATAATTTTGATTTTGGCAACCCGATTAAATTTAAGATAGATAAGCTCATATCAATAATATGTAAACCAATAGGCATATATCACCAAAGGTATAAGTATAAGTAGAAATGTTGTAGCGATAGTATGAAGATTAGTGAAAATGAAATGCTAAACTTAACATATTAACCATATTCAAAAACATGATACAATCATTGGGCCAACAATGAGGACTCGATTAAGTGGCATCCCCTTATAATGTGTGTCGTACGCTCAAAATAGATCAAAATCATATATTAGGTCAAATAGTTTTGATCAATGTCAAGTCATGAACTCAAATTAGAAGTTAGGTTTAGAATTACGGTAAATAATCAAATAGCCTAAATTAATCCAAAGTTGTGTGAAGTCAAAAGAATGCTAGGGGACAAGTTTGGATGGGACATGATATATCAAATTGAAGGTCATCATGTCTACTACAAAAATCATGAAGGGCGTTTCGAGAGATGGGCATGTCTTGTGCTCCAAAAATCAAAGACACGAAAAATTACATATATAATCCTAATAAAATATATAATATAACCTAATAAATAAAAATACTATAAAAAATAAAAAATATTTCCCAAAAATCAGGTTCCTCACAATCTACCCACCTTAAAAGAATTTCATCCTTGAAATTAAAATAAGGCTCACTAACGTAGAACCGTGCTAGCGTAACTAGGAATAGTTCAAGGGATATGCTAGGTCACTACGGTGTCTCCTTATACCCCACATAATAATTGATCCTAAACAGTTTGGTTTTGTAACATATTTATCGTAAAGCTATAGATAGATAGCTAGTTATCTCTAGTGGCTCTTCTTGGTACTGGCGGTCTTGCAAAGATCACATTGAAGACTTGTCCCTCCTAAACATACTATTATTACAATTATATGAGTCTCCTTTTTATCTAACCAAGCTAAGTGGTACCTACTAATCCGTCTAATCCTCACTTTAAACTAACAACGTATAATAGTAAATGGGTTAGATTAGACTATGTCTACTTTACTCTTCTTATAGAGGGTATGTCTCTACACTAAAACTACCACTCTATTCTTGATCAAGCGACTACTATAAAGGGCATAACCTAGTACGATCATTTATTTATTTCTATATTGAGGACATCTACCCACCCTTGGTTAAACTACCTCATCAAACACATGATGCCCTATGACATCTCTAATTCCCATTATCTACCAAGCAATCACAATACAATAAGCAGACTAACTTACACTATAACTTAAGAATTTCTGATAAATCCTATATAGTACGATTATTCGTCATTCCGAAATAGGAAGGGACGAGAAGTAATGATACGAAAAAGCAAAGGAAGAGTAATCGAGAGCAAATACGAAGTTCAAAGGTGGTAGAGAAATTTCTAAAAGAATTGTCAAGGCAGTTGTGGATTAAGATTCCTAAGGGTTTAGCCATGTTCACAGGCCCGCTCGGTACAGTAACATAACCGAAACGGCTAACTTGACTTGCATGGGCTACTACAAAAACATGTAACGCCCCAGTCCCAAACTATGTTTAGGACTATGATACGAATACATGCCAGCTACACAACGAGAGAACTCCAGCCCAGCTCAAATACGTATAAGTTGTATGGACTATGGCATTAGGTCTAATAATGGCAAGTCAAAACTAATCTCAATCCACAATAAATAATAAAATATCAAGAATGAAAAATATGGTTCGTGGTCTGCAGCCCACTAGCATACATGTCTGAATAGACTCAAAAGAATACACGAGTCTATTAAACTAGGCTAATAAGTAGAATATATCAAGATAAGAATATGTAGCACGAGAGAATACTAAAATGAAATCATACACCAACGATACCTGAATCTTGCAGACGCAAAACATAACCATCCATCGATTCTACCAGCTTGGCTATAACCTGGAGACATCATCAGGTCCTCAGAGGACTAGCAAGACACATAATATACATGCCTACTGTACAGTAAATAACATGCAAGAAAATAGGAATAACAAGTAGAGGAAAGGATGACACGTAAGGAAACTCTACAGATGGTGACATGTCATGAGAATATAATATTAATCGTAGCTAAAATCGTAGCCCGAGGAGGCACTAACAGTCCTATAATATGTTCTCTATCATAGCCCGGGGAGGCACTAACAATAGAGGATAGCCACGGCTAATAAAACAATCTCTCCTAAGGTACTAGGAAGTCAAGCCTATCTAGTCATATCCAAGTCAAGTACAGGTCAAACAGGTCAGAAAAAACATGGCACAGGCATATCAATACTATTACTAGACATAAACAAGATAGAAAAGATAGAACAAGTAGTATAGAAAAAAGTGAAAATCTACATGCACGTGAAACTAGAAAGTAACCAAAACAAGAAACAAGAGGAATACGTAACCAAGCAAGAAGGAATGGAAATAGAAAAGCATGTAGGTACTGAAAAGTTTGGCAAGGTGTACTTGCCTGTGTCGTGAGCACTGTGGTGACAAAGATCAGACAGGAAAGTAGGTAAAACAACAGCTGCCGAGGAACTAAGGTCCAAACAAACGTCTCCGGATGCTAAAAATAGTCTATTATCGAATTATAATTAATACTGTACCTATTAGATTTATTTAATTAGGATATGGATAGATTTTCGTATCAGCTTTCCGAAAATCGTGCCCGAAATCTTCAGAAATTGCGAAAATATCGAAACATGTTTGCTTTTCGGAAATCTAATACTCAAATTATAGAAATCTACAGAACGAATTTTGTCTATTAACATATGTTTTTTGAAATCTTACCTCGATATGCTTCCAACAAAAAAACTGGGACGCGTTTCAAGTCCCGAGCTAGGAGATATGGCCCTTCAAAGTTGCTTTGTCGGATAAAAACGTGGCTGACTTTTCTAGCAAATTTGGAGAATATTTTTGGACGAAAAGGAGAAGGTGTGCATGATTTTTAATATAAAAATTATGAGATACTCATATATTTATATATATATAATTAAGATAGATATGTATTATTTAATTTAAGTATGATTAGATTAGACATGTTAGAATAAGATAATCTGGATAGTAGTAGGATTAGCTATAAGGCTAAATTTGGAATATAATTTGTTTAAATATTATAATCAATGGTCATTATTGAAGGAGGCTTAATTTAGAATCTATGTGCTGCTATTAGATAAGAAACATATATTTTTTAAATATTATATTTAGATTTAATTAAAATACAAAGAAGATTTGCATGGAGGGTTTCCTAATTAAGAATTATTGTATTATTCAATCTTTTTGATTGATTGGTTGAGATTTCGTATATAAAATTTGATTTAGTGTCTAGGATTTAATGGAAAATAGAAAACATCTGGGGTTTGAATCTAAATATTTAAATTAGAATTTTTTTTAGATTTAATTAGTATACAAAGAAGATTGCATATATGGTTTCCATATTTGGAAAGATTGCATTTTCGAACTATCTAATTATATATTCAGATTTTATGTGATATTATTCTATTTTTTAAATTGAAATAAGTTGCTTTAAACTATAAGGATTCTTTAGGTTCACTTGGGTTGAGCTTAGTCGACTCGCGATTGGGTTCGGGTCCAGTTCGATTATTTTAGCACAATCGAGTCTCTTAAAAAGTCAATAACCTAATTAATAAATAATTAAATCGTCCTATAGGAGTTAAGTCATAACTTTGACTGGTTTTTCTAGTTAGAACACCGATGTGGCGAAGCCTTCCTTACCATGGCTAATACACTAGTCAAAGAACACCACTACACTATTCGTGCCAAAAATTTAGCCGATATGTATCTCAAAACTTAACCATAACTAAGGCCATATATATATATATATATATATATATATATATTTTTTAAGGCCATATATATATATATATATATATATATATATATATATATATATATATATATATATATATATATATATATATATATATAAAATTATTTTTTGAATACTAGAACTTATTGAATAGGCAGGAAACAACAGGGAGCCAAAAGGCTACGATTCGAATTTCAAACGAAATTCGAACGACAAAACAACAAACAGCCAAACACGAAAATATGTAAAACAAAACAGCAAAACAGCAAAAAAAAATGGGGGGAAGCGGGCCACACTCCCGAGGGAGCCTCGGAGCGTGTAAACCCCCAAATTTTTGGGTATTTATTTTCGGCTTAAATTGAAATTTTACTATTTTAGAATGATTTGAAAATTTTTGGTTTATTTTCTTGTTGTATAATACTAATGATAGATTTCATACCTAAGTGTGTATATAAAATACCTTTTTATAACTATTTACAAAATATTATTTATATAATTATTATTAGGGTTAGAGAATTTTTTTAAGTCTTTTATGATTAGATATTAAAAACATTTACTATATGATGATACTAAATATTTCCTTGTATATAACATATGGTTAAATTTCTTTTCTAAATTATTTTAGTATTTTTGAATGCTAGAATGATTTATTAATAGTAATAATTGAATGGTACTAATATAAAGGTGCATTAAATATTTTTATAGGAATATATTTTCTTAATTACTAACTCAAATATTTTTTTTATTATATAGATATAAATATACATAGAAGTAATAATAATAAATCAAAAAAAAGGGCATGGAACAGTGCACAGCACTGTTCCTCTTTATTGCAAAGCCGAACCCGGCCATTCCCCCCCTATTCCGCAAGAGCAAACAGAGACTTAGGTCTCTGGAAAGAGAAAAAAAAATCAATCGAATTCTTTTAACTCACGAGATTTTGGAATACAAAATCTCGTGAGTCAGCCCATTGGAAATCTCCCGATGCTAGATCAGTATACACGGCTGTGTATTACCAAGGGATTTAAGAGTTGTTCATTCAAATCAAATCTAATATTTAGTAGAGGTTGATCCTATCCTTCCTAATTTCAAATCGTAGTTAGATTACAATCAAACCTATGAATTCAATTTAAATCGAATTCAAAAAAAAACCCAAAGAGTATTGTGTTCGGCTGTGTTGAAGAACCTGGCGGAGAAACCTTAATCGAAAACTTTTCTTCAAACTCCAACAATGAACCCCGATCACCCCGAAGCCCAGGCGAACCACCCTGATCGCCTGCGCTCAGTCGACAGCCGTCGCACCGCCGGAGCACGGCCCAACCCGACGAGAACAGGACCCCCTGTTCAGACGAACGACTGTAAGGTACCCCTCTTGTCATCCATATTTCTTCGCCTACGCTTCATCGTTTTTAGTTTCGTAAAATAATTTGGAAAGCCTACTTAACCCTCTAGAATATCCATCAGGTGGTTTGAATAGAATCGAAACCAATTTGACAGAGAACGAATAAAACAATCGATAAAAATTTTGTTCAAAACATGAATAATTTCAGAGTTGAACCACTGATTTGAAAGCCAGGTTTTGGTCAGGATTTTATAAAGTTTCAAAAATCTATTTAAACAAAGTTGAGTTAACCTATAGGACTAGAAAGGCCATTTTACAGAAGTCGAATTCGACAACTGTGCACCGAGAAATCGGTTTCCCAAGTTTAGGAAAAACTTAGTTCTCAAACAATGAAATTTCGTAAAAACCAACCGATACAGCGTGCGCCCCGACAAACCGGGCAACGTGGTCGCACGCTATATGCATCGAAAGGCGCGTATGAACGTTGCCGGTGTGGAGGAACTGACGGAACTCAGTTTCGTCGTGTGTGCGCGACAAAATCAGTCCGTATCCGTCGAGATACCCCCATATCGACGTTTTGCAAACTTGACCATAACTTCGTACACGTTCGTCGGATCGACACGAAACTTGCGCCAGCAGGACCGTATCATTTTTCTGGTCCTGTATGCCAAGTTTGGTCCGATTCTGAGAAGGTTGATTGGAACGCCAAATTGGCGGGCCCACAATCCGACCCAACGAGCGATTCTGTGCACGGCTCATCGGAATCCAAAATTGGACATACCGTTGGGTTCGTCTCCTCAAACTAGATCCATAGACATATAGTTTGATGACTTTAGAGACCGTAGACATTGGCACGCGTTTCGGTGCAAAACGGGTCCAACGGCGGACATCGTTTTAACCGAAATTACGATTTTGCCCCTGTTCCCAAATTTAACTTTTGGACAGGCGTTTCCTAGACATATCTTTTATACCGAACACGTTCGTGATATTTTTTTCAGCAACCGAAGCTCCTTGTGGATTTTGACTTTCGTGTTGACGATACCGATTGTTGGATTTTGCTGCTTCTCGCACCACCCTCAGGCAAGATACCTTGCCTTATTTACTGTTATAATTATACACACCTTTATTTATTTATTTACTGCATATTTATTATCTGTTCTTAGTTGGATCCATTACTTGCTATTTTTAGTTCACTTTATTTGATTTCAGTTATTTTTTCTTCTTGCTTTTTTTTGCATATGGACCTAGTCTTAGCGAACTACCTTCTGTTAGTGACCTTGGGAGGGAGAAGACAGTTAAATGTATGGGCTATCCCAAATCCAAAAGCTGTAGTAACTGCGTACTACGGTAGTCGACTCGCGAGGGTCACTAGCCTCGAGCTATGTGGACTGATGGGTCACGTGGGCCGCTAGCCTCGAGTTATGCCAACTGATAGTATTGGTACTTGACGTGTGCGTGTTGTGAGTTGTTACTTGTCCTGGGGGAGTCAGCCTTCACCTGCCCATACATCGATATGTCTTCTAAATTGCCTACTAGAAAGGTTAGGAGACCTTAGCAAATTTCATGTTCCAAATCATGGCATGGAAAAATGTCACTTCGCGGAGTAGTATGTTACCCCTTGTCCTTGTTTGGTTGTAGGGGTAGCCTACTGTTTCGATGATGGGATATTGAGCCGTGTTGTGGTTTGGACATTTTTACTTTATCTTTATTTTATGGTGCATTTATATTCAGTTCATATGGCATGTTTTTCCTGTATCTTGTTACGTCCCTCTGAGGACCTGGTGATCTCTCCAGGTATAGACGAATTCCCGCAGGAGTATGGCTCGGCACTGGATCCTTCATCCCTTGATGACGAGGCGTCTCCCGCTGATATCTAGATTCATGTTTTTCTTTGAGACTCATAGTGGACATCTACTTTATTTGAGATTTATTTTTATAGCGGTTTGGTGTGGGCATGTCCACCCGGCTATCTTTTGACTCACTCATTTATTCTATTTGGACTTCTTATATCTTCTGTATCTGCTGTGGATGAGATATATTTTACTGATTTTTTGGCCTACGATTATATTATTACAGCTTATGTATATATACGATGATTCCATATATTGGAGTATTCCTCGTATATATGCAGCTGGCATGTCTACGTACTTGGTCCTAAGTATTTTGGGACTGGGGCGTTACAGAGCGCGCGTCCGTACTGCGTGAGGCATCCTCGGTGGGCTGCCCGAGGGGGACAGCTCCCAAACTGATGGGACGTGCGAAGCGCAGCCCGAGAAGGGGCCTCGGCGACTGGGTCAATGTGAGGGGGCCGCCACCGGTCCGTCGCAGAGGAGTAGGAGAGGGAGGCGCCAGGGGGAATGCCATGGCTTGGGGGCCTCCATCGGGAGAGGCGGAGTGACGGGAGGAGCTGTCGGGAGCGGTCGGGGGACCGGAAAGAGCTGTCGGGAGGAGAAAGGGAGTCCCGACGGAAGGGGTGATCCAGCGCCCCGCCCGAGAGGGGGAGGAGGATGGGCTCAGTGATCACCCCTAGGCGGTGCCACGGCAGAGGGGAAGGGAAGGGGGAGCCACTGGCGACGGAGGGGCTCAACCACTAGGAAGACAGGGCGGGGATGGCTCACCCGGAAGAGGAGGAGGGAAAGCGGAAGAGCAGGGAGGGGCCACCGCGGAGGGGGCGGATAGGGCACGACCACAGGGGCCGGGAGGGCCGATCACCGGCGAGGGGCGGTCCTGCAGTACTGAGAAAAGGGAAGCTGGGCTGCCACCGACGACAGAAAGAGGGCGTCCAGATCTGCCGACGGGCTGGGAGGGTGCAGTGCGGCGGCAGCTGCAGGGACCGCCGGAGGGGGATACGTCGCTGGAGTGGCTGGGAGGAGACGGAGAGGGGCCACGTCAGGGTCGTCGGGGGGAGGGGCCCACTGCCGAGGGAAGGGGGCACGGGCGGAGAAGCGGCTTGAGGGGGAGGTGCAGCAATGAGCGACTCCGGCGTAGGGACGGCCGGATGGCAAAATCCGGGCAGAGCGGAGCGAGGCCCCGGCGGAGGGCCAAGGAGGAAAAGGGACGGAGGGACTCCAAAGGGGGTTGTTGACGGGATGAGGCCGAGCCGCCTGAGCCGTGCCCTGGAACGGCGAAGACGCCGGGGACGACGATGACGCCGAGGAGGGTGGATGGGAAGAGAGATGGGGGGAGGACGAACGCGGAGAAGATGCCGGCGAGGGAGGGAGAGCTTCCCCACTGGGCAGGAGGACGCGTCCTAGGGAAGGCCGACCAGCCTGGGGATGCCGGTGGGCCACCGAGAAGGGGAGAGTGGGGAGGATGCCTGGGAGCATCGCCGGGAGGCCAACCGGCCACCCGCCCACAAGGATGAGGAGGGGGCTGGCAGTGCCTAGCCATGGGAATCCCGCCGGAGGAGCTTGAGAGCCCCGCATCTCCTGAATAAGGCCATATATATATATATATATATATATATATATATATATATATATATATATATATATATATATTAGACTATTATAAATATAATCATTTACACAAAATTGTATTCAAATTTATTTGGCTGTATACCATCCCAAAATAAATTCAAAATAAATCTACTAAATCATGGCAACCTAACATGGCTCTATCAAGTGGGGTTGGTTAGGTTAGGATCCAAACACATCTTCTAGTCAAACCAAACTCGAAAAAGTCAACGAATGAGCCTCTTATGCCATTTGTAAATAAATAGCACATGAGGAAGTGGCACCCCCTTATAATGTGTGTCATAGGCTCAAAATAGATCAAAATCATATATTAGGTCAAATAGTTTTGATCAATATCGAGTCATGAACTCAAGTTAGAAGTTAGGTCTAGAATTACGTAAATATCAAATGGCCTACATTGATCCAAAGTTGTGTGAAGTCAAAAGAATGCTAGGGGACAAGTTTGGATGGGACATGATATATCAAATTGAAGGTCATCCTGTCTACTACAAAAATCATGAAGGGCGTTTCGAGAGATGGGCATGTCTTGTGCTCCAAAAATCAAAGACACAAAAAAGTACATATATAATCCTAATTAAATATACAATATAGCCTAATAAATAGAAATACTATAAAATAAATAAAAAAATAATTCCCAAAAATCAGGATCCTCACAGAGTAGGCGGTGGAGTACGAGACAAGGTGGTCGGATGGAGGCGGTTGTGTGGGTGGTTGGTCGGAGTAGCGGTGTGGGTGGTGACGGCTAGGTCAGTGCTGTGGTGGTAGCAGCGGAGCTAGGTGGTCGGGATCTGGAGTTGTGGTTGGGTGTTGGCCGGAGTTGGCCTAGGTGGAGTGAAGTTGGATCTGGTGGTTAAGATGTGAGTAGTGGAGACTGGTGGTTCCGGGTGGCAGATGAGGAAAGAAAAAGATCTATGGCAGTGGTCACCGGAGTTCGGCCTGCACGGAGGCGGGGCGGCGAACGGCGGGCTTGATCGGCAGCAACAGCAAGAGAGAGAGTGACTGGGGAGAGAGAGAGAGAGAGGAATTGTTTGTAATAGAATAATGGGGAGTCCGCACTATTCTAATCGAAAATGTTAGATTGCTCCCCAAGTTTCATTAGAAGACTTCTAATATCTACTAGATCTAAGGGTAATTGGTAAGGCAACCAACAAACTCTAACTAATCCATAACTAATCCTGCTAGCTAGTAACTAATCCATAATTAAAATTAAATAATAGATAGTTATGACTAAACAGATAATTAGCTAACTAATAAATATCTATTCTATGATCCAACCCATAGGCCTATAATCCAAGCCCAAGCTTGGTAGGCAAACTAGCATAACTAGCCCATAATCCAAACACAAGACATGGTAGGCTCCCCTTAATTAATACACAATCAATAATTCTAAATTAATAATAACTAATCATTTACTAATAACAATTAGAATAAAATCTTAATTAATAATGTATTCTGAATTTGAAACTAAATAATTAAATAATAATCAAAATTAATAATAATTCATAATTAATTATAAATAAATAACCTATGAAATATAATTAATTAACTACATATTAATAACTAGAATTAGAAGTAACTCTCAATAATTCAAAAAATGATTTTCATAATTCCCAAAGATTATAATATTGATTTCAAAATTAGATAATTTTAAATCGGGGTAGTTACAAGGCCATACAAGCAAACCAATATACACAAGAATGAAATTGAGAAGCAAGTGAGGGAGATGTTCGACACATGAATCATCAGACCTAGTATTAGCTCCTATTCTTCCCCTGTCATTTTGGTGAAAAAGTTTTATGGTAGTTGGAGAATGTGAGTGGATTACAGAGCTCTCAACCATAACACTATCAAAGGCAAATTTCCCATTCCCTTCGTAGAAGAATTTTTTGATGAATTGAATGGTGCAAAATATTTTTCAAGTTGGATCTTAGGGCTGGATATCACCAGGTCAGAATGCAACAAGAAGACATACACAAGACAGCCTTCGGGACTCATGAGGGCCACTATGAGTTCCTGGTTATGCCCTTTGGGTTAACCTATGCTCCTTCTACTTTTCAAGCACTTATGAATTCTGTTTTTAAAGATTATCTCAAAAAATTTGGGTTGGTATTTTTTCATGATATCCTTGTTTACAACAATCATTATGCTACACATTTGGAGCATCTGGAGAAGGTTCTTCAACAATTAGATGAGAATCACCACAGGGTTAAGAGGAGTAAGTGTTCATTCTTCCAGTTTCATGTAGGATACCAGGGCCACCTCATTTTAGGACAGGGAGTGGAGGTAGATACTGAGAAGATACAAGCTATACTTCAATGGCCAGTGCCAAAGAACCTCAGGGAACTCAGGGGATTCCTTGGTCTAGCTGGATACTACAGGAGGCTCATCAAGGATTATGGTCTTAAGGCTACCCCAATAACTGCTCTTCTCAAGAAGAATGATTTTCAGTGGGAGAAAAAAGCGCAGAGATCCTTTAAAGAATTGAAGATTGTTCTAACTCAGCCACCTATTTTGAGGATGCCAGACTTTACCCAGGAGTTTATATTGGAGTGTGATGCTTCAACAGGAAGGAATAGGGGCAGTCCTAATGTAGGAGGGAAGGCCAATAGCTTACCTAAGTCAGGCTCTCAAAGGAAGATCCAAAACTCTATCCACCTATTAACAAGAGATGTTAGCTATATTGTTAGTTGTCAAAAAGTGGAGACAATATCTCTAGGAAGGAGGTTCATCATCAGAACAGATCATAAAGCCATCAAATTCATGTTAGAGCAGAAACTGTATACAAATGCTCAATACAAATGGGTTATGAAGCTGCATGGGTACCACTATCTAGTTGAGTACAAGAAGGGTATAGAGAATAGAGTGGCAGATGGTCTATCCAGAAGAGTAGAGACTCAACTTGAAGGCTATTACCCTAGTGAATCCTGATTGGATACAACAATTCAAGCTGTAGATGAACACTTCATCTTATTATCAGAATAAGCTATCTAAATGGGAAGCTAGGAAACTAGACTCCAATAAGTACTCAATTCTAGATGGAATGCTATATTACAAGTCCAAGTTGCTGATAGTTCCTCAATCTCAATTAGTATGACTATGATGAAAAAGCACCATGACACTATGGCAGGGGGTCACTCAGGTGTTAGCAAGACCCTTCAGAGGCTAAAATGAGCATGTTACTGGAAGGGTATAAAGAAGATGGTAAAAGAGTATGTCACTAGTTGTGAAGTCTGTCAGACCAAGAAGAGTGAACACATGTCTCCTCCAGGCCATCTCCAACCTCTCTCTATTCCTGAACACATATGGGAGGATTTATCAATAGA
Source organism: Iris pallida (assembly GCA_029216955.1). Taxonomy (NCBI): domain Eukaryota; kingdom Viridiplantae; phylum Streptophyta; class Magnoliopsida; order Asparagales; family Iridaceae; genus Iris; species Iris pallida. The sequence continues at coordinate 3,662,986 of JANAVB010040817.1, read as the reverse complement.
TTTCATTGATGCTCTACCTACTAGCTATTAGAAAACTTCTATCATGGTGGTGGTAGATAGGTTGACCAAATACATTAACCTTTTTGCTTTATCACACCCTACACTGCTAATACCATAGCGCAGATTTTATGGAGGGTGTTTGTAAATTGCATGGGCTACCTAGATCTATAGTGTCTGACAGAGATGTCATCTTCACCAGCTTTTTCTGGAGGGAGTTGTTTAAGGTGCAGGCACAACATATCATCCTCAAACTGATGGGCAAATGGAAGTAACTAATAGATGTGTGGAAGATTACTTAAGGTGTTTCTACAGCCATAAACCAAAACAGTGGAGCAAATTCTTGTCATGGACAGAATATTGATTTTGTAGAAAATAATAGTTGGATGATTTTATTGATGGACTACTTCACTACTTATAGGGAGTCTAGCTCCTCTACATATAACATATTCCGATGTGGGACTAAAAGTCCCTTATTGATTCTCAACACTCCCCCTCAAGATGGGCGATAGATATTGATCATCCCCATCTTGTTACATAACTTTGACAGACTTAATGAACTAAGACCCTTAGTCAGACAGTCTGCAACTTGTTCTTCTGAGCGGACATGGTCAATCTTCAGTATCCCTTGTTCCAGCTTCTCCTTGATGAAGAATCGATCAATCTCAATGTGCTTCGTTCTGTCGTGCTGAACTGGATTGTTAGCTATACTTATTGCAGCTTGACTATCGCTCAGAAGACGCAATGGTGCTCCCTTATCCAGCTGCAACTCTGTCAGCAATGCTTTCACCCACAGCAACTCTGACACTCCCAGAGCCATTGCCCTGTATTCTGCTTCAGCTGTCGACCGTGCTACCATTGACTGTTTCTTGCTTCTCCATGAGACCAGATTTCCTCCTACAAAAACACAGTATCCCGTGGTAGACCTTCTGTCGTCTATGCAGCTTGCCCAGTCTGCATCACAGTATCCCTCAACTTCTATGCGTCCATTCTTCTTGAACCATAGTCCCTTTCCCGGCGTTCCTTTCAGATACCTCAAGATCTGAAATACTGCTTCCATATAACCCTTTCTTGGATCATGCATGTAGCGACTCACTACACTCACCGCAAATGAGATATCAGGGCGAGTGTGTCCCAGATAAATCAATCTCCCTACAAGTCGTTGATATCTTTCACGATCAACGGGCTCTCCTGCTTCTGCTCCCAACTTGCACTTCTGGTTAATTGGAGTGACCGCTGCTTTGCATCCCAGCATCCCTGTCTCCTTCAGCAGATCTAGTGTGTACTTTCTCTGTGAGAGAACAATTCCTTGTTCGCCTTCACACACCTCGATACCTAGAAAGTACCTCATCGCTCCTAAATCCTTCACTTCAAACTCCTTTGCGAGTTTTGACTTCAGTTTAGTGATCTCGACTTCATCATCACCTGTGATTACTATATCATCCACATATACAGTAAGTATAGTGATGTGGCCTCTTGCATGCTGGAGGAAGACCGTATGATCTGCATTTGTTTGACGGTATCCCATGCCTGTAACAGCCTTTCTGAATCTGTCAAACCAGGCTCGAGGAGATTGCTTGAGCCCGTATAGCGACTTCTTCAGTTTACACACCTTTTCTTGCGACGTCCCTCCGTTTGATGCCGTCGCGTAGCATCCTGGCGGGAGCTCCATGTATACTTCTTCTTGCAGGTCCCCAAGAAGAAAGGCATTCTTCACATCCAGCTGGTACAGCTTCCACCCATAATTCGCTGCAATGGAGACCAGAGTTCTCATGGTGCTCATTTTTGCTACTGGGGCAAACGTCTCATCATAGTCTATGCCATATGACTGTGTGAATCCTTTTGCAACCAACTTCGCCTTGTATCGCTCGACCTTTCCTTCTGGTGTCTCTTTCACTGTGTACACCCATTTGCATCCCACAGCTTTCTTCCCTTTGGGTAATGGAACCAGCTCCCATGTCTTATTTTTCTCCAGTGTCCCAAGTTCTTCCATCATTGCAGTTTTCCACCTTGGATCTTTCTTTGCTTCCTGCCAACACTTGGGCAACGAAGTAGAGTCTAACGATGCAATAAAGGCTCGATAATTCGAAGAAATGTTAGAATAAGACAAGAAGTTGGCAATGTCATATTCGTAATCATCAAAACGAGCAGGAGCCTTACCCGCATTGATGCGAGAAGATCTCCTTAAGGGAGCAATAGGTGGTGGAGAGATCATACCATCCGAGTCAGAGAGATCCGCATCAGAATCCGAGTGATTCAGTACGGGGGCAACATCTTCAGGAGTTGGGGCAGGAGTAGACGAGGGACTTGGTACAGTAGGCACAGGGCACGGCATAGGCACAGTACTGGACTTCTGTTGTCTCCTTCTGTAGACTTGGAGCTCCTTTTCCCTTGTCTGTTGCTCCCCCTGTGTAACATATGTATCTTCTTCTTCTTCATCTGTATCTGAGTCACTGTGCTCTCCCCCTTTCGTCCAGTTTTCTACAACCGGACACGGAACCGATCCGACGACCACATTTGGGCGTATTATCTCCCCCTCACATCGAACACTACCTGTGTTAGGTGTGTCACCAAATGCTAAACCGTCATCCGAACCATAGTATGGTTCGAGTTCTCTGAAAGTAACATCCATGCTGACAAACATCTTCCGCTCGACTGGACTCCAACAGGCATAACCCTTCTGAGTCGCCGTGTAACCGACGAAGACACATTTAATTGTCCTAGGATCCAATTTGCCAATGTCTGGCCTATTATCTTGGACAAAGCACACACATCCAAAGACTTTTGGTGGAACAGTGTATGTCGTCGCCCCAGTAAGCATTTCCAACGGTGTCTTTCAGTCCAATATTTGAGACGGCATTCTGTTGATAAGATAAGAGGCCGTCAAAATAGCCTGCCCCCAAAAGTGTTTCGGGACATTCATAGCCAGCATCATCGTCCGTGCAACTTCCAGCAGGTGTCTGTTTTTTCGTTCCGCCACACCATTTTGGGCCGGAGTATAAGCACATGAAGTTTGATGAAGTATTCCATGAGTGGAAAAGTACTCAGCAACCCGCTTATTAGTATACTCCGTCCCATTGTCTGACCGGAAACACTTAATTTTAGCGCCATATTGTGTTTTCACCCGTCGATAAAAGTCCTGAAAGGCCTCAAGGACGTCACTCTTATTCTTCAGAAGATAGACCCATGTCACGCGGGTAGAACAGTCAATAAAGGTGACGAACCATCGAAAGCCGTTAATACCAGTCGTAGGACAAGGGCCCCATACATCTGAATGTATCATGTCAAAAGCAGCTGAACTCCTATTTTCCGTGCTCACATACGTACTTCTGGTATGTTTGCCCAACTCACAAGCATTACAAAATAACTTCTCTTTATTAGCCCTTTGATATAAGGACGGATACATTCGACTCATCACTTTAAAAGAAGAATGACCGACACGCTGGTGGTGGAGTAGCAAGTCGACTTCAACACTGCGACAGGAAGCTGCTGGTGGTGCGTCTGCAACCAAGGATGCCAATGCGATGTCCAGTCCATTCCTGTCTAAATACCACAACCCCTTATGCCATGTGCCAGTCCCAAGTCGTCGTCCTGTCCCCTTCTCCTGAAAAGTCACCTGAGGAATGTCAAAGGAAACAGTACAGTTAAGATCAAGTATAATGGCACTAATGGATAGGAGATTGACAGAAAAAGACGGAGCATGTAGGACATTGGTTAGAGTGATGGAGGGGGTGCATGTGACAGTGCCTTTACCCATTACAGGGCGGGATGTACCATCAGCGGTCTGAATACTCTCCGGCAATGGTAGGTGAGTATATCCCTGAAATGCATCACGGGACCCCGTGACATGGCGAGATGCCCCAGAGTTCATAATCCATCCTGACTGATGGATAGAGGCAAGAGCACGTACAGAATCATCGGTGCTGGTTTGGGCAAAGCAAGCGAGGTGATCTCCCGAGGTCGAAGACGCCCCAGGACAGTCGATCGAACCCATCGTGGTGCCTCGCAACTTCTCAAGGAACTCCCGCTCAAGTGGGGTTATTTCAGCCAGTTGATTCTCTCCCCCTTCCTCCGCCAGATTTGCTTTGTGTCCGCCCCTTCTACCGCCATATCCTCCTCTACCACCACGTCGGCCTCCACGACCCCGTCCTCGATCAGTAGACTGATTGCGCAAGGGTTTTGGACAAAATCGGATGTAATGTCCAGAGTCACCACAATTGTGACAAACACCACCCATAGATGGAGGTTGATTGAAGGCAGCAAGGGCAGACTTTTCAACCGCGGCTGGCTCCCCCTGGGAGGAGCCCTTGTTGGGCATCAACTTCAGTCGAGCTTCTTCCTGTATCATAACAGCTATAGCTTCTTCCAAGGTCGGAAGCGTGGGTTGGGATAGGAGGATATTTCGTCGCTGCTCAAATACAGGATGTAGTCCCGTCAGGAATTTCATCATACGCTGCCGGGAAATATAAGCCAGGAACGTCTGAAAGTACTTTGCGAAGGTTGGTTCGACTTGTGCATCTTCCATCCCAAGAGGATCATAATGATCCAGATCAGACCAATACTTCTTCAACAGGGCCGCATACTCAGAGATGGTACGGTCGTCTTGGGCCACCCTATCGAGTTCATCTTGCAGTTGAAATACTCGCATAGGGTTGTCGGAGCCGGAGTACATATCTTTGAGAGTTTGCCATATATCAGCAGCAGCCTCCATAGCCTCGACATTGTCCGACACCTGGTCGGTTAAAGAGGCAGTCAACCACCCAGCCACGACGTTGTTGACAATCTCCCACACAGCAAACTCCTTGGTGGAGTGATCGGCTGGCGCCTTGGCTTGGCCAGTGACATAGCCAACCAAGCCACGTCCCTTCAGTATCTGCATCGCCTGCCACGACCACTTCAAGTAGTTGGAAGTGCCTTCCAACTTCGTCTCCAGCTTCTCCAGCTTTCCCATTTTGTAAGGTGACGGATCCACATCAGTATGGATCACACGTTGGGTTACCTCGGTTAATCTCTTGGATAAGATATCATCAACCAAGGCCTTCAACTCTTCGGCCGTCAGTTTGCCACTGATCGAATCCATGGCGTCCGCAACTGTGAACTCAATTCGTCGTCTCCTTCGCCGTCTTCTTCGTCGTCGTCGGAGTCTGCACCTGACCCAACGTCGTCGTCTTCGTCGTCGGCGTCGTCGATGTCGTCTTCTTCAACGCCAGAGACTTTACTAATGCGCTACGAACTTGGCCAGCAACGGCGCGCGCATGTAAAGTGAACACGTCAGGACACCAGAGAAGACATGATCAGTCTCTGCAAAGGTCCCGATGTGAAGAAGGAATAACAAATAAAGCATTTGTTAGTTCCAAACGGCGTAAGCACGGAATAGAGTTGGTGCAAATAAAGATTTGACAGCCGTCTCTATTCGAAATATGCCATTTTTTTTTTCTTTTTTTGTCTTCTTCTTTTTTTTTTTGTTAAAAGCTAGGGTTAGGGTTTGATGGACCTGCTAGATCTAGGGTTAGGGTTGCCATGGCAAAAAAAAACTAGGGTTAGGGATAGGGTTTGATGGTGGCGGGGGGGGGGGGGTCGAGGGGGGGGGGGGGCTGAAGGGGGGGGTCGGGGTGGGAGGTCTGGTCGGGGGGGGTTCTGAAGGGGGGGGGGGTCGGGTGGGGGGGGGGGGTCGGGATTTGCTGGCAGGGGGGGCGGATATCTGCAGGGGGGGTCGGAGGGTTCTGAAGGGGGGGGGGTCCGGGGGGGGGGTCCGGGGGGGGGGGGGGTGGGGGGGGGAGGTCTGGTCGGGGGGGGGGGGGGTTCTGAAGGGGGGGGGGGGGTCGGGTGTGGGGGGGGGTCGGGATTTGATGGCAGGGGGGTCGGGTGGGTGTTGGGGTCGGGAGTTGCTGGCTAGGGTTACGATGATGCGTCAATGGCTAGGGTTCGGGAGGGTGGGGAGCCGGTGGGAAGGGGGGGGTGCGGCGTAGGGTCAGAGGCTGGGGGCGGGGGAAAAAAAATTTTGTTTTGTGGAGAGAGAGAGAGAGAGAGAGAGAGTTATGGCTCTGATACCATGTAGAAAATAATAGTTGGATGATTTTATTGATGGACTACTTCACTACTTATAGGGAGTCTAGCTCCTCTACATATAACATATTCCGATGTGGGACTAAAAGTCCCTTATTGATTCTCAACAGATTTAATACCAAGGGGCATACATCTACCAAAACAACTCCATTTGAAGCAGTTTATGGAAGACCCCCTCCCGATATCTTAACATATGTTCCTGACAGAACCCAGGATAAAGAGGTGGTTGAACTCTTAATCTAAAGGGATAATGCTCTCTAGTTACTTAAAGACAATATGTTGTTGGCGCAAGAAAGAATGAAGAAGCTCATAGACCAACATAGAACTGATAGAGTTTAATATTTGGGTGTATCTCAAGGTGCATCCCTACAGACAAATATATGTAGCCCAAAGGTGACCACAGAAACTCTCACCACGGTACTAGAGACTCAACAATTGGTTGTGACCAGTTGGTTCCCGCCACATCTTCTTTTCAAATTCAAATAAATAAACAGACTCAACAAGATTCCTTGCCAGCTCAAGTTATTACCGAATCAGCTAATTGATTTAGTAGCCTAGTCAGCTAATTGGTGCTCAGAGCACAGGATTAGTTACAGATCGTCCCAAAGGCTGCTTAATTTTTCTTCGTCGACAGAATTTCGAAAATAAGAGAGAGTATAAATAAAATTAACATTTGACAAAGAATAATTAAGCGGGGATAGCTCGGTTGGGAGAGCGTTAGACTGAAGATCTGAAAGTCACGTGTTCGATCCACGTTCACCATAATTTTTGTACTTTCAAGAATTTGTCTTTTCATTTTTACACCTATGAATTCAGTTTTTTTTTTTTTTTTTTGGTTTGTTTCCTTCAAATTTTTTGAATTATACTTTCTTCTATCCATGAATTTGCATCTTTACTTTTTTTAATCTTTTCATTTTTACACCCATAAATTCCATCTTTATTTATTTTTTTCCTTCAAACTTTTATCAATTACACCCTTAATTAATCTTCTTATTTACTTTCTTTCTTTTTAACTCGAATGTGTGAATATACACTCGATGAGTTTGCTTCTCTTATATTTGAAAAATATTTTAGTATTTTAAAATCACAAAGTTTTCTAATAATTTATTGTTTATCGTACTTTCCCACACAAGCACAAATTTGGATAAATTGTTGCATCAAAATAGTAGTGAAGAAGAAAAAATTTGTCGAGTAACTCTAGTTTTAGATAGGTTCATGTTGCTACCGTGAGCGTCGAAAATGAACACAATTATCCGTCTAACTTTGCGGCCAGTTTTGACATAGCAAATGATCGAATTAACGACTGAAAATTTAGGTGGAGGTAGAGCTATATACCAAGATTGCAACGGAGAAAAGAGTTTGACGATCCAATGGTTGAATTTCTCTAAAAACGTGCACGAAATCGCTGTCCCGAGATGCAATTTTGACTTTTCAAAAATGCGCGTCACGACGGGATTTCGATCCCGAAGTCAAAATTGACTCCCTGTGGTGCCTCATAACATTGGAGGGTTGGCGGCGGTCATAGCTGTAGTGGCGTCAGTATTGCAGCAACTGCCATGGCAGCAGCAGCGATGTGCGCAGTTCGCGCGGGGGGTGGCGTTGCGGTGGGCAGTGATCGAGGTTGGTCCTATGTAGGAGACAGTCGTGGGGCTGTCACCGGCGAGGGTGGCGATGCAGTTGCGGGATGATGATGAGGGTGTGGAGAAGCTGATGGGAGGAAGGAGGAGAGTGCAAGGAAGGAGTTTAGAATATGTAGAGGAGAGTTGTTTCATAACATTGTAGATGTAGGCTAGGGTTGGCTGTTCTCTCTAATGCATGTGTGTATATGTGTGTTTGATTGCAAGGTGGAAAATATGTGAAAAAGAAATTAATTCTATGGAAGTTAGGTTAAGTTTTACGGTAGATGGTCCAATAGTCTAAATTGATCAGAAAGTTATGCGATGTAAATAGAATGTAAGAAAATAAATTTGTATATATCAAAATGAAGATAATATTGTCTACTACAAAACTCATAAAGAAAGTTTCAAGAGATTTGACATATCTGACGCTCCAAAAATCAAAGTCACAGAAAAGTACGTTTAACGGTCAAAACTAATTATAATAAAATTATTTTATTGAAAATAATTCATTTAAAATTTCTAAAAGTAGCCCTAAAATTTAGAGGGCTTACTACGATTATGATACATGTGGGACACATACAGAAGTTCATGTCAAATGTCACGTCAGCTTCCACATAAGAAGGAATACTTTTGAGGGATATTTTAGAGGAATTAATAGCATTTTTTTTACTTTTAAATGAATCAATCCATCACCGTAGCCAGCTCTGTAATTTTCCTATAAATCTACGCCCAATCTTCTCTCCCTCCATTCAAAAGCATCCCCAAAAAATCAGCGAATCCAACCATTAGTCTCAACCCCCTTCCTCAAATAAAACCCTTTCACCTCTCTCTCAAGAAATTCTTCTCTCAACAATGTCTTCCACCACCACCACCAGCCATCCCCTTCAACAAATCACCGAGAGCCCCTGTCACAAGCTCCTCCTGAAGCAGTAGATCAAGGAAGAAGAGCTCACCGCTAGCCGGCTCTCCTTAAAAGAATCCTGCATCGACGAAGAAATTTTCAACTGCGCCTTCTTAGTCCTCCACTCCATCCTCCTCCTCTCCACCTCCTCCCCCACCTCCACTATAGCCCACCCTGAGAAACTCGTATGTAGGTCCTAAAATACGTCCACGAGTTGAACAAGAAGGGGCTGGACTTTGATCTGCTCAAGGAGTTACATACTCAAGTGGATTTTAGATTTTTTTTTAATATTTTTATTAACTAGAATATTTAACATATGAGTTAGTTAAAAAGATTTTAAATTAATTAATTGGTGAGCATACCACTTAGACAGCTCATTTTTTAGCCATTTTTCAAGCCATATTATAATAGTGTGTGTGCGTGCGTGCTTGCATGTGTGTGTGTGTGTGTGTGTGTGTGTGTAGAGAGAGGAGGGATGCACATCCCCTCACTTTTGCATCCCCCAAGCATCCCCTTGATAACACACGTTGGATCTTATTTAACTCATCTAATCTTAGCCAATGAAAAATCAACAGTTAAGATTAGATGACCTAAACAAGATCCAATAGATATGAAAGAGGGGATACTTGGGGGATGCAAAAGTGAGGGGATGTGGATCCTATATATATATATATATATATATATATATATATATATATATATATATATAGAAAAACTAAATTTAATTTATTTCAGTGTTATCAAAGGCGCGCCTAGGCACTAGGCGCAGGTGCAGGGCCTTAGTAGCCTCGAGGCGAGGCGCAATCCTCTAGGCGCGCCAAAGGCGCGCCTTTTCCCTAGGCGCTGGAGACTGTTAAGGTGCGCCTAGGCGCGCCTCAGTAATATTGCTTCAAAAATATTTTTTTCAGGCCCATTTTGTTGCAGGAACAAGAAATAGCCCATGTCCACAAGAAATAGCCCACAGCAAAAGAAAAAAAAGAGGAAAAAAAAGCACAGCAAAGAGAACTCTTCCCAGCAGAGAACTCTTCACAGCAAAGAGAAAAAAAAAACTGCAGCAGTGGCAAAAAAAAAACGCAGCAAAGAGGAAACCCTACCTCTTCGGCTCTTCCTGTCGATCTCTCTCTCGAGACTTCAGGTGAGTGTTCCCCCCTCTTCCTCTCTCTCTCTCTCTCGATCTCTCTCTCTCTCTCTCTCTCTCTCTCTCTCTCTCTCTCTCTCGCGTGCCTCTCTCTCTCTCTCGACTTCATGAGTGGTTTTTTCATTTTTTTTTTTTACTGATTGTTTCATTACTTCTCTCGATCTCCTCTTCCTTTTGTTTGTTTATTTTTTTACTGTTTTTTGTTAACTTTCTCTCTCGGCTGTGATTTTTTTTTTTTTTGAATTTATCATTATTGTAGACTTAACTCTCTCTCGGCAGTCGGCTGTGAATTTTTTTGTTAATTTTTCATTACTTAAACTCTCTCTCGGCTGTAAGACTTTTTTTGGTTAATTTTTTTTGTTACTGTTTTTTAGACTACATTTGTGTGTACTGTGTTTTTGTTTTTCTTTATTATTCATTATTGTTCCCGCAAAATTTTCACTGTATATATGTTTGTTTTTTTTTCATAGAATGGCAACCCAAGAAAATCAAGGATTGGGATCTTCAAGCTCTTCTAACTCCAACCGAAAAGATCAAGATCAATGTTTATATATATATATATATATATATATATATATATATATATATATATATATATATATATATATAAATATATATATATATATATATATGCGCCTTGCATCGCTCGGGCGTGCGCCTTAAGTGCGCCTTGCGCCTCGGGCGATATGGACCCTTTGCGCCTTGAGTGCGCCTTGCGCCTTTAACAACCTTGATTTATTTTGAAGTGAAAAAATATTAAACATTTAAATTATTTAACAAATCTAAATTCAAATATATTTTATTTGACTATTTTTAACTATATCGTAAAAAAATTTTACATGAAACACACGTAAAATTATATATATATATATATATATATATATATATATATATATATATAGAGAGAGAGAGAGAGAGAGAGAGAGAGAGAGAGAGGTTAAAATGTTCTCAATCCATATCCCAAAACCCTAAACGCATTATTCTATAGAAGTTAAAATGTTCTCAATCCATATTCACGTCTAAAATTCATCTTCTAATCACTAAAATTTGATTTATGATTTAATTTGGATGAATTTCTGAAGTTTCGAACTTCGAAAATTCATCCAAAGTTGCGTCGGGGACGATGATGGACTGTCAAAAAAATTGACAGTCTTGTTCAAAAACAATATTTTATTTAGAACTGTCAAAATTTATGACAGTCCTAATTGAAAGGATTGTCAAAATTTATAACAGTCCTACCAATTGAAAGGATTGTCTTGACGATGATACCCCTATGGATGCGAGCTTGGCTCTGCATCCGACTCATTGTTACCCAATCTGGCTGCTATTGTCATTAGGCAAGTTGAAGTATATAATCGACACTTGTCCGGACATCTCATTTACTATGAGCACTATTAGCTTGTAGATGCAGTATCCTTGGGACATCTCATCTTCAGGTTGTTGAGCATATACTGATACCTGAAGAAGTCTCTTGGCAAGGGTCTTGTCTACCAGCCTTCCTCTTCTCTCTCCTTGACCGCTGATATAGATGTTGATTGTGCAGGTTCATTAAATTATCGTCTACCGATGAGTGACTTTTCGTACCTATTTTGATGGCAACCTTGTTACTTGGTGGAGCAAGAATATTTTGTTGTCCGCTCATCTATCGAAGCTGAGTATCATTCGATGGTGCATGCAGTTTTCCAACTCGAAGAGTCTACTTAAAGATCTTGTCAAGAACCTATCCACGCTCCTTTACTGTGTAATACATAAGACATACGACATGGAATATTTGTCAAGTCAATATATCTTCATAGTAACTATGTGCCTCTGATCTCGTTTGTTCAACAATACTCGTATGACAAGTAGGTATTCTTCTATTTCCACATCACCTTCTGCAATGATTTCTTTGTGTAACATGTTGGACCACATAGGACATACTCTCCTTATATATGTTTGCAGTGATGGTTCTTTGTTGGTCATGTACTATCTTCATGAAGTATTCACCGCACGATATGTATGATCTTAGGCAACCTTTAAGGAGAGGACTGCCAACTTTAAGGAGAGGACTGCCAACTTCGTTGACAATCTATTTTAATATTCAAATTCATTAGGACTGCCAACTTTGTTGGCAGTTCTACTTTATGTTAAGACTGCCAACAAGTTGGCAGTTCTAGGACGGGGCTGTCCTCGAGTAAAATGTGGAGTGCCTTTAGAATTTACCTACATATATGACTCCACCTTTGTTTTTGAGATTTGCAGGTCAATAAACTCCCCTAAAAGCTTAGAAGCAGATAGGCCAACAACATGAGAAAGAGTAAAACCAAGATGAGCTAGATGAACAAGCTACTTCATACACCATACATTACATATAGAGAGTATGCTCTAACTAAAGGTGAAGAGTACATAAACTTATAGATTCTATACACATATATATGACTCCACCTTTGTTTCTGAGATTTGCAGGTCATCAAACTCCCCTTAAAGCTTAGAAGCAGATATGCCTGCAACACGATTCAGCAGTTAGCGAGACTTGAAAGTTAGAATCGATCGACATTATCAAGTCCGTTGCATACAAATATATATATGTACCGAGTTGTTTCCCGTTGACGATGCTCGGACAAGCAGGCGGTGGCGGAGCGTTCTCGTCGAAGAAAGGATCGACACGGTTCGGATCAGACCAAAGTGGGTACCCTTTGATTCTACCCTGCAGCATAAGGGCGTTAATTATCAGTGATTAGTTTCCCTCGAGACGAAATAAATTTCTTGTTGGACTTCTTCAGTGATTTCGTACCAAAACATTTAGAGCAGCAAGTGTAGCCATTCCTTCTCGAGTCCACTGAGAACAATAGAACACACACACATATATGATTACACTTTGTATAAGAATATAAACATATATCTGAGTTTTAATTTGTTTATGCACCTTGGATGCAGATGCTATATGAGGCACAACGATGGCGTTCTTCTGGTCAGCCAGTCCTGGTTTCATGTACGGTTCGTCCTGTCGACGGCGGTCGTCAGTTAGTAAATTTCGAGCCCGAGTCGGACATAAAATGGATTTAGCAGGCACGTGACAGTGGTGAGCCTTGATATTTCTCCAGTAGTATACTGCCACACCACTCTCACTAAATTGGAGGGAAAATCAAAGCCCGCCGCTGCCAACGTGGTGAGTCCGGATCACTGAATAATTTTTCGAAGGATACCTCGAAAACGTCAAGCGCCACGCGGAACATGGGATTGACTTTCAGATGCTCTACTAGGGCTGCTTCGTCGATGACTGGTCCTCTGCTTGCATTTACTAGAATTGCTTCCTGTAAGTGGTTTATTAACTCTCAAGTTTTAATAAGAACATCAAGGGACAGGGATTAATTAGACATATATTAGGACCAAGAATCAAGAACTGTACCTTCTTCATGATTGCCAAGCTCTCTTTGTTGATCAAATGATACGTAGTTTTGTCCAAAACCGGGTGAAGACTGATCTGCAGAGGTCATATATACTGAAAATGTGGTTCTCTTCATGGTCAATTCAACAGCAATTTGATCTTGTAGAATATTTACATGTTACATTATGTGTCGGTAAAACTTTGATGTGACAATTATCATTTGTCGAAGTTGTTTACTTTAAATTTAAAAGTTCATACATCTTAACATTTATTGGTTCCTAGTTATCTATTGTGGGGGGCTTTGTCCAAAATAGTCAAAAATAAACAACTATGTATATTGCATGTGAATAATTAAGCACTATCCAATGCTATTTCATTCAAAAACAAAAAACAGAAAATAACACTACCAAAATACAGCATTTTGGCGACGGACATATAGCGACGGATTCTGTCCGTCGTTATTAGCGACCGACTATCGACAAAGTTCCGACTGATTGCCGTCGAAAATTCGATAATTTTTTATTTTATTTTAAGGACGAGCAAAGGTCGACAATCCGTCGTTAAGTCGTCGGAGATATAGCGACGAATGAAGATTCCGTCACTATGCTGTCGCTTAGTTGGCAAAAGTTGGCGGAAAATGTTGAAACAAATTTAAGGGCGGGCATGAGGCCTTACCACATCAGCATCTCTGAGTACATCCTCCATGGTAGCAGCTCTCTTCCATGTCACAGGCTGCTCCCCATTAGCCTTGAGAAACTGGCCATAAGCTGCAATCAATCGCCATTGATAATTAGTTGGAGTTCTTTAGTTCAGTACGTACTATAGAAAAATATTCCAAGAGAAAGCACCTGTAACAAACTTCTCCAGTCTTGTGGACTGGTACAGATCGTAGTAAATGAGGTTCATCTTGAAGCCTTCTATCTGTCAAAGAGTGAAATACAAATGCAGGTGTTGAATTCCTTGTATAAGAACATGAACAAATTTACTCAAATGAACTATCACTTACTAATATATTAACTCAAACAGAACCACTTCCGCAATTATATTTTGAGAAATTTTGAGTTGCACCCCACAATATTTAACCATATTCAAGGTGCACCACACTGTTTTACCATAATGTACAATGTCCTCCACTTTTGTCAAAAACCAACGGTCAACTTTGTTGACCGTTAATTTTTGACCGAAATACCCCTAGCAAATCACCATTATTACCAGTTCCCCCTCGTCAGCTTGGAAAAATGGAAGGGGTATTTCGGTCAAAAATTAACAGTCAACGGAGTTGACCGTTAGTTTTTGACGGAAGTGAGGGGTATTGTACATTATGATAAAACAGTGGGGTGCACCTTGAATATGGTTAAATAATGTGGGGTGCAACTCAAAATTTCTTTTATATTTTTAACTATGGCTTAGTTTTGAAGTTCTAGTTATGCTGCTACTATTTTTTTATTTTTTTTGCTGATTCACTACATTTTTGGTTTCAGAAAGTGATGATACAGTGTTTTAGTCTACGGTTGCACAGGTATGGAAAATGGTGGACAATGGTGTCGATATCGTATATGTATTCGTGCAAGATAGTTGACTATGTTATACGTAATAGAACTTGTTTGTATTCTGTATTTGTGTTGCATCCTTTACACACGTGTGTCTATATTCATACAACATAGGTTTTACTACGGTATAAACATAAATACATATTTCTAGCAGTATATCATTATGAGCTGAAAGAGAAAAGAAGAAAATGTTGGGAACGCAGTTGTGTGACCCGAATCGAAGTTGGTCCATGAGGTACGATATTGAATTTGGCCCATATGCCTTAAAAGAGGATTCTCGTGTAAGGCTTGAACCATTAAAGCCGACCACTTGTTGGAAACACGGTGTGACATTGAGCCCATATGTCTTAAAAGAGAATTTTCATGTAAGGTCTAAACCAATTCCAATTATCTACACCTCAATGGTCTCATCTCTTATACCCGATGTAGGACTAAATTACCAACACCATTGCACCCCCTCTGGAACGCTCAACCGGAAACGAGATACAATCCAACAGAAAAAAGAAAAGAGAACTTGATCCATGGGAAACCTAAATTTCTATGGTCTTAATTGGATGACAGACGTGCATTCTTAATACGTTCGTGTATTCTTAATATGTTCAAGATACGGATACGCCTATACACCCGTCGTCTATCTATATACATTCATAGTTGTATGACTTTTTTTTTAATTATCCACCAATATTAATCAATATTGTTGATTTGTTTCACGTATCTGTACCTATATTCGTGTATTCTTAATATGTTCGATACATATTGTAAAACAACAACAAGAGAAATGGATGGGGATACCATCATTCTAGCGTATGCCGATCCTATGCGACCAGCTCCAATGACTCCTACAGTCTGTCCCTTGAGCAAATTTCCAACAAATCTACCAACATCACCAGAAGTTAGTCAAGCACAGACCAAAGAATCGTAGCTTAGTTAGTTACCAAAGGTTTCAGTCTGAGTTCCATACAAATGGGGGAGCCATCCGTCGTACAGCCCTGCCCTCATGAACTGGTCCGCTTCGACGATCCTTCTCGCCGCCGCGAGGGACAGCGAGGCGGCCAGCTCGGCTGTCGTCTCGGTAAGGACCCCCTGGTGAGCAGGAACTTGTGCTTTAGAATACTCTGCACAGGTCTGGGTTAGATAGATACAGAGGTCAGGGTCAGTGAGGCTCACAGGGGTGTTCCCGACGGCGATCCCGTGCTTCGTCGCGGCGCTCACGTCGACGTTGTTGTAGCCCACGGCCATGTTGCTGAAGGCCGTCCCTCCAGCCCTCCTCAGCGCCGAGAAGAGCACCTCCCCCCAGTCCTCTGTCAACTGCACATAGGTAAAAAAAAAAAAATTCAAGATAGCATACTTTTGTTACTTTGAGAACAGAAGTGTGTTAATTTGTTTGGACACGGGTCGGCCCGGGGGATTGGGTTGCTCTGTCCGGAACTAATTTTGATTGTCCATTGATTCTTACTGTGGGCCAGTCTTTGGGGGTTGCTCTAGCAGAGGGGAGTTGTCCAGACCCAAAGTCTTGTCGGACTTACCCCTGGACGGATCCTGTTTGGATGGTCTCCCTAGAACTTTTATGATTAGTGGTAGGTGATGCATTTTTGCTTGCCTGACCGATCACTCCGTCGCACTTGTCACCGATGAGTGCGACGATGTCCTCCACGGACAGTATGGTCTTCTTCTCCGTGCATATCTGAAGGAGCAACATAAACCAAAATGAGATGTCAAGAAGATTTTAGGGCTCGAGAAGAGAGGATATATATATATATAGTTCCATTTGCCTCGACGCGGCAATCTTGATCGGTCAAGAGCTTGATCCAGCGGGTTCCCGGCATGGACTTGGTGCTGACAACTCTGTACTTGCCGCTCGGGTTCCATACTTGGATCGATATGGGTGTGGCCATGGTGGTAGAGAGAGGAGGAGAGGAGAGGTTATTTGAATGAGCAGATAAAAGAGGGAGAAATAAAAGGAGGGAAAGTGTTCTTGTAGAGAGGATAAAGGAGTGCATCATTTGGACCTCTCATTTGCTTGAGGCAGAGAGGGAAACCGAGAAAGATAAGGAGGGTTAACTGAGTATAGAGTGAGCGTTTGATCATTGTCATAATATTTGCTCCTCTAGCGGGGCCTGTCAATGGTAACTTATTGGTCGAATATTGACATTACCATACCCGAACCATTAACTATCGGATATATCCGATAACTATCCGATATCCGATCGGATAGAATTTTTGGCTACCGTATCCGTTACCGATAATTTTAACGGATATCGGATAATATCCGAACCAATAAGATTACTAAAAAAAATCAGAACCAGCAGATTTTGTCAAGAAACAACAGATTTTCACACTGAAACGACATATTTTGTCAAGAAACAACAGATTTTCACATTGAAACGACATATTTTGTCAAGAAACAGCAGAAACAACATATTTCCGGCTGAATCCTGAATTCATGATGGCCCAATATATTTTAAATTTATTAAATAATTTAAATATTACTGATTCGGATATTATTGGTCCGGATATGACACTTACCGTATCAGTATCCGATATCCGATAAATATCCGATATGATATCCGAATCCGTATCCGAAATTTCGGATATTTTCGGTTCGAATATGGATCGGATACAAATTTTCGGTCTACCATTGACAGGCCTACCTCTAGCTAATGTTTTTTTTCTTTTCCGGTGCTCGTTCGGAATTTTTTTGTACACAGTACATTGTATGTCTTTTAGGTCCACTGTTTCTAACTTCCACCATAAATAAAAAGAATAATACGCTACCGTAGCTCGATCCACGGATCTTCCGCTACACAGTCAGAACTTTTATGCCTCTCTCCGCTGACCACAAAGGTGACTCGGGTTCGGCTCTAGCTAATGCTTGATGATTGAAAAATTCACATCCATCCATTCTCATGCAAGTCTCCCAATCTCTTGAAGCTTATCAAAAGTTGATGCCATAAGTTGTTGATTAAACATATTTGGTAACAAGTTGTTATCAGGAGCGGTGAAAATGTGATTTTTAAATGGTAAAATTATTAAATCCTTTTTAAGTGACTTGACACAGAGTGATTGGAAACTACCACTGGTATCAGTAATAGCACTATCAATATATGCCAGTGGCCCTTGAACTCTCTCTTGAACCAACTTTCTTGCTAATTAATACTGTTTGCAGACTCCAGCTATACTAGTATATTTCTTGGCAACCCTCACATTTGGCATAATTAACATGCACAAATAGGGTGTTTGTACAATTACACAAACTGGGGTTTCCTTTTCAAATTATAAGTTCAATACAAGACTAATCCTGTGATTAGAGCATAGGTTCATTATAGACAGAGAACACGATAATAATAGTTTGCAGTATCGGCCGATATCGATACGGTTTGGTATGTCCCGATCCGATGCCGACCGATACCGATACTGACCGAGACCGATATCGGATTTAGTCAATCCCGCCAAAAAAAAAAATTGAACGAAATAGACCAATCGGTGTAAAAGAATAAAAGATTATAAAAACATGTAAGAAAATTTATCTATTGCACATAAACCAATCGACAAGAATGACTAGTACTTGTTTAATTCTAAAAATACTTAAAATTATAACTAAATATATAAAATAATTTTTATAAATTTTAATAATTTATTAATAATTATTTGTTTTTCGATACTTCGATCTGAAATCGTTGATATTGTCGCTCGCTGATAACGACGATGAGGACGGAATAACTAGGTGAAATTTTTCACTCACATTGTAAATTCAGCTTCAGTTCCATAGTAATTTTGTCTCGGATCCTCGACTTTTGGTACCAACATTTTTATGCAATACGAGACTTGTATCGCGACTTACCAATTGGGATTTTACTGATATGTTGAGTTGTGTTTAGCTTTAGCTATATATATTAATATTAACCTACAAAAGTCTTCAACTTCCTGATATCATCTTTCGCATGCATCACAAATTTCTGATTCATTGATGTTGATTGTGCAGAAGTTCATTTCCTCAATGGATAGCAGAAATACTTTAGTCCAGCACTACAGCTTTACTTAAGGAACTTAATAGTCGTGGATGACTTATCAAGGAACAAGTAGGACCTTCCTTGAATGTCCGGCACGAAGCAACCCATTTATAACCTCATTATGAGAACTAGTATATATGTACGTGTCTTAATTACACGTATTTCATAATACTTGGGAAGAACAAATAATAGTCTCCTTAATTTTTTCTATTCTATAGGTAATTATATAACTAACCATGTTAAATTTAATGAATAATTTTAATTAGTAAATATAGATGTCATACAAAAAATTTCACGGTGGAGCCTACTTCTCTTATTAGTATAGATTAAGATCTCCACCATCACTTTGGCACTTATCAATTCTCTCCCAAATTGGCTCATAGTCTACATTCTCCCCCCATCCAATGCATTCATGATAGCTTCCATTGCTCTCTCCATCACCATGGCCTCATAGATGTTGTATAATTTGAGAAAAATTCAACTTCCTTCTTCCCCTCTTCACTATCATTCAATTTTTTATTCAATACTTTCAACCATTTTTTTTTTAAAAAATTTTGACCGTTTCAATATTTATTTTGTATTCATTGATATTTTATGGACTTGTGCTTAATGACAAAATGACTACATGACTAGCCATAAAATCCTATTAAAATTCATTGAATTTGTAGGAAGAGTATGTATCCATATTGTTAGTATTGATATACTTGAGAAGAAAAAAGGGTAACCATGTGATTCCTCCTCCTCCTCCTTCACAAACATGTATTCCTTTCTTTCTTTTCCATTCCAATCTTTCCTGCTCTGGGCAAGAGCTACGTCAGGGTCAATCTCCTTAAGTTGTCTGCGACGACGGGATACCAGTAGAGTGGGGGTTTTACCACTAGGAGAATTCGGAACAAGTCTGCACATAGACCCGAATCAACTCTTATGGCAGTGATTCGTGCACGACTTCTCCGGATGCCGGTAACTTTAATTTGATTCATTTTGTTGCACAAGAGGAGCTGCCACCTCAGACAACTAGTAAAATCACATGCATTGTATATAAACTATTTTTTTTTCTTTTATATGGTTAAAAAAAATGTTTGAGGAGATGTCTTCCTCGTCTATGTTGCTACCCACCCATCACACATAATTGTGCAACCTGTTTTTCGCCCACTGCACCTTATGATCAGCTATAAAATCCTCCATAAATCATGGTAGCTAAGAGCTTTCATCCCTGGACCATGCATATTCCCAAATTGATTCTATCATTGCTGCAAATCGATTCTTCTCAGTATGATAGTCTGGACATTTAAGGATAGAAAAGAGAATCAAGGCAACCACTACATGCGCTAAATAATCATCAAGTGGAGGAGGATCAAAGTCCATGATGAGTTTGGCTCACTGAATAATTTATTATTTTTGTACATTTAGTTCATTCAACTTTGTTCGTCTCAATGAAGTTTTTTGGGCATATCCTTAAAATTCTATGATCTTTTTTTTATCTATGTTACTATGTATAATTAATAGGAAGTTCACTGGATCAATTAAGATTTTTGTTAACATGTGCTCGAAGAACTTCATCTTAATTATATATGTGCTCAAAGAACTTCCTCTTAATAATACATCATTAAATGCGTAATTTACATAAGTAGTTCCATTAGTACTTTTATTAATGTATATTTTACATTTATCAATACATATTTCAAGTAAAATGTGTATTGATATATGTACTATTGGAAGTAGCTATCTAAAATTTGTATTTATCTATGTATTAATATGTTCTCTTGGGACATATGTTAACAAAATCCATTTATTAAAGAGAACTTAATTATTCCATTCAAAATCAGATGGTTAAGGCCATCTCCAACCCATCCTCAAAAAATTTCTCAATTTGAGGACTCAAAAAGGAATATTCCTATCTTATGGTATCCTCAAAATTTTACATCTCCAACCTATCAATCCTCAAATAATAAACAACAATGATTTATTTCTACATAAATTCATTTCTTTATAATTACTTAATATAATCATACACATTAATGTTATTAATATTCTTTACCGAGAAAATATTATAATCATATACATTAATGTTACTTTATAATATTTATAGATAAAAGTTGTTTATATTATTTAATTGTTAAAAGAATGAAAGAAAAAAAAAAGAATGAATAAATTTAATTGTAGTAAACAACTGTTAGAAAAAAAAATGAAAGAATTAAATTGTTAGAATGATTTTTGTTTGTAGAGCATGTCATGAATAAATGGAATTTGTTAGACAAAGTAAATGTCATGCTCCAAACAAAAACCAATATAACAATTTAATACTTTTAAGGATAATAACAAATCCAAAATATTTATTGTGTATGAATAATAATAAATTATCTATTATATATTTTGTTATAATCCAAATTATCTATTTCACTACTAAAATAACCCAGATTAGCGACGTCAGGAGACGTCGCTAAATACGTCGCTAACACTGATTTGCGACGTATTTAGCGACGAAAAACCTACGTCGCTTATAGGCAAGTCGCAGATGGTAATTTCGTCGCCGAACGTCGCTATTTGCGACGCGGCGTCCATTGTCGCTAGACGTCGCCAAATGAGCGACAGAGAGCGACGTATAAGTACGTCGCCAACATTGCGACGTAAAGCGACCACTAGCGACGCTTCAAAAGTTTGTAAATGATGACGAGGCATGGCATCCACGTGGCCACGTGGGCATCGTAGCGACGTATATTAGCGACGTATAGCGACGTTTGTGTGACGTCGCAGTACGTCGCAGAACGTCGCTATACGTCGCTAATATAAAAAAAATTTAAAAAAATATAATTGATATTTTTGTTATGCTGTGTGTCTGTGTTTACAGTGTGTGTGAAGTGCAGTGTTCGAACCATCGACAGTTTCGCTTACTGTTGTATATTTTATCTTTGATAGAAAGAGCAACAGTTCAGGGTGCACTTCTCAGAGCTTCCTCTTCACGTCCTTCACCTTCTCGGGAACCTTTACGACGTCCGAGAAAGTGAAGGACGTGAAAATGAAGCTCTCAGAAGTGCACCCTAAACTGTTGCTATTTCTATCCAAGATAAAACATACAACAGTAATCGAAACTGTCGATGGTTTCGAACACTGTATTTCACATTTACTGTAAACACAGACACACATCATAACAAAAATACACAATATATTTTTTTAAAATTTCGGCAGCATCTCCTTTGTATATCAGATCATCGCTTATAACCCAGCGTAGGTATATTTGTCATCCCGTCGCAGATATCACAGTAAATATCACAATAAAAATAGGAGGCAGTGCAAAGTAAATATCAAAGACACACATCCTCACAAACATCCAATAGAGTCAAATAAAAATGGAAGATGATAAAAAATCTCCCACCAAGTGTATAAACAACAGTGTATGAATAAACAATTTGTCCATAGGGCCAATACATACAAGTCATAAAAAAACCAATAAAATTACTGCGGACCCCTGCCGCGCAACTGGGATAGAATGTAGTCATACTGCTCCTGGGTGAGCTGTACCGTAGGGGCAGTAGGAGGCAGTACAATGTCTGGATTCGGCGCCGGAGGCAGTGCAGTATCTGGAGTCGGCGCCGTCGATGGACCCGGAGGACGTACCTGCTCCAGCTCTCGCAGTCGCTCACCATGCGCAGCAAGGGCACTCACCACCTTCTCAGTATACTGAGCGACTGAGAGAGAAAGGCTCCTCTGTGATCCGTCCAGCTCGAGCTGTCTACGCTCCGTGCGCTGCGTAGACTCGGTGAGTGTCTGCAAGTTGGCAGCTGCAGCCTGATGCAGACTCATCAGCTCATGTATACTGCGCTCGACCGCATCAAATCGTCCGGTGACGATCGGAGGGTCGGATCGTCGCTCGACCGCATCAGAAATCTGCTGCTACAACTCGCGACGCAGCTTCTCGATCTGACGACGAACATCCTCAGCTCGTGACGATGCCTGCGTAGCCGGAGACTGCGCACTGACAGAGGGGGCCCGGGATGACTCCGAAGCCAAATACGCACCGTAGGATCCCGTACCGTAGTACGTACCCTTCTGAAGACCGCCAACGGCGGTCATCCAGAGCTCGTCCGGCGATGGCTCTGCAGGCGGCTGGGAGGAAGTACCAGCCCCTCCCTCTGCTTGCGCACTAGCAGCAGCAGCAGCATCAGCCGCCTCCTTCTGTAGCCGAACAAACTCGGCCTAGAACATGTTTGCTACCGTGTAAGTGTTTACTAAAGTCTATATTGATATCTATTTTCCTGTTTTCTAAATTATAGTCAGTTAATATTAGTTGAATAGAACTTACATATGCCTGCGTCGCCCTCTCGTCAATGAAGTCCCCAGCCCTTCGATGGGTGACCAGGAAGACGGTCACCATGTTCGGGTCCTCACCCTTCTTTACCTGTTAAAATATATTATCTATTATTAGTATTAAACATTATATCGAACTATATATAAATTAATGTCCGTCATAGGAAACGTACCAGACGACAAAAATGCTTCGTCATCGGAATGGAGCCGCCATACCACTTACCGGCGCTCGACCGCGCCACCTTGGCCTTCTCAGACCGCTCCTGGTACTGGCGCTCGCTGAATCTAGCCTTCATCGCAGTCCACTGCTCTGGCGTAATCCAACCCTGGATCGGACGTCCGGCGCGATCACGACGCTTCTGGTCGTCGATCGCATCACGGATAAGCTTGTCTATGACGGCAGGAAATTGGCCCTCGATCCTTGCCGCCCGGTGTGGTGGATAGAAATAGGTCCTCTACAAGAAGTAAAATACAAAAGTTGTATAATATACACAAATGATTATTAAAATTTAAAAATAAACAAATTTTTTACCTTGAAGTGGGCGAACCAAAAGGCCTTCCTATCTGCGGAAGCATCTGAGTAGTTGAGCCAAGGCCCACCATAGTTCTGCCTCACAAATGTCCTCAGCTGTCTCTGTACTGCAGAAGGCCGATATCTATACAATAATAATTTTTCATGAATATATATGTACATATAATCATTTGAAAAATATATAATAATTAATTAACTTACTTCATAGGCCCGTCCGTCCAAATCTCCATATGCGTCTCGCCCGGGGGAGCGCATGGAGGGTCGCTCTCACCTCCTGCCTGGGCAGGATCAGTCTGATCGCCGTCCTCCATATGATCGGCGTGGGCTCCCTCCATAGAGCCGTCGACAGTAGGAATGCTGGACGGGGGATCAGGGATGCTGGACGCGGGATCAGGAAGGCTGGACGACGAGGGAGGAGTCGCCAACCTGCTAGAACTGCCCTGTCCCGGTAATGGACCGGGAACAGGAAGGCTGGACGACGAGGGAGGAGTCGCCAACCTGCTAGAACTAGCCTGTCCCGGTAATGGACCGGGAACAGAATGGTACACTGGTGTACTCGGAGATGAGGATGAGGGTACGGAACTGCCCTCTCCATCCCCAGCCCGAGGCTGACGGGACTGCCTAACATATAATCCTCCGCGTCGTCCGAATGGTCTAGTCATACCTGACAATAAAACATATGACAATAAAACAAAAAAACATATTTATATGATAGACATCACAGATTTTTGAAAAATATCATAGTCAAAATGTGTCACTGAAGTGTCAATAAAAGTGTCAATAGAGTGTCACTGAAGTGTCACAGATTTATATGATAGAAGTGTCACTAAAGTGTCAAATATGATGATA
The DNA here is from genome assembly GCA_029216955.1 of Iris pallida. Lineage (NCBI taxonomy): Eukaryota > Viridiplantae > Streptophyta > Magnoliopsida > Asparagales > Iridaceae > Iris > Iris pallida. The sequence goes on along the minus strand of JANAVB010040817.1, from coordinate 3,638,652 downwards.
AAACAAACGTACAGATTTAATCCTCTTCTGAAAATTCATCTAGTTCGTTTAGCTCATCTACTTCTTCTTCTTCTTCTTCTTCTTCTTCTTCTTCTTCTTCTTCTTCTTCCTCCTCCTCCTCTACATCTTCACTTTCATCTGCATCTTCCTCTTCAGATAATTCTACTTCTTCTACACAATTAGATGTGTAATAGGAAACTTTCGTCGTGTCCACTTCTATAATATTTGTTACAAGAGGTAGTTCATCCTGTTGATAAGCTATATCGTCAACCTCAAAGGTATTTCTAGCTTTGGTCTTGCATACTGCCCACCAGTCCGACCTTGTTGTTCCCCGTTTAGGATAACTTGTGAAGTACACGAGCTGAGCCTGACTTGATAGGACAAATGGTTCATAGGCTTGATATCGACACCGATAGTTTATATCAACAAAACCGTGCTTGTCTACTTTCCAACCTTGACCTTCAATCGGATCGAACCAATCACACCTGAATAACACAATCTTAGCAGGCTCTATTCCATAACTATATGTCAGCTCCACAATCTTTCGTAACACGCCATAGAAATCGTTGCCCGCATCAACATCTTTGTAGTTCGAAGATCTGATACACAAACAGCTGTTTTTGGTGGAATCGAGATCCACAAAGTTGTCTCTGATCGGGCAAGTTGTTGACTTGAACCTAAACCCATTAACACAGTAGCTTGGCCATATTTTTACAGCATAAATTGGTCCCTTGGCTAGCGTTCTAATAGACTCATTCTCAAGTCTTGCGTATGGACGATCGACCTAAATACCACGAAAGAAGCAATTAAGCTCATTCTCAATCAAGTGCATATACAAAAAGGTAATTACAGAGTTCTCAAGTCTTACATATGCACTCAACCATGATGGAAAATAACGCCTCATTTCTTGTTCTAGTTCTTCTTCTGTTATGTGTGGCCTACCCGACCTCACATCATCATTAAATATGCTGAAAACAACATCGTTCAATTAATGTAATAGTATAATAATTAACACTATTAAAATAATATAGACGTATTAATTACTTACCCCTCCAGTTTCTCTACTTCCTCCTCGTCGCAGTTGAGTAATACATACACCTGAGCAGCCCTTAGCTCATCATCGTTCAGATATCTCTTTTTCATCTTACCCGATGGCTTTCCTGGAGCATTGAATACCTTCAGTATTGTATCATTACTTTCATGATCTCCCTCATCGTTTCTGGAAGCTCTCGTTCTATTAGTTACAACATGAGGCTTGAAATACATCGAACAAAAGTTTGTAATCTCCTCGAGAACATAGGCTTCACAAATAGAACCCTCGACCCGTGCGTTATTTTTCACCTTTCTTTTTAGGTGATTCAAATGTCGCTCGAACGGGTACATCCATCGATATTCGACGGGTCCACCAACACGTGCCTCATAGGATAGATGAATCGGCAAATGCTCCATAGAGTCGAAGAATCCAGGAGGAAACACCCTCTCTAGCTTGCATAGTGTTACCGCAATGTCCTTCTCTTGCTTTTCTAGACGATCAACAAGCAATTTCTTAGAACAAAGATCCCTGAAGAATATGCTAAGCTCCATCAATGGATCCCAAACTGCCTGCGGTAAGAATTCCCGAAATGCAATCGGAATTAACCTCTCCATGAATACGTGACAATCGTGGCTCTTTATACCCGTCAATTTGTTTTCCTTCGGATCGACACATCTTCTCAGATTTGACACATATCCGTCTGGAAATTTTAGGCCCTGGATCCATCGACAAAGTCTCACTTTATCCTCCTTGTCCAGCAAAAAAATTGACTTCGAAAGGAACTGTTTTCCATTCTGCTGTATCAAATGCAACGCAGGGCGTTTGCATATTTCTTTTAAGTCCAACCTGGCCTTGGGATTGTCTTTCGTTTTTCCCTTTACGTCCATCACAGTATTAATTATGTTATCAAACACATTCTTCTCAATATGCATGACATCAAGATTATGTCTGATCAGATTGGTACTCCAGTATGGCAGATCCCAGAATATGCTCCTCTTTGTCCAGTTATGAACTCTACCAAATCCATCGCACTTGTACCCAGTTGTAGGATCTTCGATAGCACTTGGAAAATCTTTAAACTCCTCCCATATCGTGTCTCCGCACCACCTTGGCGGTGGATCACCCTTCTCTACAACGCCGGTACGGAAAGCATTCCTGTTCCTTCTGAACGGATGATCTTTTGGCAGAAATTGCCGATGACAATCAAAGAAGCACGGCTTTCCGCCGTATTTCAAGCGGAAAGCCTTACTACGGTCCATGCAATACGGACATGAGAGACGGCCATGAGTGCTCCATCCAAATAACATTCCATAGGCCGGAAAGTCGTTGATGGTCCACATAAGGGTTGCCTTCATCTGAAAATTCTGCTTCCTGGAAACATCGTACGTGTTAGCGCCTACTTCCCATAACTGATTCAACTCATCTATCAAAGGCTGTAAGTACACGTCAATGTTCCTCTTGGGATTGTTCGGACCAGGAATTATAACGGTTAGAAACATGTACTGAGTCTTCATGCACATCCAAGGCGGTAGGTTATACGGAGTAACAATCACAGGCCAGCACGAATACTGGGATCCCGAAAGACCAAAAGGAGTAAAATCGTCAGAAGATAGTCCCAACCTGACATTTCGCGGATCTGAAGCAAAATCTGGATACACTCGATCAAAGTGCTTCCACGCTTCTCCATCGGATGGGTGATCCAATACTCCTTCAATCTGTTCTCGCATGTGCCAACTCATATTTTCGGCCGTCTCTTTCACCATAAATAATCTTTGCAACCGCGGCGTTAAAGGCAAGTAGTGCATTGAATCGGTCGGTCTTCTTGCACCGGTAGACCTTCCTGTACTAGTTGTCTTATAGCGATCAGCACCATAAAATCTGCACACATCTGCGTCCTTGTCGTCTTTGCAGTACAGCATGCACCCATTGCGACAGGAATCGATTTTCTCGTATCCCATCCAGAGCGATCTCACCATCCTCTTAGACCGGTAGAAGTCTTTAGGCAACTTAGCACCCGCCGGCAAGATCTCTATAATCAACTCCAACACTCGGTTGTAGCATTCTTGCGATATGTTAAAATCTGACTTAATGCTCAACAGTCTTGTAACCACCTCCAACGGTGAATGATCCTCACAACCAGGATACAATGGAGTCCTTGCATTCTCCAGCAACTCCATGAACTGTGCAGCATCGGCGTTCGGTGCCTCCTTAGGTGCATCATGAACGAAACTAGGCCCCGCAGCGTCGAAAACCATGTTCACGCACCCGTCGTCGTATGCATGATTATCTGAAACAAAATTAGGTCCCGCATGCATATACGGCTCAACGTAAGGCTCCGGCTCTGATGCTAAAGACACAAGTTCTCCGTGTGTGGTCCACTGATAGTAATTAGGCGTGAAACCCCTCGAGTACAAATGATATGTCACTTCCACTTCTGGATAATATTTCACGTTATGACATTTCACACACGGACACTTAATTTTGGTGCCGTCCATGTACTGAGGGAACGCCTTAGCAAACTGCAGGAACTGCTCTACTCCCGCTATGTATTCATCCCGCACACCACACATATCATCAGGACGACGATTGTACATCCATGAACGATTCCGCAAGTAGTAATTCATATCCATTTGAAAATAATTCTGCAAAGATGGACACACATTATCCAACAGGCACAAATTCGTATATTATGTCTTATTATGGGACACACATTAGTAGCGAACAGTTACTAATAACAATGATATGCAATCTAGGTCAAACTAGGTTGTACTAAGTCAAACAAGGTCAAGCTAAGTAAAACAAAGTCAAACAAAGTCAAACAAGGTCAAACTAGGTCAAACTAGGTCAAACTAAGTCAAACAAGGTCAAGCTAAGTCAAACAAAGTCAAACAAGGTCAAACTAGGTCAAATAGTCAACCTTGGTCAAACAAGGTCAAATCTAAGTCAAATATCATATTTCTAGTCATGACCTACCAAGGTACCCTTTACCTTATCGCTATTGGTATCCCAATACTAGCTAGCACACACCATTCAAGGCTATACAAGCCTAACCTATAATTCAAGTACCAATAATGACCAGAGTCAACTCAAGCTATCTCATACACACAAGTAATATCTGGGTGTCATTTGTTTAGACTTAAAAAAACACAATCAACTAAAACTAGTACCAAGTAATGAGCAATAGTGAGTTACCAAAGCAAACTGAAACTAAAATTAGTATCTGGGTGTCATTTAAACAACTAAAACTAGTATCTGGGTGTCATTTAACAAACATGAAGACAACAAAGTCAAACAAGGTCAAGCTAAGTCAAACAAAGTCAAACAAGGTCAAACTAGGTCAAGGGTTGACCTATAGTTGACTTTGTCAACTCTTAGTCCAATCTAGGTCAGATGTTTACTCTACTTTGACTTTCAGTAAAAATAGTCAACCTTGGGGGTGACTACTATTTCATATAATTTTAAAGTATCGGCCGACATATTGTATATTGAAATGTTGACTCCTTGAAACTATATTGAGAGTTCAAGAGGAAAAAAGAACCCATTGAGCATCAAAACTGAAACAGGTCTAGAGCTGAAGATAGCAATTTTAGGAAAACATACAAAGTAGTAAACGTATATCACATTACGGTATATGATATATCATATTATGATCTAGAATATTACGCCACCATATTGAGGGTCCAACATGCCCAGATTTCAGTCCAGAATCAACTCAAATATCAACATGCCCATATTTTAGTCCATGTGTAGAATTAATAATTCAAAACCAACACAATAAACAAAGCACGAAAATGCATAATGTTTGTCATCACAAGAAGAGAGAGTGCTACTAAAGATGTTACATAAGCAGTAAATATCCTTGGCTGTAAGAATTGAGGCAGTTCTTTATTCCATATAAATCAATAAGAGGATATAAGAGCAAAAATATCCCTCACTTGTCTTTCAAACAAGTCAAGTAGCATTGATGAAGAAAGCTAATAACAGGTGGAGTTTCAACCAGAATTGAAGTACCAAAGCTTATTACATCAATACAATATACACAGTAGCTTCGCCTTGTGCAAAATTCACATGTGAGTACACCTAATTAAACATGTTAAAATAGAAAATAAATGGTTGGTAAAGGATCTAGGCTATGTGTACGTGTCCAACATAGTGTCTCGTGTCCACCACAACATGACACAGTGTGTCCAGTGTGTGTGTGTGTGTGTCTATCTGTGTGTGTGTCCGTGTGTCCGTGTGTGTGTGTGTCTCTGTGTGTGTGTGCGTGTGTGTCCGTGTGTGTGTGTGTGTGTGTGTGTGTGTGTGTCTCTGTGTGTGTGTGTGCGTGTGTGTCCGTGTGTGTGTGTGTGTCCGTGGGAGAGGAGGAGGAGGAGGAGGAGGAGGAGGAGTAGGAGGAGGAGGTTAGGGTTTACCTGAGCTCGAGGAGGAGGAGGTCGACGGGGGGGTACGGGTCGCCGGAGAGGGAGGGAGTCGCCGGGGGGGGGGGGGGGCGAGGGAGTCGCCGGGGGGGGGGGGGGGAAGCGGTCGCCGAAGGAATCGCCGGAGGGGGGGAAGGAAAAATTAGAAATTTCGAGTGAGTGGGAAAAACGAAACGCTGTGCCCTAAGTAAAAATATTAGCGACGTCACATGAGGACGTCGCTAAACGTCGTAAACTGGCGACATATTTTAATAATCCAGCGACGTGACGTCGCTCTTCAGCGACGTAATTTTATATCTGTCGCTGAACGTCGCTGAATAGCGACGTTTTGCGATGTTTATATAAAGGAGTCGCTGAATTCTATATATAGCGACGTAATTTAACGCCGTCGCTAACTTACGTCGCTAATAGATTATATTTTAGTAGTGTTTGTTAACTATATAATATCTATTCAAATTTTGTATGTATAAAGATATTTATTTGATTTCTCTTTAAATCAAATAAATTTTGTGTATAAATAATAATAAATTATCTATTAGGGATATAAAAAAAATTATAGATAATACCAAATCGAAAATATTTATTTAAAATTTTAAATCTAAGAAACTTTAAAAATACCCAAAAAAATAACTATGGCTATTTTTAATTCAAATTCAAATAAATAACTATAATTATTTATAGTATTTTATTATCGTTCAAGTTATCTATTTTTTTAATATAATATCTGTTTAAAATGTATGTATAAAATTATTTATTTAATTTTTTTGTATGAATAATAATAAATTACCATTAGTGATATCACAAAAAATATAGTATAAATGATACCAACTAATATATATTTATTAAAAAATTTAATTCAAGAATTTATATATAATATTAAATTTAAATTTTAAAATATACCAAATTATCTTTTTGTTATCTACATATAAAATTTAAACCAAACTAACTAAACCAACCAAACAAAAAAAGTAAAAGCAAAAAAAAAATAAAAACACAATGCTCAAAAATTGAACATTTTTAATTTCCGCCAGACCGTATGGCAGAATATTTTTAGTTTTAGAATTTTTTTCAAACTTCTTTCGTTTTCTCCAATTTTGTTAAATTTTTTATGGTCTTACAAAATTTTCTGCAAATTTTAGTACATACTTATAGGAATAAAAATTAAAAAAAAAATTTAACAATCATCATAACAAAAATATATAACCAAATCTCAACCAATATCATATCATCACTACTTCTCTTCCGCCGTCAGATACGGAAGGATGGTAAAACTTTGGGGTCCCACACGGCTAGCCCCCGTCTTTAACGGAGCCGGAGGAGACAAGCTCTTGTTACTCGTCAAGGAGCAGACTCGTGTTCCTACTCTTTCCGTGGGTCCCACCAGTTAGGGCTCCCCACCTCCTCAAAACAGGAGACAGGGATCAGCTCGCGTCGCGACCCACCACCCTATCCGCCCCCCTCGTGGACATAAATACAGTACGTGGCGGACAAGGTATTCGTTCGCGACGGGATCTCGTCCGACCGGATCGCGACGCGAGCACATCCCCGAAGGAAAACCGTACGAAAGTGATGGTTGAAATATTTGGAGGGGGCAGTTGCAGCGGAAAATTCGAATTATAGGCGGCCACTCGCTCCTCAATCCGCTCGCTCGCTCGCTCTCTCTCTCTCTCCCCTCGTTCTTTTTCTGTTGGTTTGTTTCCTTAATTATTAATAACAGTTTTTTTTTTAGTTTCATGGCGATTTCTTTGCTACTGCACCACCGCGATTCTTCTCCGTAAGGTCAGTAATCTAATTCTTCTAGAATTCCTCAAATTTTTTGGATTTTTTTTTTCTAATTATTTTGATGTTTTGGATTTTTTTTCCATTTTTTTTTGTGGTGATTATTTGGTGATTCAGCAGGGAAGATTGATTGCTGCTGCTGTGTATGGAATTATTTGCTCATTTTTTGAATTTTTTTTTGTATTATTTCTTGAATAGAATCGATATATTGGTGTTTGGCAAATATCTATGCTTCACCGACGCGAATATGACGCGACGCAGTAGTGACACGGACACGAGAACGATTTGGGGGACCGTGTTGGTGTCCAGTTCGTGTCCGACACTAAGTAGGCTCCGACTTTTGTTAGACCTGTCCACTAGAAAATAGCGTTGAATTAGAACGTAGAACGTGTTTTGATTGCTGGAAATTATGCTTGATTAGGGCTCTGAGAAACTATCTAAAATTTTGGGGGTTTACTTGTGGATGTCACTACAAATTTTTGCTTAATTGGAATATATGTCACGAAATTTGTTAATTTCTGTTCTGATGCTTTTGTAACCTTGAAATCTGCGTGCCATATAAATTAATTTCCGGTCAGTAGTGACACGGACACAAGAACGATTTTGGGTTGACAGTGTTAGTGTCCAGTTCGTGTCCGACACTAAGTAGGCTCCGATTTTTGTTACACCTGTCCACTATAAAATAACATTGAATTAGAATGTGTTTTTTTTTGCTGGAAATTATGCTTGATTTGGATTCTTAGAAACTATCTAAAATTATGGATTTTCTTGTGGATGTCACTTCAAATTTATGCTTACTTAGAATGTATGTCACAAAATTTGCTAATTTCGGTTCTGATGCTCTTGTAACCTTGAATTGAAGCCACAAAAGTGGAAAAAAAAAATGGGAGAGCATATGATGAGAAATCTGCAGGCCGTATAAATTAATTACCGGTCAGTAGAAGGAAGAAATTAGAAGGGTTCCTCTATGAGCAAGGAACCGGGGACTTTGAAACAGAAGGGGTCGGAGAATGGGAGGAGCAAGTATCTGAAGCCCGGCGCCCTCGCCCAGCTCCGGCACAGCAGGACCGCCACCAGGTCCCGTAAGGCCGTCGGTAAGAAGAGGGTCACCTCCGATTCCGAGAAGATAGTGGGCCTCCCTAAGGCCGAGGCTGCCGTGCTTAGCACCGTCACCCCTGCCGTCTCTCCCACTCCTACTAGGACGGACTTCCAATTTACCGCAGAGGCGGGAGACGGGACCAGGCCGCTCGGGACGCCCAAGACGCCGCAGGCTGAGCGCTGTGATAGCCAGTCGAGGCTTGAATCTCTCCCCTTGGAGCTTCTGGTATGCGGCTCATATTTCTTTTTTCTTTCGATGAGGAAAGTATTAGATTTTTCAGGTGAAAATGGATGTTTGTGTGCTTCCAGGTGAAGATCTTGTGCCACTTGCATCATGATCAATTAAGAGCTAGCTTCCATGTTAGTCAACGGGTTCGAACAGCTGTGAGTGCCCTCTCCCTAGAAACAACAGTACATGCAATGCAATTTAGTTGGCATTAGATTGTCCTTATATCCAACTTTTTGTTTGTTAAACTAGTGGACATTTTGAATGTCATTCTTTCTAGGTATTAAACATTTTGAATTTACAATCACAGCTGCTTCCGTTCAACTTTGCCATGCTCCACTACAAGATTTATTATTTGTCCCATTATTCCAATTCTTGAAATCTCATTTGTTTCTTTTTGTGGGTATGTTGGTAACGGCTTTCCAATGAAATGGAATTTTGTAGCATTTTAGTAATGTTTATCTTTATTCCAATAAACACACTTGTATATGAATCTGAAATACACCATATATTCTTTTCTGAACTTGTACTGCTTTGATGTTTTACTTCTAAGTTTTCGTACTTTGAACTTACAAGTATCAAAGAACATATGTAGCTTTGGAAGCTAAGCGCTTGTATAGACTTGTCAGTTGCCATATTCCATAAAGATGTCATAGATGTCAACATGCTAGGTTGTCAAATCAACATACTTATCAGGTATCATACTGTATTGTTTCTCACAAGTAGAGTTGTCATAAATTTTCGCAACTGACAGCGATACGTGTTCCACAAATTTCTTAATCGTGGAACATTTTTTTATGAATGCTAAATGTGGCGTTCTGAAGCTCCATGCCTAAGACAATCAAAGTTACTCTTAGTCGCATACTTCTGAATCTTATAATTGAAAATGTATTCAACACCATTAATGGAGGAATACTACACCATGCACCTAATTTGCAGCAAGTAAGAGGTGTATCCCCACTACCAATCATGGAATATTAGTCATCCTTGCACATCTTGTTCCACCTAAGCTTTCCGAAGAAACTTATCTCCGTTCCCCTATGTTGCATGGGTACGTATACGGGTAAGGACACGATGCGAATACGAGACACGACCATTTTCAAATAGGTATAGTATGTAGTCAACTAGGTTGCAAAATATGGAGACATATATAAGTACGGACACATACCTGTATGAAGACCATTTGTTGTGTTCGTGCAACATAGCCGTTTCTCATTCCATACCTAGTAGCATATCGTGTCTCCATTTTTGTTGCCTCGTTTAATAATGTTCCTTATTCTAGGTAACCTTGATTATAAGCAATGTTGTAAAAATCGGCCTTGTTGGCTGACTAGTCGGCGCCTAGTCACTAGTCTGCCCTGGCCGCCTAGGATTTGGGAAAAATTGGCCAAAAATCAAAAATCCCCAAAATCGGAGGGAAAATCGATAAGTTGAGGGCCTAGGCGGGCGCCTAGTCGGCTGACTAGCACTGGATTTTGGAAACATTTGGAAAAAAAACTATCACTTTGGTGATTGATGAGCACTTTAATCTATATTTTATTTTTGTGAATTTTGGATTATATATAAGACTTTGTCACTTTGGGTACTTAATACTTTGATGACATATGACATATATTGCATATATATTTTTTTCACACACACACACATATATATATAAACTCAAAACGATTCCGACTTGTCCCCGATTAATCCGATTAATTCCTACTCCCCGCGAACCGACTAGCGGCCGACTAGCGATTTTTACAACCTTGATTATATGTACATTTAGAATATTAATATAGACCTACATTTATGATAAATTTGACATATGACATATTGAGCAATGATAAGGAGCATTTTCAAGCTTTAAGTGACAAATTTATAATTAAGTTACTAAGAGGTATAAAAAATAAAATTAGCATTACTGATAGAAAATTTGATAAAGAATTAATATAGACCTACATTTATGGATAAATTTGACATACTGAGCAATGATAAGGAACATTTTCATGCTTTAAGTGACAAATTTATAATTAATTTATTAAGAGGTATAAAAATAAAATTAGCATTACTGATGACATTATTTATGTATACATCATTGCTGTCAATCAGAACTTGACCCTCAACAATCATTATGCTGACATTCAAATATGTTTTATTGTATATTCTAGTTTTTTTACAACTTATAAAAAATCCTTGAAATTTTTTCTCTCGGGAATAGAGGTCACGTGTTGAGTTTTTATTCTTCATTTTTTTGATGCCCTTTCTACTGTTTATGTTAATCTGTCTTGACATTGTTTACTCTTCTGCACCTAACAAAAGAATCCTACAGATTCTTCAAAATTAATTTATATAGCTGATTGCTACTGGACCATACTAGTGTGTATGTATATTAGTTGTCATGGAATTCACGTTGTAGTATATCCATAGTAAAGATGCAAATTTTGCTTGTCACACCTATCAATATGGAATATTGTTAGGTTCTAAACCAGTTCATACATATTTCAATTGACTTCATGATTCCACTGCCTTATTAGGATCATACCTTAATCCTTCCATTTGATGTCTAGAGTCTCTAGACACCACTCTGTTGTTCCATATAACAATGGGTTAAGGTTGGAGAGTGAGGTGACTATCACCAGACCAAAGTTGCAAAATAAGTAACTAGAAGGGTAACGATAATGGTCCAAGGATCAATAGATTTTGGTCATAGCTTAGTCTCATCGAATCAGCCGATCTAATTAAGTGTAGACTATCTTAAGCTCATAGCTTAGACTCGTCAAATAAGTTGATCTAATTAACTGTAGACTACCTAACACAGAGAAACTGTTGAATTCTTGTGGATAAAGTTCAGTCAATTTTGAGAGATTTTTATGACAAATGTATCATACATTTTGAATAATATTGGGGAAGTCTTAGAAGCATATAGGCACTTTTTGGATGTGGGGTTAGGTAATTTCCTTTGTATCTATTATTGCAAGAAGGAATTAGCTATTTTTGGATGTGGAGTTGGGGAATTTCCTTAGTAGTTAGGGATTGAATAATTCTATGCGGAACTTGCCAGAAGTTTGTGTCTATGAGGAACTAGTAGTTAGTTGTAACTGACTATTGGATGGTTGTGCAAACCAATAAATTATCTCTTTGTACTCTTGTATAGATACTATGTATTCAGGTGTTAAGCCATCAAACTATTATAAATAGAAGCATATGGGGAGCCCTTAAAGGGCTCAACCACTTGAGAATTCATTTCTATTATCTCTTAGTCTAGTAAATTGGACTACAACACTATAATACTATATATATATATATATATATATATGTATTTGAAGAAGGTATTTTATATGATGTATGAAAAAAAAAACTGTGAATCACACTCCCTGAAAACCTACCACAAAACCCCTAACTACCCTATCTAGCACCTCACTTGATCTGGGTTCCTTGCTCGCCCTTTCGAAAATCATCAAGCAATCAAGCTGTGAATTTGTCGGCTTTGATACAGATTGTGAACACCCTTAGTCGTTTGGGGACTTATCCGTGGTCATAGGGGGCAGACATCTTTCAAGCACCAATTTCCTCCCTCTCTCTGCTTAGTTGTATCTTGAACCAACGATTCCAACATCTTTTCCCATTGTGGGTTGCACATGGTGAGCCCTCTTTCGCTCTCCTCTCTTTTGTTCACACCATTATGGTCACCCATAATTATCAGGAGTTCTACCTACAAATCATCGTCTCCAGACCCATGCAATATCATAAAAGAGCTGCTTTGTTGCCCTATACGGTTGTTTTGGTTACGACCAAACCCACTCCCAATTTTGCCCCTTTGAGCCCCAAATCCCAATTGCAGAGATTTTTTTTACTTCGTTTCCGTGGAACCACTGTGGACCAATCGTTGGAGGTGGCTTCTTCATCTCCTGCAGATTGATTGGCACCCCCTCCTACGTGGTGTATATAGTAATGTATACACATACTTTTTCCATTAAATTTGCTTTATCATATTTAGCTACCTGAGATTTTTTTTCCTCTTTTGCTTATGCCTTGTATATTCTAGAAGATACCAGCCAGTTATGTTGTCATATTCCTGTTAAGTTTCAGTCATATGCTATGAAAATTTATACCTCAAGCCAAACTTATCCATCTGTTATCCGACTCCGGCTAGCCCCTTCAATTTTCTTACTACATATATTCATTGTACTTTGTACTTGAGTCATAGAAACATAGTTTTCAGTATTGTCCGATATCAATATCTAGCATCCTTATCGTATAGGTTTTTGCATGTCGCCTTCTAATAACGACCCCTATTGATACTGGCATTGGGGTTATCTTTCCCAGTCAATTCAGTAGAGAAAAGTTAAAAAGAAAAGAAAGAGAACCGTGGAAATACTAGTGTCGACACAATGATTTGGTTGTGCTGGAGATCGATACCTTACAGTGTGTTGATTCGTTTCCTTATCGATACACTGTAACTGTTACCATTTGTTCAAATTGTTTATCTATAATTTCACAACATTCAAATATTATTCCATTCTAAACTATATATTGTGGTTGTACTCTAAAGGCAAGTAAATAAACACTAGTATTGAATAGTCCAACAAGTTATTCCATTTAAAATTAATGGAAACAAATAACAAATTTATGTGTAAATGTATCAAATATTTTCCTAGTTTTGTAAAAAAAAAAATTATAACAATTTTGGCAAATGAAGAAGTACGATACTTCGATTTAAAACCTGCTGAATCTGTCGAAACAGTCGACAATACAATTACTCATAAGGATTGGAAATTGGTTCTGATACCGATACTCCGAACCTTGCATTGAAGTGTGCCATCCACATCCATATTATGTGCCTCGATTCACATTCTGCACATTGATACATCTTATAAGGTTCTGGATAGTTTCTAAGTGTATGATTATCATGGTCCCCTTCATACATGTCACAAGTTTTCCCGAATGATCATTGCATTGTATAACATTTCCTATACTTTTGACTTATATATTAGATGCTATTGATCTTGTTTCCTGGCATCTCGTTCCCATATTTGTTACTCTTAATATTGGTAACTGTTGATATATGTGTTAAGTGTTATTGGGCTTTAGTCCCAAATTGCCTAGAATGATAGGAGATGAGGCTAGCCTCTCCTATATATGTAGTCTCTATTCCAATAATAATCAATCACTTAAAATCTCTACATGGTATCAGAGCCTAAACTTGCTTAGAATACCGTCAGAGCCATCTTTTCCACACAAACCCTACCTCTAACCTCGCCCTCTCTTTTTTACCCCCCCCACGCCGCCGCTGCCGCTGCAGCTACTGCGCCGCTGCTCCCGCTGCCGCTGCGGTTGTGCCGCTGCCACTGCTGCGTCGCTCCCGCTGCAGTCGCCGCTGCCGTTGTGTCGCTGCTGCGGCTGCTACTGCCGCTGCTGCTGCCGTGGGTGCCTCCGTGCATACCACTTTTAGGACTCCTACTGTGTAGGTAAGCCTAAACTTGAGATTTATCTCATCTGTGGCACCTACGGTGTAGGTAAGCCTAAACTTGAGATTTATTTCATCTGTGGCACCTACAGTGTAGGGAAGCCTAAAATCGTTCTTGAAGATTTATCTCATATGAGATTCTCAAGGAGATGCCGATGATGCCTAGATCCGATGAAACCAGACATATTTGGATTTAGGAGAGGACGACGGGGACAAGCGTGAGTCGTGGAACAAGTGTGACGTGATCGAGAAGAAGTATCGATGGAGGCGATCCTCAAGAAGCTGGATGCTGACGATGTGGCGACGTTGATGAAGTTGATAAAGGTGTCGGCTGGTGATAGCACGACACGAGCGCCGCCAAGTTGGAACTACCCTCCATCGATCTGAAGTTGGATGGACCAGCCATCTATCTGAGTTGGTCACGGCGGGTGAGAAGAACCCTTGCAGGAAAGAACCTGGAGGGATTCTTGACGGGCGAGAAGACAGAGCAGGAAGAGGGCTCGACAGGAAGCGACGAGTGAAAATCCACTCATATGGTGATTTACATCTGGCTTCTCAATTCCTTAGTCCAGTCTATTGCTTCTACAGTAGATGGCATTGAGATGGTGAAAGACGTATGGGAGAAGTTGAGGAGAACCTATGATGGCGTGGAAAACAACCTACGGATCTTCTAGATAAAAGGGGAGATCGATGACACCGTACAAGGGGAGAAGACGGTGCAGGAGTACGCTACGGAGTTGGAGCGTCTCTGGCTGGATTATGATCACTCCTCGAAACGGACAAGCTGCGGGGACCCGAAGTGCAAGGAGAGATATGTGTGTCTGTAGGAGAGGACGATAAAATTTCTCAAAGGGCTGACTGCCGCATTTGCACCGAGGACGACCTTACTCCTCGCCCAACCAGAGATCCCTAGTCTTGAGGAGGCTATCTCAGCCATGATCCAGGAGGAGACGCGGATCAGACTACAGACAGGGACAGGTGGTCCCCCCGAAGCAAAGTCAGCATTAGCAGCTGCTAGCTTGGACGACACAGGATCCAAGGGAGAGCTCTGGCAACACAATTGACAGTGCTACAACTGCGGAAAGATGGGCCATCATCGATATGCTTGTACCAAACCACCTAAGGAGGGAGACTCAGGTGGTGGACGAGGACGAGGATATATTGGACGTGGACGTGGTCGAGGAGGCCGACGAGGCGGCCGAGGAGGCTATCGGGCAAACTTGCTGGTGGCAGAAGGGAATGGAGGAGCTAGTGGCACCTTTATTGAGGAGGATCAGGCACTGCTGGACCTGCTGGAGAGAAAGCAGAGAGCGTCGACCGAAGGAGACAGGAGGAGCGGAGCAGAGGAGACATCCACCCCATTCTTTGAAGGCAACGCCGCTATGTATGCTCACCCATCAGAAGGTACTGACGAGTTACTCGCTCTTGCATCTATGTCTTCCCTTAAAACGTCAGACTGGATTATCGACTCAGGAGCATCTCGACATGTGACCGGGAACGCTAGTGAGTTTTCTTCATACACTCACCTAGCACCAGCAGACACCATTCAGACTGCAGATGGCACTTTCCAACCAGTGGTCGGTAAGGGTACTGTTAATTGTACAGGTTTAGTAAGATTATCCAATGTGTTACATGCTCCATCCTTTCCAGTCAGTCCCTTGTCTATTAGTTCTATAATTTTCCAACTAAAATGCATTGTTTTTTTGATATCCCTAAGGTGATCTTCCAGGAGAAAGGGACGGGACGAAGACTTGGGACTGACACCTGGCATGAGGGACTGTGGTACCCAGATCGGGAAGGACTGGACTCAGCATTGATATCTATGGCAGAGAAGGCTGGAATGGAAGAGCTGCAGCAGAGGACTGAAGATACTTTGATACTTCATCATAGGAGGATGGGACATTCTTCTTTTGATACTCTAAGTAAGTTGTATCCAGAGATGTATGCAAAATCAAATAAACAGAAATTAGTATGTGATGCATGCGAGTTAGGAAAGCTTACTAGAAGCTCATATGTTGGTACTGGTCATAAGAGTTCCCTTGTTTTTGAGGTAGTACATTCTGATGTTTGGGGTCCATGTGCTACTAACACTATGAATGGATATAAGTACTTTGTCTCCTTTATTGATTGTGCATCTCGTGTCTCTTGGCTGTATTTAATGAAAAATAAGAGTGAAGTATTTGCTTACTTTCGGGACTTCCATAAACATGTTCAGACTCAGTACAATGCAGTAGTGAAGGTACTGAGGTCTGACAATGGAACGGAGTACACCAACAAGACACTTGCAGAGTACCTGTCAGCACACGGAATACAGCACCAGACCAGCTGTGCATACACACCAGCACAAAATGGAGTAGCAGAAAGGAAGAACCGACACCTTCTAGAGACCGCAAGAAGTATGATGATCGACATGAATGTCCCACAAAATCTATGGGGACATGCAGTATTGACAGCAGCTCAACTTATCAACATGATGCCTTCAAAAGTCCTGGGATGGAAGTCTCCATGCGAAGTATTACAAGGCAATAATAGTGGGATACTCCCACTAAAGGTGTTCGGGTGTGTGTGCTTTGTGAAAGACAACAGACCATCAGTTGGAAAACTTGATACCAGAGCAGTCAAGTGCATCTTCGTGGGCTACTCAGCGACTCAGAAGGGATATGTGTGCTGGAGTCCAGTAGAGAAGAAGAAGTTTGTTAGTATGGATGTCCACTTCCGAGAGTATGAGCCATATTACCGCCATGAGGGGACTTCGCACAACACGCATAATACTACCAGTATAAGGCGAGAGGGGGAGATGGAGAACTTGGTGGTAACCGATCTAGAAGTATGGCATAAAGGCACGGTTGAGGAGAAACATGAAGGTAAAGCAGAACATGGAGAGGAGATAAGAAGTATCAGGCCTATGGTTCAGGGGGAGTTACTTACCTACAACAGGAGAGAAGCAAACTGCAGGACCAGTGCCTACAGTGCCAGTGCTAAGTCCCTTGTATGCGTCTGTCCCAACTCCTGAGACACCACCCTCCTCCTCATCTACACCACCACCCTCCTCAGGTGATATCATTCCTCCTACTTCTCCCATACCACTACCTACACGAAGGACTACTCGCAGTAATGTGGGAAATTCTCCGGACAGATATGGTTGGGACCTTGCTAAGTTTGTTTCTTATGATCATATCTCTTCTTCTCATGGAGCATTTATAGCATCTTTGGATAGTATTACTGTACCTAACAATTAGCAGGTTGCCAAGAACGATCCAAAGTGAAAAGCGGCAATGCATGAGGAGTTGGGAGCTCTGGAGAAGAACCACACTTGGGAGCTGGTGAGACTGCCAGATGGGAAAAGAGCAGTCGGATGCAAATGGATTTTTACTGTGAAGCAGAACCCAGATGGACAGGTTGAGCGCTATAAAGCTCGACTGGTGGCAAAATGATACAGTCAGACGTACGGCATCGACTATGACGAGACCTTTGCACCAGTGGCGAAGAATGTATTTCTTCATGGGGATCTATTAGAGGAGGTGTACATGGAGATACCACCAGGATTCGGCACCAAACAGACAGAAGGCAAGGTCTGCAGACTGAAGAAGTCCCTCTATGGACTGAAGCAGTCTCCTCGAGCATGGTTTGACAGGTTCAGGAGAGCAATGATAGGGATGTGATATCAGCGGATCAATGCTGATCATACTGTCTTCTTCAGACGAAGTGGAGGCCACATCACCATGCTTGCGGTATATGTAGATGATATGATTATCACAGGTGATGTGAGCAGGAGATCGCCCAACTCAAAGGAAAGCTTGGCAAGGAGTTCGAGGTGAAGGATCTTGGTCCTCTTCGATACTTCCTTCGGATTGAGATTGTTCGAGATAATGAGGGAATCGTTCTTTCTCAAAGGAAGTACGCACTGGACCTGCTTACGGAAACGGGGATGATGGAATGCAAACCAGCTACGACACTGATAGACCAGAAGTTCAAACTGGATGCTGAAGCTGGAGAACCAGTTGATCGAGATAGATATCAGAGATTGGTGGGCAAGTTGATCTACTTGAGCTACACTCGACCTGATATCAGCTTTGCGGTCAGTGTAGTGAGCCGCTACATGCATGACCCCCGGAAGGGTCACATGGACGCAGTATACCAGATTCTGAGGTACTTGAAGGGAGCCCCCGGGAAGGGACTGATCTTCAGAAGAAATAATCATGTAAGCATCGAGGGCTATTGTGATTCTGACTGGGCTAGCTGTGCTGACGACAGGAGATCCACATCGGGCTACTGCATATTTGTAGGAGGCAACTTGGTCTCTTGGAGGAGTAAGAAGCAGTCAGTGGTGGCCAGATCAACAGCTGAAGCAGAGTATAGAGCTATGGCCTTGGGAGTCACAGAACTATTGTGGTTGAAGAATATGCTGACGGAGCTAAAGCTGGACCAGGGAGCCAAGATGAAGCTATGGTGTGACAACCAGTCAGTTATTAG
This sequence comes from Iris pallida, assembly GCA_029216955.1. Lineage (NCBI taxonomy): Eukaryota > Viridiplantae > Streptophyta > Magnoliopsida > Asparagales > Iridaceae > Iris > Iris pallida. The sequence continues at coordinate 3,620,176 of JANAVB010040817.1, read as the reverse complement.
TATTGCCAACAATCCAGTGCAGCATGACATGACCAAGCATATCGAGATTGACAGATTCTTCATCAAAGAAAAACTGGAGAAAGGAGTACTGGAACTGGACTACGTTCCAACCAAAGATCAGGTAGCAGACTGACTGACAAAGGGGCTTAGTTCTATCAGCATGATGAGAGGATGTGACAAGATGGGTTTCAGGGCCGGCCCTGGCCCAGGGCGACCGCCCAGGGCCCCAAGAAATTTGGGGGCCCAAAAAATTTATTTTACATACGTATATTAATAATCTTGTACCTAAAATAGAACAAATATGTAACATGATTCTCTTCTAACACAAAATAGTTGTGGTGTAGTGGTTATTAGGTTATACTTGCATACTAGAGGTCCTAGGTTCAATCCTTGGTTATAACATTTTTTTTATTTACCTTTATTTCAGGATTATTTCTATTATATATGGGCCCATTTATATGGGCCATATTTTGAAAGTTTGTCCAGGGCCCCCATAAACTCAGGGCCGGCCCTGATGGGTTTAGTGAATATATTTCGCCCATCTTGAGGGGGAGTGTTGATATATGTGTTAAGTGTTATTGGACTTTAGTCCCACATTGCCTAGAATGATAGGAGAGGAGGCTAGCCTCTCCTATATATATGTAGTCTCTATTCCAATAATAATCAATCACTTAAAATCTCTACAGTAACTCCAAGGGAATAATGCAAAAGTCTTACTAGTCTTTCTACGTTACACAAATATTATTAGATAGATACAATATAATTTGCACAAATACGAACATGGGTACAGGTACGGACAGGATACTCATACTTGACACCATTTTCCCCTGTCGGTTCAACATAGTAGTCTTTTCACCCTACTTTCAGGACTTCACAACTTTTTTGTTGTAACCTTCGTTTATGACATTTCATGTCCCTTTCACCTTTCAAATTTATCCTTGGATGCTAAACTATCTGCAATTCTGCATGAACATCATCTGCTTTTGCTTATTCAATTCAATTATTTATCTGGCAGTCACACTTGTTATTTACATTGTACAATGATTATAAATAGATAATTATTGTCTGCTTTGTATGTGATTAATTGACATATTCGTGGTGACATAATTTTACCAGGTCATTTTTGCAAGGGAATGGCACTTCAATTACACTACCCCAGACAGATCTAGATTAGAGGTGCTCAGAACCAAGACACCTCTTCCAACTGAATATTGGCCTTTTGTGAGGTATGGAGACGACAGATAGAACCTCGTTTTTTATTTCCCTACTGATTTAGTTTTACTTGTAACTGACTACGTTCAGCAGGGGAGACGGCAGGGGCGTTAGGGTTTCAAGGCCTCACACTCCAAAAGCTCCAAGACATGGGCCTCGCCCTTCTCGGCTGCACCCAATTGATATGAAACAGATTGCAGCTGTGCTTTTCGCGGAGCCAGCATATCCTTCAAGATGTGCCGTGCCTCCAGGCCTGCCAAGGGCTGTTCTCAGGCCTTTGGCTTCCAACAGGGTTCTATTCTACGAGGATGAGTTATGCCAAGCAGTGTCGAAGAATAAGCTTCGTTAAATATATTCTCGGATCCTTTTCGTTGCTAGTAGGAGAATGCCGGTTTGCATCTCGCAAATGCTGCGCTTAAAATGTTAGTGAAATCTACAATTTTAGGAAGTCTAAAGACGATTACTATCGGCTTATATGATCAAGTCTAGTTATGAGAGCTTGTTTATGATTTGGTTTTAATGGTTGTACAGTTCAACATCTATTAAGTTGCTTCCCCTTGCAGTTTTATTCTTGGTTGTACATATTATCTCGCGCCATTTAGTTACACATTGTATGAAGAGCCTTTCTGGATGTTTTCTTGTATTATGTTTGTTATTTTATCAGCTGTAATATAAAGGGGGCCAAAGTTGAACATCTTATGTTGTTTATAAAAGTTAAGCATGACTAGAGTTTTTAGAAATAAATATTAGGATTGCAAGCTTTTGGATTGTTTCAGACTTTTATGGGATGATGTTCTTCCCTAAGCTGTATTCTTGCTTAAAGATTAAGAAACACTATGTTACTCTGAAATGGTAAAAGTACTGAAAGCTTTTCGTTTCAAATTCATCAGTATAAATTCTCTCCTTTTTGCTGTATGGCAAACTGGGCCACAAAATGTTGGGGCATTTGATCTGCATATAAGTCGTTCTGCCATTGATAATATGAACAATTAGAAAGAGTAATGTTATTCATAGCATTATGTGACATCTAACATGGCAACTGACTTTGCAAATTTTAATCCAAAAATTTCATTATCCATTTTTTTTAAAATGTTAATGTTAATATTAATTTTAGTGTTAATGTTAATTTTAATGTAAATTATAATATTAATTTTAATAATATAGTTTTAATTTTAAATTTTGTTATGTTAGCTATAACATTAACCGTCACGACGGTTGTCACATAAGAATGGATGGTTTGGTGGGACATTTTGGTGGTACGAATAGTATTATTCCAGACACAAATGCAAGAATTTGCTGCAGTGGTGTGCAAGTATGAAGTTCAAAGTGTAAAACTGAAGCTAACTGAATTTATTATTTGGTTAGGTTTTTGAGAAAAGTTTAGTTTATAGATTTGGATTTGTAAATTTGTGGTTCTGGGGTTCAGTATGAGAAAATTATGTAGCTTAAATTCCATGACATGTATTATTTAAGCTTTTTATTACAATTAGTAAATGCACGTGCTTTGCATCGTATAATAACGGATAAAAAGAATATTATCCAATTGAGAATGAAGGACATCAAGCATAGAGTGAGGGAAGAGAGTTAATACTTGGAGTGCACTATGTTCAAGAGTGTCTTGAGCATTGAGAATGCTTCGAATTCTCGTCTTCCCGCACCCGTTCGTCAACAGAGCAAAGGGATCACGTGCAGATCCGGTATCTCCCGCCACACTTTTCCAGAATCAAACTTATAATTAATTTTTTTTTATATATTTATATTCTTAACAAGGGATTATAATAAGATGCTTTACATATAAAAAAGTAAAGTTTTCTTCGAAAGCTTCTAGCAATGTCTTTTTTTCCAGTAATGTTTTCTCTTGTTTGATTCAATAAGCTTATTTTCCTTTTATCCTGCGACAAAGATGGATCTAGGTCAAACCACACTATATTGCATGTTTGTGTGTTATATACTTGGTAGCTATTGTTCGATTACTTTTTTTCTTGTTATTCTCGTTGTTGTAAGGTTATTTGAGTGTGAGCTTCTACGTGTTCTACAAAAATTGGTATTAGAATTAAGAGAAACGTTGGGATTTCAAATTCTTGAATCCAAGTCAAAGATAGGTGGTGATACTGGTCCGCTTCCTATCTTTCTAGATCATGATTCTTGAAAGTGTTGGTTCGTTAAGGTTCAAGGGGTGCAAGGTTAATAACACCAAATTCGAGGTCAGTAAAGAAAACTCCTCTGACTGGTAGTGACAAGTCAAGGTAATTCTTGTGAAAGAAGGATTGCATAAATTCATAGCTGGAACGAACATGAAGCTGACCAATAAGATGGAGGACACATGGAAAGATATGGACCAAAAGTCGCATTGCATATTAGAGCTTTATCTAGTATATGAGATTATTTATAATGTTACATTAGATTTTTTTTTTTTTGGATAGGTTTATGGTTGAATGTAGAGGGGTATATATGACACAGTCGTAGTCTAACAAGTTTTAGCTCAAGAAAAAACTCTATAATTTATACATGAAGGAAGGGACCCAAATTTTAAACTGTCTAAATAACTTCAACAAGATTGTTAATCATCTTTCGTTCTCGAAGTAAAGTTAGAGGAGGACAAGGCACTTCTGCTCATATCTTCTTTTTCGAGGTGTTATGACCATTTGGTGACAATGCTCCTTTATGGAAAGACACTTTCTGTTCCACAGAGGCACCTTCTTTTATACCAGTGTCACACTACAACAAAAAATTCTTTTAATGACGCTCGACAAGGAGTTTTAATGACGGATGATACATAAGCGTTATTAAGTTGAAAAATACCTTTTTTCTATGACGGTTTGGGCTAATTCTGGGCTTTTTATAACGTTTATAAAACAAAGCGTTATTAATAGTTTAGAGCGGTGGCAAACTTGTAATATTTTGCAAACATATTAATATTAAGCTTTCGAAATATCTTCTTCTGCTTCTATTTTCCCTCTCCTCCTCCTCTTCCTCTTCCTCCACTCCCATGGTCAGAATTAGGGTTCGGCGCCCTCTTCTTCCGTCCGATCCCCTCTGCCATGGACTCCGACGGGACCTCCGGCGCCCTCTTCTCCGTCGACCCCCTCTAGCACAACACCGCCAGGGGGCGCGGCACCATCACCTCCATGGTGCCACGTTTTCTCCAACACCTTACCACCGATGGAAATGGCGGCTCTGTCCTTCCCATCCATGCTGGAGAATCTTTATTTCTTCCAAAAGAAGCTAAGTTTTCCTACCCCTCTCTTTCTCTACTTCCTTCCTCTCTCTCTACTTCGGGAGAATTTCCCCACCCCCTCTCTTTCTCTACTTCCTTCCTTTACTCTATAGAGAGAGAGAGAGAGAGAGAGGAGAGAGAAAGCAAACATCAACCATGGCCAAACACCCCTTTCTTTCTCTCCTCTCCACTTTCTCTCTCCTCGTCATCTCCTCCTCCTCCGTCGCCGACGTTCACCGGAGAATTCTCCACGAGCCCCTCTTCCCCATCGACTGGGTCCCACCTCTACCACCTCCGCCGTCTCAACCCGCCGACCCTTCCCGGCGGCCCCGTCCGGCCCGCCCGCCCCCTTCTTCCCGGACTCCCCGGTCCAGTCCGGCTCCTTCAGCCCCCCTCCCCCTCCCGACGGCCCCACCTCCGCCCGCCCCCCTCCCCCCGGCTCCTCCGCCTCAAAGATCGTCGTCGCCGTCTCCGAATGAAAAAGTGCTAGAGGTAAGAGCCCTAGCATTTAACCTTCTCTTTCTTTTGTGGTCGTTTGGCTTTCTATCTTTCCGAATGAGAATTAATTGTTGGTTAATTTTCTTGAAGCATGAAGAGGATGTTGGTAAAGAAGACAACGAGGAGACGAATCGCTTAGAATCCAGAAGCAGCATATAGTTGATAAAATTTTCTTATAGGAGTTGAGAAGAGTGGAGCCACCTTGTTTTTCCATATTACAATTGGATCTGGATATCTCCTCACCTACCAGGATTGATAGGTCGTGAGACTTATATCAAACCGGCGTTTTGACGAAGTCGATGAGTTCAGGTGCTATATTGTGCTTCTTTATACTCCTCTTTATCAACTAGATTGATGAATTGGTTACTTCTTCAGAGCAAGCTTAATTTTCTGTTAGAGTTTGTAAGTTTTTGCATAGGTATTTTTGTTGTTAAAATTCTAAGCTTTTGCTGCTGTTTTTTTCTTAGCTTTATTTAGGTTGTAGAGAATAATGTGTGGGGATTATGTACAGACTTTTACTCTTAAAATACAAGTACTGTCATTTCTTGTGCACCGCCCGAAGGATTATCGAGATATCTGTAAACTCTGTACGGATGTTATTTTTGGGTGATTCTATATGAACAATAATTGTAGAAGAATAATTCTAGACGACAAAGGGATTCATATATCACTCTATACTCATAATTGCCAGTGATAATTTCTTGCAGGTCTCGCTGAAACTACAAGTGATCCTTCTTGCATGCTGATATAAATTTATAGTAAACTTGAGACTAGAAACTTTAGTTTTGTAATGGACGTCAATATTGTTACATTTCCATTGCTCAGGTGTTCTGTGTTTGAGCTTTAATTTCAAGATTGAGAGATTGCTAATCATCTATAACATTTGATTATTTTTTCTTTACTCGACAAGTTCTATTCAGGTAGTGATATTAATTTTACAGCATATGAAACAACAGTCCCTTGTTTTCATTTGACAATGAATTACTTGGTTAAAATTTCTTGAAGCTTCAGGCGGTGGATGTGTCTGACACAATTAAATTACTTGATTACTTATTAGAGGTAAGAGACAACGTTCCCTAGCACTTAACCTTCTCTTTATTTTGTGGTTGTTTTGGCTTTCTATCTTTATGAATGAGAATTAGTTGTTGGTTAATTTTCTTGAAGCGTGAGGCAAATGTGAATGCAATGGATAAATATGGCATGACGGCTTTGCACCTTCTTTCTAATTGAGAATTAATTGCTTGTTTAAAATTTCTTGAAGCTTCAGGAGGTGGTTGTTTCTGACACAATCAAATTATTTGATTACTTACTAGTGGTAAGAGACAACCTTCCCTAGCACTTAACTTTCTCTTTCTTTTGTTGTTATTTTGGCTTTCTATCTTTCCGAATGCGAATTAATTGTTGTGTTAATTTTCTTGAAGCACGGGGTGGATGTAAATGCAGTGGACGAAGATGGCAGGACGATTCTGCACCTTGTGGTAATCCTGGGAGAATACATGAAATTACCTTATTTCTTGGTTGAGGTAAGAACCAACCTTCCGCACTCTCTTTCTTTTTGTTCGGTTTGTATTGGACTTTCCTATCGAGTATTGAGGATTGTTGTTTAATTTCTTGAAGTGTAGGGCAGATGTAAATGCTACGGACGGCTTGGGCATCACGGCTCTGCACCTTGCTGTACTGGGAGGACACATTGATTTAGCTTCTTACTTGGTAAAGGTAAGAAACACAATTTAGCTTCTTACTTAGTTTAGAGGTAAGAACACGGCCTTCACTACTTTCTCCTCTATTTAGTAGTGATTTAACTAACTGAGAATTGTTGGTTAATTTCTTGAAGCACGGGACGGATGTGAATGCGGCCATAATCAACACGGTTCGCCAAACGGTCATGGAAAAGAAACACCGCAACAGATGCTACGAAATATATGATATAGCTAAGAGGTTAATGGAGGTATGAAACATCCATCCCTACTCTCTCTTTCTTTTCCTTTCTGTGGTGGTTTTGGTTTGGTTGGCTTTCTGAGAATTGTTGGTTTATCTATTCATGCAGTCGGTTGATAGGAATTTACTTGACAAAAGTGGATTTACGGTTCTACACTTAGTGTCTGCACAAAAGGATATATAATTATAATATATTACTCGTGGATCTGTTGTTGCAGAATGGAGTTTCGTTGGATATTAACACTCCGGATGGCTTATATTAGACTGAAAGGACACTAATTTGATACATGTTGACATGAAAGGACACTAATTTGTATATTCTATTTAAAAACATGAATGCACTCTTTTTTTCAATGGTACTTGTAGTTTCATCTGGTATTTAAAATCCAGGGGGTATTATGTTGTTCTTGTTTCTCTCTTATTGCTTCATACTAGGTGTTTGTTGTTTTGTCTTCTTGGTTCAATCTTGTGCCAAAGTTTCAGTTTTTTCTTTATATTCGGATATGGTGTTCTAAGAGAATAAATACCTAAATGGAGAATTGATTGCCCATATTGGGATATGTGTTGTTAGGAATGTAAACATGTCAGGTTCATGTCTATATAATGTTCTGATTGTTCCCATTTTCATGAAAACTCTTTTCTAAGGGATTATTCTGTCAAGCTTGCTCCAGATATGAGACAAATACCTGATCCCTATCATGACCTAGTTTGTTTTACTCCTTTCTCTTGATTAGATTTAATTTTTAGGCCTGATAATTATATGGACTGATTTGGTTGTCTTCTCTTTTTCTCAGGATTTCACTGGTGTTCCGGTTGTCGTTGATCTTTCATGATTATTGGTTATGTGGCCAAGTTTTGATGTGGACAATTTTTGTAGTTGTAAATATATATATGTATTTGGATATTCTATTTTGAGAATGTAATGAAGATGTTGATATGTACTCTATTTTGAGGAATACAATAAAGATGGTGATTTATAATGTTAAGTTTTTGGAATGTAATATATAATGTGCAGCTAATTTGAATAGTATAAAGTGTCATAAATGTGCTGCATTGAGCCTATACATATTATCTATTCATAACGTTTTACAAAAGTCCTGAATTGTGCACTATATATTAACTATTCATAACGCTTTTATAGAAACTATTCATGACGGTTATTTTATGACGCTTTTAAAAAACATTTATAACACCCGATTTCATAACGCTTGGCTGAAGAAAAAAAACCGTCATGGTATGTCATTAATGACGGTTTTTAGCCGTCATTAAATGGTATTTCTGTTGTAGTGTCACGTCTCCGTGAACCTTCTTCATACCATTTTCAATGCCCTCAACGTCAACTACCACCTAGCCCTCCCCCACAACCCACCTCCAATATATGTGAATCGCCCCCAACCACTTCCTTTAGATATCCATTGATAACCTGACGACGAGATGTGGGTCCAACAAACCTCTTAATCGTACAGATGTCACAGTCAAGTTGCTCAGATTCCCGAATGGCTCTAGGTCATGACTTCTGAATTCAATGTCTTAGTGAAAATGGTACTTGGGTCCTTGTTCCTCCTGCTCCTCAGCAGTATGTCATTGGTTACAAATGGGTCTTCAAATTCAAACAATGTGTCGATAGGTCCATTGAACATCACAAATTAAGCCAGTCTAATTGCCAAAGTATTTCATCAGCAGGCTAGCATTGATTTTGATGAAACCTTCAGTATGATAACCAAGCCAACTACTGTCCGTACTGTTCTTAACATTAATATCTCTGTGGGATGGGCCATACACCAACTTGATGTCAAGAATGCCTTTCTCCGTGGTGTCCTATATGAAACAATCTACATCAGTCAACTGCCTGGTTTCACACGTTTTGCTCATCCACATCATATATGTCTTCTACGGAAATCTATTTATTGTCTCAAAAAGCTCCTCAAGCATGGTTTCAACGCCTCAACAGCTTTTTTTTCCTCCAGTTTGGGTTCATGCAAAGCAAGATACGTCACTCTCTATTCATCTACCATTCAGACTCTGGAATTCTACTTCAGCTTCTCTATGTGGATGACATCATTATACTCCTGCTCTCCCCACTTCCTTCATCACAACTTGTGAATGAATTTGAGCTTAGTAACTTGGGCTCTTTGTACTTCTTTCTCGGTCTTGAGGCAACTCGTTCTAAGAACTCTATAACTCTATACACCTCTCACAAACTCACAAACTATATACACATTGACCTCTTTTATAAGTTCTCTATGACAGAGTGTAAGCCGTGCTCCACTCAACTTTGTGCTAAAACACAGCTCTCAGCCAATACTGGTGATCTCCTTCCAAGTGCCACTATGTATTGTCATCTGGTTAGTTCTCTATAGTACCTTACCTTTATCCGCGTGGATATTGCTTATGCAGTTCATAATGTAGCTTAGTTCATGAGCCAACTCCTCTCTCCCCACCTCATTACTGCAAAACGATTCCTTTGGTATCTCAAAGGATGTCCAGATTTTGGCCTCATCTTTTGCTTCTCAGTTGGACCGTTCACAATCATTGCCTGCTTCATTGTAGACTGGGTAGACTGCCTAATTCTTGTCGTTGCACTACTGGTTTGTGCATTTTCTTAGGGTCCAAACTCATCACTTGGACTGCGAAGAAACAACCTAACGTCTCCCACTCCAGTGCCGAAGTACGTAAAATACGGCTTTCTTGTCCATGTTTGTGCAGAGACTACTTGGATATCACATCTCCTTGGTAAACTTAACTTTCCTTCACTCAAACCCATCACTATGTTATGTGACAAGCTCAACACGACGTACATGGCCTCCACTCATGTCTTCCATGCTCGCACTAAATATATTGAGCTTGACTAACACTTAATCAGGGAAAGGCTTCCCTCATATTCTCATAATATGCTTTTCATGCCGTCACCAAATTAACTTGATGATATTTTCACCAAAGGGCTTCACAAACACCAGTTTACTATCTTGCGGCCCAAACTCATCTCTCCTGGAGTGTCGAGTTTGCGGGAGAGTGTTAAACCTTCGTGATTTCTTACCTACTATATATATAGTTGTGCAAAATATGTCAATAGTTATTCCTTGCTATATATAGTTGTGCAAAAGGTTAAAATTGATTTGATTTGATCTAGTTAGATTTGTTATGAGTGATTTTTAGGAATCCTTATATAATCTTTGTTTCCTTTTGTACTCTCTGTGATCCATATATATATTGAAATCTCCAATTAGAGAAGAATACACATATATTTATCAACTTACGATACCAAATCAACATACTGAAACAATATACAACTTCTGATCACAATAAGTTATATTGAGTGGTAAAAATAAGACGAAGCATTCAATCTGTAGATCAGATCATACATAGAGAAATATTTAGTATATATATATAAAATATATATATGTTGATGACACAATTAATGATTCTGCAAGTTCATGATTCTCGGTTTTAGGCTTTCCCGTATCTCTGAAGAAGCTGGCTTATCAAAATCTTGTAGGTTCTCTCTGTGGGGTGGTAGCTGTCCCAGAACACATACTCGTAGACATCTTCGCATATGGTCGTCGTCAAGCTGTTGCAGGTCATCGTGACCTCGAACGTGCCCGTGCCACAACATCCCCTCGCGTACTCGACAAATCCTTGACAAAAATTAACACAGTTATAACAATCAGAGAACCGTAAATTTTGGCGATACGTAACGCGGTTGGTATCAGATACTATCACATACCATAAGCAGAAGGTCGCGAAATGATATCAAACAACGGCGTGTAGATGTCGATGTAGCGCATCCTCGACCCGGGTGAAGTGCTGGTGAGCCTCTGCAGCTCTACCGACAGCTCGCCGTTCAGCATGTTCGCAGCGGCGTTGTAGAGAGGCACGCACTCCCTTTCGATTCCTCCGGCTAGAGTCCTCTGCGACGGCAAGCATCCTATTGGTGGAACCCCGAGGACATCGATCTTTCGTGCTCCCAACTCGTAAAGCTCCTATATACGTGCACCACACTACTGTTGCAGACACGGATACCGCACGACACGATAGGACACACCGACACGACACCGTATGTAGACTTTATTTACCTGAAAGAAGCTTGAGGCTGACCGAACGAGGAAGTTGATGTAGGAAGGGAGGTCGTACTGTTCTTTTCGTATCTGCGCGGTGAAGTAAGTGTTTGCCAAGTCGTCCGAGCCCGTTACAACCATGTACTTGCTCTCGGCGATGATGAATGCCGCTCTCTCTTCTCCTGCAATGGCCTTCAACTTCTCCATGTACTCTTTGAAGTGGTCCAGCTGATCATCCATACTAATAGCTGACTGCACTATGTAGAAGATGGTTAGCTCAGACCCATAAAAAAAATCTACTAGGAGTGATCAGAAATCTCAAAATTTAGGACATTACCACCAACTGGGCAGTGAGGGGATCGTATCCGCATCCGCCAGAGGCGAAGCTTACGCCAGTGAGGAGGTCGTCGGCGCTCAGGTCTGTTCCGAGATACGCAGGCAAGTACTCCTTTATCCCGAGTTCTGAAACTGAAATGTTGGTCAAGTACAACATTCTTAGTGGACCTCCCTAGCACATGAACACAAATGCGGACACGGATACACGAGGACACGATGTAAATATGGATACATTTTCATATAGGTACAATATATATAGTCACCTACGTGCCACACATACGAACATGATTACAGGTACAAACACGATACAGATACAGATACAGATACGGACGCCACTTTGAAATATGTTGTAGATACCTAAGAGGTCAGAGGGGACCTTGCCGTTGCTGAACCTTCCCGTGGGCTGATGGTTAAGGAAATCCTGGCCGTACGGCGGGAAGTTGCACTTGATCATCGTCTCGATCACGTTATTATTGCCAGGGTCCACGATCGAGTCCCCGAACACGATGAGCGCAGGCGCGATCGCGGCTGTCTGGTTCTGTACTGCTTCTGTTAGGCCCTCAGCAGTCTGCATCAGTAGCATGATCAGGAGAGACAGTAGTACTACTGCTACTAATGCTGATGGATACTTGCTTCCCATTTTTGGTACTTCAATGCCTATGTTCAAGTGTTCTTCTTCGTTCATGTTATATTTATTTGTGCATAAAGTACAAAATGCCAAGCAACACAAGTCTTGTTGTGAACAATTTGTAGCTGTATTTCAACAATTCTTGTCCAAATTTAAGAGTGGAAGATTTCTAAAACCATGAGCTGGCTCTCACTACACTACAGCACACTAAAGTAGATTGAATAATTAAAATTTATCAAGAGTGTAAATAATTGTATAGATGGAGCAAAACTTGAGAAGTGTGAGCACCTGGGTTTTCCCAGGAGTGCAATTAATTAGAGCAGTTAGGTGCTTTGCTACTTCTCGAGAAGTTAATTCAATCCTGAGCTTATCAGCAGGTGATTGCTGTATCATCTCTCATCTTCACATTCGGCAAAATTTTCTTGCCAAACTTACCTATCTTTGGGCTCTTTAATGGAAATGCCAAAACAAATCACACAAGATTACCTATCAGATGAAGCAAGTGTGGCAGTTATCCAATCTAATTACTAAGACTTAATGATATTAATGTCTAGGTAAGGCAATTATTTGGACTGAGAACTAGGACCCGACCTGATTTCATAGGAACAGTACCAAAACTTGGCTTTGGGTGGGTAGTCTCATGCCCCATATCTGGATATGGTCCTTAAAAGTAGGAGTGTACAATCCATATAATCCTTACCTGAACCTGGACCCAATGCAAAATTTTACAGAAAGTACAAAAGTTATTATGTTTTAGTATATCTTTGTATAGATTCTAGTGAAATATCGAGATAGAATTCGAATTTTGCTGACCAACAAACACTACAAAAAAAACTGTTGATCGAAGACGAAAATTGTTGGTGATGGGTAGGATTCCCAACCGATGTGGAGAACATGACGGAGTGCGAAGAGCATCATCCGTGTGTCGGAGAAGCTTGAAAAGTCGAAGGCGACAAATGCGACATGATTTCAGCACGTATCATAACATATTGGAAAACCAGTGTCAGAGTCAGAGGTATACCGCCACCGGTATACGACCGATTTTGACATTGTTTATTCCAGAATAGGTTCCGACTCAAAGTGGGTATATTTTAGTATACCGTCGGTATACCACTACTGATATACCTTCAGTGTCAGGGCTGAAGGCTAATATTGGGATGAAGGCTGAAATTGGATATTTTATTTACATTGTTGGATCATGATCAACGGTCCAGATCTCTTCGGGATTAGGGTACTTTAAATAGGTCTTTTCTAACCATAATCCATTATCACAAGATCATAAGGAGAGGTTTTATCAAAGTTGCAACTTTCTAAGAGAGAGAGAGAGAGAGAGATTCAGAGTTTCGGGGGTTGATCCGAGGAGAGATCGTTTCGAAGAGTTCTTCTTTGATTCTTCCTTGTCATGTTGTCTTTGGTGATCTTCTTTTTACTCATTATAATCTATTTTCGTCTATTGAAATGTAGTGGTGTGGATCGGGGAGAGTTTGTAAAGGAGTTGATGTATTTCCTTTTGTTACGACTTGCTCCCAGATATATATGGATACGAGTGCATGAGCGCGTCCAGCCTACATCATGAAATCAGCAGTAGTGCGATGTCTAGATATCATAATATCTACAAATAACAACATATATCAATCTACTCATCACAGCACTAGATATGAGCAAGTAACCTAATCACAATCAATATACACAATCACAGAGTCCACTACTTATTACATGTCTTTACGGATCTCTTTTGGAGACAAATCTGATCAAATGACTAATAGACAACAACACATATGTAAGAAAACCTAACATTCATCCTATACAACAAATCCATCATCTACATACTGAAAGGAAAGATAAATATGAATCCTAAGTCACATCCCTCCAGAGATAGCCTCCGGGTCCATAATGGGTGCGGTAGAAGTCTTCGTCCTCACCTGTGTCAACATATCCAGTCGGAATAGAGCAAAATACAATTATGAACAATGAACTCAATACATGAGAATGTTGAAAAATAGTATGCAATAATATAAGCACAATAGTACATTGTTGGCACATCGATTTTGATATATTGACTATAATTAACCTCTGTACTGTTTTAGCCCTAAATATTCTACAGGAACAAACAAGTTAGACAAAGATAGAAGAAAGACGACTCCAACATCTATATGAAGATACAAGTATCTCGGAAGCAATAAAGAAAAGATGATTTCAAACACTTACAAACAAGCAGATCCTATGAGCACTCAAGAAGACCATGACAAGCGAAAAAATTTCACATCTAAAGTTCATGTCTCTCTAAGAGTCTGTAAGTGTCTAGGAAATCTTGTACGCACTTTAGAAATGATGACAAACTAAAATGGTATATTTATTTGAATTAGTGTTTATGAATAGCCGGATCTCCATGGAAGTCCGACGGATAATCTGCTCAGAACCAGGAAGTATTTCTGGCAAAGTTCAAATAATCTACCGGAGTTCCGTAGTAATCCGACGGATAATCCGATCAGAACTAGCAAGTATTTCTGGTTAAGTTCGGATAATCCGCCAGATTTCCTCCTTAATCCGCCGGATAATCCGAACGTTAAACAACAAGTATTTTGGGGTAAGTTCGGATCATCCGCCGGACTTCTGCCTTAATCCGACGGATAATCCGAATTGCCTTGCTATCCGTATTCAAATTCAAATCCAACGGCATCAGACAGTCGCACTAAATACATCCAACGGCTTTTTTTTAGCCGTTACTGTTGGTCGGATAATCCGAATGATTTTCGCAAAAATTCGTTGGATAATCCGATTGTCGCCTAAAGCTCCTTATGACTTTGGATTTGTATAAATAGGCATCCTCTCTCTCTCTTCATAAAATTCCATCCATTTGAGCTTTAAATTTTTTAACTACCAAAAGAGCTCCACCATTACTCTACAAAGCTTTAATTTGTCATACAATCAAAAGTGCCAGAGTATTCAAGAGTTGTAATATTAGATCTTCAAAGTATTCAAGAAGATCAAAACCTTTCTTTCTTTCAAGTTGAAGTTGACGAGCCTTCGGAGGAAAACTCGTATATATGAAGTTGACAAGCCTTCGGAGGAAAACTTGTGTGTAAGAAGTTGACGAGATCTTCGGATCCAAACTCGTATTAGAAGTTGACGAGTTCTTCGGATCCAAACTCATGTGTAACTATTTACTCAAATAGTAGATTAAAGCCGGAGAGAGTTCCGGGACTAGAGTACCCCTTGGAAGGATAGCGGGATACATCGAGTGTTTGATTCTCTCTTTTTTTATTATCCTTTAAATTGCTTATTATTATTATTGATAATCTTTTTATTACCATATTCACCCCCCTCTAGGTTTCTTTACACATGTGCTAACCTGACACACCAGAAAGTTAGGCAACACTAAAATCAAGTACAAGAGACGGTTAGTTATGATTCAAATGCTATGTTTGATATGTTACCGGCTGGTAAGAACATGAAAATATAGGTACGACTCAATCATACGTGAAGTGCATGATTAAGCTATCCATACGACCTAACTAGTGGTTTGGATTTGGTCACATATTTACTTAGAATTTACCCTTCCCAATAACAGAACAAAATGATACACACATGAAGTACAAGTTGACTCGTGTCCATTTCGTGTCCAACATGAATCTGACTACGAGTAACTAGCATGCATCAAGTAAAGAGCCAAAGACATAAAATACTTGTCTGGATAGCTGTAGGTGACTAAGTTCATGTCTGGAATATCTATGTTGGCCAAAAGGCAAAATACCATTATAATAAATTCTATAATTTATTTATTAATAAATTTAAGTGTAGCTTTTAGGTCATGAATCCTAAGTCCAAGATATTATTACACAAATTTATATCTATTATTTATGGTTCAATGTTTGTTATAATAATTCCACTTCAATTCTTGATTTAATTAAATAATTACTTATTATCCTTTTATTTATCAACTTCCATTTATAACCTAATTTATATCCAATAATGGCCAACTAAAACTATTGGTTCTAAAATTAGCCTGTTGAATCTAAATAATTCCAGATTCCGCCCATTGGAATTTATCTCCCACAGACCGACATACTAATGAATTTTTAGTCCAAACATGAGCCTGGTTCATAGCGGAACCCACCAGTGCATGGACCCGGAGATGTCGTCGGGCAGTTCAGAAAAATCTTGTGGGATACGTCTTCTTTTTGGCCTATCATGATTTCTTTATTGCATATGATCTTGCGTATTGCTTCTCTGCAAATACATGTTAGACGGACAAAGCAATATATATTGTAGCAAGTATGATAAATTTAACACACATTAGAACTATTCTAAGTTTAATATTAGTGATATCATGTTAAACTTAATAAAATGACCACAATAAAAAAAATATAGTTAGATCATTGGGTTAACAATCTTCCCCTTTTTATTATGGCAACTCGGTTAAATTTAAGATCGATATAATAGAAGCTCATATCATTAACATGTAAAACAATAATCACATATCACTAAAAGGTATAAATATAAGTAGAAATGATATAGTAATTGTATGAAGATTATTGATAATAAAATGCTAAACTTAATCGATTTACCATATTGAAAAATATGATACAATTATTGGGCTAACAATCTCCTCCTTTTTTATTATGACAAATCGGTTAAGTTTAGTATGCACATACATGCATGTATCACTAATATGTAAAAGACATATGTCATGTCCCAGTCCCAAAACTTGCGGGACCAGCACATGACTTGGCCAACTGGTACATACTCAAGGGTAAATCCATTCTATGGAGACCCTCAAGTAATACACTTAAGCTGTCTATAAAATCAAATATAACTATCTAAAAGGTCAAGTCAATTATATCTCAATCTCACGACACTGGTGGCTGACAAAAGAAAGACGGCTTGGTCCGGATAATGTCAATTGGGAGGAGTTCTCCAAACTCTTCCAAGAGATGTATAACCCGTTTACCTTCATAGCAGAGCTTCAAAGTCAATTCCAACATCTTATACAAGACATGTAAAACCCCTAAATTTCTACTATTTTTTTAAAAATAAATTTGGTATTGATTTTTTTATTTTGTATTTGTGCGTCGCGTAGTTGCATTGTACATCGCGCGCAAAATTTTGTTTTTTTTGTAATTGCTCGACGAATGCGCATATGTACGAGCATATATATTTTAGAAAAATATTTTTTCTATTTTTATGGTTTCAAAATAATATATATAATAATTATTTTAGCTATCGTACCAAAATTTCTAAGTTCATTATTTTATTTATGAAAAGCCTTTCATTTATACAGTTATAATAATAAATAATATTCTTATAAAATGGTACACTAGAAAAGTATATTTATGTAAATATTAATTGTGTATACATATATATTTTGTAATTATTTATTAGTTTATTTTTAAATAATAATATAATTTTTGAAATTATTATTATTAGTATTTTTGGAAAACATATTTTGAAATTATTGTGGCAATTTAAATCTTGATTTGATTTTATGGATTTATTAAATAGTTAAATTAATATATATATTTGAAATTTGATTTATCTTATTTTATTTTAAACTAAAAGATATAATGTAATTATATTTAATCTGATTTAGATTTGGATTTGAAATTTTTGAATGGATTTAAATTAATAGATGAATTATCTAAGGGGATTTAAACCTTCCAAATCCTTATCCAACTGGGAATTCCCACCTCCTATATAAGGAGAGGTACTCGTCCATAAATTTTCCACCATAACTAAAAATATGTGCATCGTGTCTGTGCCCGTGTTCCCCTTCCCATCCACTATAATTTTCTGTTACAATTACATGTTCCAACGATCGTGTCCAACACACCCGGACAATCCCAAATTCTATTCCTAAACTCTAATCTATGTCCACCCTCATCGGCCAAGCTACCAGGAACGTCGCCCGTCCCCTGTTCCTCTCTTCCGACCACCCTGCAGCCAGCCCACCAGACTACCGCTACCACGCCACCGTAAAACTGCCATCACCACCTCCTCCAGTTCTCATCCCCGACCAAATACCCTGGCCTCGGCCTACGCCCGACTACCACCTTCTCCTTCCCATTGAAACCCCGCACCGTCGCCCCAGAAATCCATGTCTCCACGGCACCTGTTCCCACCGAGACTACCGCCAACAGAGCTGTCTCCCAACTCCGTCCCGACCGTCAGACCTCCGCCTACCGACACGACCACCAATCACAAAACACCACCTCCAGCCATCGCTCCACATCACCCAAACAATCACCACCGCCACCGTCATCGCGGCCATCCCGGTCGCTGTCACCTACACCGCCACCACCAGTCATCACCACCACCGTCATTGCCATCGGCCACTCCGGACGACCTTCCTATCCCGTACACCACCCGACCAACACCACCCAAACTACCACCGCCACCACGGCCATCGTCGGCTGGTGCCACCACCAAAGACCACCAAAATCCCCTAAGGAAAAACCCAAATTAAAACCACCACCACCACCAATTACTCACCTCGCCCTCCGTCGCTGATCCCGATTCTCGGCTTGCGTACCTCACCGTCGGCGAGACCCCTCCGCGCTGAGACCCCTCCGCCTTTCTGAAGCCCTCCGCAGTCGCCGCCCAAACGAAACCCACCTCCAACGCCCTCCAAGAGCGCCGCCCGCCGCGGTTGACTCCGTGCGAGTGAGCTCCACCGTGGTTTCCTGTACCACTAGGTCAGCCGGGCCGCCCCTCTCGGTCACCGACGACTGCAGCGCAGTTGTGGTCTTCTCCTCCAAGCGTGCGTCCCCTCCGTGCCGCGCCGCGATCGCGCAGCCGCCCGGACGCACCTGTGCGCCGCAGATCCTCCGCCTCCTCTTCTCCTTCCCTCTCTCTCGATCCTCCATTTTCCCTCTCTCTCCGCTGCTCTTTGTCACTCTCGACCTCTCTTTACTTTTCTTCCCCCTCTCTCTCTCTCTCTGTTTCCTTCTTAAAAGAGGAACACTCTCTCTCTCTTTGTTCCCTCTTTAACTTTTCATTTCTACTCTTTACTTTTCTCCTGCTTCTGCTTCATTGCTTGTCTTTTTCTTTTTCTTTTTTGGGTATTTATAAGGGCACTTCAAAATTTACTCAGGGCTAGCCCAAATTTTTTTGTGTTTTACTCAGGACAGCCTATTTTTTTATCTAGGGCTGTCCCAAAGTGAAATCCCCCCAAACACAAATTTTTTCTCTCATTTGCAAAAATGTTTCTCTCTCTTCCTAAACCCTAACTCCTTTCTTCTTCTTCTTCCTCTTCTCCTCTACCATTTCTCCATCCCCAAGCAAGAAGTTAATTTGAAAATTCCTAGAAATTTCTTCCACCCTAGAAATTTTCTCTTCTTCTTCCTCTTCTCTTCCAAATTTCCTTCTCAAGAAGATCGATGGCAGCCAAATTCTTTCTCTATTTGTTTCCAAAACCCTAGAAATTAAATTGAAAAATTCAAGCATCCATTACATTGTTTATTTCAATTGTCTGTAGCCCATTTGAATTAAACTACATTCAGAGTGGGAAATTACCCATTTAAATTAAACACAAGTATGCACGAACGAGAAAACTCTGCGTCGACCAGGACTGCCCAATTTTCTGGCAGTCCTACAAACTGAATGGACTGCCAGAAAACTTGGCAGTCCTAAGTCACAGCATATAAAACAAAGGACTGCCCATTTTTTTGCAGTCCTTACTGTATTCAGGACTACCAGAAAACTAGACAGTCCTACATACAGTAAGGACTGCCAGAAAATGGACAGTCCTTTGTTTCACATGCTATGATATAGGACTGTCCAGTTTTTTGGCAGTCCATTCAGTTTATAGGACTGCCAGAAAATTGGACAGTCCTTGTTTGCACTAGTTGAATAGCAATATTGGGGTTTCCTCCCATATTAGGGTTTGTATATTATGAGGAGCCTTTGGGTGCCATCGAAATTGGAAATGAGAAAAAATTAGGGATAACAATATTATGATTTCCACCAATATTAGGGTTTAACATTTTTGTTGTTGTTGTTCTTCCTTTTCTTCTTGTTCTTCTTGTTCTTCTTGTTCTTCTTCTTCTTGGATGGGTTGAGGAAGAAGAAGAGGGAAAAAAATAGAAAAAAGTGACTTTTATACCAAAGAGTGGGATAGACCTGATCAATTTCTTCAATGGCAAACTTGTAAATAATACAAAGTTTAAAATGGGCTAGCCCTGAGTAAAAATTGAAGTGCCTTTATAAACACCCTTTTTTAGGCTCACTTCCTTTCTCGTGAAACGAGAAGGAAGGGACAGCTATTATTATTACTCTTAGGCCTCGTTTGGTTACCAGAATTTGAGCTTTGGAAAGGAAAGTGATTCTTTTCCTGTGTTTGGAAGCCAAAGGAAAGAAGTTGGAAAGGGAAAATGATTACCAAGGGGTAGGAAAATAGGGGGGAAAGTGGTTCCCCCCATCCATCTAAGGAATCACTTTTCCTCCAACTTTACTGCATTTATTACAAAAACTTTTGACCAAATTATCCATGTTCAGAATATTATTTCCATAGTACCTTTTAGACAAAGATATTTCTGAGTAATAAAAATTTTCATTAGCAAGAGGGTATTATTGGAAAATTGACTTAATTTTTTTTCCTTTCCTTACAAATACCAAACACTATAATGGAAAGTAAAGACATATTCCGACTATTATTCCGGTCTTTCCAAACACCGGAAAGGAAAGTTGATAGGAATTACAATTTCCTTAAAGGAAAGGAAATACCAAGGAATCAATTTTCTTTCCTTTCCATTCTGTGAACCAAACGAGGCCTTAGGATTACTCACTGTGAATGCATTTGTATGCATTTTACATACTAGGATTTATTAGTAGAATTAGCATTGTATTATTTATAATGTATATTATTAGTATTTATTAAATATATGTGTTGAGAAAGGGCAAATAAATTTTGTTAATATTATTGCATATTTTAAATATAGTTTGTATATATCTATAGTGTATCTAGTTATTTCCAGAAAAAAAAAAGAAGGTTTTACCCAAATATTTTTATTTTGACAAAAAGTAGACTTTAGCCCAAATAATTTTCCAGATTTCCAAAAATAATTATTATATAAAATATTTTGATTAAATATATAGTTCCTAATAAAACTTTATTTTGATAAAATTTAGGGTTTTAGCCTAAAAACTATTTTGATTTCAAGTATATATCTATCTAAAATATTTTGGTAACAAAATATAGTTTTCAAGGTTATAAATAATTTTTTTTTCTAAATTCGCATTATTTGATCAAATTCCTTCGATTATCGTCCAGTCCATGACCAACCCATTATTTTCGTTCCCTCACCAATTCTGTACTTCCGTATGTCTACCCTAACAAATTCAACTGTCCTGGACCCAATGGAACTGTCCTTGCCACAATCCGAGGTCACCTTGCATAGTTGTTATACCGAGGTCGCAGTTCGTGCCACCTTGATTATCGCAGCACACCGGGCATCCTACCAGGCAAGATACCTTGCCATTAATCTGTTTATATTCAGTCTGCATTTATTTATTACATATTACTGTTCATTATTTTCGGTTCTTACAGTTCATGATTTACTACCTGCTCAATGATTATTAGTTTACTTTGTTATTATCCTTTGATTGCATATGAACCTAGAGTTAAGGGACTACCTTCTGTAGTGTATCGCATACACCTTGACACAGTTGTACCACGAGGATGAGTGAGATGAGTAGCATGTAGAGGTTCTTGTGTGTGGGCTGATCCCCCATGTGCATGCGTTAAGGCTAACTGCTAATAGAGGCATGTTAGGAGACTTAGCAGTTAGTAGAGGTATATGAATCATGGATGTGACTCTGTTAGGCATTGGATGGGAAGAACAGTTCCTTAACGTATGGGCCACTTATGCACTTCCTTATTGTCGATTATTTCCGCAAGAGATACGGTCCTGGATCCTGATACCTGATTTTCTGCTGGCCTCTGACATTCGAGGAATGTTATGCTTTGAGGTCCCTGGTATCCTGATAGGACCATACCTGAGTTCCTGCACCTGAGCCAGAGTGCCCATGTGTTGAAGGTTTGTTCTTACTGCATAAACACATTAGAATGGTTAGGTAACCCTCGTCAATGTCATATCACCCCGTTCCATTAGTAGCTTGGGACAATGTCGCATCACGGTATAGTGTACTACCCATTGTCCTTGTTTGGTTGTAGGAATAGTCTACTGTTTCGATGATGAGATATTGGATCTTGTTACGAGTGGGACTATTTACTTTACTTGTGATTTATGACATAGTATATATATTCAGTTATGTGGCATCTTCTTTATGTATCTTGTTACGTCCCTCTGAGGACCTGGTTATCTCTCCAGGTGTGTCTTGTGATTTCTGCAGGTGCTCTAGCTAAGGCCATGACTTGCGCTCTATTCTTCGGGATGTTGCTCTTGGATCATCATCCCCTTCGCTCTACCAAATTACTGTCCTTGTATATTTCTTTCCTATTAAAATTAGTTGGTAGTGGATTTGTCTCCGCCCAACTACATGTACCAATGACAATTCATAGTTGATTATATGACATCTTTTATTCTTTTATTTTGTGGATGAGATTAGTTAGCCTTGGTTTTACTGTATTTACAGCTTATGTATACATACGATTGTTTCATATATTGGGGTATATTACATATGTATGCAGCTGGCATGGATACGTACCTAGCCCAAAGTATTTTGGGACTGGGGCGTTACAAGACAACATGATCACGGAAGAATACGATGCAAAGTTTCTACGACTGAACCGCTTCGCACCTATACTGATCCAGACAGAGGAGAAAAAGGCATAGAAATTTTACGACGGGCTGAGCTATAGACTACATGAGCTTATTGGAGCCGCTGCACCTACCACCTACTCGTGAGTCCTCACGACAGCATGATGCTTAGAGCGAGTCCATCGGAGAGAGGCAGGCCAGAAGAGGCCCTTTGCACCAGCCATAACACATCAAGTAGTACCAGCAAAGCAACCAAAGATGCATCAACAGAGGGCGTCCCAACCAGCAGCATCTGAACTTCCTACTTGCCATCACTGCGGCAAGAAAGGATACATCATAAAGAAATGTCGACGATGGCTAGGATTATGCTTGGGCTGTAGATCAAGTCAGCACTCAGTGCGAGACTGTCCAGAGAACCAGAAAGCAGTACCGACGATGCAGCTACCAACACCGAGACTAGCACAACAACCACCTAGGACAGCATACACGGCACAAGAAGAATTTCAGCCGAGGCCACCCTTGGCTCCCCAGGCAGCAGTATTCCAACAGTCCCAACGACAACATAGAGAATCAACACATGGACATGGTCAGGCCTTTGCCATGACCGTTGTAGCACCAGGAGGATCGATTAGAGGTAATGATTTATAGTTTATGATAGGAACGTTGCATAGGTAGTTGTTTAAGATTGATTGCTACTTGATTGATTAGGATAGACCGTAGTGGCATAGTGTACCCCCTTTAAACTATTGTAATGCCCGTAGTTCGTATTACGTATCTTGGTATACGTGTACGTATTTTTGACTCGTATTGCGTATTTCCCTGCATGGTTATTTTGGCATTTCTTTCTTGGTTCGGTTCAACTTGTTGCTGGTTCGACTTGACTTAATTTTAGGTGGACCGAACCCCCACCTACCACCACCACCCTCATTTATATTTCTACCTAACTCTCTCTCTCTCTTCATTTATTCTTCTCCTTCACTTCTTCTTCTCCACCATTACTCTTCCACCTACCAGGGAAGAGAGCTAGGCAAGTGCAAACTTGCTTCATGATGGATCTCAAGTTTTATTATTCCATTCTCTTCCTTACTTGATTCTAAGCCTCTTTAGAACTTGACATTTTTGGGTTTGATGGATGGATTCTTGTAGATCTAAGTTTGTAACTTTTTTAGTTTTCTTGGTTTTGATCTCTAAAACTTGGTTATTTTCGAAAACTAATGGTTCTAGGTTGTATAGAATTCAATTTCATGCAGTTTTGGCTTTTGTTTCGTTTGATTTCGACTTCGGATGAGGAAGTTATGGCCATGGCAAGTTTTTAGAACTTTCATGGCTGAACTTGCTGTTTGGGGACGATGACCCCCATGCGCCCGGGAGGCCATGCGCCGGGAGGCCATGCGCTATGAAGTCCCGGCAACGCATCCCTTAACTCCGAGCGTGTCATGCGCGTAGGTTCCCTACGCGCATGTACTGAAGACGCAACGTGAGTTTTCCACGCACCAATGGTGCAGGAATCCCACACGCCAATTGTGCAGGAATCCCATGTGCCAATGGTACAGGGATCCCACGCACCGATTGTGCAGGAATCCTATGTGCCAATGGTGCAGAAATCTCAAGCGCCGATTGTACAGGAATCCCACGCGCCGATTGTGCAGGAATTCCCACGTGCCGATTGTGTAGGAATCCCACGCGCCAATGGTGCAGGAATCCCACGCGCCGATTGTACAGGAATCTCATGCGCCAATGGTACAGGAATCCCACGCGCCGATTGTGCAAGAATCCCGCACGCCAATGGTACAGGAATCCCACGTGCCGATTGTGTAGGAATCTCGCGTGCCAATGATACAGGAATCCCACGCGCCGATTGTGCAGGAATCCTACGCGCCAATGGTGCAGGAATCCCACGCGCCGATTGTGCAGGAATCCCATGCGCTGGAATTGCTCTATTTCACTATTTTTGCCTGTTTAAGTTGTTTTGTAGCTAGAATCTTAAAAAACTCAAAACATGAAAGTTGTAGATCTTTTCCTTAGCTTCAAAATATGTTACTAGTTATTTTATGCAAGTTTCTCTCATTCATAATAAGGTAAGAATAGAACACGATAATGGCCCGTTGTGGCCCACTCTTGGCAAGCAAACTGACATGATATATCATGACAGGCTGTTACGACAGCTAGTCTGACATGACAAGTATGAAAGACCTGGACACCGTGGGCGATTGTGTTTGTACAAATAAACTGGTACTGTCTTGCATCATGTCTAGGATGGGGATCCCTGAGTACCACGGTCAGGGGTACCTACTGAAATTGACTAAGGCTAATTAACTAGAATGATTCAGTAGTCATGAAGAGATTCCTAGCTACAGGCAATCCCGTTATCTGGGCGCATTCAGTGGACTTGTAGCCTACCGACGAGTAGGGCACATTTCCAGCACACAGTCACGTGTTGCATTCTTCATAAACGGACATTCGACATGGATAACCGGATGGTCTGCAGGGCTTGTGGCTGTTGGGATAATCTTATTGCATCTTGCTAATAACTAGGCCTGTGATAACCCTAGTTAGTTAAAAGTATCAAGCCGTACTCTTGATTGGCCGTGATTGATTGGATGGAGTTTATTCCAGTTTAGTCTTATCCTGATCCTGCGCAAGATTATGACATGACATGATTATTGATGCTTTTCTTAACAATAACGATCGGAGGTCCAGTTCTGTTCAGGCGAAGGGTTACAACTCCGGTCCTTGTTTGGTTTAAGGGTTGTAACCTGGCTCCCGGAGCAGTTCTGTGTCCTCTCTTCATTTATTGTCTTATTGCAACCCCATGCCATGCTCGTCATGTTTTACCTTACTTCAATAGCATGATTATCTATACTGGCCTTAACAATAAAGATCAGGGGTCCAGTTCTGTTCAGGCGAAGGGTTACAACCCCGGTCCTTGTTTGGTTTAAGGGTTGTAACCTGGCTTCCGGAGCAGTTCTGTGTCCTCTTTTCATTTATTGTCTTGTTACCTTACCCATAGTATTTGAGACGGGTTTCTATTCATGTGAAGGGCTGCAACCCCGGTCTTTATTTGGTTTAAGGGTTGCAGTCTGGCTGCTTGAATGGTTTTTTCGTGCTCAATATATTATTGTTATCTCAGTTATTATCAGTATCTTTTAATTACCTTTATTATTTATTTGTGATTTGCTGGTTTTAGTTCCTAAGTGAAGCCTCCTTTGTGGTACTTGCTCTTTCTGGGGTCTGACCCAGCTGGTTTTGTATGGCCAAATATCGGAGCAGCTCCAGAGGATCTACCTACCTTCCAGCCAGATGGTGACCACCAGGCGTAACCCTGGCAACGAGTGGGTTTCTTTTGTCCTCCCACTTCATTGTAAAATTATTCTTTTGAGGTGTTTAGCCGACGAGCACGTGTTAGCTCGTATTGTACCTTATTTACTGTCTGTCTACGGGCTGTAACATGATTGACAGATCCTAGGGTTGATCATATATGACTGAACTCTTGCTAGTCTTGACATTTTGTACGACTAGCTTCATGATCATCCAATATGTAATGTTTGGGATGCCTTACTATTGTATATTTGGTGGTCTTACATCTTGTAAGATTTACTTACTTGCTTGTGATTGAGACAATAGGCTTGTTCATGACCATAGGAGACTGTTGGCTTGTAGTTAAACCCTCATGTATCTAGACAGCCGTGACCGTATAGCGAGGTGGGTTGCACTTCAATATATGTAGCTGGCTATATACGCCCCCGCTCTCCAGTATTCTGGTTCTGGGGCGTTATATGGTTTAAGTTGTGGCCCATGCAGGTCTTGTAAATCAAGATATGTGAGGGTTTACCGAATAGATGTCTCAATCAGTACTCTCCCTTGATCTCTGCTCGTATCCTCTTGATCCCTAAAAATCTTGACCTGATCACATGCTTGTATCGTTGATCTGTCCTGGTCCTTTCTTATTGTTTCCTATGTCGTCTTTTTCAGCGACATTGTTCCTGGACCTGCCGATCAGCAAGGCGAAGCACCTCCCGTGGACCAGCAGCAACCTGGAGATCAAGCCCAGCATTCAGGAGTAGCCTCCAGGGTCATGTCTACTGGAGGAGAGCCACCAGTTCAGCCCGTCCAGCCTGCAGAGCCTGATGATGGCACTTTGGTAGGTCTCATCAGGTCATTATTAGCTTCCCAGGATCGTCGGGGAGATGCCTTGCACCAGACGGTGGCAGACGCTTTGACCAGAGGAGGTCATCAGGGTAACAGCGCGGCCAACAGCTTCAAGCGCTTGAACCCTCCCTTCTTTGACGACAGTGAAGATGCGATCGCTACAGATGTATGGCTTCAGGACACAGAGGTGATTCTAGAAGCAGCCAGGACTCCAGAGAACGAGAAAGTGGCCGTGGTGCGCCTACAGCTATTGGATCTTGCCCGCAGCTGGTGGACGGCGCAGGTCGTTGGATTAGTGGCCCCTATTGCCTGGGCAGTATTCAGGGAGAGATTCCAGACCAAGTATTTTGATGTTGTAGCTCGGTACGATCTACAGACGAGATTCACCAATCTGAAGCAAATGGACAGGACGGTCGACGGATATGCGACCGAGTTTTCGAGACTTAGTCGGTTTGCTCCCACCTTGGTGGCTACCGAGTTTGATAGAGCCCAGCGGTTCCAGCAGGGACTTCACCTAGAGATTTTGTTGGCGGTGGAGCAGTTTGAGCATCAGACTTTTGATGCGATATTGAGAGCAGCTAGGAGGCATGAGTATACCTTCCAGAGGATCGTAGATAGGACCGAAGGTCGGAAGCGATCCCATAGCCAGATGAATCAGTCATCAGCACCAGCCCCGGCAGCCAGGACTTTGACCATTGGAGCTCCGAAGCGGGCGGCCTCAGTGACGTCAGTTCAGCATTCCACCCCGATGCACCCTCAGCAGCAGAAGCAGAAGCAGTCTTCCGTAGTAGGATGTTCACACTGCGGGAAGCCAGGGCATGTGGTATCAGAGTGTCGCAGAGCACAGGATTTGTGTTTGGTTTGTGGTGCCCCGGACCACAGTGTTGGGAACTGCCCGAACAGGAAGAGTTCATCGGCCTTCTCTAGTCCTTCAGTTAGAGGACCAGCACCAGTCCAGTAGCAGCAACAGCTGCAGTACCCGTTCTCGAGGCCATTGCCGACGTAGGCCCAGGCATTCCAGAAGCAGAGACCGCAGCAGTATGCCTAAGCCCAAGCCCTGATCTAGAGCATACAAAGAAATTTTCAGCAGAGGGGACCCGCATCCGGAGGACATGGTCAAGTGCTGGCTTTGACTATGGGAGAAGAAGGAATAGCACCAGGTGAGGTAGTGGCAGGTACTATTCTCGTCAACACCTTTCCAACTTCAATATTATTTGATTCTGGTGACTCGCATTCATTTATGTCTGCACGATTTGCGACACGGATAGGATTGGAGCCCGAGTCATTATCAGTAAGGTTCAATATACTTACTGGTAACGGACTTGTGGGAGTAGATAGAGTGTTTTTCTCGTGTTAGATCGTAGTTAGTGGTAGAGAGTTCCCCGCTAGATTGATAGAGTTCTCGATGGCCGATTATGATGTGGTCTTAGGGATGGATTGGTTGAGGGACCAGTATGCTATGATAGACTGCCATCTTGGCAGGGTTGTTTTTAGCATTTCCGGCAAGCCAGAGTTTTTTTCTCCCGAGGCGAAGTTGAACCTTCTTCTCCAGTGTTACGGATGGCAGTAGCAGCAGTGCAGTTACCTCGGATAGTCGAAGGGTTTCCAGATGTTTTTCCAGAAGAGCTTCCAAAATGCCGCCAGAGTGGAAGATCGAGTTCACCATCGACTTGATTCCCGGAACAGCCCCAGTGTCAGAGAGAGTCTACAGGATGGCACCGCCAGAATTAGAGATATTGTACAAGATGATTGAAGAACTCAGAACCAAGGGATTCATTCGTACAAGTGGATCGCCTTGGGGAGCCTAGATGCTTCTTGTGAAAAAGAAGGATGGTATGTCCAAATTATGTGTTGACTATCGTACCTTGAACTCAGTGACAATCAAGAACAGATATCCTCTCCCAAGGATAGATGACTTGTTCGATCAACTCAGAGGGGCAGCAGTATTCTCGAAGATTGACTTGCGCTCGGGATATCATCAGATCAGAGTCAGAGAGCAGGACATCCCAAAGACAGCTTTCAGATCCCGATATGGGCATTAGGAGTTCCTTGTTATGCCCTTTGGAGCAACCAATACGCCGGCCGTATTCATGGACCTCATGAATCGTATCTTCATGCCTTATTTGGATCAGTTCATGATTGTGTTCCTAGACGACATCCTGGTCTACAGCAAGAGTGTAGCGGAGCATGAGCAGCATCTCAGAGTTGTCCTCCAGATTCTCAGAGAGCATCAGTTATATGCCAAGTTCAGTAAATGCGAGTTCTGGCTCGATCGTATTTCATACTTGGGTCATATCATCACTAGAGGAAGAGTAGAAGTGGATCCCCAGAAGATTATGGCCATTGAGACATGGCCAGTACCCAGCTCGGTTGCAGAAATTCGTAGTTTTCTTGGCTTGGCCGGCTACTACCGGCGACTTTTTTCGGACTTTGCTCGGATCTCAGCGCCATTGACCCAGTTGACCCGCAAGGATGTGCAGTTTGCTTGGACAGCGGAATGTCAGGATTCTTTTGAGAAGTTGAAGCGAGGCTTGATGACGGCACCCATTCTCACACTTCCAGATGGGACCGGAAGATTTTTAGTGTACTGTGATGCTTCAGGCAGAGGTTTAGGATGTGTTCTGATGCAGCATGGGAAGGTAATTGCTTATGCGTCACGATAACTTCATGATCATGAGAGGAATTACCCAACCCATGACTTGGAATTGGCAGCAATAGTGTTTACACTTAAGTTGTGGAGGCACTACTTGTATGGAGATAGAGTGGAGATTTTTACCGACCACAAGAGCCTGAAGTATGTTTTCACCCAAAAGGATCTTAACATGCGTCAGAGGAGGTGGCTGGAGCTACTTGTGGATTATGATGTCAACTTGCAGTATCACCCAGGGAAGGCCAACATCATTGCAGATGCATTGAGTAGGAGAGCCGAAGTTTATTTCCTAACAGCGCAGCCGGAGTTATTAGCGGATCTTCAGAAGATGGGTATAGAAGTTGTTCTCCCTTCCAGTGTGGCATTGATGGCCAGCATGCAAGTTCAGTCCACTATAGTCGAGAGGATCCGGATGGTGCAGTCAGCAGATTCTAAGCTTCAGCGACTCAGAGCAGAGTGTGAGGCAGGACGAAGACCAGAGTTATGTATCCATGAAGACGGTACACTTTGACATGGAAAGCGTCTTTGTGTACCCAGTGAAGATATCAGACAGGAGATCATGACAGAGGCTCATAGTTCGCAGTATTCCATTCATCCTGGCGGTACGAAGATGTACCGTGATATCCGTCAGCACTTTTGGTGGAATGGCATGAAGAGGGAGATAGCCCGGTTTGTCTCTCGGTATTTGGTTTGCCAATAAGTTAAAGCTGAACATCAGAGGCCAGCTGGACTTCTTCAGCCCTGGCCAATTCTAGAATGGAAGTGGGAGCATATAACCATGGATTTCGTGACGGATTACCTAGATCCCCGGCTGACAGAAATGCTATTTGGGTTATTATAGATAGACTCACGAAGGTGGCTCATTTTCTCCCGTTCAGAGTTGGTCAGTCGACGGCTCAGCTAGCAGAGATGTATCTCCGGCAGATTGTCAGATTGTACGGTGTACCAGTCAGTATCACCTCGGACAGAGATTCAAGGTTTACGTCGCACTTTTGGCGCAGCTTACAAGAGAGTTTGGGAACTCACCTCCAGTTCAGCTCAGCTTATCACCCGCAGACAGATGGCCAATCGGAACGCACGATCCAGACTCTTGAAGATATGTTACGGTCATGTACACTCGACTACGGTAGTTCGTAGGAAGATCACCTGCACCTGGTGGAGTTCTCGTACAACAACAGTTTCTAGGCTAGTATCCAGATGGTACCGTTCGAGGCACTCTATGGTAGGAAGTACAGATCCCCGCTAGCCTAGGATGATGTTGTAGAGAGGCAGATGCTTGGTCCGAAAATGATTGCCCAGACAGTTGAAGTGGTCAGAAGAGTCAGGGATCATCTTCGAGTTACCCAAGATCGCCAGCGTCATTGGGCCGATTCTCATCGGCGTCCTCTTGAGTTTTCTGTCGGCGACCATGTATTCCTGAGGATTTTGCCTAACCGTAGCGTCATTCGTTTTGGCGTACGGGGAAAGCTTAGTCCTAGGTATATAGGACCGTTCGATATTTTGGAGCGAGTAGGAGATGTATCCTATCGTCTCGCTCTTCCGCCGTCGCTACGTGAGGTACATGACGTATTCCATGTATTCCAACTGCGACGGTATATCCCAGACCCGAGCCACATCCTGGATCATTCAGAATTGGTTGTTGGTACCAACCTTTCGTATGAGGAGAGGCCCGTGTCTATATTGGACCGAAGAGAGAAGACACTCAAGAACAAGACTATCAAGTTAGTCCGAGTTTCTTAGGGTCATCACTCTTTGGATGAGTCAACGTGGGAGCGTGAGGATGATATCCGATCGCAATATCCCGACCTATTTGACTCGTGAGGTATAATATCTTTCTTATGCCTCATGCCTTCGATTCCTTGCTTGCATGAATAATTACTTGATTGCTTGATTAGTATAGCTTGTCTGTGAATAGTATAGCTTGTTCTTGTCCCTCTAGCCTCTTAATTAAATTCTGAGGGCGAAATTCTTTTAAGGTGGGTAGAGTTGTAATGCCCGTGGTTCGTATTACGTATCTTGGTATATGTGTACGTATTCTTGACTCGTATTGCATATTTTCCTGTATAGTTATTTTGGCATTTCCTTCTTGGTTCGGTTCAACTTGTTGCTGGTTCGGCTTGACTTGATTTTAGGTGGACCGAACCCCCACCTACCACCACCACCCTCATTTATATTTTCACCTAACTCTCTCTCTCTCTCTCTTTATTTATTCTTCTCCTTCACTTCTTCTTCTCCACCATTACTCTTCCACCTACCAGGGAAGAGAGCTAGGCAAGTGCAAACTTGCTTCATGATGGATCTCAAGTTTTATTATTCCATTCTCTTCCTTACTTGATTCTAAGCCTCTTTAGAACTTAACATTTTTGGATTTGATGGATAGATTCTTGTAGATCTAAGTTTGTAAGTTTTTTGGTTTTCTTGGTTTTGATCTCTAAAATTTGGTTATTTTCGAAAACTCATAGTTCTAGGTTGTATAGAATTCAATTTCATGCAATTTTGGCTTTTGTTTCGCTTGATTTCGACTTCGGATGAGGAAGTTATGGCCATGACAAGTTTTTGGAACTTTTATGGCTGAACTTGTTGTTTGGGGACGATGACCCCCATGCCCCCGGGAGGCCATGCGCCGGGAAGCCATGTGCTGTGAAGTCCAGACAATGCATCCCTTAACTCCGAGCGTGTCATGCGCGTAGGTTCCCTACGCGCATGTACTGAAGACGCAACGTGAGTTTTCCACGCGCCAAT
Organism: Iris pallida; assembly: GCA_029216955.1. Taxonomy (NCBI): domain Eukaryota; kingdom Viridiplantae; phylum Streptophyta; class Magnoliopsida; order Asparagales; family Iridaceae; genus Iris; species Iris pallida. The sequence goes on along the minus strand of JANAVB010040817.1, from coordinate 3,588,033 downwards.
GGTGCAGGAATCCCACGTGCCGATTGTGCAGGAATCCCACGCGCCAATGGTGCAGGAATCCCACATGCCGATGGTGCAGGAATCCCACGCGCCGATGGTGCAGGAATCCCACGCGCCAATGGTGCAGGAATCCCACGCGCCGATTGTGCAGGAATCCCACGCACCGATTGTGCAGGAATTCCCACGCGCCGATTGTGCAGGAATCCCATGCGCCAATGGTGCAGGAATCCCACGCGCCAATGGTGCAGGAATCCCGTGCGCCAATGGTACAGGAATCCTATGCACCGATTGTGCAGGAATCCCACACGCCAATGCTGCAGGAATCCCACGCGCCGGAATTGCTCTATTTCACTGTTTTTGCCTGTTTAAGTTGTTTTGTAGCTAGAATCTTGAAAAACTCAAAACATGAAAGTTGTAGATCTTTTCCTTGGTTTCAAGAATATGTCACTAGTTATTTTATGCAAGTTTCTCTCATTCATGATAAGGTAAGAATAGAACACGATAATGGCCCATTGTGGCGCACTCTTGGCAAGCAAACTGACATGATATATCATGACATGCTGTTACGACAGCTAGTCTGACATGACAAGTATGAAAGACCTGGACACCGTAGACGATTGTGTTTGTACAAATAAACTGGTACTGTCTTGCATCATGTCTAGGATGGGAATCCCTGAGTACCACGGTCAGGGGTACCTACTGAAATTGACTAAGGCTAATTAACTAGAATGATTCAGTAGTCATGAAGAGATTTCCAGCTACAGGCAATCCCGTTATCTGGGCGCATTCAGTGGACTTGTAGCCTACCGACGAGTAGGGCACATTTCCAGCACACAGTCACGTGTTGCATTCTTCATAAACGAACATTCGACCTGGATAACCGGATGGTCTGCAGGACTTGTGGCTGTTGGGATAATCTCATTGCATCTTGCTAGTAACTAGGCATGTGATAACCCTAGTTAGTTAAAAGTATCAAGCCGTACTCTTGATTGGTCATGATTGATTGGATGGAGTTTATTCCAGTTTAGTCTTATCCTGATCCTGCGCAAGATTGTGACATGACATGATTATTGAGGCTTGCCTTAACAATAACGATCGGAGGTCCAGTTCTGTTCAGGCGAAGGGTTACAACCCCGGTCCTTGTTTGGTTTAAGGGTTGTAAACTAGCTCCCGGAGCAGTTCTGTGTCCTCTCTTCATTTATTGTCTTATTGCAACCCTATGTCATGCTCGTCATGTTTTACCTTACTTCAATAGCATGATTATCTATACTGGCCTTAACAATAAAGATCAGGGGTCCAGTTCTGTTCATGCGAAGGATTACAACCCCGGTCCTTATTTGGTTTAAGGGTTGTAACCTGGATTCCGGAGCAGTTCTGTGTCCTCTCTTCGTTTATTATCTTGTTACCTTACCTATAGTATTTGAGACAGGTTTCTATTCAGGTGAAGAGCTGCAACCCCGGTCCTTGTTTGGTTTAAGGGTTGTAGTCTGGCTACTTGAATGGTTTCTTCGTGCTCAATATATTATTGTTATCTCAGTTATTATCAGTATTTTTTAATTACCTTTACTATTTATTTATGATTTGCTGGTTTTAGTTCCTAAGTGAAGCCTCCTTTGTGGCACTTGCTCTTTCTGGGGTCTGACCCAGCTGGTTTTGTATGGCCAGATATCGGAGCAGCTCCAGAGGATCTACCTACCTTCCAGCCAGATGGTGACCACCAGGCGTAATCCTGGCAACGAGTGGGTTTCTTTTGTCCTCCCACTTCATTGTAAAATTATTCTTTTGAGGCGTTTAGCCGACGAGCACGTGTTAGCTCGTATTGTACCTTATTTACTGTCTGCCTACGGGCTGTAACATGATTGACAGATCCTAGGGTTGATCATGTATGACTGAACTCTTGCTAGTCTTGACATTTTGTACGACTAGCTTCATGATCATCCAATATGTAATGTTTGGGACGCCTTACTATTGTATATTTGGTGGTCTTACATCTTGTAACATTTACTTACTTGCTTGTGATTGAGACAATAGGCTTGTTCATGACCATAGGAGACTGTTGGCTTGTAGTTAAACCCTCATGTATCTGGACAGCCGTGACCGTATAGCGAGGTGGGTTGTACTTCAATATACGTAGCTAGCTATGAACGCCCCCGCTCTCCAGTATTCTGGTTCTTGGGCGTTACAACTATTCTTAGTTACGTTACCATGATTTAGTGAGTAGTATTTTTAATTTCGAGGACGAAATTCTTACGGTGGGTAAATTGTAAGCACCCTAATTTTTGGGAATTATTTATTTATTTTATATGAACTTTATATATTAAAATATATTTTATTTTTAATTATGGCTATGCAGGCACTTTGTCGTAGCTTTAATTTTTGAAGCACAACATTGACCAATTATTCGAAACAAGTTCAATGTTCGTATTCTAGACGAGTTTACCTTTATTTTGATATATATGTCATATCCCACCCAAATATATTTCCTTCTGCTATATTTTTTATGTACAACTTTAGGGGTAAAATAGTCATTTTAGTCTCTACTGTAAAATTTGACTAGTTTTTCAAATAACAATTAAGGCCCAACTCCGATCCAAATCATTTGACCCAATATATGGTTTTGACCAATTTCGAGCTACTATGCACATGCAAATGGTGTGTCGTTCAATTGGGTTCCCATATGCTATTTAATTTTAAATAGCACACAAGTCAAAACTATAGACATATTGGACTCAAATCGATCACAAAAATTCCACCAACCCAAAACTAGTCCAACTAGGGACCCATGGATCCTATTCTAGGGTACCCTGACCTATTAGACATATTTTGTACTAATTTTTATGAATTAGTTACAGTCATATCAATTCAAATCTATTTTAAACCAATTCTCCAACAACTTTTCTAATTTGGACTCGATTTAAATCTCTTTGGACATATCTTTGTAAACCTTTTAAACTAGGCGACCTGTCACGCCCCAGAATCAGAATACTGGCAAGTAGGGACGGACATGGCCAGCTACGCAATACCAAAGTACACCAGTACTCTGAAATCACGTATAAGCTGTCAAGACATGGGGGTTACTTCTACAAGCCAACAGTCGATCTTAGGTTAAAACAATCCTAGGTATCTCAATCACAGGCAATTATACAAGGTACAAAAAGTATGATCATCAGACATACAATAGTAAAGCGTCCCAAACCATATATACATGGATGATCATGAAGCTAGTAATACAAAATGGAGAAACTAGCAAGAGTATTAGTCATACATGATAGCTCTAGCTGCAGTCTAGAATACGCACATTATGTTTATGCCCGTAGACTAAATGTCAAGGACCAAAACACGAGCTAAACACGTGCTCGGAGGCTAAACGCCACAAAAGAATAATGTACAGAACCAGTGGGTGAATAAAATAAGAAACCCACTTGGATACTCTGGCGCTCTGGATGGTCACCGTCGAGTAGATGGTGCGAAAGATCCTCTGGGCTTCTCTATCAGATCTGGCCAAACAAAACCAGTGGGGTCAGACCCCCAATAGCAAGTACCACAAAGGAAGCCAAATTTATGAACTAAAATCAGCAATAACTAACATAAAAACGGTTGAGATATAATTAAGTAAATGCAGATCGGGACTCGTGCACTACCAATGCACTTACCCCGAACATAGAAAGACAATAAGTAAAGTATCATGGAGCATAAAGTAATTAACATGTGACATAATATAAACTATGGACTTGTGAATTAAACAGAGAACTTGTGACATAGCTAAACCATGTGAGAGAAAGGGTACATGCGAACATGTACGGTAAGTGGAACATGTGAGCATGTTAGATAACTGAGACTTGTGAGCATATAAGAATTATAGAAAGACAATGATAAGTGGACTTATGAACTAATTCGAAAGTCAAGTTACAACCCTTAAACCAAACAAGGACCTGGGTTGTAACCCTTCTCCTTAACAAAACTTAGTCTCTAATCATTGTGCAGCATAAGGATCATGTAGAACATGTGAGTACTAAATAGGACGACAAATGATAGGATAACTTAGGAACCATTTCGGAAGCCAAGTTACAACCCGTAAACCAAACAAGGACTGGGATTGTAACCATTCTCCTGAATAGAACTTTGTCTCCGACCATTTATCGATGAAAGTAAGCATAAACCATAGTGTACTGAAATAAACATATGGACACTGCCTAGACAAAACTAGACTGGACTGGACAGACTCCATCCATCAATCACGGCCAAACAATGAGTACGGCTTGATACTTTAACTAACTAGGGTTATCACAAGCCTAGTTACTAACAAGATGCAAAGAGATTTCCAAGTCCAGATACCCGCCTGCTGCTATCGGAGTGACCCCAGCAAAAGAAAACAAGTATAGCAGACACAATACAGTAAGATACATGTGTCCTAAGGAGGTGCCCCACTCGATGGTGAGCTGAAAATGTGCTCATCATGACAGATAGCTCCAAATTCCATGTATATATATATATATATATATATATATATATATATATATATATATATATACTGGGAAAGTCTCTTCATGAACTACTTGATCAATCTAGTCATTAATCCTAGCCAGATTCAGTATGAATCCCTGACCGTAGGAAATCAGGAATTCATGTCCTAGACATGATACAATACAGAACATGTAGCTTGTACAAACACACTCAAAAGAAACACCCGCGGTGTCCAGATCATTCATTACTTGTAAGCCAATAAAGCCGTCGCAACAGCATTCATGGTTCATGTCTTGTCATGTCATGTTACTTGTCTGGAGTGCACCATGACGGATCACTATCATGTTAAGAGTACTTGTTAGGGGTACGCCACGACGGACCACAATCATGTTAAGAAAAAAAGTGACACATGACTTGAGTGCACCGCAACGGGTCACTATCATGTTAAGCAAAGAAGAAAGACATACATTATGAGTGCACCGCAATGGGTCACTATCATGTTAAGCAAAAGAAGGAAGAAATAAATCATGAATGCCCCACCACGGGTCACTATCATGTTAAGCAATCATAGACGTAAGAAAGCTTGTAGATAGATCTTGATAAAAGGTGCATCATAACATATGAGAAGGAATAAATGAGGTAACTACTTGGCCTAAAACACCAATTAAATCTGTGCTAGTATTAAGGGTATGAGAGAGGTACAATCATTCTCTAACTGTACAATATTATCAAATCATGTTAGGAAATTCATTTATTAAAGAAATATCAAGCTATTAAGTAGGGTCGTCGCAATTTAGGCCAAGATAGAAAACATACAATGCAATCATAAGCTCCATATCAAGAATGAAAGAAACTTGCATAAAATAGTTGGTAACATATTCTTGAAGCCAAGAAAAAGATCTACAACTTTTATGTTGGGAGTTGGAAGAAATTCTGGCCACAAATTAGCCAAATAGGATATAAAACAGCCAAAAACAGCCAAACTAGGCACTATGTGGCATTCTGCAATTCTATGCGGCCTACGACACTATTCATCCATACGGCACTATGCAAGCCATGCGGCACTATTCATCCATGCGGCACTATTCATGCCTGCAGTACTATTCATCCATGCGGTACTATGCAAGCCTGCGGTACTATGCAAGCCATGCGGCACTATTCATCCATGCGGCACTATGTAAGCATGCAACACTATGTAAGCCTGCGGCACTACGCAATCCATACGGCACTATTCATGCCTGCGGCACTATTCATCTATGCAGCACTATGTAAGCCTGCGGCATTATTCATCCATGCGGTACTATTCATGCCTGCAGCACTATTCATCCATGCGACACTATTCATGCCTGTGGCAATTTTTATCGTCCCTGCCAGAATCAGGACAGATGAACATAGAAGATGTCCAAATCTTATTTTAACCATAACTTCCTCAAAACAAGTCGAAATCTAACTTTTTAAAGGTCCATTTTGGGTAAAATTGAATTCTCTACAACTTAGAATAATCAAAACTTAAAAATAATGAAGTTTAGTAGATCAAAACCTAAGAAAACTGAAAATGCTATAAACTTAGATCTACAAAAAATTATCCACCAAAACAAAAAATGCCAAGTTCTAAGATGCTTAGAATCATGTAAGGAAGTGTTTAGAACAAACAAAATAATATTTATCCAATATTTGGCAAGATGTACTTGTCTTAGGCTGGAGGAGAAAATGAAGAGGAATAAGATGAAAAGAATGAAAATAATGGAGGAGAGAGAGAGAGGAGTTGGATTTTATATAAACCTTCTCATCTCAAACCCACCTAACCCAAACCAAGCCCAATACCAAGTTGAACCGAACCAAATTAAACCAAGTCAAGTTTAACCTATACTTTAGAAATTTTTTAAAATATTCGAAAACCAAGAAATACGAAATACGACTCAAAATACGTACCTGTACATAAATACTGATACAGTGAGACGAGTCTCAAACAACCAAATCTCACCAAACCAAAATTTTACCAAACCAAAACCAATCTCTTCCAAATCTCTTTTTCACATAAGTCCCATCTCTTTATTTTTGTGCAGTTTTTATATATTTATATATTAAAAACCGAGAGCATCTTTTACTTTCTCTCTTGTGCGCATAGGGTTTTATACCCGACATGAACTTTACCAAAACCGACCCTTCCACCTCCTTCACCACTACCATCTCAGCCCTAAAACCTTCCTCCTTCACCCTAGCAAGCCCCCGAGGAGCCACGACAACTTTGTAAAGAGTTTTCGGAGTCTAGAAGTCACCTGAAGTTTGGAAACCAAGTCTGAATTCGTTCCAGTAGGTATGCTATTTTGCATCTTGGGTTTCATGTTGTCACGCCCCTGAACCAGAATACTAGAGAGCGGAGGACAGACACAGCCAGCTACGTACATTGAGGTAGAATCTACCTCGATATACGGTCACGGCTGCCTAGATACATGAGGGTTTAACTACAAGCCATCAGTCTCTTATGGTCATGAACGAGCCTATTGTCTCAATCTCAAGCAAGTAATAGTAGTTACAAGATGTCAGAGCACCAAATATATAATAGTAAGGCGTCCCATACATTATATATTTGGATGATCATAAAGCTAGTCATACAAAATGTGAAAACTAGCAAGAGTTTCAGTCATACGTGATCAACCCTAGGATTTGTCAATCATGTTACAGTCCGTAGGCAGACAGTAAGTAAAATACAATCGAGCTAACACATGCTCGTCGGCTAAACGTACTACTAAAATACAAGGTTTTAGCTGTCACGCCCCGATTCGGGGAATCGCTCGCTTTGCTTCGATTCACGCCGAATCGATCGTCCTCGCTAAGGCGTGATGCCGTACAAGTCTGGAGTTGCACTTGTACAAGGCTAGAACATGCACATTTATATCAATTCATCACATTTGAAAAATAAGCCACAGTTGCGGAAACATTAAGCAAGCGGAATAGGAAGAAAATATTCATTTTATTGATGATTGTAGTCAGAATACAACTTTTCTCGATAATATTTGAAATGCCTTTTCGGCTACATTGATTCATGAAAAGAAGTACAACTGATAGGCTGCCATGAAATAATTTCCCGTTCCATACATCACGCCCTTTAGTACTTTGAAATATAAGCAGCTATCTTTGAAATCTTCGCAATACTTTGTGCGTCTTTAGGGAAAAACAACTTGAAAGGAAACAGCAGTTCAGAAAGCTTTAATTGCGATGTGCGCCCGAGCCTTCTCCAGTACCTGTGGAGGAGGGGTCAGCACATTATAACAATGCGCTGGTGAGCCCCGTTGGCCCACTCAGCTAAACCAACATTTTATTAATGACAAGCATTTTAAAGATATGAATTTATAAGGGACATGCAACATTTAGAGTAAATCACAATTCAAATGACATGGTAGTTCAATAAACCATGTTTACTTTACCATTGGCCGAATTCAGCTTTCCTGCATAAGATACAGGATAATAATAATATACTTACCGCCCCTGCATAAGACATTGATTAGCATACATTCCCACGATGTGACCACTGGTGTTGTTAAACCATATGGACTCTTTTCATTCATTCATTTGCATTTGGGACTTCAAGATAATGAGATGACAGCACAGTAGGGAGCTAGCCTCTATGATGCCTCGCATTACTCATGTTCCCCAAAGCACTTCATTATTTCCTCCTAGGCCGAATCGGTACAGGCGCCCCTGTACCGTTCGAGGAAATTATTGCTCAATCCTTGTATACAAGTTGTCCATGGTCAGGCGAATGTGTGTCCGACTCGATATACACAGTGTGCATAGAATATTTGAAGTAATAGGCAACAAGATCATTCTTAGCATTTCATAACCATCATTCTAGGCATCCATTCAATCATTTCAATGTTCAGTTCATTGCAGTGAAATCAATTCATTTCAATGTTCTATCTCTAGCATCTTAGTGGTATTGACTTGTGGCATTAGCATCTTGGTATCGATCAACGGATGTTGCAAGACAATTATTTAGTTGGCATGAAAGAATAGCGAGAGGGACAATACCACCACAGAGATCCACACTCACCAAATTAGAGAATCGTCGAGAGAGAGAGGAACACTTGCACACTTAGCCTTCCGTCACGCGTCTGTCTGTATTGGCACCAAAAGATTGATTAATAATCCGTCTCGTTGTGTTCTCTTCTCTCAGAATTCTCAAGAATGAATGCTATGCAAATCGATGAAAACGGACAAGAATCAAATCATCGAAAATTATTCAGAAAAGCATCCATCAAAACCAAGCAGCAAAACCAGCAGCAAAACATCCAGAGAAAACTCTTGGATGCATTTCAAGAGAAACCGATCCATCAATTGGAAAGGTTCTTATGCACTTGTCCGTGATCGATTCGATGCTGACGGTAAGTTTCCCCAATACTCGGTTCCGACCGAGTTAGCCAAGCCACAAGCCTTACATAGTGAACCGCTAGGAGCGGGACACTACATTAGCGACGGCCCTATCCGTCGAAAATCCGTCGGTAATTCCCATTACCGACGGATTTTCGACGGATACGGACTGAAAAAAACCGTCAGGAATAACCCCGTCGCTAAAACTAGCTCGTCGCTAGTCCGCCGCTCTGCGACTAATTAGCGACGGATTTCCGTTGGCAAAAAAAACTTTTAGCGACGGTAAGCCGACGGTTTTTCGTCAACGTCGACAGGTTAAAATTTTAATATATTCATACAAATATCGACGGATAATACGTCGCAAACTCATCGCTAACCGCGTATCAGAGGGTTTCTGATACGCAATATCCGTCGCTAAAGCGTCACTAACGTCGACGGATTATCGACGCATGAGCGACGGATAATACGTCGTCACACTTCTGGAAATCTTCCATATTTTTAGAACATGATCGACGGAAAATCCGTCGCCATTCCGTCACCTCTCGACGGATAATCCGTCGGTAAGCTGTCGCTATCTGATATTCGTACAATTAGCGATGGATAGTTCGTCGCTAAGCTGACGCGAAGTAGTCGCTACATACACTACCTCGTCAGATTAGCGGCTACTTGGCGACGGATAATCCGTCGCCACCCTTCTGGAAATATTCCATATTTCCAGAACATGATCGACAGGAAATCCGTCGCCATTCCGTCGCTTAAATGTCGCTATCTTATATTCATACAAGTAGCGACGGAAAGTTCGTCGCTAAGCTACCGCGAGGCCGTCGCTAAATACACTCCCTCGTCGGATTAGCGGCCATCCGTCGTCATGCTTTTGGATATCTTCCATATTTCCTGAATATGAGCGACGGAAGTCTGTCGCCATTTCGTCGCGAAATTTTTCCAGAAACAGGCCGACGGATAATCCGTCGGGAACCCGTCGCTAGCTGCAAACGTCCGTCGGCAGACCGTCGACAAGCCGTCGCTACCTGCAAACGTCCGTCGGTATTCCGTCGGTAATCCGTCGCTAACTGAAATATTTTTGAAATTTTTTTTGCAGGAAAGAGACTATTTTCTGTAATATAACATATTCAGCATCCACATTACACAAATATAACATATCCGACATCCAATATATCCAACAAATATCCATATTGCCAACACAATATCTCCAAACATCCAATATATCACAACATACACAAAAATTATCCAACACAATATCCAATACATTATCCCAACATATATAGCAAAATATCCATTTATAAACAAAATATCCAAAATATACACATCCAAATGTATAAATGTCCAAAAACATAAATAAAATCACTGAGAAGGAGGAGATGGATCGTCTCGTGCTCTCTCCGCCGCATCTGCTCTGCGTACATAACCCTCCACCATATGTGACGGCACTTGGGACAAGACGTGGTCTGGAAGCGAGCGTAGCTGCTCTGACGACATCATGTCAAGGAGCGCTACGATAGTAGCATCCGGTACCAGGCGGGCCTCAGAAGAGCGGTCAAAAGAAAACTATTCGGAACAAGAAGGACCAGGTCGATCCGAAGTACCGGCAGCAGCGGTAGACGGAGCGGCAGCAGACGGACCAGGAGCAGACGGATCGGGAGCAGAAGAAGGATGCGGATGGTGCCCCAGAACTATCGACCGCAAATCCGACACCGCCGTGGTGAGAGTCGCAAGCTGCGTCCTCACATCGTCTGCGGGGGGCGCGGGAGGAGGCGGTGGCGGTGGATATCTCGGAGTCGACATCTGCAAAAAAATTGCCACGGAACCTAAGCCGTACAGGTGCCCTTTCCTAAAGCCGCCGGCGGATTCTATGAACACGTTGTCGTAGCGAGCGGCCATAGAAGAGGGCGTCTAGGTGGACGTCGTTTCGTCGACATCCTCGGTAGGGGGCTTAATCCGACGGAGTACCTCATGATACGTAGCCTATCCAATGAATGTGTTTATACTATAAGTTTTCCTAAGTTATAATCTAAATCCTATGTTTCCCTAAGTTATAGTTTTAATCCTAAGTTTACCTAATTAAGATATAGTTATAATCATATGTTTCCTTAAGTTATAGTTATAATCATGAACGTAAGTACTTACATCAGTCTCCTGGGCCCTCGCATCGACGAAGCTCCTGTCCTTCCGCCTCTTGTGCGTATGCACGAATACGTCGTGAGCGGTGACCTCCTCCGCCTCTCTTCCCTCCTTCACGGCCTGTTGGGCCTGCATATGTAGAATTTAATTAACTTCGTATATTAATAGTACCGAATTAAATAGTGGAATGAATTTGCGATATCTCACCAAATTTGCACGCGTCCGTGCGTGGGGCCTTGATCCCCCCGTATGCAGACCCGCGACCTGTCTATTCGCCTTGGCTTTCTCTGATTTTTCCTTGTATCGAGGAGTATTCATCTTCTCCAACATCTGCTCATAGTATTCCGCCCGGATCCAGTCCTTCTTCGTATGCACCGTACGAAGGTCGTACACCGCATCCCGTATCTTCTTCCCGACGACGGCTTTGTAGGTCCTGCGGATTGCCTCATCACGATGGAGGGGCCACCAGAACGTCCTCTGACACACAAATTCAAATATCACGTAATTAAAAAATTAATAAATTAAAGAATAATTAATAATTAACCCTAAGATATATACCCTCATCTCGTCGAGCCAGACGTACTACATGTCCTGAGGCACCTCAGAAAAATTGAGTTAGGGGCCATGGTAGTTTTCCCGGATAATGCACCCTAGACCCCGGGCAACATCCCACAGAAAAAATCTATAAAAAAAACAACGACTGGGTTATTAACTTGAATAAATGAAACAAATTTAATAAATTAACTTAAATTTACTTACGATTCACCCGCGGGCCATATCTCTCGTCGGAACTCGCCCGTCGGCCTCTCTGGTGGTGTCGGAGGATCCGAGGGTCCGCGCATGTACTCCCCGGTAACAGGATGAAACTGAATCCGGGAGTACTCCGGGGCCCACCGTGCAGTAACTGTTGGGTCCGCTGCTGTATCTGCTGATGCATCCGCTGGTGCATCCGGTGGCGGAACGGATCCGCTAGCGGATGGAGGAACGGATCCGCTAACGGATGGAGTCGCAGGCCTCGACGAAGATTGATGGCGGAAAGAGTGTGTGCCCGGGCTCTCCAGGTCGGGATCGGAGGTCACATCCGAGAAAGACGTCTGGCGACCACGACCGCTACCACCACCACCACGGCCAGCACCACCAGCACGAGTGCTCGCAACCATTCCCTGTAAATAGAACACATAAACATAATTAATAATATAAAAGTATAAATGAATATAAAACTAAACTAAAATATATATACCAGCAGTAGGGCGACGAGTGTCGGCCAGAGGAGTAGGACTAGGAGTGCCATCTGCAAAAAAAAAATCATACAATAAGTAGATGATCGAACGACAAAAACATGAACTGAAAGAAGAACACAGAAGTTTAATTTAAACTGAATCGTCCTCGTCAGCGGCCTCGGCCTCGACAAAAACATGAACAAAAATATACCGATATTTAATCATCGTCATCGTCCTCGTCCTCGTCTTCATTCTCATCATCATCCTTATCCTCATCCTCATCGTCGAATTCATCTGTATCCTCATCCTCATCAAGTTCTTCTTCTTCTTCTTCTTCTTCTTCTTCTTCTTCTTCAGTCTCAATACTTGGGACAAGACGCCTCTTTTTCCCCTGGTTGACATATAAGTCTTGTATATCAACCTTTTCCTCCCCTCTATTTTCCTCACCAGGAGGTATATCAACCTCTAATTCAACATCCATGGTATCCGAATGTTGTCCCAAGTATTGGAGCTTTTCGATCTCGTCCTCTTAGTATGCTGGGTCTCCAACGTTGAATATATTTCTAGATTTAATCTTACATACTGCCCACCAGTCAAATTGATCTCTACGACGCCTTGGGTAGCTTGTATAGTAGACTTGAACAGCCTGACTTGCTATCGCAGACGTGTCGGACCCTCTATACCTCCTGCGATGATTTATATCGACGAATCTAAATTGTTTATCGATTCTCCAACCGATATTTGGTGTCGTATCGAACCACTCACATTTGAACATCACAATATGCATATCGTATGGGGCACTATATTGTAAATCTATAATATCTCGAAGCACTCCATAATGGTCAAAGTCCGGCTCGTCGTCATAGATGGTGCCTCTTATGCAAATACCAGAATCCTTAGTACTGAAGTTGTCATTGACAAATTCGGCATTTATAGCATGCTGAGTTGCCCTAAACTTGAAGCCATTAACGACATAGCTTGGCCAAGTCTTCGCATGCTTCTTCGGTCCCAATGCCAAATAACGAATGCTCTCATTTGTGAGTGTTATTTCTGGCAATAAAACCTGTAAACAAATAATAATAATTTAAATGTTTTACTTGCATATATTTTAATGGTAGCCGCATAACATATTATCTCAGTTACTTATGTATTTTTGAAACTAGGTCGGAAAGGTACAATCAACCTCTCTTTGAAGTCCCTCATCGGTAATATCGGGTGTCCTTATTTTGACTTCATCTCTAAATACACTGTTAGAGAGAATAAAAATAAGTGTAGTCACTTACTTCACCAAATTAGAGATTATAACGAGGTGTAGTCACTTACTTCTCCAAATCTCTCACTTCTTGTATGTCACAATTTAACAATACATATCGGTGCGCGGCATCATACTCATCGTCAGTCAACCACCGATTCTTACTAGCCCCATTAGGCTTGTCCCTTAAATTGAATATACCTCCATCCTCAACGTCTTCGCCATTCCTTTGAGATCTATTTCGATTTGTCTTGACATGAGTATCGAAATAAATGGAGCAGAAGTTTGACACCTCCTCGATAAGATATGCTTCGCATATCGAAGCCTCTATATGAGCCTTATTGCCAACTTTCTTCTTTAGATGGTGTAGGTACCTAGAATGACAAATTATCTTGAGAATTGACAATGAATTATAAAATTCCACTTAAATTATATCAATTTTTATTTACCTTTCAAAGGGGTACATCTATCGATAATGAACAGATGTACCGACACGGGCTTCGTATGGTAGATGAATCGGTAGATGCTCCATGCTGTCGAAAAATCCCGATGGAAATATTTTCTCTAACTTGCAAATTGTTAAGACAATCTTCTCCTCAAGTTGTACCATATGTTGCACCGTCAGCTTAGTTGAACAGATATCCCTGAAGAATGTAGACAGCTCGGCCAACGGAACCCATACAGCAGAAGGCAACAACTTTTCAAAGCAATGGGCAGTAATCTTTCCATAAACACGTGGCAGTCGTGACTTTTCATTTCTGTTAGCTTGCGTTCATTGAGATCAACGCATCTAGACAAATTCGACACATAGCCGTCGGGAAATCTTAAAGTAGATATCCACTTGCAGATTATTAATCTATCTTCCTTGCTCAATGTATATGGCGCTATAGGCTTACTTAATTGACCACCAGCTCTCCTTTCTATCAAGTTTAGATCATGACGTTTACATATCTCGATCATGTCTTGTCTTGCTTTTGGATTGTCCTTCGTCTTTCCTTTAATATCCATGACGGTATTGAAGACATTATCGAACACATTCTTTTAGATATGCATGACATCAAGATTATGCCTTATAAGATTATCTTTCCAATAAGGCAAGTCCCAGAAAAATACTCTATTTGGTCCAGTTATGGCTTTGACCGAACCCCTCGACACAATTGTTCGATGGATCTTCTATTGCGGTCGGCAATTCCTTTATAACTTCCCAAATATCGTATCCCGACAATCTGGCAGAAGGATCAAGAAATTTTTGTTTTCCAAATCTGAACGCGTCCTTGTTCTTTCGCCAAGGAAGGCTCACGGGCAGAAATTGACGGTGACAGTCAAAGAAAGAAGTTTTTCCTCCATGTCTAAGGCGGAATGCCTTACTATTTTTCATACATATCGGACAAGACATGTTGCCATGCGTACTCCATCCCAACAGCATACCGTATGCTGGAAAATCATTGATTGTCCACATGAGTGAAGCTCTCATCTGAAAGTTATGTTTCCTGGAAATATCATGCGTCGTGACACCGATCTCCCCCAGCTGTTTCAGCTCATCCACCAACGGCTGTAAATATATATCAATATTCTTCGTCGAATTTTTGGGACCGGGTATGATAGCTATCAAGAACATATAAGGAGTCTTCATACACATCAATGGTGGCAGATTGTAAGGGGTAAGAATGACCGACCAGCATGAATATTAAGATCCCGACTGTCCGAAAGGGGCGAAGCCATCAGAACATAGCGCAAGGCGTACATTTCTAGGCTCTGCAAGAAAATCTGGATGACACAAATTAAAATATTTCCACGCCTTTCCATCCGAAGGATGTGACAATTCTCCTTCGTCCTTTATGCGTTCTTCGCTGTGCCACGTCATGTGTTCCGCTGTATTCAGAGACATATACATCCTCTGCAAGCGCTTCGTGATCGACAAGTAATGCATATACTTGTAAGGACGTCATTTTTTAGTTGACTTTCCTTTTTCCTGCACTGGCTTGTAACGATCCGCATTACAGAAGCTGCAACTTTCTGATACGCAATTCTCTTTGTAGTACAACATGCATCCGTTGCGATAACAATCTATCTTCTTGTACCCCAGTCCCAGTTTTCGGACCATCATCTTTGACTTATAGAAGTTTTTTGTGAGCTCTTTTGCTTCCTTCGGTAATACCTCGTTGATTAGTTGTGTGATCCGATCATAGCAAGCTTGTTGCAAGTTAAAATCAGACTTTATGTTCAGCAACTGCATCGTCACTGACAGTACAGAATGAGTCTCACAACCAGATATAGAGGAGTATCTGCGTCCTGAAACATATCATAGAACTCTTTCGCCTCGGGATTAGGATCCTCCGGATCAAAATTAGGCCCTGTCGCATCATACACCATATCTCGTGTAAGGTTCTGCACGTCTCCATAATCAACAGAGCATCCGTCGTCTTCGAGGACATCCATTTCCGCATTATCATCAAAAACATAAGTACCAGCTTCCGCCGCCTGTCTTTCCGAATATAATTTACCTTGCGATGACCACAAGTCGTAATCACGTACGAAACCCTTATGGGTCAAATGATCTCTCACAGTCACCACTTCTTCGTAACGTCTATTGTGACAATTAACACATGGACACTTGATTTTGTTACCGTCCATGTACTGAGCTTTGCTCATGGCATACTTAAGAAATACTTCCACGCCTGCCTGAAAATCGTCACTAACACCAATTCTGCTCCCGTGTTGCCGTTTGTACATCCATGTACGATCAACAAAGTAACGATTCATCCTCGATTTGGATGTAAAAATCTGTATCGTAAGACAAACTAAACATAAGAATAGCCCATACTTTAAATCCGATACTCCGATCCGATATTAATACCTATGTATTAATATTTATTTGTTTTTTGATACCAAAAAATCCGATACTCCGATCCGAAACCACCGATATTACCGATACCCCCGATGCCGATACTCATAGGGATAGTCCGATATCGATACCGGGACATGCCAAACTGTATCAGTATCGGACATTATCGGATCGGTATCGATCAGTATCGGGTATCGGTCAGTATCGGAGCAGGACATGCCAAACTGTACCGGTATCGGTCAGTATCGGTCCGATACCGATTCCGATACCCCTCCTCCCCCGATCCGATACTCATAGGATTGGTCCGATCCAAAACCACCTATACCCCCTCTCCCGATCCGATACTCCGATTCGAAACCACCGATACTCATAGGAATGGTCCGATCCGAAACCATCGATACCCCCCCACCCCCTCCCCTACCCCGCCGGACAGCAAACCCCCCTCCCCCTCCCACACCCCCCCGACAGCAAACCCCCACCACACCCCCTACCCCTCCCGACAGCAAACACCCACCCCCCTCCCCCTCACCCCCCGACAGCAAACCCTAAACCCTACCCCTGCCCCCCGCCCCGCACCCAACATCATCCACCCCCCGCCCCCCTCCCTCCACCATCACCGCCGGCCTCCGCGACAGCCGGCCCACCCTCCCCCCACCCGAAACCCTACCCCTGCCCCGAAACCCTAAACCGTACCCTGCCCCCCCGCCCTCAACAACCTCCCCCCCACCCCGCCGGCCCCAGCAATAGCAGACCCCCCCACCAACCCGAAACCCTAAACAGAGAGAGAGACAGAGAGGGAGAGACAGAGAGCATACCTGAGAGAGAGAGATATCCCGTCGGAAAGAGCTTCGCCGGAGAATGTGACCCGTCGGAGAGAGCTCGCCGGAGATAGAGAGAGAGAGGGGGGAATAGAGAGAGTTTTTTGGGAGAAATAAAAAATTCTCCCCCGTCGGTTCAATTTAAGTTAGGTTACAGTATTTAGCGACGAATTACCGACGGATATATCCGTCTGTAGATAGCCGCTAAATACCAACTAGATTACCGACTGAACGTCCGTCGCTACATAGACGATAATTTAGCACGCCATTTTTTTTTCAGATTTTACCGCCACAATGTGCGACATAGTAGCGACGGACACGGATCCGTCGCTAAAGTTTTGTCAAATTAGCGACGGATGTGCGACTGATTTTGACGCAAAAAAACTAAAAAAATTTCTATTGATTTCTGATGGTAGCATATCACAAGGTAGTCGCGAGGCCGTCGCTATGGCCGACGGATACGATCCGTCGCTAATCCTTCGTCGCCAATTTGCTGTATTTTAGTAGTGACGCCTCAAAAGAATAATTTTACAATGGATGGGAGAGCCAAAATAAAATCCACTCATTGCCAGGGTTACACCTGGTGGTCACCATCTAGCTGGAAGGTAGGAAGATCCTCTGGAGCTGCTCCGGTATCTAGCCATACAAAACTAGCTGGGTCAGATCCCAGAAAAAAGTAAGTGCCACAAAGGAGGCTTCACTTAAGAACCAAAACCAGCAATCAGCACAAGAACATAATTATATAATAAATGACTGGAAATATGGGAAATCATGATGATATACGATAAGATAACCATGGGACTATTCAGATAACCAAGTTACAACTCGTAAACCAAACAAGGACTGGGGTTGTAACCCTTCGTATGAACGGAACTTGGTTTCCCGCCATTTATCGATAAAGTAAAAGCATAAGCAATCAGATCATGTAACAATCTTGTACAGGATTAGGACAAGACTAGACTGGGTTAGACTCCATCCAATCAATCACGACCAAGCAATGAGTACGGCTTGATACATTAACTAACTAGGGTTATCACAGGCCTAGTTACTAGAACGATATATTGAGATTATTCTACAACCACAAGCCCTGCAGACCATCCAGGTTATCCGGACGCAATTAGGGATTGAGTTCATGTAGGTACATCGTCCAGGAAATGCATGTATCCTTAAGTAGCTTGAAGGGTGCAACACATGACAGTGTGCTGGAAATGTGCCCTACTCGACGGCAGGCTACAGATCCCAGGATGGGGTGCCCAGATAACGGGATTGCCTATAGCTGGAAAATCTCTTCATGACTACTGGATTATTCTAGTTATTAGCCTTAATCAATAATATTAGGTACCCCTGTCCGTTGTACTTAGGGGTCCCTGTCCTAGACATGATGTGAAACAATACTAGTTCATTTGTACAAACACAATCGTCCACGGTGTCCAGGCCATTCATTCTTGTCATGCCTATGCTAGCCGTCGTAACAACATTCAATAGTTTCCATCATGCTTACTAGTCATGTCTTATCATGTCATGTTATGTCAGTTACTTGTCATACCATGCCATGTTCAATTATTGGTCCAGTCACATCAATCAATTCGTGGTTATCAAGCTCATGACAAGAGGTGCAAGAACAATAAGGCAAACGGGTGCGCATAGGGGCTCAAAGCCTCTACGCGAGAGAAACTACGCTAGGCTAGGGGCCCCGAGCGTAAAAATGGCTTTACGCGAGCAAGACCGAGGAAGGACCCCTCTACGCGAACAATCACCCTACGCGAGCAGCCCTCTACGCGAGCAAGCACTCGAGCGGGACTCTACGCACACGAGACTCTACGCGAGCGGGAGTAGCCCCTGCGTAGAGCTCGAATGAGCTCGACGTAGAACGGGTTACGCTGGCACGCAATACGTGTGCGTAAAAAGGGAAACACTACGCAGGCACGTGAAAACGTGTGCGTAAGGGAGGAAAATGCTACGCGGGCACGCAAAACGTAGGCATAAAGGAAAGTCACTACGCGAGCACGTATGAACGTGTGCGTAAAGGGCTCGTCTTCTCCCCCAAGGCCGAGACAAGCAGCCATGGGACTCAAAAACTCAAGAAACCCCATCTCGGCCAAGACTTGATGAAGTCCAGCCATTCAAAAGCCAAACTTGCGTAAAATCGAAACTCCTACCACATGGAACTCTCCATTTCCGAAAACAGCCAAGTTAGAAGATCAAAACTATGAGGATAAAAAATACTAGAAATCTAGATCTACGAAAATCCATGCACCAAAATGGAAATCTTTTAAGTTCTAAAGTAGTTAAAAATCATGCTAAGAAGCCATTGGAACCATCAAAATGGGTTCTCAAGTGAAAGCAAGTTGCACTTGTCTACTGGGGTGGTCGGTAGAGAAATGAAAAAGAAGAAGAAGAGTAGTAATAAGAAATGAATAAGGAGAGAGAATGGTTGTTGGGTTAATAAATGAGGGATGGTGGTAGGTAGGGGTTTGTATATTAACCCAAACCAAGCCAAACCAGCCAAACCCAACCGAACCCGATGCATGTCCAAGCCAGAATAGACCATACGAGCCATGAAATGCCAACTAATCCATGCCAATACAAAAACTCAAGACTGGCCAGTCGGACAAGTCGAAATAAGGGTCCAAGACACGTACATGCATACCAAAATACGTATAACAAAAACCGAGGGTGACAACTCTACCCATCTTAAAAGAATTCCGTCCTCAAAATTTAATCAAGAGGCTAGAGATGTCTAGCAAGCTACACTAATCACAGGCAAGATATAGCTAAGGAATCAATCGAACAATCAATCATACAAGCAAGGAATCGAAGGCATGAGGCATAAGAAAGACATTATACCTCATGAGTCAAACAGGTCGGGATATCGTGATCGGATGTCATTCTCACGCTCCCACGTTGACTCACCCAAAGAGTGATGACCCTAAGCAACACGGACTAACTTGATAGTCTTGTTCTTGAGAATCTTCTCTCTTCGATCCAATATGGATACGGGTCTCTCCTCATACGAAAGGTTGGTACCAACAACCAATTTTGAATGATCAAGGATATGACTCGGATCTGGGATATACCGTCGCAATTAGAATACATGAAAGACATCATGTACCTCATGTAACGATGGCAGAAGAGCGAGACGATAGGACACATCACCTACTCGCTCCAGAATGTCGAATGGCCCTATGTACCTAGGATTAAGCTTTCCCCGTACGCCGAAACGAATGACGTCACGGGTAGGCGAGATCCTAAGGAATACATGGTCGCCGACAGAAAATTCAAGGGGATGCCGATGAGAATCGGCCCAATGACGCTGGCGATCTTGTGCAACTCGAAGATGATCTCTGACTTGTCTGACCACCTCAATAGTCCGTGTAACCATCTCCGGACCAAGCATCTGCCTCTCGCCTATATCATCCCATGCTAACGGAGATCTGTACTTTCTGCCATACAATGCCCCAAAAGGTGCCATCTGGATACTGACCTGGAAACTGTTATTATAGGAGAACTCCACAAGATGCAGGTGATCTTCCCATGAACCACCAAAGTCGAGTGTACATGACCACAACATATCTTCAAGAGTCTGGATCGTGCGCTCTGACTGACCGTCTGTCTGCGGATGATAAGCTGAACTGAACTTAAGACGAGTCCCCAAACTTTTCTGAAGACTCTGCCAAAAGTATGATATGAATCTGGAATCTCTGTCGGACATAATACTGACTGGTACTCTATGCAACCTGACTATCTGCCTGAGGTACATCTCTGCAAGCTGATCTGTCGACTGACCAACCCTGAAAGGAAGAAAATGAGCTACCTTGGTGAGTCTGTCGACTATAACCCAGATAGCATCTCTCCCTGCTAGGGATCTAGGTAATCCTGTTACAAAATTTATGGTAATGTCCTCCTATTTCCATTCTGGGATCGACAAGGGTTGAAGAAGTCCAGCCGGTCTCTGATGTTCAGCTTTAACTTGTTGGCAAACTAAACATCGAAAGACAAACCAGGCTATCTCCCTCTTCATGTCATTCCACCAAAAATGCTGCCGGATATCACGATACATCTTCGTACCGCCCGGATGAATCGAATACTGAGAACTGTGAGCTTCTGCCATGATTTTCGGTATGATATCACCACTAGGTACACAAAGACGCCTCCCATGTCGAAGTGTACCGTCCTCATGGATACATAACTCTGGTCTTCGTCCTGCTACACATTCTGCCCTAAGCCGCTGAAGCTTAGAATCTGATGACTGAGCTAACTTGATCCTCTCAACTATACTGGACTGAACTTGCATACTGGCCATCAATGCCACATTGGTAGGAAGGACAACTTCTATAGCCATCTTCTGAAGATCTGCTAACAACTCTGGTTGTGCTGTTAGAAAATAAACTCCGGTTCTTCTGCTCAATGCATCTGCAACAACGTTGGCCTTCCTAGGATGATACTGCTGGTTGATGTCATAATCCACAAGTAGCTCTAGCCATCTCCTCTGACGCATGTTAAGATCCTTCTGGGTAAACACATACTTCAGGCTCTTGTGGTCGGTGAAAATCTCTACCCTATCTTCATACAAGTAGTGCCTCCACAACTTAAGTGCAAACACTACTGCTGCCAGCTCCAAGTCGTGGGTCGGGTAATTCCTCTCATGATCACGAAGTTGACGTAACACATAAGCTATTACCTTTCCATGCTGCATCAAAACACATCCTAAACCACTGCCTGAAGCATCACAATACACTGAGAATCCCCCGGTCCCATCTGGAAGCGTGAGAATGGGTGTTGTCATCAAGCCTCGTTTCAACTTCTCAAAAGAATCCTGACATTCTGCTGTCCAAGCAAACTGCACATCTTTGCGGGTTAACTGGGTCATAGGTGCTAAAATTCGTGCAAAATCTGAAACAAATTACCGGTAGTAGCCGGCCAAGCCAAGAAAACTGCGAACTTCTGCAACTGTACTGGGTACCGGCCACGTCCCAATAGCCACGATCTTCTGGGGATCCACTTCCACTCCATCGCCGGTGATGATATGACCCAAGTATGAAATACGATCGAGCCAAAACTCGTATTTACTGAACTTCGCGTACAACTGGTGTTCTCGGAGAATCTGGAGAACAACTCTGAGATGCTGCTCATGCTCCACTTCACTCTTACTGTAGACCAGGATATCGTCTTTAAACACAATCATGAACTGATCCAAATAAGGTATGAAGATACGATTCATGAGGTCCATGAATACAGTCGGCGCATTGGTTGCTCCAAAGGGCATAACAAGGAACTCCCAATGCCCATACTTGGATCTAAATGCCGTCTTCGGGATGTCCTGCTCTCTGACTCTGATCTGGTGGTATCCTGACCGCAAGTCAATCTTCAAAAATATGGACGCCCCTTTGAGTTGATCAAACAAGTCATCTATCTTCGGGAGAGGATATCTGTTCTTGATTGTTACTGAGTTCAAGGTACGATAGTCAACACATAATCTGGACGTACCATCCTTCTTTTTCACAAGAAGCATAGGGACTCCCCAAGGCGATCCACTAGCACAGATGAATCCCTTGGTCCTGAGTTCCTCAATCATCTTATACAAGATTTCCAATTCTGACGGTGCCATCCGGTAGACTCTCTCTGACACTGGTGATGTTCCTAGGATCAAGTCTATGGTGAACTTGATCTCTCTCTCTGGTGGCATACCTGGAAGCTCCTCGAGAAAAATATTGGAAAACTCTTCTATAACTCTGGGAAACTGAACTGCTGCTGCAACTGCCATCCGTAATACTGGAGGAGAAGGTTCTATTCCGCCTCGGAAGAATAAAAACTCTGGCTCACCAGGAATACTAAAAATAATCTTGTCGATATGGCAATCTATTCTAGCATACTGGTCCCTCAACCAATCCATCCCTAAGACCACATCATAATCGGCCATCGGAAATTCTATCAACCTAGCGGGAAACTCTCTACCGCTAACTACGATCCAACACAAAGAAAACACTCTATCTACTCCCACAAGTCCGTTACCAGTAAGTATATTGAGCCTTACTGATAATGACTCGAGCTCCAGTCCTATCCGTGTCGTAAATCGTACAGACATAAATGAATGCGATGCACCAGAATCAAATAACGCTGATGCTGGAAAGGAGTTGACGAGAATAGTACCTGCCACTACCTCACCTGATGCTAACTCCTCCTCTACGGTCAAAGCCATCACTTGACCTTGCCCTCTAGGTCCTGGTCCCCTCTGCTGGAAACCTCTCTGGCAGTTCTGGATCTGAGCTTGGACTTGTACATACTGCTGGGGGTTCTGCTGCTGAAATACTTGGGTCTGAGGCGGCAAGGGCCTCAGAAACGGGTACTGTTGTTGCTGTTGAACTGGTACTGGGGCTGGCCCCCTAACCGAGGGACTAGAAAAGGTTGATGAAGAGGAACTTCCCCTATTTGGGCAGTTTCCAACCCTGTGGTCCGGCGCCCCACAAGCCAAACAAAAACCCTGTGCTCTGCGATATTCTGACACCACGTGCCCTGGCTTCCCACAATGAGTGCAACCCATTACGGAAGACTGCTTCTGCTGCTGCTGCTGGGGATATGCCGGGGTCGAATGTTGAATCGACGCGACGGAAGCCGCCCACCTCGGAGCTCAAATGGTCAAAGCCCTAGCTGCCGGGGCTGGTGCTGAAGACTGGTTCATCTGGTCGTGAGACCGCTTCTGGCTTTCGGTCCGATCCACAATCCTCTGGGAGGTATACTCATGCATCCTAGCTGCTCTCAACACTGCATCGAAAGTCTGATGCTCAAACTGCTCCACCGCCAGTAAAATCTTCAGGTGGAGTCCCTGCTAGAACTGCTGAGCCCTGTCGAACTCGGTCGCCACCAAGGTGGGAGCAAACCGACTAAGCCTGGAAAACTCGGTCGCATATCCATCGACCGTCATGCCCATCTCCTTCAAATTAGTGAACCTCGTCTGTAGATCATACCGAGATACAGCGTCAAAGTACTTGGTCCGAAATCTCTCTCGGAATACTGCCCATGCAATAGGTGCCACTAATCCAACGGCCTGTGCCGTCCACCAGCTGCGGGCTAGATCCAATAACTGCAGGCGTACCACGGCCACCTTTTCGTCTTTTGGAGTCCTGGCTGCTTCTAGAATAACCTCAGTATCCTGCAGCCAAGCGTCTGCGGCAATAGCATCTTTGCTGCCATCGAAGAAAGGAGGGTTCAAGCGCTTGAAGCTATTGGCCGCACTGTTACCTTGATGACCACCTCCGCTCAGAGCATCTTATATTGTCTGGTGTAATGCATCACCTCAACGATCCTGTGATGCAAGCAACTCTCTGATGATTCCAACCAAGACTCCATCATCCTGCCTCGTAGGCTGGGCTGGTTGTACTGGGGTTCTGGATCTCCGGAAAGCATGACACGGAAAGCTGCTCCTGAGTGCTGAGCTTGATTCTCTTGTTACGGGAGTACTCGTTGAGCTCCTTCCGGCTGATTGGCAGGACCAGGATTAGTGTCGCTGAAGAAGACGACACAGGAAACAATAAGGAAGGACCAGGACAGATCAAAGATATAAGCATGTGATCAGGTCAAGATTTCAGGGATTGGAGGATACGAGCAGAGATCAAGGGCGAGTGCTGATTGAGATATCTATTCGGTAAACCCTCACATATCTTGATTCATAAGACCTGTATGGGCCACCACTTAAACCGTGTCACGCCCCAGAACCACAATACTGGAAAGCGGGGGACAGACACAGCCAGCTACGTACAATAAGGTAGAATCTACCTCGATATACGGTCACGACTGCCTAGATACATAAGGGTTTAACTACAAGCCATCAGTCTCTTATGGTCATGAACGAGCCTATTATCTCAATCTTAAGCAAGTAATAGCAGTTACAAGATGTCAGAGCACCAAATATACAATAGTAAGGCGTCCCATACATTACATATTCGGATGATCATGAAGCTAGTCATACAAAATGTGAAGACTAGCAAGAGTTTCAGTCATACGTGATCAACCATAGGATTTGTCAATTATGTTACAGCCCGTAGGCAGACAGTAAGTAAAATGCAATCAAGCTAACACATGCTCGTTGGCTAAACGTCTCAAAAGAATAATTTTACAATAGAGTGGAAGAGCCAAAATAAAACCCACTCGTTGCCTGGGTTACGCCTGGTGGTCACCATCTGGCTGAAAGGTAGGAAGATCCTCTGGAGCTGCTCCGGTATCTGGCCATACAAAATCAGCTGGGTCAGATCCCAAAAAAAGCAAGTGCCGCAAAGGAGGCTTCACTTAAGAACCAAAACCAGCAATCAGCACAAGAACATAATTATATAATAAATGACTAGTAATATAGGAAATCATGATGATATACAATAAGATAACTATAGAACTATTCAGATAACCAAGTTACAACCCATAAACCAAACAAGGACCGGGGTTGTAACCCTTCGTCTGAACGGAACTTGGTTTCCCACCATTTATCGATAAAGTAAAAGCATAAGCAATCAGGTCATGTAACAATCTTGTACAGGATCAGGACAAGACTAGACTAGGTTAGACTCCATCCAATCAATCACGGCCAAGCAATGAGTACGGCTTGATACATTATCTAACTAGGGTTATCACAGGCCTAGTTACTAGCAAGATGTACTGAGATTATTCCACAGCCACAAAAGCCCTGCAGATCATCCAGGTTATCCGGACGCAATTAGGGGTTGAGTTCATGTGGGTACATCGTCCAGGAAAGGCATGTACCCTTAAGTAGCTTGAAGGGTGCAACACATGATAGTGTGCTGGAAATGTGCCCTACTCGACGGCAGGCTACAGATCCCAGGATGGGGCGCCCAGATAACGGGATTGTCTGTAGCTGGAAAATCTCTTCATGACTACTAGATTATTCTAGTTATTAGCCTTAGTCAATAACAGTAGGTACCCCTGACCGTGGTACTCAGGGGTCCCTGTCCTAGACATGATACGAAACAATACTGGTTCATTTATACAAACACAATCGTCCACGGTGTCCAGGCCATTCATTCTTGTCATGCCTATGCTAGCCGTCGCAACAGCATTCAATAGTTTCCATCATGCTTACTAGTCATGTCTTGTCATGTCATGTTATGTCAGTTACTTGTCATACCATACCATGTTCAATTATTAGTCCAGTCACATCAATCAATTTGTGGTTATCAAGCTCATGACAAGAGGTGCAAGAACAATAAGGAAAATGGGTGCGCATAGGGGCTCAAAGCCTCTACGCGAGAGAAACTATGCTAGGCTAGGGGCCCCGAGCGTAAAAATGGCTTTACGCGAGCAAGACCGAGGAAGGACCCCTCTACGCGAACAATCACCCTACGCGAGCAAGCACTCGAGCGGGACTCTACGTACGCGAGACTCTACGTGAGCGGAAGTAGCCCCTGCGTAGAGCTCGAATAAGCTCGGCGTAGAACGGGTTACACTGGCACGCAATGCGTGTGTGTAAAAAGGAAAACACTACGTAGGCACGTGAAAACGTGTGCGTAAGGGAGAAAAATGCTACGCGGGCACGTAAAACGTGGACGTAAAGGAAAGTCACTACGCGAGCACGTATGAACGTGTGCGTAAAGGGCTCGTCTTCTCCCCCAAGGCCGAGACAAGCAGCCATAGGACTCAAAAACTCAAAAAACCCCATCTCGGCCAAGACTTGATGAAGTCCAGCCATTCAAAAGCCAAACTTGCGTAAAATCGAAACTCCCACCACATGGAACTCTCCATTTCTGAAAACAGCCAAGTTAGAAGATCAAAACCATAAGGATCAAAATACTAAAAATCTAGATCTACGAAAATCCATGCACCAAAATGGAAATCTTCAAGTTCTAAAGTAGTTAAGAATCATGCTAAGAAGCCATTGGAACCATCAAAATGGGTTCTCAAGTGAAAGCAAGTTGCACTTGCCTACTGGGGTGGTCCGTGGAGAAATGAAGAAGAAGAAGAAGAAGAGTAGTAATGAGAAATGAATGAGGAGAGAGAAGGGTTATTGGGTTAATAAATGAGGGATGGTGGTAGGTAGGGGTTTGCATACTAACCCAAACCAAGCCAAACCAGTCGAACCCAACCGAACCCGATGCATGCCCAAGCAAGAATAGACCATACAAGCCATGAAATGTCAACTAACCCATGCCAATGCAAAAACCCAAGACTGGCCAGCCGGACAAGTCGAAATACGGGTCCAAGACACGTACATGCATACCAAAATACGTATAACGAAAACCGAGGGTGACACATGTACTTTCCGATCTCATCTTTTTGTGAAACCAAAATTAATGAAAAGATTTTTGTGTCTATTTTTATGTCCAATTTGTCCAGGACGCCTGTTCTACGATAAGGTATCCAGAACAAACCATATCTGTTGCGAGCCAATTTTTATCTAATTTCGGGCCACTTTGACCTTCCGTATATTTTGGGTAAGAAACTAGACTTCCTAAACTTTCTAATGCATATACTTTTGCAGCATTTTGATTTCATTTGCTATTTATTAAAAATCCAGACATTTTGTCGTAATATTGAAACATAGAAATCCAAGAGTTCTATGTGTCCAATTGATTTGAAACTTCATATACAATTACCAAATTAATTGTTGTGCAAGTTTTCATGATAAATATATAATTTTACCTATTTTCTGTGATTTTTCCAAAATTAATTATTTTAAATATTTATTGTTTCAGGACTCAAATATACCTAGTCTAGGAACATTATTGTAGAATCTGTAGGAACCCTAGAAGGGGGTGAATAGGGTCAAGCTAACTAATCAAGCACTTAGCACAAGCTAATTAGAAATTTAAAAATATAAGTGCAAGAGAAGAAGCAATAACAATACCGACACACGATATATTCTGGTATCCTCCCAAGAGGCACTCCAGTCCCGGAACTCTCTCCGGCTTTAATCTACTATCTGAATAAATAGTTATACACGAGTTTGGATCCGAAGAACTCGCCAACTTCTTACACGAGAGATTTAATCCGAAGGCCTCTCCGACTTCAACCGAGAGTTTGGATACAAAGACTCTCCAACTTCAACCGAGAGTTTGGATACGAAGACTCTCCAACTTCAACCTTTCACAATAGGTTTTGATCTCCTTATACGATAAGATGAAGATCTTACTTTTCAACTCAATAACTCTAACATAATTTGTGGATGGCAAATGAAAGCTTTGTAGAGTTGTTTGTGGATAGGCTTTGGTGGTTTTAAAATTTTTAGGCTCAAAGCATCAACCTTGAATGAAGGGGTTCAAGGCTATTTATAACCAAAGCATTAAAAAGTGCTCAAAGGCAACTTTTCAGATAGCGACCGGTATACCGTCGGTATGTACCGGTATACCGTCGGTATGCCGGTCTGGAATTACAACGGCTAGAAATATAGCCGTTGGGATCACTAAATGCTCAAAATTTGACCGTTAGAATTTCAACGTTACTGAACAAGTATACCGTCGGTATGAATCGATATACCGTCGGTATGCCGATTTTGTAGACACAAAACTTTCTGTGAACAAAATCGGTATACCGTCGGTATAGACCGGTATACCGTCGGTATGCCGGTTTACATCCGAAAATGATCCTGGGCTAATTTCTACCCTAGCTTTCGATTTTGCCATCTATTTTTTGTGTTTATAATTATTTCTAAGACTCATTACACACTCCAGATATGCTGTAGCAGGTGCAGGTTTCTTCAGAGTCTTGAAATGATGATGGCATGGCTTGGCTTCTTCCTTTGATAGGTGCTGGCTTTTTCCCTTGGCGGCAGCTGTCCAAAGATATCCAGTTTATGAAAATTGAATACCTTTCGGGGGCTTCGCCCCTGAACCCCCGACGAAGGACGCTGCCCCCTCGACCCTCGTTCGCTGACTGGGCAGCGGAACTCCCGAGTGCGCGGCTCCGAAGATGTTCAGAGAAATCTTATGGGATCCATCGTCTTTGGCCCACCATGATTTCTTCATTGCATATGTCCACATTGATCTTGCTTATTGCTTTTCTGCATGTACATGTTAGACGAACAAAGCAATATACATAGTAGCAAGTGTGATAAGTTTAATGCACATTAGGACAATGCCGAGTTTAAGTATAAGTGCTAAGGTGATAGCATAAAAGTTAGTGATATCATAATGATTAAACTTAATTGAATAACCACAATCAAAAACATAGTTTTGATTGGCAACCCGATTAAATTTAAGATAGAAAGCTCATATCACTAATATGTAAACCAATAGGCACATATCACCAAAGGTATAAGTATAAGTAGAAATGCTATAGCGATAGTATAAAGATTAGTGATATGAACTGGTAAACTTAACATATTAACCATATTCAAAAACATGATACAATCATTGGGCCAACAATCCCCCCATTTTTGATTATGGCAAATCGGTTAAGTTTAGTATAGACATAATAGATGCATGTATCACTAATATACAAAGGACATAAGCAATATCACTAAAAGTATACTACTTAGATTACTTATAAATACATACTTAAACTTACTTCTCCCCCCTTTGACATGATAAAAAATAGGCTCCCCCGTACAAGAGATAAAATGAAATCAATCTTAAGCATAAAAATCAGAGCATGGGAAACGCATAGACAATCATGATCAAGAAATACTAAAGAAAAACAATGGGAGAAGGGTGTAATGACAAGTTTTATAAAGCTACATATCAAATGTAGAATGCCAAATAGAAAATAACTTATCAAAACACAATATAGTTGGTAAAACAAATAAAATTAAAAACAGTCAATAAATAGTTTTACCAACTTAAAATCCAAGAAAGAAACTCCAAAACATAATATGATATGAATTAAAAATCTAGTTTTTGAAAGAAGCGATATACCAATTGAAATAAAAGATTTCAATCAAGGATTTCAGTCAAAAGCCAATGAGGATTAGATAATTGCAAAAGTAATTGATATAAAATAATCTCTTTATTTGCAAAATCTATTAGCTTACCCAAGTTAATGCATTTGAAATCAATTACCTTATCATGTTATGTGAATATCCTTTAGAAAAACATGAAGGTAAAGGAGAAAAATACTTGAGAAAAAGAAGTTCAGTCGACTTGAATGCTCCCCCTCAAAGTATTACCAATATAGATAAACAAGAATTTTAGGTAAGTCCTCAATAAGAAAAGCCAAAACAATTAAGCATATAAGAAAAGCCAAAACAATGAAAGCACAATAGTCATCAAGATAAGATATGAAAGTTAATATTAACAAGATGACTTATTTAATCCATATATAAAAAAAGGTAAATAATAAAGACACTTGCATACACTTCTCATAAAACCTTCACAAATAAAAATATCATGACCTCAATCAATAGGATATGAAATAGACGAACATATGGGTCCATGATGAACTAGGTATACGACATATTAAAGGGTATAAATAAATTGAATCAATTGATTTGCTCCCCCTCAAAATATGCGTCTAGTTCCAAAGTACTTATTGTCACGCCCCGCTTCCGTAGGAGCGATCGTCCTCGCTAAGGCGTAATATCGCACGAGCCTAGATTGCGCTCGTGCAAGGCATAACGGCCGATTACATCGGCGACGACGGGGTCGTCGCACAGAAGTCCCAAGCAGATACATTGAAACATGCAGCAGAAATTAGAACAAGAACACATGAACACAAGTCATTCAAAAGAAGCTCTTTATTGATATTGAATACAAGATTACATTTGTGGGTGCAAGGCCAAATTATAAATTCTCTCATGCTCACTTTTCTCTCATTTTACAAGTCACTCTTCTCTCTCTTATCTCTCGATACAAATGCTTGAACCAGCGGAAGCTTCGGAAGGCGATGTCCATACATTATGTCCTGTATAAGTCTTCGATTCCACGCGGCCGTACGCTTCGAATCGCCAAGGACTCCGTGCCTCGACGCATCCAAGCAAGCTCCGTGCCATGAGCTTCTACCTGTGCCTGCACATG
The DNA here is from genome assembly GCA_029216955.1 of Iris pallida. Lineage (NCBI taxonomy): Eukaryota > Viridiplantae > Streptophyta > Magnoliopsida > Asparagales > Iridaceae > Iris > Iris pallida. Next base: position 3,556,975 of record JANAVB010040817.1, on the reverse strand, counting down.
AACACTGTGTGGGTGTCAGTACTCAACTGTACTGGGGGAGTGAGCTCCTTGTCCACCCATACAAAACCTACACGTTCATTTACTTTGTACAGCTTAAATCCCTTTCTATTGTCTTTCTAGTCTTGCCTTAGGATCAATTTTAAGACTACGGACGCCTTGGCATATTTGTGTATGAGGACCATCCCGTGCTTGTACCACAACATTAACTCATACTTTACCTCTAGACCCCCTTTTTGTGCCAACAACGTTAATCTATCAAGTCGTTCTTGCCTACCGGCCAAAATCAGAGATGCAACTACGCGATGAGGCTTCATTTCCGTGTGACCGTGCCACAACCCCTTGCTGAGGCCGTGCCTCGCAATTCAGTAAGACGTAACCATTTCGTCGCCTCGTGGCCCTTGCTACTTTAATCACCAACTGACCCAATCGAGACTTGTGAACTTAGTGTCGCTCAACCAACTTGCCTTACGGCGATTCCTGACTTAAACCCACGACGACTCAATCAAACTTGTGCAACTCTATGCCAACATCTTAAGACTCGACGCCACGACTCGTGCCGAAGCACGACGCCTACGTTGAAACCAAATCTTAGGCCCAATATTGTGTTTTTAACTTGTACACACCTTCAACTCGACTCATTGATATAGCGCACTCAATACTCGACTAAATCCAAAGGCACACTTGTGGATTGCCGCCATTATGCTGACATCTATATGAACTTGGTCACTAGCACGACAAGCTATCTTGGACCTCCATTGGATATTAGGGTACGTTCGTTAAACGAGGCGCGATCTCGCCGAATTTCCCCTAATAGACGTCCTACGACGCACCCCTTGGGTCAGGTCGTACACCATCCAAGGGTCCCGTAGGCCCGTGGTTCCTCCTAGGCCAGATCGGTCCCGTGGCCGCGGCAACCGTCTGATGAACAAAATCAAATCCTTGTGCACCGGTACACAAGTTGTCCAATGACCATGCAGACTCGACCCACTTCCTCATTTCAGGACCATTTCATTGTCTTTACTTTCATTGTTTTACTATCTTTTGAGTTCCATATTCTAGACTTCATCATTTGAGACCCCTCGACGACCCACGGTAGCGAGCATTCTTTCCATGTTACCGTATCATTTCATTCAACTCATGAATGCCTATTCGATAGTCCTTTCTCCAAAACTCATTGAGTCGATCGTAGTTCATACCTTAATGCTAAGTCCGTACATCGTGTCTCAAATCGACTTACGTTCTACGTGACGCTATCGCCCAAGTCATATTTTATATGATGGGCCTTGGGATCGTGGGACTATTTAATTTGACAACCGCAGAATGAGCGGAACAGCACTTAGAATGACGACTTTGGTCGACCGGCATAACTTAGCCTAACTTACTTAAGCCTACAACTTAACCCGAGGGACGAGCAAAGGCTATGCCATGCCTTGCATTACGATAGCGTGCATCTTTATCGAGCATTTACACGACGACGCCTATGACTTAGGCAAGTTCTTAGCTTTTGTGTCGAAGACCAACTTTCCTTCTCCCAAGCCACGGGACGAAGGGCCGAGTGTCATTTTCAAAGCACGCCGTGCACCAACTCTAGGCCGACCGTGGGACGTTTTCCATGTTCTAACTCATTTCGACCCGTCGAGATTATTCCCTTAGCTATGTGGATTCGTCTCTTTTATTTTCAAGCCTATTGTGCAAGTTGAAAACATGTATTTTATTATGTGAAGGCAAATATGAGGCAAGTACACCGAAACTACCCCACCTGAACGAGCGGTCGCCTTGACCGAGCGATGTCTTCGAGTAGCCGTTGCAAGGCTAAGTCCGAACGCCGTCGGCGTTTCGATTCCTCCGATTGACTTTGCGGGATGGGGCACTACATCATACACCACTCAGAACAAGTCTCGTCCTCGAGACTTTCCTGAAGGCAAGCCATCCTACCCATTCTATGGCCCAGACTTAATCGTTCCTAGACACGGAACTATAACGGTCGTACGGGGCACGGCAGAACTTATCGTATACACTCCGCCTACGCGTTTCCTCGATTTTGAGCCACGCTCGCACTATTATCGAATTTTCCTTTAGCACAATTTTAAGTTCTCAACACTCTTCCATTCTCCAAGTCTCATTTCAATTCAACGTATCACTTGGTTGGATCGTACACGCATTCCAGGCATCCCCAAAATACATGCATTCAGCCAAGCCGCATGATAGAGAATTCGTCATTCTCACTCGAGCCGTATCGTGCACATACTCAAGCATCCCTGAAATATATGCATGTCAGCTGAGTCTCGTGAGCAGGGTTTCCTATTCTTGATTCACTCTTTCAATCCATGCAAATCTTCAAGATCAATCTTTCGATTGCTAACACTTGAAATAGGGCGTCTCGCCTAACCGCTAGGCCAATTTCTCGAGGCTAAGTTAACGTCAGGATTGGAATCATAGTTCCCCAACAATAATGCCAACACTGACCCGAATCCTAGGGTCAAACCAAAGTCGATAGTACGGAGTTTTCTACCCAAGCTCGCGTCACTCAGATTTCTAAATATCGAGCACGATCACCTAATTCGCATCGAGACATTCGTTGTGCAGAATCCATTCATTTCACCGGTTCTAACCAATTCATGTATTCGATCACGAGGTCGTTTAGCTCGACAGTATGTTGCGCCCCAATCTCACGCGAGTCCGATTATCCACGGTGGTTCATGAATAACCATGCAACGCTCCCACGAAATAATCATTCTCATCGGGGCATAACTCTTGTTTGAGTCTAGACTATTTTATTTTCGATACGCGGATTGGACCTACTTAATCCTCAAGTTTAATCGTCCAGTACACCAAGTCATTCTCAAGTCCACCTTCGCATCAAACCACAAGTCGAGGCATCAAATTATCGCGCCGTACAAGTTCGACCACCCCCGCTGTATGAATCACCATACCAGCGCTCACGCGGAGTGATCGCCCAAATCGGCGTAACGCATGTACGAGGCTGGTGTAGCGCTTGCATAAGACAAGAACGTCAATGTCAACGTTGTGGTTATCGACGAAGCAAATCCAAATATTTCATTTTTTATCCAAGCCAAGTTCGATAGCCCGATCGTCATTCATTCAACTAGGAAATCCTCGAGCCAAGTCTATCTTTTCCTCGACACATTTCAATATCCCGAGTATAGCATCCATCAGAGCAATAACATTTGCACGATCGTCATTCGCCGAGTCAGAGTACCCCCGAGTTATTGCATATCGATCTTTGATATGCCTCAATACCATCGATGATATGCGTAACCCGACGATCTTCCCTTGCAACCAATTTTGAGTCGTACGACTGATGCCATTGTCCGAATGGATATTCCACAATCTTTTTGATATTCAAGATCAAGTTCGATCGCCATTCCTCAAGCTAGTTTCAAGATCGCTGTCCAAACGTAAGTCACAATTTCATTCGACTCGATCCGAAATCGTATGCACGATCCTCTAAGTTTCCTCGATCAAGACCAATCCTTTTTATTCATCGTTCTGGATCGTTTTCTAACTCGCATTGCCCATTCATAAGTTGTCCAAACGACATCTCGTTCGGGACACACGAAGTCACGACCAACTAAGCGTGACGCGTTACAAGGCTTTGCGCGATACCATCGCGTGCCGACATACTCGTTCTATCCGTAAATCCTTTAGTCTTCGCTCGAACAATTTTTATAATGTCCATACACCACTCGGATTTGAGCCATCCTGATCTAAACCACAATCACATTCGTATTACTTGCTAACTCGTCCTTCAGATTCGTTCAACGAATCTCTAGCGTAATCGCTCACGTCGCATCGACGGACTAAGTCGTTCGCACTATTCCTCAAAATCCAAACCGATCTTCCATGTACGTCTAAGTGTTAGTCCGATAGCGTTCCTATCGATAGACACTCTAAGTGTATCTCCATTCCCGACCGAGCGATACTTGATATTATTTGCGATTCGTTTGCACCAAATAGCCGAGGTGCGCGACGCGCGGACTAAGTTGTGCCGCATAACCATCCCGTACGGACTATACTTTGAGTTCGCACGCTCATTTGCTAGGCTGACGCAGGACTAGTTAGGTGCGCATGCGATTTGTTAACTTTAGCACGAGTTTCCCTATCAAGGCAAGTTTGACACCGTTCGGCACAAAGGCCTATCGATGCATTCGGCGATAGCCTACCGATGCGTTCGAGTGAACGCTTGTACGAGCTTTTGAAAATATTTAGACTTATTGTATGGACATGCCGAGGGACATTCGAGAGAGAGCGCACACTTATTTTCCAACGACGAGCTTTCAAAACCGAAAAATTCGACGTGAAGTCCAAGGACGTAAAGCCGTGCTCTGATACCATTATGTCACACCCCGCTCCCGTAGGAGCGATCGTCCTCGCTAAGGCGTGATGCCGTACGAGTCTAGATTGCGCTCGTGCAAGACAGTTTCATAACGGCCGATTACATCGGCGACGACGGGGTCGTCGCACAGAAGTCCCAAGCAGATACATTAAAACTTGTAGCGGAAATTAGAACAAGAACACAAGTCATTCAAAAGAAGCTCTTTATTGATATTGAATACAAGATTACATTTGTGGGTGCAAGGCCAAATTACAAATTCTCTCATGCTCACTTTTCTCTCATTTTACAAGTCACTCTGCTCTCTCTCATCTCTCGATACAAATGCTTGAACCAGCGGAAGCTTCGGAAGGCGATGTCCATACATTATGTCCTGTATAAGTCTTCGGTTCCACGCGGCCGCACGCTTCGAATTGCCAAGGAACTTCGTGTCTCGACGCATCCAAGCGAGCTCCGCGCCATGAGCTTCTACCTGTGCCTGCACATGAACACTGTGTGGGTGTCAGTACTCAACTGTACTGGTGGAGTGAGCTCCTCGCTCACCCATACAAAACCTACACGTTCATTTACTTTGTGCAGCTTAAATCCCTTTCTATTGTCTTTCTAGTCTTGCCTTAGGATCAGTTTTAAGACTACGAACGCCTTGACATATTTGTGTATGAGCACCATCCCGTGCTTGTACCACAATATTAACTCATACTTTACCTCTAGACCCCCTTTTCATGCCAACAACGTTAACCTATCAAGTCGTACTTGTCTTTCGGCCAAAATCAGAGACGCAACTACGCGATGAGGCTTCATTTCCGTGTGACCGTGCCACAAACCCTTGCTGAGGCCGTGCCTCACAATTCAGTAAGACGTAACCATTTCGCCGCCTCGCGGCCCTTGTTACTTTAATCACCAACTGACCCAATCGAGACTTGTGAACTTAGTGTCGCTCAACCAACTTGCCTTACGGAGATTCCTGACTTAAACCCACGACGACTCAATCAAACTTGTGCAACTCTATGCCAACATCTTAAGACTCGACGCCACGACTCGTGCCGAAGCACGACGCCTACGTTGAAACCAAATCTTAGGCCCAACATTGTGTTTTTAACTTGTACACACCTTCAACTCGACTCCTTGATATAACGTACTCAATACTCGACTAAATCCAAAGGCACACTCGCGGATTACCGCCATCATGTCGACATCTATATGAACTTGGTCACTAGCACGACAAGCTATCTTGGACCTCCATTGGATATTAGGGTACGTTCGTTAAACGAGGCACGATCTCGCCGAATTTCCCCTAATAGCCGTCCTACGGCGTACCCCTTGGGTCAGGTCGCACACCATCCAAGGGTTCCGTAGGCCCGTGGTTCCTCCTAGGCCAGATCGGTCCCGTGGCCGCGGCAACCGTCTGAGGAACAAAATCAAATCCTTGTGCACCGGTACACAAGTTGTCCAATGACCATGCAGACTCGACCCACTTCCTCATTTCAGGACCGTTTCATTGTCTTTACTTTCATTGTTTTACTATCTTTTGAGTTCCACATTCCAGACTTCATCATTTGAGACCCCTCGACGACCCACGGTCACGAGCATTCTTTCCATATTACCGTATCATTTCATTCAACTCAGGAATGCCTATTCGATAGTCCTTTCTCCAAAACTTATTGATTCGACCGTGGTTCATACCTTAACGCTAAGTCCGTACATCGTGTCTCAAACCGACTTATGTTCTACGCGACGCTATCGCCCAAGTCATATTTTATATGACGGGCCTTGGGATCGTGGGACTATTTAATTTGACAACCGCAGAATGAGCGGGGCAGCACTTGGAATGACGACTTTGGTCGACCGGCATAACTTTGCCTAACTTACTCAAGCCTACAACTTAACCCGAGGGACGAGCAAAGGCTATGCCAAGCCTTGCGTTACGATAGCGTGCATGCTTTATTGAGCATTTACGCGACGACGCCTATGACTTAGGCAAGTTCTTAGCTTTTGTGTCGAAGACCAACTTTCCTTCTCCCAAGCCACGGGACGAAGGACCGAGTGTCATTTTCAAAGCACGCCGTGCACCAACTCTAGGCCGACCGTGGGACGTTTTCTATGTTCTAACTCATTTTGACCCGTCGGGATTATTTCCTTAGCTATGTGGATTCGTCTCTTTTATTTTCAAGCCTATTGTGCAAGTTGAAAACATGCATTTTATTATGTGAAGGCAAAGATGAGGCAAGTTCACCGAAACTACCCCACCTGAGCGAGCGGTCGCCTTGACCGAGCGATGTCTTCGAGTAGCCGTTGCAAGGCTAAGTCCGAACGCCGTCGGCGTTTCGATTCCTCCGATTGACTTTGCGGGACGGGACACTACACTTATAGCATAAAATATATAACTAAAGGATTTGGAGGGTAAATCAACTATGGATTTCTTCCCTTTGCTTAATGCATATAAGGCTACAATATCGTCAAAAGACGAATAATGTCATCTTTAGTCAAGAGAAGATATCCGATAATAGCCGCTAAGGATGAAAAATCAAAAGAATATTCCAATTAAGCACATATAATCAAAAGATGGCATACATTAATCTATATAGAAGGATCTCATATTTAAATATGATAGATTAATGTATGTTATCCTTTGAGAAAATGTCATCATGAAAAAGAATAAAGCCAATTAAGAACAATCATAATGATAGACAGAATATAGCTCAAAAATAAAATAAAAATAAAACTCAAACATCATGTCCATGATTATATATTTAAGAAAGAATCAACCAATTTTATTACTTTACTTGGACTAGGTATGTTTCACCATATATGTACCCATCAACGGATAAAATCCAAACCTTGCTAATGGTAAATAATAAACCATAATGGTCAAATAGCAAAGGCCCATATGTGGCAATCCATGAGTAGTCAAGGTAGAGTAATAAATTAGTTTGATAATCACATAAGATAATATAGGACTACTCAACCATTATGATCTTTTATCAATAAAAATAAACAAGTTAAACATGATCCAACAAATTTCATAAAGAAAATCCCAAATCCATATTTATGATAAGATCTCATAAATCAATGAAAAATATAGAAAATAGTCATTCTTATTTAAATGATTGCAAATATAATCAAGAAGAGATGTAAATGATAATACGATGAAATCATGACTCAAAAGTGAGAGAAATTTACGAGATACATGCTAATGACTAATAAGGAAGGAGACTTAAAGAAAGGAATCACAAACCTCCAAGAGAAACAAGATCTAATCAAGAATTTGTAAAACTAATTTTAGAGAACAAACATATGTATCTAAAATAGGATACAAATTACATTTAGAAGAATCACAGATCTTGTTTATGTAAACTAGCATATCTTATATAGATTGAAAAGAAAAACAATAGCTAGATGAGTAAAAGTGAACCAAATTATATAGCTTAACAATATATCATAAATAAGCAAGCTACATAACTAATTAAGATTCATGAGGTAGGTCATTAACAAGATAAATGTGCTTATTTAATCTTAAGTCACTAACACTAAAGATACTTGCTCAAGCATAGAGTTCACAAAGAGGGCAATACATTTTGAATGAATAAAATGATTTATAGACTCTTTACTAAGCAAGGATAAGAGCATAAGGTGACAAAAAAAATGAATTAATCTCTTATCAAGTATAGACCAAAGGAGATACTCATGAAAACATAATAAAATAAATCTCTTTGCCAAGTATTGAGATTAACCCAAGATAATAAAATGATAGATCGATCTAGAGAATGCAAAATATTAAACCATTATGAAATACGTGTATTCTCTAGAAATGGAAAAATCTCAACACAAAAGCTCAAACCATAGTAGCTAAAGTCATAAGAAATATGATGTATCAATTACATGTATTCTCATGTGCTACAAAAACTATTGGGCAACAATAATTCAAAAAGAAGTATAAACCCAAGGAATGAGCAAAAAAAGATCATTAAGATGAAGAAGGCTAAATGCTAAAGATATCAAGAAGTACATTTTTCAAAGAGCTTTAATAGTGCACCATAGTAAAATATAAAAATATAAACTAGAAAAAGTGCACAAATTAAGGAGGTGAATTTAACAAGCAAGGTAAAGCACAAAACCATGTGATCCTTAAAAGAACTTTCATAAATAGTCATGAACAAGATACTAATAAACATTTTCTCTCACCATCCCAACTTAAAGATATAAAACATATAAATATCAAAATCTAGGAGTCTTTTATATATATGAAACTATATATAAAACGAATAGACATACATGAAAAGATCAAAAATCAATTAAGAACATGTATCCATAATGCCAACCAAAAAGTCAAGAAGATATCATCAAAAGAAGACTTTAAGGAAGAAGCTAATTGATTTAAGAAGAACAAATTTGGTTAAAGAAATCAATAGCTAAGTATGAGAAAAGCACAAGTTTGAAGGAACAAGTATAATTAAATACTCTTCAAGTCAATATAAAATTTTAGCTTAACTCATATGCCCATATAAAGATATTTATACAAAAATATATATCAACATAAGAAATACATGATCTACATGTAAATAAAAATTTAATGAATATAGTCATGTATCCTTTGAATGTTTGAAAAACTATCACAAATTCAAAACACGTATAAATAAGCTTTATTAGGCAAAGACATAATTGATTCATAAGAGGTTTAATCAAAATAAAACATGAGAATCAATACTGAATATATTATGTGAGCACAAGGTTAAAGTGAAAGTATAAGTATATACTTGTCAAGTGATAAGAAGCTTGTGCTAAACACATATATTCACAAATACCGATTAAGATAAATATGACATATTAAATCCAAACCGGCAAGAAGTAACTATTTCAAAAACTTTAAAAAACGGAGAGTTAAAATCATATTAACTCAAATTAAAATCAAGCTCCCATGGACTAGAGTGATATGCATGCTTTTTAAATATATATTAGAATAACGAGCATGCATATATAAAAGTGTCACACTAATAGAAAATGAGTGATAAACTACATAGTGTGAACTAATCATTTAAGTTAAGTAACTAGTCATGTTAGATAAAAAAAATAACAAGAAATAGCTAAGCATGCTAGTATCATATCTCTCATTGATTTAGATAATAAGTAACTAAAATATATCAATGAGAGCTAGTAGCAAGTTGTCAAAGGAAACATGCTAGATTCTACAAATATAAACTATTTAAAGAGAATCGTTTAACATGTTACCAAAGTGGCTTTAGTGGTCGCACTTGTGTTGGTGCAATTGTTTGGAAGATGACCTTTGAGCTTCGCAACCACCAACACGCTCCTCGGTGCTATGTCCCGATATAAGAAGCTTCACCTACAATATTAGGCGAAGACTTTGGTATCCAAATAAACTTGGATCCACATTTGTTAGCTTTAGGGACCCATATACTATTTACTCTAGCATTGGTAGAAAAACTCCTACGAATAGGACAAGTTAAGCTCATGTGTACGAGAGCAATAGAAGTACCTAATACTAGTGTGTGCACATGTATCAGAATGAGCATGGTTATGAACATGTGACATACTAGAATGATGAATATCTCTAGAGTGAGCATGAGAAGATTTAGTTTTAAGAATATTATGTTCTAATAGCAAATCATCATGCATGCAAGTAAGAGAATCAAATTTAGCAATTAAAATATCATTCTCTTTTTCAAATAAAGCAATTCTAGAGATAAAAGCATCATTTTGTTTCTTTAAAGTGTCAATAAAAGAATCATGCAAATAATTTAGCTCATGAGTTTGCCTCTTAAGATCTTCTATTGATGAGGAAAGATATTTGATTTTCATAATTAAAGTCTCATTCAAACTCTTTAAAGAAACACATGATGAGTTTTGAGAATCAAGTCTAGATAATAAATCATTGTTTTCATTTCTCAATAACTCATTAGCTTCTTCTAAATGAACAACCTTTTCAGAAAAATTTTCATTTGTAAAATGAAGGTTATCAAGAATCTCTAAGGATTGTTTAGCCATGGCTTGCTACTTAGAGCATTTCTTACATTTAGAAGAACCATGATTGTCTATGCTACTAGAAATAAAACCCTCTTTATCGGAGGAGGAGGAGGAATACGATGCCATAGAAAAATTAACAAGGATCTACTCTAAGGATGTTAAGCCTAACAATAGAGTCCTTGCTCTGATATCAATTGTAGGAACCCTAGAGGGGGGGGTGAATAGGGTCAAGCTAACTAATCAAGCACTTAGCATAAGCTAATTGGCAATTTAAAAATATAAGTGCAAGAGAAGAAGCAATAACAATACCGACACACGATATATCCTGGTACCCTCCCAAGAGGCACTCCAGTCCCGGAACTCTCTCCGGCTTTAATCTACTATTTGAGTAAATAGTTACACACGAGTTTGGATCCGAAGAACTCGCCAACTTCTTACACGAGAGCTTTAATCCGAAGGCCTCTCCGACTTCAACCGAGAGTTTGGATACGAAGACTTTCCAACTTCAACCGAGAGTTTGGATACGAAAACTCTCCAACTTCAACCTTTCACAATAGGTTTTGATCTCCTTATACGATAAGATGAAGATCTTACTTTTCAACTCAATAACTCTAACACAATTTGTGGATGGCAAATGAAAGCTTTGTAGAGTTGTTTGTGGATAGGCTTTGGTAGTTTTAAAATTTTTAGGCTCAAAGCATCAACCTTGAATGAAGGGGTTCAAGGCTATTTATAACCAAAGCATTGAAAAGAGTTTAAAGGCAACTTTTCAGATAGCGACCGGTATACCGTCGGTATGGACCGGTATACCGTCGGTATGCCGGTCTGGAATTACAACGGCTAGAAATATAGCCGTTGGGATCATTAAATGCTCAAAATCCGACCGTTGGAATTTCAACGTTACTGAACCGGTATACCGCCGGTATGCCAATTTTGTAAACACAAAACTTTTTGTGAACAAAATCGGTATACCATCGGTATAGACCGGTATACCGTCGGTATGCCGGTTTGCATTCGAAAATGATCCTGGGCTAATTTCTACCCTAGCTTTCGATTTTGCCATCCATTTCTTGTGTTTACAATTATTCCTAAGACTCATTACACACTCCAGATATACTGTAGCAGGTGCAGGTTTCTTCAGAGTCTTGAAATGATGATGGCATGGCTTGGCTTCTTCCTTTGATAGGTGCTGGCTTTTTTCCTTGGCGGCAGCTGTCCAAAGATATCTAGTTTGCGAAAACTGAATACCTTTCGGGGGCTTCGCCCCTAAACCCCCGACGAGGGGCGCTGCCCCCTCGACCCTCGTCCGCTGACCGGGCAGCGGAACCCCCGAGTGCGTGGCTCCGGAGATGTTCAGAAAAATCTTGTGGGATCCATCGTCTTTGGCCCACCATGATTTTTTTATTGCATATGTCCACATTGATCTTGCTTATTGCTTTTCTGCATGTACATGTTAGACGAACAAAGTAATATACATAGTAGCAAGTGTGATAAGTTTAATGCACATTAGGACAATGCTGAGTTTAAGTATAAGTGCTAAGGTGATAGCATAAAAGTTAGTGATATCATAATGATTAAACTTAATTGAATAACCACAATCAAAAACATAATTTTGATTGGCAACCCGATTAAATTTAAGATAGAAAGCTCATATCACTAATATGTAAACCAATAGGCACATATCACCAAAGGTATAAGTATAAGTAGAAATGCTATAGCGATAGTATAAAGATTAGTGATAATGAAATGCTAAACTTAACATATTAACCATATTCAAAAACATGATACAATCATTGGGCCAACAGAATCAACATAGGATTTGTGTACTTGATTTTCTACCAATAAAAAATAAAAATAAAATAATGATATAAAATATTTATAAATATTTTTTAGAATTTAAACTAATATTTTATGTTAATAATAAAATATTTTTATAGGAAGATTTTGTACTTTATAAGTTATATTGCATAGTATAGACATTATGATTATCTTTGGTGTATAGACATTATTACGGTTCATATGTGGAAAGTCCATATATGGTTAGTTATTAGATAATAATAGGATATTTACTATAGGTGGACTTGGCGGGAGTAGCGAGGACGTTGTAGTTGGTCAGACGTACACATAGACGGAGGTTATAGGCAAATGTACCTTGCCAATGTTATTGTTTATTGTCTTTTTCCTTTTTTATTGTTGCATTATTCTCATTCATTATTATCATGACGTAGGATTGGTCGGTATTTAGCGTCTATATCATATTCGGGTGCCGATGTCATTTTATTGACATTGTATATTGGCAGTAGGCATTGCGTGCATTATGACGTAATCATTGACACGATGAACCACAAGACACAGACACGATGGATGATGATGATATGATACGGAGTCTGACTTCAGATATTCATGACTAGGGACTCTGTGATAGCATGTAGTACTAGCTCGCGTGACTTGTTACTTGTACATGATTCGTGTGTGACTTGACTGGATGGTTTTAGAGTATGGGGAGGGGAGGACTCTACCGAAATATCCGGTCGTCTAGACTCGTGATCATGTTTCGATATTTGGGACTTGGTTATTTTACTCGTGATCATTGTCTCTGTAGCAGAGCTATGACTTTGTTTACCCGTTCGCCCATCAGTATCACAACACGGTGCTATGGGTGATTGCCAGTATGGCTGGGCCTGGTATTAGGAATGTCCTCAACTGCATATTTGCACTTAGATGGTTATAGTAGTTTTTCTTCGTTTTATAAATATTCTCTTTAATGTTACTTGGCATGTATATTATGTACCTTGCTATGTCCTATGAGGACCTGTTATTCTCCAGGCTTAGACGAAGAGGAGGGATACCCGGAGGTATGTGGTTCTGGAGTCAAGACTGGAGAGGTACTAGTGCAGGTGGATGATATAGTGCCAGAGGATTTCTCTTGAGACATGTCATTCTCTATTTTAGACAGTGCTACTTTATTTCTTTTCAATTTAGCAGACTTGTAGTGGATTACTTATTTCATTTCTCGTTGCTATGGTGACGGGTTGTTTCTCCGTACATTCATTACTTATATTTACTGTTGGACATTTGATATTATTACTATTTTCGACTTAGATATCTTTTAACTTGATTATTCTGCATGGATGAGATTTAACACTATACCCTGTGATCTGTGACTTGTGTTGTGATGTTGTTATGGATTTATTATCATGATTTATAGCTTAAGCATTTCGCTAATGTGCTTGTTATGAGGTTGTGCCCGTGGTTGACATGCTGCTGGCATGTATTCGTATATCTGGTCCTACATATTTTGGGACTGAGACGTTACACTAATTGTGCTAATCAAATGTTTCTATTCTTAATTATCCAATTAATTAGCATACTAATTAATATTTATTTCTTGTTATGTTAATAACTTAGTTACTAAGATAATTTATTATTATTAAACAATAAATATCATTGAACTAATACTCATCAATTAAGTTAGTAAATTATTATTGTGTAAGACAATAAATAGTTAATAAATGATAATTGACAATTAATTAATTATTAATTTGTAATTATTAATTTTTTTTAATTAAATTCCAGTTGTAAAGTTAAACTTAAAGTAATAATCACTTAGTTAAATAAATAATGTTAGTAATTAATTAATATTGGTTAATATATTATATAATTACAATAATTGATTAGTTAACCAAAATAATATTATTAATTATATTAATTGTTAAAATAATTTTTTAATTTTATTAGTGCTCATGAATGAAAATATTAATTTATTATTATGTAATAAGATAAATAGTAATTAAAAGGTAATTAACAATTAAATAATACTTAGTTAAATATAATATCAATAATTAATTATTAATTTAATATATAATGAGTTAGCTTTATTGTTTAATGTATCATATGGCTTTCCACTTTCTCTCTTTCTTCTCCTAGCCAAACATATTTGTTCCCTAACGGGGGACAAGAAAGTGTATGGATTTCCATGAAAGTGAAAATCCAAATCCTATTACACTTTTCGTTTACCAAACAACCCATTTAAAAGAGGGTGAAGGGGGGGGGGGGGGGGGGAGATGTTTTATGGTCCCAATCAATTTGCCTATTGGTATATAATGTCCGTTAAAAAAGTAGAAGGTCCGACTATACGCACCCCACCTATTTCTAAGTTGACCCCAACTTTTTTGAGTAACTTAAGTTGTATTGTTAAATGACTGATTTATCCTTTTTCTATTTCTAACTCTACACCCCAACCTATCTTCCTCAAACCTAAAAACCCTAGAAGACATTATTTGAAGCTTAAAGAAATTACAATGGAGGGCCAAAGTAATGATAGAAGATCTCCCTACTAACGTTTTTGTTTCGAGTAGTGATTGGGCTGTTTCGATTTTGAAAAAAAAAATAAAATTCGCGAACTGTTCGACCTGAACGAGTCGGACAAATTCGTACTGTTCGACATACACAGGTCGAACATTTTAAAAGTGTTCGACATACACAGGTCGAACGTACAAATCCATACTGTTCGACCTGTGATGGTCGAACAAATACAAACTGTTCGGCAGGATGTTGTCGAACATAGTAGGAAAGTTCGACTGTCGTGAGCCAAACAGTTTGACATCCGTCCGACAAACCAGGGTCGAACAGTGCCGATGGAAACCCTAAAAAATTTTGCGTTTTCGTTCAAAATTTTAGGGTCGTACAAATGGGAGAGTTCGGTTCGAAAATGGGGTGGAGGAGGAGGAGGAGGAGGAGAGTTTTAGGGTTAGGTTGGGATGGATTTGAATGTGTTTTTGGGGTTTGGGGTAGACTTAGAAATAATTGAATGATATGGTGGATTGGGGTGGGATTATGTTTCATTTGGGTTAGGGGCATTTCTGTCCAAAATTGGGGTAGATTTAGAAATTTGTCCAGTCTAGTTTTCTATTAGTGGGGTAAACTTAGAAATTGGGGTCAACTTAGAAATAGGTGGGGTGCGTATAGTCGGACCCAAAGTAGAATTGCTTTTTAGTAATGACCTTATATAGTGCATGATATTCTGGGGTTAGCGTTTGGTTTCAACAAAATCGAAATAGTCAAAACCGAATAAATTGAACTTTTAAAAATCTGAAACCGAATCAAAAATAGCCATAACAAAAATCGAACCGAACCGATAATCAATTCAGGTTTATTCAATTTGTCCACCCGGGCTACTTTTGTTGTTTAATGAGCCGGAACCAAAGTTGAAATTGTAGTTAAATTATATTAGAAAAAAAATATAATTTTTATATATACATTTGTTGTATTTCAAAGTTGAGTCCAAAGTTGGACTACTTATTAAATTATCAAAGTTGAAATTTAAGTTACATACGTATAATTGTTATTTTCACAATATACAAAATTTTATTAAAATATGGACAAAATTCAAAGTAATTATATACTTATTTAAAGTTTTTCCGGTTCGGGATATAAAACCAAATTAAACCGAATAAGCCCGTGGGGGTGTAGAGATTTTGGGTACATCCGGGTTCCGTGGGGATGAGTACAGTTCGAATCTCTAGACGTTGCTCGTCGGCTCGAAGGAAAGGACACAAAACAAAAAAGCGAATTTTTTTATAATATTTTCAAACCTGTAAATTTTTAAATTTTAATTCAGTTCGGTTCGGTTCGGTTTGGTTCAGGGTATTCTCTATTCGGATGCAAATGAGTATTTACTCTCCTGCCTGCCTTCCACCGGAAGCAAGATCCAGAACACTCGCACGTTCCAATTTTGCCATCAGCAGAAGAAAGAAGTTGGAGGGAGAGGAGGAATGAAGATCCTTCAGTTGGGACTGGCCCTCGCTCTCACCACAGGCATAGCTGCCATCCTCGTCTACATCGTCGGACTCTCCACTTCCCGTAACTCACACGCACCCACCCTCCCCCCTTCCCTCTTTCTTTCTTGCTCCATTTTTTTCGAACTCGACATCTTAATCTTCTTTTTTTTCTTTGGCAGACGAGAGATTTAGGGTTTCGAGCGAGGATCTGGGCGCCTTGTCGTCGCTCCAGACCGGCTTCAAGAAGTGCGTGGTGAGTGGCTGCCGTCCGTCTCTCTTTACCAATTCCTACACCTCATCCGAATCGGTCGATCTGTGCTGATCTTTTGCTTCCTCGCTAGTACCTATCTATATAGGTGCTACCGTGCCCGAGTCGTGTCATATTCGTGTCGTGTGATGTACCAAACTTTTAACTGTTACTGGCATTCTATAAGCTTAAGGATCTGCTTGGCAATGCACTGGTTTTGGGGGTTTTTGAGCTGCTCGTTTATGAAGTGCTTAAAAAAACTTGCTTGGTAATTTTTTGGGATTTTTTTGACTTTCATCCCACTTGTTAATATGAATTTGTACTTACATCCCTCTTTTTAATTTTTTTTAGACTTACATTCCACTTTTCGTCACGAAAACCATTCATTTTGTCACAAAAAGTATTTGTTTTGTCACGAAAAATATTTTTAGTGATGAAAAGTGGGATGTGAGTCTAAAAAAAATAAAAAGTGGGATGTAAGTACAAAGTCATATTAATAAGTGGGATGAAAGTCAAAAAATCCCTAATTTTTTTGGGTTACTGGTTTTGGTCGGCTCATTACCCCCAGAACCAGTGCAATGTAATTTTGGGTGTCTTTATAAACACTTCAAATCGGAGTGTTTTGAGGGTTTCTATGTTTTTTTCTTCTTCTTCTTCTATTTTTATCCTTATCAAAAAATATAACTATAACTTCTAATACTCCACCGTATTTCTTTTTTCTCATCTTTGTTTCTCCCGAGGTCCCCTGATGACTACTTCCTCTAAAATGTGAGTTTTTTAAATTTTAAGGTCCATTTGATTCGGTAGTGAATGGTTGTCATAAAATTTTGCGGTCCATTGATGTGGCAGTGAATACTTCTCTCAACATTTATGATTTGCTGCTTACCAAACCATTTTATGCTTTCAAGTTATATGAGTGTATAAACTATTATTTGGGAGGACAATGATATAATCTCTCTTTGGAAGAGCTTTTGTTTATGTATGGAGTAAGTAATTTTATTGTTTATTTTTTTTAAAACCGCTCGTTAATGAATTACCAAGCATGGGTTAGATTGCTTTAAAAACTGCTACTTAAAACCCTCCAAAACCGGACACCCTTATAATCGCTCATAACTGATACTTGAGAAACGCCTCATAACCGCTACCCAAACAAGCAGACCCTAAAGTCTAAAGATTAGCCACATGGAGATGACACTGGTGTTCGAAGTAGTAAACAGTAGGAACCAAGGACACCTAAAAAAGATCGGTGTCGTGTCGAACACGTAGTGAACATGAAACAGACAGTCCAAAATCAGTGTCGTGTCTGTAATTTGTTGTATTTGTGCCCGCGCAACATGGGATATATCAAACTTTTGGGTTTCCTATGCCAAAATTATATCATCTTACCTCCTTGTCTAGGAGAAGCTTGCAGGGTGCTCTTTGGTTACATGAGCCTAAACCACATAGCCTAAGGTAGATGGTCTACTCTATTGTCCACCAACTGTCCGTTTTGATTTCATGGGATGTCATCTGATGTTCATAGCTACATTCGGTAGGAATTTGGCACCAACATAGAGGGTTGACATCAGATTGACAACTGGTCATAAAACTTCTGTCAATTTCTGTTTGGAGCTTTCTTATTCCCTATAGCCGACCCCATTCTGATTGGATAAGACTTGGGTGATAATGATGATGAGATGGCAATAATGTCTAGTGTACTATACCTACGGTTACCCTTACACCGGTGGATCTCCTAGTTGGTCTTCTTTTACCCTAAAAGAATTTCTAAATTGTAATGAGGTATGTGGATATTAATCTAACTTGACATTTAACAACAAATATGTTTGAAACATTGGCCATTGGTCGAAGTCAAACATATGAAGGTATGCAATTGGGATCCTATGGATAGGTATCACCAAATACTCAAATATGAAACAATAGAAATAAATTTCTATATAGATTCCAAAGATCTAGAAATTGATAAAATTCCAATAACTATTAATGAGTTAACTGTATCAAGCTATCTAAAAATTGGTAAGTCGAGATCGGCATTTCATATAATAACATAACAGAATAAGTATTTATCTATCAGGAATTGCTGAAGGATGCAGTTGGGTGGATGGACAAATTGTTGAAGAAGACAGTTGGGTGGATGTAGGATGGCATTGGGATGGTTGAGGAAGAATAATAAAACCAATAATCAAATGGAAGGGAGAGAGAAAAGCTCTCTTTGATGGTAATGTTCGCCGTAACTGAAATCTCTGCCTCTCTTCTCTCTCTGGTTGTTTCCATTTGGTAGAATTTTTTTGGCTGTGTATATATATTATGATACCCTACCCAACCATCCACGATTTGTCTGTAATTGGATGAATATTGTCAGCAGTGGATATATCATTTATATCTATCCTGAACATCCATGTTAAATCCCATATTTTAAGATGATTCTTCCATAACCCATCTGCTGCATGCCAAATAATAATAAAATGTATTATTATGTTAGTGAATGGCTTAGCTATTGATCCCTTACAGAATCCCACCTCGGAGGATTCTTCCATGAAAAATCTTTTATTAAATGTTCTCATCTTTGATCTTTGCCATTGTTATTTTTGAGAATCTTCTTGAACTGCTGAATATAGCGAACAATGGCATTATTCTTACTGTCTTACGACATTGGACCTTTTAAAGTGAAAAGATTGGACCTTCCTGAATGTGCAATTTTTTTCGGTTCACTCGTTCTAACAGAACTCACAACCTATGAACGGTTATAAAGTTGCATACTGAAATAACATTAGGGACTCCTCCAAGTTCCTTATATTCGGTTCTGATGCTCATTCTAGATAAAGAATAGATTCTCATACACTATTCATTTTTATCTCATATGATGGAAGAAAGAGCCACATACTTATCTTCATTGCTCTTGAATGATGTAACACATGGAATCCTTCAAAAGCTTGCAAATAGAGGAATCATTTCTTTCACGATTACCATTGAGGCACACCAAGGTTGCATTGAAACTACATGCAGACACTGTTGATGTGGGATATAGATTGCTTCCCAATGAGGGGAGTTCGGCTGTAGTTAGTTTTATCACTTTTTAGCTTTTCTACTTTTATGTAGACATTGGTAAGTAGTTGTGCCTGGTTCTGGGGGATGTGCTTACCTATTAGACTTCAATTTTTTCCCTCCATTATTGAGTCAAGGTTATCCTAAAATTCTTATGTTATAAACTTGATTAATAGTGGAACAAATTAGGATTGTTCATGTTTTGATTTGACTTTTTGATTAGGCATATTTCGATTTGACTTTTTGTTATTGTTAGGCTATGGCCAAAACCTAGTAACCTGTTTTAGACTATTTTAGTTGGTTGAAGCATCATTGGTTGGTATCTGCTTGACCTTGACCTAATTCATGTTGAACCAATAGGAAAATGGTTTTTTGAAAGTGCGGAAAAGGAAATGGATTACTGTCTGGCTGGTGTGGTGCTATTGGAAATGTTTGCTACGTGGAAACCAGTTTGGTCAAACGCGAAAGACACTACAACCCCTGTAGCGCAAGAAAACACTTGCCCAGATGAACCAAGATGCCATTCTATGAAGAATAAGCTTTGTTCAAACTTTATGTGTAGAAAATATATGATAAAAGGAAGTGGAATATACAGAGGAAAGAGAGGATAGAGAAGTTTCTGAAAAGCGTGTGGACATGCAATAGAATCAAAGAGAAGAAAGAAAAGGAAAAGACGAGAAAAAATAGATGTGCAAAGAATAGTAATAAAAGAAATACAAATAAAGTATACATACCCTTTGAAGAAGATGGCGGATGTTCTGAAAAGTTATAAGTAGCTTGGATCCATTAGTGGCAGAAATGCCAGAAAGAGGCCGATTAGAGAGGACTTGAGCACGAGCTGCTTTCTTTATCAGAATAACCTATGTGATGTATGCTAGCAGCAATAAATACCAACCCTAGACAATAATACCCCTTCTTTGTTTTATATATATATATATATATATATATATATATATATATTGTCCTTGTCAAGTGAATATACAATTGTAGGCAAGTCATAAGAGCTCACTTGATAAGCAAAATCTGAAAAGTTATTTAACTCAAGCCAATTTGCTGCATCTTAATAGCCTAAAAGGAGTGGGCTTAAACCCTACCAGTGTTTGTCTCACTAAAGGGACATCACTTGATGGTACACTATACTCATTTGCACTTCGCCTTTGTGCCGAGGCACACACCTTGACAACAAAATAGAAACCAAGTTCTTCTCTCTGTATCTTGACTGATAATAATTCCTACTACCTTTCAACCCTTCAACCACATCTTCTGCCCCACGCTCCTCGTCCTTGTGATTTGTACTCTATATGGATCATTGGGACTCAAATAAAATGATTGCTGCCTTGAAGAAAGTTCTTAGCTACTTTTACTTGCTAACCTGCATTCTCTTGTAGTTCGAGTATATCATATGTTATACATTGGTTGTCGTGTTCACAAATGTTGAGTTTAATGAACTTAGTTATTATATGTGCTCAGACGTGCAATTTTACAGTTTGATTTGACTTTTAACTTTTTTTAAGTTAGTAATCAAAGTTTTGATAGCTAATTAATTTGCTACTTGGTTTCCATCTCAATTGCTTTAATTTTGGGCTTGCTATGCTGAAAAGTTGTGATTTATGATTTGATTTTCTGCTCTAAACCTCCAGTTATTTGTATGGGGACCTTAGAATTGCATAGTCTTTTCCTGAGTTAGACAGGTTTCTTGGAATCTATTTGATACCTTGTATGTTCTTTTCGATCTTGACATATGTGCAACTGGGAACAAGTCTTCTTGCATGTAATCAACCAAGACGGACCTTTGGGTATATCCCTGGGAGTACTAGTGGGAACTTTTGAAACTAACCTGAATAACAACCTCAGTGTCAAGATTTGATCAGTGCTGATCCCAATGCAAGGCATAAACCAATATGAAAAACTGTCTAGTTGTGTCAGATAAATGTTGTGGATGTTTTAATTAATTAATTGAACCTTATCTTGTGATAGTGCAGAATGCAAATGGATTAGGCCTACAAGCTACTGGTGGAAGGGACTATTGTCAAGTTAGAATACAGTTTCCTAGTGACACAGTACCCAAGTGGGTAAGTTCATTCCTCTACTGTCTTATGAATGTGCTTAGTTGGTGAAGGCCTTGTCCTGGAAATTTTCCTCTATGTTGGGTTCTTGTTTGAAGGTATGGCAGGTGCAACAAAGATTTGAAAATTTGGCACTTAAAAGAAATAACAACGTGTCGGAACTTTTAGTGGAACATTTAGTTTGAAAAACTTAATCTGAAGTTTACTGCTATTTAGGACACTCTCTTAATTTCAATTATTAATTAAAGTAAAAAGTGGTAGATAGTATGTTGCAAAATTACTGACTTGCCGGCTTACAAGTCATGGCAGTTATATAGTATAGTAAAATGATCTGAAAAATATTTACTAGTAACTACTAACTAGTGCATCTATTTCTCTTATGACATGCTAATCCAAGGTGGTATCAAGATATACAGTTTTATAGTTGTCAGTGCCATTTAGTCACTTTTTCTTTTGAAATGTGTCCGATCTGTCAGGTTCTTAAATAGTATGCTTCAAAGGAACTATTTAGAATTTATGTTATCCATTTGCTACTTGTTTTCTTTTCCCTCTCCTATATAAATTTAAATGACCCTTTTGTTAAATATTTTGATGGGAAAGCCTGTGTGTCTCGCCCATGCAAAGTGTTTGTGTGCATGTTCAACGTGTACACACATATATACAGTCACCTATGGTGAACTGCAGTAGCATGGAATTAGTTTTTAGCTTGTACGCATGTACTGCCCGCCTGTCCTAAATTGCATGAATCTAGAATTGTTATAGTTTAAACTTGGATTTAGTTTTTAGCATGGAGTTAGTTTTTAGCTTGTATACATGTACTGCCGCCTGTCTTA
Organism: Iris pallida; assembly: GCA_029216955.1. NCBI lineage: Eukaryota > Viridiplantae > Streptophyta > Magnoliopsida > Asparagales > Iridaceae > Iris > Iris pallida. The sequence continues at coordinate 3,534,671 of JANAVB010040817.1, read as the reverse complement.
AATTGCAGGAATCTATAGTTGTTATAGTTTAAAGTTGTAATCCAATTTTTTAACTCTGATCAGAGGGATCCCAAGTCTGGAAAACTTGAAGAATTATCATTTGACTTTGATCTATGTGAAGCAGTAGCCACATGGGAGCAGGTGAGCCTTGGTAATATCATACTATCTCATACATGTTTAATCTATAACTGTTTCATTAGTAAAAGTGCATTTATAGGTTCTGGTCTATTATGCGATTAGTGCTCTCTCTGTTCTAAAATCGGCTTAGGCGGCCGCTAGGCGCCCTGCCCGCCTAGGCGCCTTCCTAGTGCCCCGTGACGCCCAGCTATGCATGTTTTTGGGTTTTATGGACAATTGCCGCGATTTTCAACAGGTTTGTTTGGAACCGCCAGAACTAGGCGGCCGTCTATGCGGGCTGTGTCCATCCGACTTGCGCCTAACGACTTTTACAATCTTGTGCTTTCTCATATTGCTTTTTTCTTACTGCGTAACGAAAGGTTGTTAGTGATACTGAATGGTAACTGACAAACCCGAAAACTGATGCTTAATCAGACAGTTAAATTTATAAACTTTATTTTAAAATGCCCAATGCATTTTAGTCACTAAGCAAGCTTCTTTTGAGTATTATCAACATAAAGCATGAATTAATAATTTAACACTCAACTGCATCCAAAAGAAGCATAATATCAGGAACTTTTTAATTTAACCATTACACTAAAGCTGTTTGAAAAAAAATAATTCATGGAAGGGGGTTGTGAGAAAACTGAAGACCTTGGTTGACAAATTTGGAAGATTTATTGGTCAACCATGCAAGAGATAAAATCCAGTAACACACCCTAAATGCACACCTGATATCTTATTGTTATTTGATCAGATCGACATCCTTCTTATGTATTGGCTTCATATCCAACCAATTCTTGTAAGGTTTGATTCAGACATGCAAAATATGACCCCTATCCAGCTCTTTTACGGCCATAGTGATACATGAGTCGGGGACACATCATTTATAACAATCTGCCTCACAATATTTGACCCTGAGGATCTGTAGTCAACCTGGTAATATCTTTTTGCTTGGGTAGACAATCATATTTCTTCACATGAAGATCTGTTTTCCAGGTCCGCAATAGTACAACTATTTTGACAAAGGAGTTCATCGATGCTCTGCCAAATGGATGGGAGGAATATGCATGGCGCCGGATCAACAAGGGAATACATCTGTGAGTATATACTAGCTGCATCTGAATCATTCAAGTATATTTCTCCTGTGTTTAATGTACATAATTCAGAAAGTTCTGTTGTGTCACTCTAAACATTTTATCATAGGAGAATGGTTCATACAGAAATTTTTTGTTGATCCAACTCTTTTGATATTGTAGCAATCGATGTGAGAATAAGACGCTCTGCATGGAGAAACTTGCTTTGGTACTTCCTGAGACACCTCCTTTCGTGCCCCGGCAATTTGGTCGGTGTGCTGTTATTGGTAATTCTGGAGACCTTCTTAAAACAAATTTTGGGGAAGAGATAGATGGCTTTGATGCTGTTGTTCGGGAAAATGGTGCACCAATCCAGGTTTAATGAATAAATTAAGCCATATTGGATGTTGAATGCCATACTTTCTTGATGATCCTTAATTTTCTTCTGTTATGACAGAACTACACGAAATATGTTGGCAGGAAAAGTACATTTCGCCTTCTTAATAGAGGATCAGCAAAGGCACTTGATAAAGTTGCTGAATTGGACGGTCTGAAAGCTGTACTCTTTTTAAGTTCATCTATTTGTGCTATATTCATGCTAAAATTTCTCCAATGTACAGATACTGGGAAGGAAGTGCTCATTGTGAAAACAACTATCCATGATATCATGAACCATATGATTCGGGTATGTGTACCATTATCCCATATTATCATGATCTAAAGCTTGAGTCCGTTATTTGGTACATCCTGTCCTATCTGGTGCTGTTTGGTGTTTGGAAGTTTGAGAGGGGACAAGGAACTTGGGGTGGAGGATTATATGGTGGATCTCGTCTTCCAAGTTCCTTGAGTTATTGCTTCCAATATGTAACCTTTTTGGTGTTTCATTGAAGAAGTCCTCTATGGTGGGCCCATATGATTTGCTATTGTTTCATGTAGCATTATGGAATGGACCCCACGATGCATGGAACATCCTTTGAGTTCCCAACACCAAACAGCCACTTAGATGCTTTCAGCTGTAGTAACTAGACTATTATCTTCTGTTTAAGAAATAATACTTGTTTACTGTTATAGTGCTTTAATCATGGAGCTCCAATTCGGACATACTGGATTTGTTTGAAGATTAACCCTAAAACAATTTGATTCCTGTAATTGCCAATCCAAAACATCTCCAAACTGAACTTAAGCTGTAGTTTGCACTTAAGGAATCAACCCATGCCTGATTGAAACCCACGAGCAATAAGGTTGAGTATGACAGCTGGTTGAGTTGGGTCTTTTGAGTAAAGCTATTTTGTGTTTGGGACTCGAAAAATTTGATGATTTTATGGGAAGAGGCGTTAGAGGTCTTTGGACTATAAAATAGAATACTAGGAATTGCCATCTTTTGGTGGTGGTTGCGCGTATCTCTACAAAGGAATATGTTGGAAGACAATGTTGGGTGGAAAAAAAATTGCGACAGATTCTCCCCTTTTCTCTATTTTGTCTTGAAGCCTTAGAAAAGGACAAGGGAGGAAGACCAATGATTGCTTAAATAAAAGCCTTCTGTTATATACTTGTATTGCCAAGACAACAAGTGGCATTAAGTTGGGAATGTGTCCAATGCCGGGTTTATAACTGGAGATCAGGAAAGGAATAGAAAAAAGATATTGTCCACTCCCTTATTAGTACAGGTGCCATGTTATGAAAGGTATTCTGCACTTGACCCGTGTAAGTGATTTAGAGCATATAAAGATTAATATAAGCCATGCATAAAACAGAAAAAGTATATTTTCTAGTGTAGGATGGGTTAGGTCGAACTGGGCTTGGGTTTAATTAGACATGTATTAGGTTCAGGTTGGGTTTCTGGTGTGGTGTGATTCGTGTGAATCCTAACTTGAGCTGAAGTCGGGGTTAAATTTCCAAACAAGATTTTGCATGGACACTTCTATGGTCGGTGTAGGTTGGGCAAGGGTGTCTTTGGCAGCATGGGAGACAGGTCGAATCCTCACACTTGCTTGCGAACTACATCTGAGTCTACACTTCTACATGTGAAGATTAGCGACCATATCGTGATTAGGCTACATTGACATACAAATTGAGCAGGTCTGAGTATGATTGTGACCAGTACAGCCCATATAAATTGATGGTTGACTAATAGGACTTGTTAAAATGAAGATGTTATATATTGATGCATAATGCATTTAACATTAGATAGATATGGGTCATAAATACGAAAACTAATAACATTTGTTTCTCAAGCAGATTTGAGGGATCAATTAAGGCAAAGGGCATAAAAAAGCCATTAAGTGGGTAAGGCATCTCAAATCCGGGCCAAGTAACTTGATCTGCACACTAGAATGGGTGAAGAAACAACCTAGTTTTGCCATACATTTAAGTATATAAGCTTAGTTAGGAACTCCACCTTAAATCGTGTGGACAAGTATGTGATGTCATCAATAATAGCAGAAATGGTGAAAATGTGATTTTCAAAGCAGCAACAGCGAGCCGAAAACCAAAGAAGATATTCTTATTAGGGTGTTTGGTTACAAAAAGACAACAAGGAGTTCCCTACTTAAATTAAATTTATCAGGTTTAACATGAAATGATTTGGAAGCATAGTATGTGGGGTGATCTTGTGGATGCATGACATATCCTGCTTGTTCTATCATGACGTGCAGTTACAAATACCAGCACATTCTCTCTCTTCCATTGGCAGTAATGTCACTTTGTATTCTCTGAAGGAGAAACCAACACCAATATTTCAGTAGTGTGCCAAATAAGTTGGCACTATCTAGGCCTTGTCAAGCAAGTTTTAAACTAGAAAAAAAGAGGGTAGCAAGGAGGTGCCTTTTGAAATGAAGGCATAATAGAATGATTTAGAGAAATGATATAATGAAGGCTTTATTCCATTTTTTGGGCAGTATATTTCTATCATTTTCTTCCATTTAGGGGCTGAAACAGTTATTTGAGATATATATGGGCCAAATCTTGAAGGGGGAGAGAGAGAGAGAGAGAGAGAGAGAGAGAGAGAGAGAGAGAGAGAGAGAAGTAACCATTACCACCCAAAATTCCTTCCCCTTCTAATTCTGTATTATCACATCCTCTTTTTTGGAGACGGGATAGAGGTTGAATTTTAATTATTTTTTATTTAGCACATAATCTATAACACTTAGTTATTATTTATTAAGATAATCATTTATTATTATATAAGTAAGAAAATTAACTCATAATTAGAAATTTAATTAATAATTAGTTAACATTTTATTTAATAGAACTATTTTGTTAATATTAATTTTTTATTCTTAATTAGGTATTGTGTTGTTAGGTATATAACATAAATAAATACTTAGTTAAATATATAGTATTAATTATCATAATTAGATAATTCGTTAGTTGTTTACTATTATTATGCATAGCTATTAGGGTAACTATTAACAAAATAAATTAGATCTAAAGTAATAGTTGGTTAATAAAATAATTTTGTATATTGATCATTAGTATTTAATAATTAGGTTAATTTGTTAAATGAATTAATTATTTACTATTATTGTATTACATTCTTCCTACTTGACTATTTTCTTAGATAACCAAACACATCTTGAAATTTGGAGTGGCAAAGAAATTGTATGGATTTCCGTACACTTATCTTTGAAAGTGAAAATCCAAATTCTCTCTCCACTTACTGTTTACCAAATAAGCCCTTAGCTCTATTAAGGGTCATGTACTCTCTCACGTTGGAAAATTCATATCCTTTGCATTCTTACTTTAAGTTTGTTTAAGCATGCCCCTAGTTCTATCAACTCCGTTAACTAGTATCCTTTCACTCCTAAGTGGTGCATCTATTATTAGTCTCTATTATGTTGTAGTTAGTTATATTTAACTTAATGATATGATTGTGCAAACTAACTCGGGATATGCCTCTCTTTAGAGATATGACTGTTATCCACTGTAACCATATTGGTTGTGTGTATAAATTTGACTGCATATCCATTTTAGGGTTGCTTGTTATTATGAATAACATAAGACTTCTCTCTCCTGTCTCTCTTTTTTCTCCCAACTGAAGAACACCACAACCATTTAGACTGCAACACGTTATCAACACGCTCTACTAAAAAAGATGTTTGATTTAAAGTTTTTTCTTTAAGTTCTAAATTTTTCCTCTGTTTTTTGTTTAACAGATTAAAAAAAAAGAACAACCAAGGTGAAATGATCAGATCCTTCTGGATCGTAATCCATCGTAATGGCAAAATGATTACTTTTCTTGTTGATTTTTTTTCTCGCAAAAAGAAATCTATTTTCTCGTAGGAAATCTGTTTCGCACATGAAATCTGTTTTTGTGCAAGAGGTCTGTATCGTGCAGGAAACCTGTCTTCGCACAGGAAATTGTTATCACGTAGGAAACTTGTTTTCATGCAGCAAACCTCTTTTGCAAAGGAAACTAGTCTCGGAAGAAAGCTATTTTCTCAAAGAAACTAGTCCCGAAGAACTAGTTTCACAATTTTTCTCTGTCAAAAACTAGTCCCAAAGAACTAGTTATCGCATAACAGAACTCCTAAAACTCTACAGAAATGAATCGGTCCTGCAGAACTGGCCTTGCAGAGCAAAGCTCGCGAAAATCTAAAATTTTCAAGTTTTGGCTGTGAAACTTCATAACAAAAATATTTGCCCACAACGAACCATCACTCTAATTTTTTTTGGAGTTTTTGTTGCCGGAACCTCCGTCAGACGGGCACTTCGCGCCCATTGTCGGGTCTTTGCCCCCCCTCAGAATTTAAAGTTTACCTTGAACCTGTAGTTCATAAGTGAATTCGAAGCTCACCTGGCATGGGGGTTAAAATTCAACCATATTGTCAGGACTTTTCTAGAAGCAAAATTTTGAACCCGAAGAGGCTTAGGATGTTGAACCTGAAGTTTAGATTGAACTTGAACTTGCAGGTCATAAGTGAACTAGATACTCATAAGTGAACCCGAAGTTCATCTTGAACATGAAGTTCACATTAAACCCGAATTTCATAAGAACCATAACTTCGCAATATACCATTAGAAATGGCTGTCATTAGTCTTGCCATATCGCTAGCATTATCCTAACAATACACTTTGCGAGAAGCAAAACTAAATGACAGCGGTACTAGCCCCGTTATAGCCATAGAATTGCTGGATAACTAAGCTTGCCAGAAGCAAAGTTTGGTATTTCCCACCTAGCATCACCCGAAGCGATGTTATAATTTGGTTAAGGCATGAGCATTGCCATATGGTATAGCTTGCCACATCCTAGCATCTCCTGAAAAGCTAAATTATTATGAATGAGACATTAGCCTCGCTAAAATGCCAGCAACATTAGATCCTCCATAATACCAGAATAATTAGCCTCGTTGTTTCATTAGCTTTGTTATAGAAAAAAACTACAAATTGGCAGAATGAATAACTATTCCTAAAGGAAAGCTCATACTAGTCCTGTTGCTCCGCCTGAAGCGGAACATATTGAACCGAAGTTCATATTCGAACCTAAAGTTCATAAATGAACCCGACGTTCATAGATTGAATACGAAGTTCATATGCATGAAACTTGAAGTTCACTAACATTAAAACACTTTTTGTTAGAGAACCAAAAGTTCCACATGTTTAATCCATAATTTCTCTGTCACATAACCTAAAGTTTAATATAGTTGCTTGTTTATTTATCTAAACGTACTAAAATATTGGGTTAAACCTGAACAATTCCCTTGCCTGAAGAAAATGTAGGATATGCAGAACAAACCATTTGTCTCGTACCCGCCGTACACCATTGGTACTATCTTTATAATGGTTGACTTCTACTAGTCGATGACAAGGTTCTAAACGGCGGTTGGCGGCTGCGCGGCGGAGAGAGTCGGCCTACCGCCTAGGCCGCCTAGGCGGTCTATACGTTTTGAACATTTTTTTACTATTTTACCAACTTTGTTTTGCATAATACGGGTGTTCCATGTATAACTAAGTTGTAGAACGAAGATTTATAAAGTTTTAGTTTTGTAAAAGTGAACCATAAGCATAATGCTTACAAAATTTTTTTGGCCAAAATATCTTGTTAGGTATTGTTCTGCCTAGGCGTCCGCCTATGCCGCTTCACCTCTGCCTATGCCGCCAACCTTCGTTGGCCGCCTACTCCACTGCCTATCGAAAAACAGTGCGGAGAGAGTAGACATAAAAGGCCTTGACGTGCTGTAATCAAAATTTATTATTGGATTAATGTGTTAAATTTTAGTTCGGATATTTTTAGGATAATTTATTTTTCGGAGATTAATTGAATTATACATGTGACAAATTCAATTAATCCCTGCTTAGTTATAATAAGTGGGAAGTTAGATGTCTGGATGACAGTGTGACTATGCACTATTCTCCTTGAATGTAACTAGTTCTCTAACTTTATACCTAAGCACAATACTCTGACACCATATCAGGTCTATCTAATTTGATAGAGGGCATGCCATAGCCTATTTCATGTTCTCGAATAATACCAAATTTATCATTAAAGAGACTATGTTCTCTTTGTTTTGGAAGAATGTTGTTGAAAATTTGGGATCCAAGAAAATAATTTTCAAGTTGAAACCACTGAGTAGTTCTAATACAAATACCAGAAGCATATATTGGAGAAGATAAACAAGTTTATGCAATGACATGACCGTCTGGATTACCCAGGTCGATACATGATGGCGTCGTATCCTCAGTTCCCCACACATGCATCACCTTGCATATAGTAAGGATCTCGCGTATTCTAAGTACGTTTTGTCAAGCATGTTCCTCCTTTGTTTCTACAGCAAATTTTAGGGGCAGATTTGTGGACATATCAAACCAACATACGAAACATTTAAAGATTTAATGGTGTTGGTTGATGAATCAACTTGTTAGTCCCATATATGTTAGTTGTCCACTCGAAAAGCTGCAACTCCTTGCTCAGCTTAATTAAGCTGCGGACTCAGCACTCCAATTATCACATAAAATTTAGAAGATTTGAGCCCTTCAAATATGTTTGATAAATTATTACATGTTGTTGGAGATTAAAGTTGAACATATGATCCCCATGTTCATATCTAGAACGGTCTTGCAGAAACATAAGTGGTCTAATCGATCGCAAGGACTTTGGTGATGCGCACCCAACTTCTTGTTTCTGCGTAGGGTTATGCAATAAGATATGCAACAATGTTCATCCACATGATGTCCGTTACCACCGAACCTTATTCGACGTTAGAATTGGTTAGTAGGTATGAACTCGACGTTTCGTATTTACGCTTTTGGGCGTGCAACATATATGCAAATTGTGTCGTCGCAAAATACCGAAATGAGCCCTCAGAGAAAAATGGAAATATATGTTGATTATGATTCGCATCAATCATTCGCTATTTCGAGCCATCGACAGATAATCTCTTTATCGCAAGATTTGTGAATTGACACTTTGATGAGACACTCTTTCCGTCGTTGGGGGGAGATAAGAACGTCAACGTTCCTAAAGAACGATGCGAATTGACGTGGTTTGTGCTCACTCTGTCTCATCTTAATTCCCATACCACTCAGTATGATAATGAAGTACTCGGGATCCTAGATCTTCAGATGGTAACATAAAATATGTGAGATATGTTATCTGATCTAGCAAAAGTGGCGATATCACATATACTTGCTGCAAATGTGCCTCCAAGGATAGACGTTCCATGCGGACACTAAATTTTCCCTGAAGGAAATGTCGTCCCTGAAGGACGATGTGGTGTTGTCCTTGAAGGACGACGTACCATACCTGAAGTGTGATACGGTACAATGAAGGCTAGCCAATTATTTGTCCTCGGTCTAAAGCGCAACAGACCACTCGGTTCAAAAGATTTCCTCCCCCAAAAAGGAGGAGCTTTGCACCCCCGAATCATATCGCTATCTTAAACGATCTAACTCACGAGATTACTCTGGATTATAGAAGCGTCTTGAAAGGGACGAGTGCACAAAATCCCCATACCCGAAAATCAGAAAATCTCCATCCTGTTTGCATGCTTAGATGACTTGTGGAACATGAATGAGATAATCATTCATTATATGTCTGCATATTCAGTGGCTACTGAAATAATAAAGTACGACGATATTGAACCGCGTTCCGTTAAATAATGTCAACTTAGAACTGATTGGCCAAAATAGGAAGAAGTAATCCGGTCGAAATAGATTCCTTAGCAAAGCGAAAAGTGTTTGGGCTTGTAGTTCCAACACCACCCATTGTAAAATTTGTCGAATATAAGTGGGTCTCCATAAGGATGCGTAATGAGATATTGCGATATAAAGGATGCCTTGTGGCTCAAGGTTTCTCTCAATATCTTGAGATTGATTATGAGAGGCATATTCTCTCGTAATGGACGTCGTTATGTTTCACTACTTGTCAGTTTGGTAGTTTTCGAAAAAATTAAATATACAACCGATGGATGTAGTTACAACTGGGAGCTGGATACTGACATTTATATGAAGGTCCCTGATGGACTAAGTATGACTGATGCAAATAGTTCTAGACCCGGAATACGCTATCAAGCAGGTTGAAAGATTCACTTTACGAATTAAAACAATCTGGTCGGATGTGGTATAATCGACCGAGTATTTGATGAGTCAGGGATATGTGAATAACGAAATATGCCCTTGCGTGTTTATCAAGAAATCGCATTCCGGATTTGTGATCGTAGTAGTTTATGTCGATGACATGAATCTCATCGGGACTCCTGAAGAGCTTGAGATAACTACCTCGTACATGAAGTCGGTATTTGTGATGAAAGATATAGGAAAAATTCGATTATGCTTACGTCTGCTTGAGCATTGTACAGATAGTATTTTGGTTAACCAATAGAGTTACACCCTGAAGATGTTATATCGATTTAACAGGGACAAAGCAGACCCTCGTGTACACCCATGATTGTTTGTTCCCTGGATGGTAAACAAGACCCACTATGTCCTAAGGAAGACGATAAAGAGGTAGTGGAACTTGAAGTTTCATATCTAATAGGCGTATTATTGTACTTACCTCAATGCACTAGACCGAACATATTATTTGTTGTGAATCTCTTGGCTAGATTTAGTACTGTGCCAACACATCGTCACTGGAATTGTATTAAAAATATCTTCCCTTACCTTAAGGATACTACAAACATGGGAATATTCTATCACTATGCATCTCGGAATCAATCAAATCCTTGGAATGATGTCCGTCTTATCGGTTATACCGATGTCAGTTACTTATCTGACCTGTACAACGCGATACCCAAAGTGATTATGTCTTTACCATTTGAGGAACAACGATATCTTGTAAGTCTACAAAATAGACACTCGTCGCTACTTCTTCAAATCACGCTGAGCTCATCGCCCTCCGTGATGCAACTCGGGAGTACATATGGTTGCGAGCCATAATTAAGCACATTCAGACTGCAAGCGGATTCTCTTCTATCAATGATCTCTCGACGACAATATATAAAGACAACGCCGCATGCATTGACCATGTGAAGACGGGCTACATCAAGGAAGACCATACCAAGCATTGAAGCACATTGTACCAAAGTTGGCCACATGTTCACCAAGTCCCTGTCAAAGTCTACTTTTCAGAAGATCGTTTATGTCATCAAATTGCATAGGTTCTCTGAATTACAATGCTCGTAGTTTGTGATAATAATGAAATCAGAGGGAGTATTAGGAAGCATACTCATTTGACCTTAATGTACTATTTTTTCTACCTTAGAGACATTTTTTTCACAGGGTTTGAGGCAACCTAAGAAGGTTTTAACGAGACACCCACATCGACTTTGATTCATTTTTTTTCCTTGGATTACGATTTTTTTACTTGGTTATTCGAATCAAGGTTTTGGTGAAGCCTACCTACATTTGTATATCCGCATGAAACTTGTGTTGATATGTTACTCGAAGACCAATGATAATCATCCATGAATACAGATGATAATAACTCATGAAGACTCGATCAGTTTCTAGTTGAGTTATGCACACTCAAGGGGGAGTGTTGTAGTTAGTTATATAACCAACTGATATGATTGTGCAAACCAACTCGGGATATGCCAATCTCTTTAGAGATATGACTCTTAACTACATTAACCATATTTGTTGTGTATATAAACCTGACTGCATATCCATTTTAGGGTTGCTTGCTATTCTAAATAACGTAAGACCTCTTTCCTCCATCTCTTTGTTCTCCCGCATAGTTCCTGAAGAATACCACTGTCGTTTACACTATAACACGTTACAACTTTTAATTATGTCTAAATACCCAAACAATTTTCTCTCACCTTATTCTCAACCGGCACCCACTCTAAGCCTCCAACTTCCTATGTATACTCATTTATTTATCTTTCAACGTATTATCACTCATATGGTTTGGTGTTCTAATTCAACTAGGTTCACTTTTTTGACATGTTTTTAGTTGCACAATAGTCAGATCCATAGAACATGGATGTTCTTATCACTGTCCATTGTTCTAAAAGTCGGCGTATGTTGCGCCTGGTGCCCGTCTTACGTCCGCCTAGTCACCCCCCCCCCCCCCCCCCAACGCCCGACTATGCTTGTTTTTGGGTTTTATGAACTTTTTCTGCAATTTTCAGTATATTTTTTGGATTTTTTTTTGAACCGTCTAGAACTAGATGGCATCCTAGACGGGCTAGGCGCTATGCGCCTGATGCACGTCCGATTAGTGCTAGCGCCTTTTACAACCTTGTGAATGTCTTATAGATTTTTTTAACTTCAAGAGCATCTTATGATCACAACAGTGACTTTTTCCCGACTTCGAGCATATCCTACGATCATAACACTGAAGCACTCTTATGCATACTGCTTTAGTCTACGAACTACATCCTTCCCATTATAAAGTATGATTGTAAAGAGTTCAAACTAGTACTGTTAGGTATTGTTTGGTCATCCGTATGGACAATTTCCTTCTGAGTATTTGTTGAAGCTAAAATTTGTATACTTTATTTTTGTCCTACTAAACTTTGATCTTTGAGATTCCCAAATCTCTTCACAATTTTGTTTTAGAAGCTAACCTTTCTTCACTGAACTAAGACAACATTATAACCAAATAAAATACACGTACACCATAGAGTACTATAGAATGATGAAAACCTCATTCTGAATGTCCTTAGATATTTCAACTGTGATTGTAAAGAGTTCGAACTTAATGTTAATCCTTGATGCAAGCCAATAATAGAAAATGGGACGCTATCTCCTCCAAGTGTCCAAACGGTAGTCATTATACCATCATGCATAACCCTTATAATATCAATAGTTACTTGACAGTTGATTCTTCTCCAAGATCCATCGTCTTCCATGATAGTCTATTTTAAGTGTTTTTGAAGTCAATAAAACCATAAGTAGATATCTTCTTTCTATACTTTTATTTTAACCTTCTTAAGTAAATAATTTATGGGTTAGACCTCCCCGACAAGAAACCAAATTACTTCACCGAAATTCTAGTTCTTTTCTTAATAGGTGTGCAACTACATTCTTTCAGAGTTTCATAGTATGCCCATAAGTGCGATTTCTAAATAATTAGTACAACATTTTGTATACCTTGTTTTTTTTTAATATACAATAGAGCCTTTATCCCATGTTCCTTCGGTTGGTATTTAAATCCTTTTAAAGGGCCATGTCCTCTAAAACACTAAATACTTTGTATTGTTCTTTAAATTTTCAATCCATTTTTGTTTACGTCTACATAGTCCTAGCATCTCCTTTAACTATAGTTTATCCTTTCTTCTTATTGGGTCATCTGTTGGTCTGTGTTGTACTTTTCCGAACATCCTAAGATGATTTTCTCTCGTCTTGTTCTTAGTTAGTGCAATCTCCAACTTCCCACAAATGCACTTATTCCTTATTCTATACAAGGTAGTGTCACTCATCCATCTCAATATTCTCATTTTGACTACATCAATTTTTTCACGTGTTTCTTGATTGTCCAACACTTTCAATTCATAAAGCATGGTTAGCCTTATAAAAGTCTTATAGAATCCTCCTCTCAACTTCAAAAGTTTTCATACGATCACAAAATACTCGGTAAGCTTTCATCCCATTTCAACCATCCTAGTTTATTTATGCACGCCATCATTGTCAATCTCTCAATGACAATGAATGATTTATTTTAAATATCGAAAATTATAATTCTTAGGTTCTCTCTCATCTATTTATGTGTAATCCTCCCTCAATTTTATTTGACTTTTGGTATTATTTATTATTATTATTTGACTTTTGGTATTATATATATGTGGTTTCGTCCTACTAATTTAAAAATCCTTAAATTCAAAAGTTTCTTTCCGCCCTTTTATTTTAGTATCTATCTCTTCTTTGCTTTCATTAGCCAACACAAAATTGTCAACAAACATCATATCCTCGATGTAAGTCAACGATGATTGGAAATGGTTTGCAATCTCCTTGAACTGTTTTGGACAGTCGTTGTAATTCCATTACACAAATCCTTAATCGTCTCAATCTAGCTATTATAAACTTGTTTTTTCTTCAAAGCCCACCACATTATCCTTCTAGGAACTCTTGCATAAGTTCTAAGTTAATAAAAAAATATATGTAAACCATCTTTCTCTAAAAAAAATACTAATCTTTTTAATAAGTAATGGGAAGATCTCTTCGTATAAAAACCAAATTGATTCATGAAATTCTAGTTTCTTTTTTTCTCAATCTTTGTTCAATTACTCTCTAATAGTTTCATGGTATAAAACGAAATTAATTATAAGCTTAATTCCACGATAGTTAATACATGTTTGTATATTTCCCTTATTTTTATAGGTGGGTATTATAATAGTGCTTCTTCCTTTATCATGTATCTTCTAGTCTTTAGAATTTGATTGAATAAATTAGTAAGCTATATCAATCCTTTGTCACATGAACATTTCAAACCTCAATAGAAATATCATGAGGAGGGCCTAATGTATATTTTTTTTTTACCTTTTTTTTTTTCTTTAAAGCATCCTTCACGTTGTAATTCTAATTTTTCGAGAATAGCAATATGGCATATCCTGAAAAAAAATATGTATCTAAATTAAGATTTTATAGGTTATTTTCGTTTAATAACCTGTGAAAATAACTCTACTTCTCATTGTGTGGAGTTTTATCATACTGATACCTTTTGGTATACACTCTTGATACGTTTAATATTACCTACGTCTCTACTCTTAGCAAGCGTACGAATTACTTTATTTCTCCCTTTAGTTTCTAACTCCTAAAAGAATAATCATAGACCTTAAATTTAGCTTCAATAACTTCTTTCTTAGCTTCATTTCTTTGTTTGTTTATAGTTCTCAAAGTTGTCCTCGTTCATTGTTTCAAAGGCCAACCTTTGTCTTCAAAAACTCTTTTGCTACTTCAATGATACAATTTGACATATTTAATACCACATAAGTTAGAATCTTCCTATGTGTTCCATGTTCCTTCCTTTTATCATTTTATCCTTACGTATTAAGTTCTCCTTTCAAGTTCCTCATAGTTATTGATCTCTTGTCCATATTAGTCTCTCCTTCTTATACAAGTACCAAACTATTACTCCTTTGTTCATCAAACTTTTTGTATTCCTTGGAATTTGGTTGTGTAAACTTGTTGGCCACAATAATACTGTCTTCCAAACATTTCTAAAATTTAGTAGGAATATTAAGTGACATATCCTACATTTTTTTATATTTCATTTTATATAAAATCCCCTAACTCGAGAATCCAATTATTTACGACAGTGGCAATATGGTGTATACCGAGCAAGCTCATCTGTTTTCACATTAAAATGCTCTACGTTCTCATTAAACAACTTATGAGATAAGGCCACTTCTCATTATATTTTTCTTTATTAATACTTATGATCCTCTTAATATATTTAAGATCACCTTGGTCTCCACCATTCCTTTCCCTAATCTTAGCAAACCAAAGATTTTTTTTTATAGTAGCGTGTACTGATGTGCTCGACACAATATGTTATTGATGTTGTTCCCGGTAAAACTTAAATATTTTTCGGCCACTGAGATGGATCTGCATAACCCTTATCTGAATGGGATTTTGCTTCCAGAACGTGGTGGAGTCTTCTTGAAGACTCATGAAGTCTCCATATCTTTCTAGATATTTTAGAATCTTTCTTATAAATATTTAGGACCTAGAATAATTCTTGAAATATTCTATTTTCAGAAGTTTCTTGTAAGTCCTTTGATGTTCTATAAATAAGTGGGAGGCTCATTTGCTCCTCACCACCTAAGAAGTTGTAAACTTCCTCTAGTATAGCGAAGTTTTCAATATTCCAATCTCTCTTTTTTGCTCCAATTTTCTCATTCTCGCCTTAGCGATCTAGCTAAGCGTTCGAAGAAGGCTTACACGGGTCTTCGAGGAGGAAGTTCGTGTGCTGCACGAAGCGAGGTGTAGGCAAAAACACTAAGTCTGTGATACTAAGTCGTCATAGAGATTTGTTGAATCTGTAGAAAGCCTCATGTTTGTTATATATATATAGTTCGCCCACCAATTGCTCATGTATTTATAATAAATCGAAGGTCTAAAGGTATGAAATTGTGTAGTTGTGACCAGAGATGGCAAGGGGGCGGATAGGGGTCGGAGACCATATCCTCTATTTCCGTCCTCGAATAGTGTTTAAATCCCCTTCCTCGTCGGGTTTCATTTTTTACCCTATCCTCGTCCCCATTCCCGTCCGTCCCCATTAAACAATGCACTCTCCGTCCCCACCTCCGTCCCGTTAACACTTTCGGGGTCGTGTTCTCCGTCTCCGTCTTTCGTTTCGTTAATAATTTTTTACGTACAATATAACAAGGTTCACAGTATCGGTATCGGACTATTCCTATGAGTATTGGTATCGGCGATATCGGTAGTATCGGCAGTTTCGGATCGGAGTATTAGATTTTTTGGTATCAGAAAACAAATAATTATTAACCTTACCGATTGGTTTACATACAATAGATTGATTTTTTTTCTTTTACATGTTTTTACAACCATATTATGCTTTAAACCCTTGTTGATTTGTCTTTTTTATTTAATTTATTTTGCAGAATTGACCGAAAAGGCGACCCTCAATGTCGGTATCGGTCAGTATCGGTTATCAGTCGGTATCGGATCGGGACATGCCAAACCGTATCGGTATCGGCCGTATTGGATCGGTATCGGCCGATACTTTAATCCATGCAAATAGGCTTAAAAAATTGTTTTTATTCAAAAAAATCAAAACATGTAAATAAAACAATGTTTTAAAAAATACTAGATAGCTCATGAACTTATACTAATGGGTTGCACATATAGATATAAGTAATCAGAGTTGAGAATTTACCAGGACACGGAGTACTATATCCATACCTAGCCCCGAATCCGACCGGTTTTTTTTAATCCCTATTCCCCCCCCCTCCATCCCCATTTTTTCTAATATTCCCAAACCCGCCTCCGTCGGGGAAAAAAATCGGGTCCTTGTCGGGTTCGGAGGAACTTTGGTAAGCTCATGGTTGAAATTTATTAATTAAATAGAAATATTAGTTTTTTTTAATAAACACAAAAGTATCAAATCATATCTATTACAGAAAAGGAAAAAAAAACAAAATATAAAGATAAGAAAGAACGGAAAATAAAGAAAATAAAAGACACTAGTTTAATGAGGTGCGCTTCATATGCGCATCAAAAGAAGGCACAAGGGGTGCGTGTCAAAACTTGGTGTGAGGTGCACGAGACTCAGGTCTAGGTGAATGAGGCTGGCTTCATAGAAAATAAGGCAGAAAGGTAAGCCTTGAGCCTCAGGCATGAGCCTCATGGGCTTTTTAAAGCACCGACTCCAACAGACCATACCTGCCTAGAACATGACCATATATACCTATAACTTCAATTGGGTTAGAAAATTAAATACTTCTTTTTACCGTTTTGTTTTTAATTCTGTCCCTATTGCTTGTAAGCTTCATCACAAAGTAAACCAAACTTGACATTTCTGGTCATTTTTTTTTCCTTTTTTATTTTTTTTCATATGCTTAATCTGCTCAATCAAATGTTTAATCCAGATTTAGCCTTTTTACATACTTCTCATGATCTGGGTACTAACTTTGTTAATTTGCATGCCTTAACTGGTATTGATCAACCTGTGCACTATCTTAGCATGTATTCTGGGTTCCATGGTACTTCTTTTGGTTGTCTTATAGCAGGAATTTGAGGTTCCATTTTTGCAAGGTGTCTGCAATATCACCTTTCATGTTGAACTATAAGATCTATCTTTATTTTGTAGGAAGTCCCAATTCGTAATCCTGTGTATCTTATGCTGGGTGCATCCTTTGGTTCTGCTGCCAAAGGAACAGGGCTTAAGGCTCTTGAATTTGCTCTCTCCATATGTGACACTGTTGATATGTATGGTTTCACAGTGGATCCAGGCTACAAGGAGTGGTAAGTATAAGTAGGATGACTCTTTGGCTGAATCAACTGGTAATGATTTAAAACATTAAACAAAACTGGAGTCTTTTGTTTTCTTCTAGGACGAGGTACTTCTCAGAGTCTAGACAAGGGCATACTCCATTGCATGGCAGGGCATACTACCAGATGATGGAATGTCTAGGGGTAAGCTCTTTAACCTCTTCTTTGTCTGAATCTGTCTCTACTTGGAAATTATGTAACCTTAAATTCAACCTCTGATTTGTTTCTCATATTTTTTTATAATTTTTTATGAAGCTTATAAAAATCCACTCCCCCATGAGGGCCGATTTCAGTAGAGTAGTGGAATGGCTACCAAGTCGAAGTACACTTAATGCTGCACGAATTGCTTCAGAGAAACTTTTGAGGTAACAAAGAAGTTTGTTAATGTTAATTTCTCCAGTTACCTTTGGATATATGTTGAAACAGAAGAGCCTGTTCTGAAATTGGCATAGAACAAAGTTTCTCTCATGTGGATGCTGTATCACATGAATGGGCAATAGAATTCGTCTTCTGCAAATGAACATTATCTATTTCCATAAGTACAGTTATGATGATAGATAAATGGTACCATTAGATCTATGACTATTCATTTATGAGCCAGATACATATGAGCATTTATAGGGGTGTGAATCATACAAGTAATAATTGATACATACCTGTCGTCATGAAATGTTGGCATTGTAGAATGAAGCTTGCTATCATTTCAGTTGAATTTCAAGGCAGCTAGTGGGAAGGTTTAGTAATAAATCTCGATATATATACACACATACTGGATTTGTTGAGGTTGACTTGCTGACCTGACCAAGCACATTAGTCTTTGATCAGTCCTCCATCTAAAGCATTGTTGCTTGAGAGTATACTAGGACGCATCGACAGAACCATGTCAAAGGAACTCAGGCAAAATGACCTGGTAACTTCAGGAGAAGGGGTGCTCTCCTATCTTTTGATTAGGAAAGCTGCATATAACGGGGGTAGCGACTGTTTATTAAAAACAAAGGCCGACCTTAATTGGCTTGGGCAGTTACATAAATATAATCAAAATTGATTGAAGCACCAAAACAGCATAATCGAAACTTGAATTGAAAATTTTATTGATAGTAGTAGTACAAGAACACACTCAAACAAAGGTCACAAAACACTCTCAAGAAAGATTCATAACATCAAAGGCTATGCCTCTATTTATAATACAACAAAAGCCTTGGATTCTCCAAGGGGACTGACAACTTCCAGTAAAACCTTTAGCTGCTTGTCATCACCGCCATAGTCACGATCATATTAGGTACACATTGCATGATTAGGTGCATACATGTTTCTTTATTTATTTTACTTCATATTTTCTTTTTGAAAAGTGGACTTCCACTTTGGTAAAGTATGGATTTTAATAATTTTATGGGCCCTACCACTATTATGACCATTAGTGGCTGTCACTTTTGATTGTCTTTATTTTAGGACCATACATATGTCCTACTTTGATTATCTTCGCTATTTCTAGGCCTTCGTCTAGGGGCTCTACTTTATGAGGAAGATTCCGCCACTGTGACAATTTTATCTTCGTTCTTCTGATGGAATGCCTTCATTATGGACATTACTTGCAGAGCTATTGGAGTCCATTGATTCATCTTCTTCAAACTCAAATAATGCATCCATTTGTGATGTCATATATTTCAAACATTGATTTTTCAATTCTTTTGCAGAAATTTTTGGATTCTTTCTAGTTAAAGAATCTTTGAATCTCTTCAGAGGACTATCCTCCATCAAAGCCTTATTCTCCAGCTCCTGTTTCTTCTGGACTTCTTTGACAAGAGCCTGCTTGATATCTGCAATTTTCTTAGCTTCATTTATCCGATTCCACCATTTTATAAGGAATTTCCTTTTAAGCATTAAGATGCCATTTTCACCTTCTTCACATTTGAAGGTCCATTTGAAAATTATGTGGAATGTCATTGGATATGAAAAAGTACATCACTGTCTCTTCTTCATAAGAAGTATTCCGCTGGCATATTTCAGATTTCTCGATCCATTCGTCAAACATTGCCTGTAGAGGATCTGATTGAATTTCTAGTGTAGCTCCGAAGAAAATCCACCATTTGTGGAATCATGCTGGAATTTCTCGCTCTAGATTTTTTGAACATATTTTTATTAACCAAGAGTGTTTTTGCCTCTTGTTTTCATAATAAAATACATTATAAATGCATCAATATAATCCCAATAGCTGTATTGTAAGGTTACTGATTTATCCTTTGCATTGAAAGTCCCTTTCCTGTTCGGATGTAATCCCCATGATTGTGTAGTGAGGATATTAAATATAGTAATTTTACTATAAATTACCTCGCTTTGAGGATCTTTAGGATTTTGCCTAAAGTGTTCTACTTCCACTATATTAGTGGAAAGTAGTATTCCTTCATATATATATATATATATATATATATATATATATATATATATATATATATATATATATATATATCTTGATTTTTGTTTCATTGGAAACATATTTGATTCAAGGTATTTTTCCTTGATTTTCCATAGATGTTGTATTAATAGTATGTCTTGTCTCTCTAAACAGATGATATCCTCAAAACAATTTTTCTGAGTGTAAATGGATTCCGTTTCAGCTGATTCATCAACTTCTTTGTAGGAACCCTGTACACCTCTCTGATTAGAGGCTTCTCCTGGAGCATTAAAAAAAAATTTCTTTCTGACTAGAATTTTGTCCAGCCTTTGTGACCTCTTGTCCATGGGTCTCATTTTCCATGGTTGTTTTCCTTTGTCTCGCCTATCCATTTTGCAAGAATTCATGAGTCATAAAATCAGGGAGACTATTTTCATTCCCTTTAATATATTTAATATCAAAATAAAAAATAGCTAATTTTGCTTGCCATCTTGCAAATATTTGTTTGGATGCTAGATTTTTTATATCCTTTTGTAATACTGTTTTTGCAGAACTGCAGTCTATTCTAAGCAAAAACTTTTGATTTAAAAGATCATCTTGAAATTTATGAATGCATTTAATGATAGAAATAATTTTTTTCTTAATGGTTGAATAATTTATTTGGTGTCATTTCACTTTCCCGAACAAAATCAAACTAAAACTTCTTTATTAGTCTCAGGATTTCTTTGTTTTAAAATACCGCCGTAACTAATATCACTGGCGTTTGTTTCAACTGTTTTAAACCATATAGCATTAGCTAGATGTAAACAAGGTAAATTCTTAACATTTTGTTTTATTAATCTTACTTCCTTGGTATGTTCATCAGTCCAAGCAGGAGGATTTTTTTCTTAATATTTGATACAAAATTCTTGTATCCAGGGCTATATTTTTATAAAATTCAGACACATAATTCAACGCCACAAGAAATCTTTGTAACTTCTTATTGTCAGTTATGTCATTAAGAAATTTAGAAGCAAATTCAATACTTCTGTCGATCGGGATTATTGTGTTATTAACAATATTATGTCCCAAAAATCTAATTTCTTGTTGAAATAATTTCATCTTAGGAGCTGATATTACCAACCCATTCTTGATGATTAAATGTTTGAATACTCGTAAATGTTTAATATGCTCTTCTATTGATTTAGAGAAGATTAGTATATCATCAATATATGATAATAGAAATTCTGAATACTTAATGAATATTTCATACATTATATTCTGGAATTCAGAAGGAGCATTTTTTTAACCCAAATGGCATTACATTCCATTCGTAATGTCCAAATGGTACGGTGAAAGCAGTCTTATATCTGTCCTGCTCCGCTATCTGGATTTGCTAGTAGCCTGATTTGAGATCAAATTTAGAAAATATTTTTGCTCTAACAATCCTATTGAGCAAATCCCTTTTATTAGGGACAGGATATCTTATCCATTTTAATACCTTATTAAGAGGTTTGTAATTGATTACCAATTTTGGTGCACCTCTCTCTCGTTCAGCATGATTCGTTACATAAAATGCTGAACAACTTCAAGGAGAGTAGGATTTTCTAATTAATTTTTTAGTGGCTATCACTTTTGATTCTGTCTTTACTTTAGGACCATACATTTGTCCTACTTTAATCATCTTCGCTATTTCTAGGCCTTCGCCTAGGGGCTCTACTTTGTGAGGAAGATTCCGCCACTATGACAATTTTATCTTCATCTTATGATGGAATGCCTTCATTATGGGCATTACTTGCAGAGCTATTGGAGTCAATTGATTCATCTTCTTCGAACTCAAATAATGCATCCATTTATGATGTCATATATTTCAAACATTGATTCTTCAATTCTTTTGTATAATTTTTTTGGATTCTTTCTAATTAAAGAATTTTTGAATTTCTTCGGAGGACTATCCTCCATCAAAGCCTTATTTTTCAGCTCCTGATGCTTCTGGACTTCTTTGACAAGAGTCTGCTTGATGTCTGCAATTCTCTCAGCTTCATTTATCCGATTCCACCATTTTACAAGGAATTTCCTTTTAAGCATTAAGATGCCATTTTCACCTTCTTCACATTTGAAGGCCCATTTGAAAATATGTGGAATATCATTCGATATGAAATAGTACATCACTGTCTCTTCTTCATAATAAGTTGTATTCCGCCGGCATAATTCAGCCTTCTCGACCCATTTGTCGAACATTGCCTGTAGAGGATCTAATAGAATTTCTAGTGTGGCTCCGAAGAAAATCCACCATTTGTGGAGCCAGGCTGGGATTTCTTGTTCTAGAATTTTTGAACATATTTTTATGAACCAAGGGTGTTTTTGCCTCTTGTTTTCATAATAAAATACATTATAAAATTTATCAATATAATCCCAGTAGCTGTATTGTAAGGATACTGATTTATCCTTTGCATTCAAAGTCCTTTCCCTATTCGGATATAATCCCCATGATTGTGGACTACGGATATTAAATATAGTAATTTTACTATAGATTACCTCGCTTGGAGGATCTTTAGGATTTTGCCTAAAGTGTTCTACTTCCGCTGCATTAGTGGAAAGTAGTAATATATATATATATATATATATATATATATATATATATATCTCTTGATTTCTGTTTCATTGGAAACATATTTGATTAAAGGTATTTTTCTTTGATTTTCCATGGATCTTGTATTAAAGGTATGTCTTGTCTCTCTAAACAGATGATATCCTCAGAACAATTTCTGAGTGTAAATGGATTCCATTTCTGCTGATTCAACGTCTCTGTAGGAACCCTGTTCACCTCTTTGATTGTAATAAATCCTATAAGAAAAAAAGTGCTCTTGTGCTCTTGTACTACTACTATCAATAAAATTTCCAGTTCAAGTTTCGATTATGTTGTTTTGTTGCTTCAATCAATTATGCTTATATTTGGTATCAGAGCCATGATGGTTAGTGAATAGGTGCGTTCTATCTTGCTAAGTTGTTTATGTGACTATTAAAATGTAATTTATTGTTGTTTATCTATTACAAGTTGCTAGTAATAGAAGCTTAGGATTAGTTAATATGATGTGTCTATGTGTTGTGGAACGACAACCAAGTCGCGTAGGCGTTTGTGGCCGAGAGGGTCTTGTTAGCCGTACATCGTTGACAGCCGTGCAACCTTTTTACTACCTGACGAATTAAACCTAAGTTATTTATTAGCTAGCAATTGTGGTAAATATTCGAACAATAGAATGCAAGTTAATAGTCTACATGATGAAAGTAGCAGATAGACCCCAACTTCATGAGTAGGCAGTTAGCTCACCCAATAGGGAATAATAAGAAAACCCTTAATAAGGGTAAAGCTATTAAAAATGCTAATATGTATGAATTTCCTTCTGAATTAGAGGAATTAAACAAATGGACAATTCCAAAAGTTCAACCAAAAAAAAATACCAAATTGGTACCTTTGATTTTAAATCATCCATTGCAATTAAAAAAATGGAAAGGACTGTTCAGGTTGCTGATACTGAACAAGTAATCAAATTATTATTAGAAGAAGATATATCTCATTATAGAGATAAATATAACTTTGTCCATATAGGATTAATTCAAATAACCTTAAAACCATTAACTTTACAAGGGTTGAATGCATCTGTACTAACATCTCTTCGAGATGGCAGATGTCTGGACTGGGCACAATCTATAATGGGAGTTATACAGACAAGTCTTTGTCATGGCCCTGTCTATTTTAATGTATATCATAATTTGAGTCTGCCTTTGACAGATGTAAATATATTAGAATCTGTGTCTTTGAATTTAAAGACATTTGGTTATAATTTTTTTCCTGGATCAGAAACTATATCAATAATCTATAGAGTACACTTTAAGGTGTTAAATACACTAGCTCCTAAGGCTAGACATATTACTAAACCAGGAAAGACTACCTTAATAGAGACTAATTTATTAACCTCGAAGGTAGCTACTAATAGAATAATTAAATGGGAATAAATAAACTTTTCAGATGAATGGACTCTAAATAT
The DNA here is from genome assembly GCA_029216955.1 of Iris pallida. Lineage (NCBI taxonomy): Eukaryota > Viridiplantae > Streptophyta > Magnoliopsida > Asparagales > Iridaceae > Iris > Iris pallida. The sequence goes on along the minus strand of JANAVB010040817.1, from coordinate 3,510,660 downwards.
GGCTATACCTCCAAAATCAATAATGGATACAGAGGTAGACCAAATTATTCAGACTCCAGATGGAGATTGGAAGTAAGATTTACTCCACAAATAAAGGCTAGAATTTCTACGTCTAGTTGTTCTAAAAGGTTTACGTCTGATAAATCAGTATCAGACAAGGCCTCTAATCTTTCTAATAAGGAAGAAAGTGATGTCAGTAAAATAAGAATCAATAATTCTAATATAGTTCATCCAATCTACAAGCCAAAGTCTAAATTAGACGATTCACCGACAATATCGGAAATAAAATTTAATCTTTAATGGATATAGCTGAATATCCAGGGATTATAAACTTCCTACATAGGGAGTATTATAGTAAAGAGAATAATGAGTTTAGACAATGGTATGAGAATACCTATGATAAAGTGCTGAGAGCACTCTTTAAGGTGAATTACCACCTACATTCAATGAAACCAAAAAGATTAAATTGTTTTATGAATGGTTTATAGAGCAATATTTCAATGATGAACTAAGACAACTAAATGTCTTAGAAGATAAGCATAAAACATGGACTACGGATAAAGGACTTAAAATAAAATCCTTATATCCTCCTAATGATCATTTAAAAGTATCTATTCAGAATAAAGCTGATCTAGAAGCTAATTCTTTCTATAAAACAATTGAGCATAAGAAAGAAACAATAAAAGAATTGCAAAATATTGTTTGCAAAATAATTATACCAATCTTCACATCCAAATAATGGGACATCATTTAACTAGGATAGAAACTGCTATTGAAGGATTAACTCAAAAATTGAGTAATCTTAAAAAATTAGAAAATGTCGAAAAGTCCTCTAGTTAAACCCACTAGAGAAACGACAAACATTTCAATAAAACTGCAATAGAGGTTTCTGGGTACAAAATTAGACCCAAACTAACTGAATTTACCAAAGAAGATCTTAAAGATTTGGTAGAACAGTTCAGAAACACCAATATTAATGTACTCCAAAATGAGTACGAAAATCTTAAAGAATTTTTTTAAATTATGAACAGAAAAAGAATCCTTCGCAAATAAATATGTTAGAAGGAGAATTTTCTATTCAATGTTGTCAGGAATCTGATAAGGAGAATCTTCTATTCAATGTTGTCAGGAATCTGATGATTCTGAGAATTCAGACTCTTCAAATGAAGAACAACTCAATCCAATACAGATTGAGAAAATAAATAATCTTTCAGACAAGTTCAAAATGAGATGAACTCTGAAAGAGTTAATACAATTAAATATGATCCAAATTTGGTCAAATATTACTATAAGAGACCTACTCCTATAGACGTTCTCTATGAAGAAAATAATTCTATAATTCAGAACCATTATAGTAGTGGAGATATCTATGAATGGAACATAAATGGTCTTTCAGATAAACAAATTCATGATCAGTTACATCGAATGTTGATGTACTCAAATGTTGTCCGAGCGGCTGATGACTCTGATAAGCAAATTGCTACTTTTATTACTAATGGTTTCACTGGAATATTAAAAGGATGGTGGGATAATTGTCTAACTTCTGAACAAAAAATAGAAATACTAGATGTGACAAAAATTGAAAATGAGGTGCAAAAGCCAGATGCTATTTACACCTTAATGCTTAATATTTTAGAACACTTCACAGGAAGAGTTTCAAATGAAGAAGAAAGGACAAGAACTCTCCTACAAAACTTAAAATGTCCAACTTTAACTCACTTTAGATGGTATAAAGATACTTTCTTAAGTAGAGTTATGCAATTAAATAATGCCAATGCGACACACTGGAAGTCCAAATTTATTGATGGACTACCAAATCTCTTTGCAGAAATTTTTGGTTTCTAATTAAAGAATCTTTGAATCTCTTCAGAGGACTATCCTCCATCAAAGCCTTATTTTTCAGCTCCTATTGCTTCTGGACTTCTTTGACAAGAGCCTGCTTGATGCCTGCAATTTTCACAGCTTCATTTATTCGATTCCACCATTTTATAAGGAATTTCCTTTTAAGCATTAAGATGCCATTTTCACCTTCTTCACATTTGAAGGTCCATTTGAAAATATGTGGAATATCATTGGATATGAAAAAGTACAATCAAATATAAGTATAATTGATTGAAGCACCAAAACAGTAGAATCGAAACTTGAACTGGAAATTTTATTGATAGTAGTAGTATAAGAGCACACTCAAACAAAGGTCACAAAATACTCTCAAGAAAGATACATAACTTCAGAGGCTATGCCTCTATTTATAATACAACAAAAGCCTTGGATTCTCCAAGGTGACTAACAACTTACAGTAAACACCTCCAGCTGCCTGTCATCACCGTCATAGTCAAGATCATATTAGGTATACGTTGCATGATTAGGTGCATACGTGTTTCTTCCTTTATTTTACCTCATCTTTTTTTTTGAAAAGTGGATTACCACTTTGGTAAAGTATGGACTTTAATAATTTCATGGACCCTACCACCATTATGACCATTAGTGGCTGAGTTGAAAAATAAGACTTTGATGGAGGATAGTCCTCTGAAGAGATTCAAAGATTCGTTAATTAGAAAGAATCCAAAAATTTATGCAAAAGAATTGAAGAATCAATGTTTGAAATATATAACATTACAAATGGATGCATTATTTGAGTCTGAAGAAGATGAATCAATGGACTCCAATAGCTCTGCAGGTAATGTCATTCTATCAGAAGGCGAAGATAAGATTGTCACAGTGGCGGAATCTTCCTCACAAAGTAGAGCCCCTTAGGCGAAGGCCTAGAAATAGCGACGATGATTAAAGTAGGACAAATGTAGTCCTAAAATAAAGACATAATTAAAAGTGAGAGCCATTAATAGTCATAATGGTGGTGGGACACATGAAATTATTAAAGTCCATACTTTACCAAAGTGGGAATCCACTTTTCAAAAAGAAAAGATGAAGTGAAATAAAGGAAGAAACACGTATGCACTTAATCATGCAACGTGTACCTAATATGATCGTGACTATGGCGGTGATGACAGACAGCTGGAGGTGTTTACTGGAAGTTGTCAGTCACCTTGGAGAATCCAAAGCTTTTGTTATATTATAAATAGAGGCATACATCTGAAGTTATGTATCTTTCTTGAGAGTATTTTATGACCTTTGTTTGAGTGTGCTCTTATACTACCACTATGCTAACGGATGTTATACCAAGAGAGAATTAAATGAAATAGAAGATGAAGGGTTAAAAAGAACCCTATATAAAATAATGATCAATTTAGATTATGAATCTTGCTCATCAGATGAAGAGACCGATGAAGATTCGATAAATGTATGTGAGAATGATTCCGATTGTCAAGAATGTTCCAATGAACGCGATGTAGACTATTGTAAGTCCATAGTAGAAATGAATGGATTGTAAATGTATTGACCACTCAAGATAAAAGGGAGAGATTAGAATCTCTAATGTCTACTGAAATCAGTAGATCAGCAAGAGAAAAACTAATTGATTGCTTAAATATAGAAGAGAAATCATCAAATAATGACTCTATTAATAAGGGAGAAGAGTCTTATACAATGGCTGAAGTACTTCAAAGGTATAGGAATAAGGAAGTAAAGCCAGTAACAATACAATATCTCCAAAATGAGGTCAGTAAAGCATGGGTACGACATATATTTACTTGTATTAGATAAATTATGCATGCGCTCATGAGTTACTCAAATATGTAGGCTGACAGGGGAGGTGAAACCCTGGTGCTGTGTTGCTGGTTATAATTAAAAGGGGGAAATTTATATATTTTTAGCATATAGTTTTTAGAGGTGTTTGCCTTTGTGTGCAGTTATCACCATGTTTGCCTTGATGTCTTAGTCTAGTTTCATTTTGCGATCATCTTGTTGTTTTGAGGCTGTTATTCCTTTTCATTTTTTGGCTTAATATGTCATAGAGATGAAGACAATTCCCTATAGCAAATTATATCATCGTACCTCTTCGTCTAGACTCTTATATTCGAGGGAAACTTGGAGGGTGGTCGTTGGTTGCATGAGATTAAACTGCAAATCCAAAAGATAGGTGTGCCTACCTGTTGATTGGCCTCCTATGTTTTATGGCGTGACCCTCTCATACTCATAACTTACCTTGGCTAGGAACTTGGCACCAATTTAGAGGGTTGAATTCATGTCGACAGTCGGCCGTGAATAATTTGTCTAGTCCTTTGTGGAGCTTTCTTATGCTCCATGTCCGATCCTATTCTGGTGGAAGAAGGTTTGGATGATGATTTTTTTTCTACGTGCTGGAATTGGTACTTGATTTATGTTTTAAAGCATAATGCTCTATGTCCGACCCCATTCTAATGAAAGAAGGTTTGGATGATGATTGCTTTTTTCCTACTTGCTGGAATTGGCACTTGATTTGTGTTTTAAAGCATACCTTGTTTAGGATTCTTTTTTCTTACACTGGCATGGTAAATTTTTATATGCTTCATGATGTGGACGTAGAGATCTAATGATGTAAATGCAATTTCTTTTCAATAGGAGGGTTTCGGCTGGTAAGTGATCTAATGATGTAAATGCAATTTCTTGTCAATAGGAGGGTTTCAGGTGGTAAAGAAGGCCCACGGAGTTCATGTTCCATCATCAAGAAGCGAGACAATGGAAAGGTTACAGACATTGTTGGCCTCAGAGATGCCGCTATGAACCATCAAAAATATGTTAAAGGTGCTACCATGTATCCTCTAGAGCGCAGTGCTGGGCACGGATCGCTCTGTATGGTCCCTGACATATAAATTACTGGGATCATATATGCAATTCACTCTAATTACGGAGAGATTAATCATCACTTAAGGGAATGATTCAAAAATTTATGGGAGATACCGTTATCAACTATCCATCAAGGTAGTCATGCTGATCCGGCTTCAAGGCAAGTTTTAGAGCTGTTAGAGGGAAACCATCCTCGGAAATATGGATTCACAGGAAAGCAACATCAATTTGACAAATCAAATGCTATTTCAGATGGATAGAGGATGTACAATTGCATGCTCTCTTTTACTTGCTAAAATATTTATTCTTTGATTAAATTCTAGCAACTCACCAATTTGAAAGATGGTGCTGATGTTGCCATCTATGTACGAGAGTCCATTTGTTTATGGATATGTTGAAACACAGTTGATCTGGAACATATCCGAAGCTGTATCGATGTATCAATGCTGCTGCGTCATGTAGTGCCTCAAAGCTTATTATAGTTGTATTTCCATCCAAAATGACAGGTTGAACAAAGTGTGATTGATCGGCTGGCCATTGCTGAATGAGAAGTAACCATATCCGTAATGTTGTTATTGCCTGACGTCTTTAGACTACACTTTGCGTGCTTTTGTTTGCTGCTTGTATTGATGTCTCCTACTGCTTCTAGTACATGACATTGTTACCTGGTCCAATCTGCTACGAAAATCCATTGCGATTATATGGCCGAGGAAGTGTTTGGGTTCTATTCCTTGTGAAGAATCACTTTGGTACATGGTTTTCAAGGTATTACAATCGTTTATATTCTCGTGGTCGTTAGGTGTAGGCATAGTGCATCCTAGCTGGATGAGTTTGATTTCACAGGAAATGAATTATTTTTTCCAACTATGATGGGAGCTAAAAAAAAGAAAAGAAAGTGAAACAAGTAAAATTGGGTTAGATGGATGACAAAATATATAGTTGTTTTGTAATTTTAGCTCGTTTCTCTTTGCCAGTTTATTCTACTCGCATGGTAGATTAAAGTTGCAAAGGAAAGGCTAGTATAGCACAGATCCAAACACTTTGATAATTCACCGTAAATATAGTCGCAGCTAAATTGTTTTGCTCTCCAAAGTTTGGTTGCAACATTGAAGCTTAGATTAGATTCCTCGACAATTTCAATTCATTCGTCAGCGCGAATTCAATCTTTTGGAGGCATTTGGTATGTGGAATTCAACATTGAAGCTTAGACAATTTCAATCGATTCGTCAGCACCCGCATTCAGTCTTTTAGGGAACGTTTGGTACGCAGATTAGATTAGATTGCTCGACAATTTCAATTCATTCGTCAGCACGCCCATTCAATCTTGTAGAGAGATTTAGGTTTGAAATGTTACAATAAATTTTCAACCATAAATTTGTAGCAAGTAAATAAATCTTGACATCAAGGATTCGTATGTTTGATAAAATAGTTACAGGAAAAAAGGAAGTAATATTTAGGATAAGCCAGACATTGTCTGCTGGACAAGTTCAACAGTGAGGATTTGGTATGCCTTCTCTGTTGGGTGGAAACTGTCCCAAAACACATACTTGGTATCATCGGCACACGTCGGTGTGAACTTATTGCACAGAAGTGTAACTTCAATCTCTCCAGTCCCACAACACCCCTTGTTTGAAACCACAAACCCTACAAAAGTAATTAGGATCAAACTCATGTATTAGTACATCTCATACTTTTTCCAAAAAAAGGAAAAAAAAAAAAGGAAAAGAAAATAACATATCGTACAAGAATGAACATCTAATATTTGAACTACCAAAAATTTAACTTAATCAAATAAACTTTTTCTTCCTAGCGTCGTCTTACTACATTCCTCTCCCTTCTTGAGGGGAGTGTAATTCTTGCATACCATAAGAGTGTTGGCTGTGAGGAGGGATAGAACTATGAGGTTCTTGGACAAAATTCTATTGTCTTTTTGACCATTTATATTAGATCATTAAACTATTCAATTTCTCACAAGATTTTGATCAAATCTGAACGGCCAAAAAAATCGATCCAACACCTATTATTTTAGAAAACATACGAGAATACCTAATAGCAGAGATCTCGATATCTCCTCGATGGTATTGGCATCCAACTCTTATGTATGCCCAAAAATTTTTATGTTCACAGTCGTTGGATTTTGCTTAAGTAATTTAATCTTAATAGTGATTTGAACAATTCAAATCGATGATTAAGATTCAATGACTTAAAAAAGATCAAACGGTTGTGATCATGAAAATGCTTTGGGGATGCAAAGATGCGGGGACTCAGAATCTCCACTATTAAGTATTTTTCGAATCTATCCATTGAATCGGTCTTTTTGGACCGTTCATACTAGTTTCTTAGCTACTCAATATTTTTTGAGAGATTTTGAATTATGTCAACTATCCAATTTCTCTTCAAATTTTGAACTAATTTGTACAGTTCATAAAAACATAACCAATAATTGTTATTTCAGAAATATTCGTGGATGCTTAATAGCAGGATCTGATCCCTCCAACTTCCTCTCTCTCTCTCCCTCTCTCTCTCTCTCTCTCTCTATATATATATATATATATATATATATATATATAAAATAATAATAATATGGCTTCTCTGCGAGCGATCAGGCGAATAGGGTGGCTGCGGCTAGGGTCCCTCCCCCGCGGCCACCGGACCCAAACGCCGGCGGGGGCAGGAAGAACGGCGACGGCGGATCCGGCGACGAAGCCCCCCCCCCTCCCGGCGGGAGGCGGGGGGGAAGTGTAGGGGGGGTCGGGCGGACCCCCCGGGCGTTCGGTTGGTGGCGGCGCTCCCTCCGGTGGGAGAGGGGGGTGGGCGGATCTGATGTCGGGGGGGTCGGACGACCCCCCTCGGGCGGTGGCTGTGGCGTCTCACCCTGCCGGGGGGGGGGGGGGGGGGGGGGGGGTCGGGGTCGGTTCCTGTGCCTACGACAGGGGATCGGATACTTCGGGGTGTATCTACCGCCCCGTATTTCGAATTCGGAGCCGGTTCTAGATCTCAGGGGAACCAGACGGAGGGAGGAGGTTGGACGATGGTTACGCGTCGTCGCGCAGCGAAGACCGGAAGAAAGGCAGGAGGTGGACAAGGTCATGTTCGGGATCGACATCTGGCTGACAGTCGACAGAGCGGGTCAGGGACGTGGCCATCGGCCCGTGGTCCTGTGGTGTATGCTGGGAGATAAATGGGCTGGCGGACAAAGGGAAGGGTAAGGTGGTGGATCCCGGTGTTCAGAGATCTGGGTCATCCCGACCGGAGGTTGTCCCCTGGCCACATGGGGCATCTACTCGGCCTGCTGGACGGTCCTGGTCAGAGATCTGCAAACCTGTTGGGTCGAAAAGTCCCACATCGATGGAGTACGTGCCGCCGATCAAAGCAAGGAGGGGTTTTCGGGCCTCGTTCCTTGTGGAGGAGATAGAGAAGGTGTCAGCATATTGGGAGAATACCCTCGTCCTATATGTCATAGACAACAAGCCTTTCTACGGACAGATCCGGGGTTATGCAGCGCGTGTCTGGCAGCCTAAGGGGAGTATGGAGTTCTTTGCCCGCGAGAACGGCTTATATTATGTGAAGTTCGGACTTGCGGAGGATGTCGTTAGGATCCTCCAAGGCGGCCCCTGGACGTTCGACGGCAGGCTTATTATTCTAAAGGAGTGGACCCCGGAGCTTCGATGTGAGCGGAAAGTTTTGAATGCCATCAGTGTATGGATTCGCTTCCCTGAGTTTCCTGTACAGTTTTGGAGTATTCCTTTGCTGATGCGGCTGTCGAGCTTGGTGGCAACCCGATCAAGGCGGACGAAGCTACTGCCTTTCGGTCGAGGTTGATGTACGCTAAAATTTTTGTGGAGATTCGAGCTTGGGGGGGAGCTATCGGAGTTGGTGGAGTATGAGATCCCTTCTGGAGAGGTGCTTACCCAGAAGGTGGAATACGAATGGGTTCCACCTACCTGTTCTCGTTGTTCCTATTTCGGGCATCTGGCCAGTGCTTGTTCGGCGGTCAGATCTCAGGAGGAGCCTACTATTCCCATGAGTGAGGCCCCAGACTCTCCCTGCGACATGAATTTCAGAGATGACAGTGGACATGAGGTCTTGGTGGAGGAGGTTACTCATCCATTGAGTGATGGTGAGATGAGACTCATTGTCTCTACTCAGCTTGCTCCCACGTGCGGGGCGTTGACCACCTGCCCGGGGCAGAGTAGTATAGTTACTAGAGGCATGGTGGCGTCGGGGATTGAGGCGCGAGGCGGTGGCGGATCGACTGAGGGGCAGGTTTACTGTAGGAAGAGACGTGCTGTCGGTCCGCTGAGGGATGGCCCCTCCAGGGAGGGGGCATCCTAATGACAGAAAGGAGGCGGTGTATATGTTGATAATCCTGCCTGGGCGTTGGTGCTCTCTCAGGTCGTTCCCCAGCAGGCCATTCCGACGGGGATGGAGGAGGATATTTTAGCGACGGATGTGGCACATTCCCCAGGTGCTGATCCGGGTGTTTCTCCGGGGGACCCATCCTCTCATTAATTAATGGCTATTATCGCCTGGAATATGAGGGGACGTGTTCGCTAGGGAGGTGGAGAGAGATTTGTGGGGTATTTCACAGAGAGAAATGTGATATTTCTGTTCTACTGGAATCTAAGATCAAATGTGAAAAGACTCTTGCTCGGCGGACCCCATCTCATTGGGCCCAACTGCACAACCTGGCTCTATGTGATATGGTCAGGATTTTGGTTCGTTGGAACTCGAAGAGCTGGGATGGTGACCTGATCTTGATGAGGAGCAATTTATTGCCATCTCCTTCTTCAACAAGGGTGGCTTTCGGTTCTTGCGGGGGGCGGTTTACGGCCACAACGACAGAAGGAGACAAGAGACCCTGTGGAGCGACATCTCACGTGTTGCCGCTGCTGCTGATTTGGCGTGGCTTCCACTTCTTCTTATCGTGGACTTCAATGCCCTACTGCACCGGGGGGAGAAGGTGGGTGGTCGCCCAGTTCCAGACTCTATACTGTACGATTTCCAGAGATGCCTCCTCCATGTGGGGCTCCAGGGTCTGTCTCGCTCAGGCTTCATCTGGACTTGGCACAACAAAGCTACCCGTAACAGGGTTGTATGCCAGCTGGATCGAGCTCTGGGCAATGGGGAATGGTTCCGGCACTACCCAAACTCTTCGGCGGAGGGTCTGATCGCTGGGACGTGCGATCATTCCCCCATCAGGGTTGGCTTCACTTCTCGGTCTCCTGGTAAGTCCCACCCTTTCAGGTACAACAACAGTTGGTATCTTTCGTAGGACTACCTGGAGGCTGTCTCGGAGGGGCTTACTAGCTGCCAGGAGGGGACGGCCCAGTTCCGCTTGGTTCGTCGTCTCAAGGCCACGAAGACGGCTCTTCGGAGTTGGGTGAAGGGGTTGTCCAAGTCTACCTTGGAAGAAATGGAGGTGGAGTTGCGGGCCATCCAGCAGGACATGCAAGCTGACATGCTTAATGGGGACCTGGCGACAAGAGAGAAGGAGCTGATCGAAGAAGTCAACATCCTGAGGCTACAGAAGGAGATTAGCACGGCTCAGCGTGCCAAATATTCCTGGCTCAAGGATGGCGACCGTTGTTCCAAGTTCTTTTATGATGTTATTCGTACTAGACAACATAGGAATCACATCTCCCAGCTTCTTGATACAGAAGGCATTCTGGTGGGGACGCCGGCTGAGATCCAGGACGAGGCGATCAGGTACTATTCTGAGTTATATTTCCAGACTGACTACCTGTCTGTATTCTCAGAGATTGTTACGAAGAGATTGGTGACTCCGTATGGGAATAGCATTCTTCTTGCTCGCGTTACTCTGGAGGAGGTAGAATCTATTGTCAAGATGGCGGATCCCAACAAGGCTCCTGGATTGAATGGTTTTAGCAGTGGATTATTCAAACGCCACTGGAACATTCTAAAATATCAGGTCTTGGAGGTGGTGCAGGAATTCTTCATCAATGGAAAGCTTCTGAAAGAGCTAAATCATACTTTCCTGACCTTGGTGCCTAAGAAGGAGGGAGCGACAGCCTTGGCGGATTTCAGACCGATTGCGTGTTGTAATTATCTCTATAAGATAATTACGCACCTTATGTGCCGGCGGATGGAGGAGATCATGCAGTACTTGGTCTCTCCGAATCAGGCTACGTTCATCAGGGGGAGGTCGATTGCTAAGCACAGCCTCCTGGCTCATGAGATGGTGAGGGGCTTTAGCAAACCCGGAGGGGAGAAGACATGTGTGAAACTGGACCTGAGGAAGGCGTATGACATGGTTAATCGAGACTTCCTCTTTCATCTGATGACAACTATGGACTTCGCGGACCACTAGGTTGCATTGACCCGGGAGTGCATCACATCTCCCACTTTCTCGCTCCTCATCCAGGACGTTCCTTATGGGTACTTCCAGAGCAATCGTGGGCTTAGGCTAGGTGACCCCCTGTCCCCTTACATGTTAACGCTAGTTATGGAATACTTCACATGCCTGATGGACCTGGCAGTGCAGCGTGGGAGGCTGGTCCCTTTGTTTCAGAGGGTGGCACCCAGTTATCCACCTTATATATGCAGATGATCTCTTGGTGTTCATCCAGCCATCGACGGAGGGTTTGCAGACACTTGCGGCGATTATGGAAGAATTGAATTCGCTTTCGGGCCTCCAGATGAACAGGGATAAGAGTCGGGTTTACTTCAGCTCCCTATGCCCCCAGAAGGAGGAGGGGGCCGCTGTGCTGGGTGTTACGATGAGTGATCTTTCGGTGCGATACTTAGGAGTGCCTCTCACAGTCAACTATGCGCGGGATCAGGACTGCCATAGTCTGGTGGAGTATGTCCAGAGGAGAGTGGAAGGTTGGCAGGCTGCCGGTTTGTCATTTGGCGGACGCATCAAGTTGGTTAGATCGGTGATTTCGGCTGTGGTCCATTTCTGGCTACAATCCATCCTCCTCCCTGTTGCCACTATTCGGAAAGTGGAGAGATTATGTGCAGATTTCATTTGGAGGGGGAGTATGCATGCGATCTCCTGGGAGCAGCTCTGTCGACCCAGGAAGGAGGGAGGAGTGGGGCTCAGCCCGTTGCTAGAGATTAGGGAGGCCTCCGCGCTTAAGCTGGCTTGGAGATTCATCAACAGGGGGTCTTTGGGCGGACTGGATGCATAACAGATACGTGAAGCATGGCAACTTTTGGACGTGTCCTACTGACAACAATCACTCAGTCACGTTCAAGACTGTCCTGCGACACAGGGGGGTGCTCAAATCTGCAATCCGGAAGGTCATAAAGGATGGGTCTGGAACAGACCTTTGGCGGGATCCTTGGACAGATCGACGTTTGCTTTTGGACATCAGGGGAGCCCCGACACATCAGGAGGACAGACGTGGTCTGACATGTAGTCGCATCATTCGCGATGGGGAGTGGAGGTCAGAGTCGTATCGGTTTACTGAGGAGCTGGGTGGGACCATTAGTACTATTGTCATTGATCCAACTTTGTCTGCTGATCGGTGGATTTGGGAGTCGTCAGGAGCAACTCCGGAAGCTGGGGAGTTCCAATTCTGGACCTGCTACAACCTCATTCGGCGCTCCTTCCCTCAGAGTCCTGACTACGAGTTCGTTTGGTGCAAGGGTCTGGCCAGGAAGATGCAGCTCTGTGTCTACAAGCTTCTACTGGGCCGCCTTTTGACTAGGGATCGCCTGAGTTCGTTTGGAGTGCCGGTTCCGGACCCCAAGTGTGTGCTATGCTGTACGGAGCTGGAATCTATTAAGCATATTTTCTTCGAGTGCGCACTGGCATGTCAGATCTGGTCGGAGCATAGTAGAGTGTTGGGAGTGTGCGTCCCCGGGAAGAGAATTGGGGACATCATCACGGTGCTCCGGGATAGCAGGGGTCGAGGGCAGGACTGGTTCCAGACCGCCTGAGTTCGTCTGGCTGCTTCAGTCTGGCATGTATGGCGGGAACAAAATCGTCAGATATTTGAGGGACTGGTCACCCCTCCGGTTGGCATTCTCCATAACATCGAGTTTGATGTAAATGCTATGGGGAATTGATGAGTGGGAGGCCCACTTTGATTGTATGTTGTAAGATTACTGTTTTACTTTTGAAATAAAATTTACCCTTTTTCCAATATATATATATATATATATATATATATATATATATATATATATATATATATATATATATATATAAGGTCCTAAAAATGATACTTTTCACGTTATTTTGACCCCAAATATGGGGAAGACGCTAATTATAGCAAGGTCAAAACTTGCTAATTGCTCAATAGTTCATGGCTTTAGTTGCGAATAAACCTAAAAATAAAATAAAAATAAATGTAGAGTGAGACGGATGTACCATATTCTGAGGGGTACTCGATGAGACGAAGCAAGCTGTCGTATATATCGGCATAGACGATGGTAGTGCTCGAGAGCTTCTTCCGAAGCTGTTGCAGCTCTGCTGCGAGTGCACTGTTGAACTCTTGCGCTGCTTGGTTGTATTTAGCCGCACACTCTCTCTGTGGGCCTCCTGCAACGGTTCTTTGGGACGGAAGACAGCCTACAGGAGGGAGCCCCGCAACCACAATCTTTCTTGCTCCCATGTTATACAAATCCTTATTTGTTGACAAGAAAAACAAGAAAAGGAAAGGATTTTAGAAATATTTGAACATAAACAAACAAACCAACCCATAGAAAGCACATTTTTTGGTTGAACATATCATATTGTTTAAATAAAAACATTAAACTTGTACAATTTTTTTTTTTCGTATTTTCTAACAAATATTGGCTAATTATAAGGACACATCCAAAGTTGATCAGGGTTAGCCCAAATCTGATTTTAGTTTATTTTACAAGTTTGCCATTGGAAAAATTATTCAGGACTAGTCCAACTATAGGTATATAAGACAATTTTTGTTTTTTGCCTTTATTTCTTCTTCCCTTCTTCCTTCCGAAACCCTATACTTTTTCTCTTCCAAGTCTCTCTCAATCCATGTTCATGTTTAAATTTCATCTTTTAGTAATTAAAATTTGATTTAGGACTGACAAGGATGACAAGAACAACCAGCCTTCGCAGATGGACATTTGCCAAAAGTATTTAGGACTGACGAAATTTTTGGCAGTCTTAAATACTTCTTGGACTGCCATAAAAGTGGACAGTCCTGAAAGGGACTTGCTATACAGCAGTCCATTTCAGGACTGTCCAAATTTTTGACAGTCCTAAAAGTATTTAGGATTGACACAAATTGTGCCAATCCTAAATTCGAATGCAACTGCCAGAAATTAGGGTTTATTCGGATTTATTTTCATACATTGTTTGTAAGGAGCCTTTGGGTGCCATCTCTGAAATTGGGAATGAGAAGGAAACTAGGGTTTATTAGGGTTTATTTCCATGCATTGTTTGTAAGGAGCCTTTGAGTGTCATCCCTAAAATTGGGAATCAGAAGAAAATTAGGGTTTATTTTCATGCATTGTTTGTGATGAGCCTTTGATGGAGATGGGGAAGATGGAAATGATGGAGATAGGGAAGATGAAAATGATGAAGAAGAAGTATAAATTTTTGGAGGTCTTGGGAGTGAGAGAGAGTAAAATATTGAAATGGTAAAAAATTTGGTTTTTTTAGTTTGGGGGGTTGGGGGGGGGGGGGGGGGGGGGAGGGGGAGATGTTGGTTGGACAACCCAAAAAGTAAAAAATTGGGCTGTCTTGAGTAATTTTTTCTCAAAAAGTGGGAGAGGGGGTTTGGGGATGTTGGTTGGACAACCCAAAGAGTAAAAAATTGGGCTGTCTTGAATAATTTTTTCTCAAACCTGGGCTAACCCCAATCTGGACTAGCCCTGAGTAACTTTAGATGTGCCCTTTTAAATTACCTAAGTATTTTAGATAGATTTTTAAAATGTTCCAGATTTTCTATGTCATGGGTAAGAAAAGACTCGGTTACCGTAAAGGAATGTTGAACTAATTATTGATGGTGGTTTCCGCCTATTTGGAGGGTATCTCGGAGTGCGACGAGAGTCATTCGCGTGTTGGAGAAGATAGGGGAGGTCGAGGATTCGACATGACTCGATTACCGATTATTTTCTTGGAATGTATCTGAGCCACGATATACTTTACAAGGTTTTCTTTTCTCCCTAGAGCAATGGTTTTGGGAGCATCACATAAAAGATATAAAATCATCTACGAAGATATGTGTCGTTCCATTTGGGCCGACAGATAGTTAGAATTTTAGAATTAATTTTTTAGAATGACCCGACAGTCCGATCATCTCGAGACACTTTCTTTATTATACTCATTTTTATTCGTTATGAAGTTGTGTGATCCATTGGTGGATCAATGAGAGAAAAGTTGGAGGAGTTGATCTTGATGACGGAGCAGTTGATTGCGATCTCCTTCGTGAACAAGGGTGGCTTCCGGTTCTTCCTGGGGGCTGTCTACGGCCACAATGACAGAAGGAGACGGGAGTCCCTATGGAGCGACATCTTCCGTGTTTTCTCTGTTGCTGACTCGTCGTGCCTTCCTCTTCTCTTGATCGGGGACTTCAATGCCCTTCTGCACCAAGGGAAGAAGCTGGGTGGTCGTCCGGTTCCAGATTCTATCCTCTATGATTTCCAGAGATGCCTCCTGCTTGCGGGGCTTCAGAAATTGTCTCGCTCAGGCTTCATCTGGACTTGGCACAACAAAGCAACTTATAACAGGGTTGCTTGTCAGCTTGATCGAGCTCTGGGCAATGGGGAGTGGTTCCGTCACTTCCCCAACACTTTGGCTGAGGGTCTGGCAGCTGGGACGAGCGATCATTCCCCCATCAGGGTTGGCTTCACTACTCGGTCTCTTGGAAAGTCCCGTCCGTTCAGGTATAACAACAGTTGGTATCTCTCGGAGGGCTACCTAGAGGCTGTCGCTGAGGGACTTTCTAGCGGTCAGGAGGGGACGGCTCAATTCGGCTTGGTTCGCCGTCTCAAGGCCACGAAGAGAGCCCTTAGGAGTTGGGTGAAGGAGTTGCCCAAGTCCACCTTAGAAGATAAGGAGGTGGAGTTGCGGACCTTGCAGCAGGATATGCAAGCTGACATACTTAATGGGGACCTGGCGGGTAGAGAGAAGGAGCTGATCGGAGAAGTCAACATCCTGAAGCTGCAGAAGGAGATTAGCTCGGCCCAACGAGCCAAATATTCCTGGCCGAAGGATGACGACCGTTGCTCCAAGTTCTTCTATGATGTTATCCGGACAAGACAGAATAGGAATCATATCTCCAAGCTTCTTGATGCGGATGACACTCTGGTGGGGACGCCGGCTAAGATCCAGGACGAGGCTGTCAGGTACTATTCTGAGTTATATTTTCAGACTGACTACCTATTCGTGTTTTCAGAGGTTGTTACGAAGCGATTGGTGACTCCATATGGAAATAGCATTCTTTTTGCCCCTGTTATATTGGAGGAGGTGGAATCTATTGTCAAGGTGACGGATCACAACAAGGCTCCTGGTCCGGATGGCTTCAGCAGTGGTTTCTTCCAACGCCACTGGGACACTCTGAAGCATCAGGTCGTGGAAGTGGTTCAGGAATTCTTCACCAAAGGGAAGCTTCTGAAGGAATTGAATCACACTTTCCTGACCTTGGTTCCGAAGAAGGAGGGAGCGACAGCATTGGCGGATTTCAGACCTATTCCGTGTTGTAATTATCTTTATAAGATAATTACGCACCTTATGTGCCAGCAGATGATAGGGATCATGCAGGACTTGGTATCTCCGAATCAGGCTGCGTTCATCAAGGGGAGGTCGATTGCAGAGCGTAGCCTCCTAGCACATGAGATGGTGAGTGTTAGCCCAATGATTACATCATATTTTTGAATATGGCTAATCAATTAAGTTTAACTAGTGATGTCACTAATATTCATGTAAATCACTATCATGTTGCTACCTAAACTTAGCATTGTCCTAACTACTTAAACTTAGTATTGTCCTAAATGTTCTATATCATATTGCTATGCATGCATCATATTGTTTTGTTCGTCTAACATGTACTTACAGACAAGCAGTAAGCATGATCAAACCAGGACATATGCAACAAAGAATTATTGATGGGCCAAAGACGGCATAATATAAGAAGATTTCTCTGAACCGCCTAACGACCTATCCGGGGCCTCGCATCGGGGGTTCCGCTGCCCGGTCAGCGGACAGGGGCCGAGGGGGAAGCGCCCCCCGTCAGGGGTTCGGGGGCGAAGCTCCCGAAAGGTATTCAGATTTTCAGATCTGTTTATCTTTGGACGGTTGCCGTCAAGAAAAAATACGTCTTCAATATCAGGAAAAAGACGTCATCAAAAGGGCTATTGGTTTTCATATTTATTCTGTAATTTTCCTTTTATTGAGTCTAGGAAAAATGTGAGATTGATCGGATCGGTACCGGCTTAGGTTTTTCTCAGTCCACAAACAAAAATAAGCCTACCTACGTATCCCAAAAATCCACAATTCCAAAAGGCCCAAAACCGATGCAAATTTGGTTCATTCCTTACTGTTTTGACCCAGCGGAACTCTGACAGAACTCTGACCGATTTCGGTCCGAGTTCGGCTCGAGTTCGGTCTGTTTAAATTTAAATATTTGTTGCCTCCAAATCTGTATGCAAAGTTCGTATGCGAAATCCTAGCATCCGAACTCTGCCCGAGTTCGGTTCCCCAAAAACACTATAAATAGAGTTGAGATTACCATTCATCTCAATAATCCAATTTCATCTCTTCTCTTCTTTATCTAAAGTGTTCTGAGCTTTTACTTTCATATCTAAGCCTTTACTACTCTTAGCCAAGCCAGTACAGTTTCTGTTTAATCTAGAGTTTGGTGTTGAAGAGTTGTACGGAGGTTGTATTCAAAAAACGTTCCAGTTTTCCAATTGCCTTCTGGAGTCGGTCGTGCGCTCGTCACCAAGCACGGTGTTGTGAAGTCGGTCGTGCACTTGTCGCCAAGCACGGTGTTATAAGAGTTGCAAGCACTCAGTTAAAGCTTGCGTCATAGTGGATTAACAGCGAGCAAGAGTACTCACGATTGGACTAGTCCTCTCAGAGGGAAACCAGTATACATCGTGGTGTTCACTGAGTTTGAATTCTTGACTCTTACTTTACCGTATTTTATTTACCGTCTTTTATATGCCATAATATATAATTGCTTAATATTTTTAATTGGTGATTATTTTTCGCTGCACATGTACACACTCTATTCACCCTCCCTCTAGAGGTGCTCAACGGTCCTACAATTGGTATCAGAGCTAAGACTCTATTATCTGGCTTAACATCCTTAGAGTAGATTCTTATTATCAATTGAGCAGGTTATATTCATATATAACACTCTAGAGTATTTTTATATGGCAGTCGTGAATTCAATTTTCATAGGTGAAGTACAATCCACAAATAGACTCCCAGTATTTGATGGAACGAACTATAGTTATTGGAAAATACGGATGAGCTTGTACCTGAAGTCTCAAGACTTTGACTTATGGTTAATTGTTGTCAATAGCTATAAAAAGCCTACTATCACTTCTATTCTCACATCCTCTATAATCAACAAGCCTTATTATAGTTACACAGAGGAAGAGAAGAAGTTAGCTAGCCTTGATGCAAAAGCAAAGCATGCTTTCTATTGTGCTGTAGACTTTAATGTATTCAATCTCATTACTACTTGCACAACATCTCATAAAATTTGGAAACTTCTTGAAGCTACTTATGAGTGCAGGTACGAAAATAGTGCTAGCGACTCCAGAGAGGAGGATAGTCTTTATAATGATGCAAATGTGTGCATGATGGCATAGAGATTTAAGGTTCAACA
This sequence comes from Iris pallida, assembly GCA_029216955.1. Lineage (NCBI taxonomy): Eukaryota > Viridiplantae > Streptophyta > Magnoliopsida > Asparagales > Iridaceae > Iris > Iris pallida. Next base: position 3,492,154 of record JANAVB010040817.1, on the reverse strand, counting down.
CAACCCTATATATAAAGAAGAGCTTGTATGTGACAACCGCAAGAAGATAGGCCACATCCAAGAAGATTGTACTACTGCTAGAAAGGAGAGTCACTACGAACGATCAAAAGAAGAAAGATCATCATCTCACAAGTACGCTACCACGAGCATATGGTGCGAAAGTGAGGCAAGCGAATCTGAAGAAGAAGAGAGACCTCGTCATGCTACAAATATATGCTCAATGGCATTATCCAACAAGGTACAAGATAACTCTATTTTTGCAGAGAGTGAATTTTCTTATGATGACCTATCTGATGCTTTCAGTGATCTATTGAAAGAACACAAGAAAGTATTAGATAAGTATAAGCAAGCTAGAAAAGATATTCTCTGCTATAAGCTTGAGAATGAAAAGCTGACTTGCTTATTGAATGATGCTAGAAACAATTCTACTTCTGATAATTCTACTGAGATTTTCACACTTGAGTTTAGATTGCATGAGGCACTTGAATGCATTGAGAAAAGCACTCAAGAAAATGCTAAACTTAAGGAGGAATTAGAATAAGAAAAGAAGAAGTATTCTATTGCTTCATGTAGAATTGATGCTCTTTATGTTAAATATGATGAGATATGTGCTAACTCTAAAAAGTTAGAGATTAGACTAGGAAAGCAGGTAGTACAACCTGTGACTCAGTCTAACACAAGACACGTGACACATCACAAAATCACACACGACAGATCTTTTACAAAGAAAGCACGCAAAGCTATGGTTAAACATAACCATGCTTTTTATTATAGTCAATCACGCAAGACATATCACACCGCACGTTCTCATACTACTGCACATAGTACTAATACTAATACTTTCTGTCATTATTGTGGTATGAATGGACATGTTTCTAATTATTGTCAGATTAGAAAACTTGTTGATATGAACTTGTGCAAATGGGTTCCCAAAGCTAACAAATATGGATCCAAGTATTAGATACCAAAGTCTTCACCTAATATTTCAGGTGGAGGTACTTATGCTGAACCTTAGAACCATGGAGCATGTTGGTGATTGCAAAGCTACAAAGGTCCTACAATTCATCTTCCAAGCAATTGCACCAACATAAGTGTGGTCACTAGAACCACTTCGGTAACATGCTTCCTAAATAGTTTTTAATATCTAGCATGTTCTTATTGATGTATTAATATTAGCTCTCATTGATATCTTTTAATTATTTATCATTTATGTGAGTTATAATCCTAGCATGACTAGTTGATTAGCTTAAATGATTATTTCACACTATATAGTCTTTCTTTTATTAGTGTGGCACATTTATCTAGATATGCTCTTTACTCTTAGTATTTATCTATGAAGATGCATACCACTCTAGTCCATAGAAGCTTTTGTTGTTGGTTTATGCTTTTGACTCTTTGCCTTTAATATTTTTAATGGTCACTTCTTATCGATTTATCTTTAACATGTCACATTTACTTTGATCGGTATTTTGTGAGTATGTATGTTTAGCACAAGTCTCCTATTTACTTGAAAAGTATATACATATACTTTTATGTTAACCATGTGCTTGCATAATATATTCAATATTGATTCTCATATTTTATTTTGATTAATTTCTTATGAATCAATTACATCTTTGTCTGATAAAGTTTATTTATGCATGTTTTTGATCTTGTGATATTTTTTTATGCTTGTTAATGATACATGAATAATTTATTATCAATCATATATTGCTCACATGTTTCTTATATTGTATAAATATCTTTATGGAGATATATGAGTTAAGTTCAAGTTCTATATTATATTATTTTGAAAAGTAGTTTCAACCTTGTGCTTATCTCATATGTAAGCTATTTTTTTGAACAAATTCATGTACTTCTCTTTATTATCTTCTTCCTCAAAGCCTCTTTTAATGATGTATGTTTTTCTTGGCTTTTTGGTTGATATTTTGGATAGATTTTTAATATCTTGATCTTGATAAACCATTCCTAGGGTATTTACTTTTAGGGATTCTGAATTTCGACGATGTTCGATGATATTGCATATATTCCTTTGAATCTAAGTTCTTAAGAGTAAAAATTATTTTGGGAACAAGCCGAAAGGGTCCTTCTGTCATACAGGTGTAAATAGACTGAAGCGACACGGTGTACTAGTCTTCGGACTACCGCTAGCTGGGAACCGGCCCCTACAGCTAACCCGAAGTAATCAATACTTTATAGACTTAGATTTGTTAAGGTCTAAATGCAACTATTATCTAGTTCTGGATCCAAGGTATTGGACCCAGTCCCCTAGGTTCCAAAATACATCAGCGTATCTAGGTCCTACATTTTGATTTACAAATATTCTATATTTTATTGTTACCAAATAATTTTGTAGCACATATGGATTAATGTAATTGATACATCTTAAGTTGTATGCTACATTGTTCTAAGATTTTTTTAAGTCCATAGAATATACTTTTTTTCATATTGCACTAATTTTTCTTAAATCCTCGGTTATTAAAGAAGAGATTTGTTTTGGGTACAAGCCTACAAAGGGTCTGTCTGTCACCACGACTATGGTCGAAGCAAAGCGGTATTTAAGCGTTCCCCGGTGAACCTCCGTTAGCTGGGACAGTACCTCTACAGCTAACCCAAGATTGGTCAACGCTTTATAAACTAAAGGTTTATTTAGATCTAGTTGCAATTGTTATCTGATGGATTTTGGATCTTAGCCTTGATGAAAAAAATTTAATGATATTTTTTTACAAAAGGTAACATGCATTGATCTTCCATAGGTTAATGTTTGTCATATTTTGATATATTCTTTTCTGTCACACTTTTCAATATTCAGACTTAATGATCTTGTGACTACTCTTTGAATGTTCTGGTCTTGTGATTTCGTCTTTAACTTGCGTAATATTCATGATTTTAAGCTTTATTATTCTCTTCTTATTCAAGTTACTAATTGCCTATAGCAGTAATTCTTTACGGAGAGAAGTCAAGCAAATTGAATCTCTCTCTCAAAGCGTTTCTTTTCTTTAACCTTACGGTTGTCAGGTGGACACCATGCTAAGGCTTTAAAAAGGAAGAAATGAACTTTAATAAGAAGACCTAATATTTTTGGATTAACTTTCTACTTCTGAAAATATGTCTCTGAAATTTTTAAATTTTATCTATACTATTATTTTTGGATATAACCATGTAAAGGTGGAGTAGTTAATTGTTTCAAGTCAATTATCCCCTTGACATGCTATACATTTTTCTTTGGACATATATCTAGTTATGTTTATTTGTTCAAATGGATTTATTTATGATTTATGGATTCGAATCACCAGTTTTCAGTCTAAGGACTAAATAGACGCATTCAAACATCTTTTTATGCATATGTTCATAATAAATTCTGCATTTCAAAAGTCTTTCTGATTTCTCTCTAATTTATTGAATATGTCCATTATTCGCATTAAAGACAGCTTTCAAAAATCTTTTACTTACATGAAATAATTTGTGTTATATTTTTTATTGAAGACATATTTTTTTCATCTTTAAGCGTTTTTTTTATTTCTTTTTCTTGCCTAAAGATGATATTTGTTTTGAGTTTGGAATTTTATATGCATTTGATCAAAGGAAAGAAAAGATGCATATCTTGGATATCCCGTAGATCTTGTGATTATTTATTTTATCTATTTTTTATTTTTGAACTATATACGCATATTTTATGGGGAGCAAATTAATTGTTTCAATTCTTTGTGCCCTTAATATGTGGTATACCTAGTTCATCATGGACTTATATTGTCTTAGTTAAATTTCTTGTTGATTTGTTCATAATTTTTTATTTGAGTAACTTTATGAGAAAATATATGATTATTATTATTTATTTTTAATTCTTTAATTCGAGTTTTTATTTTTTTTAAATATATTGCCAAATATATTTAATTATCCTTATTAATGATTCCTTTGAGCTTAAATTGATTTGACATTTATTATTGAAATTTTATCTCAAAGTTCATGATTATCTATACTTAGACTGATCATACTTTACGGGGGAGCATTCAAGTCGACTAAATTTCTCCTTCTCAAGTATTTTGTCTTCATTACCTTTATTTTTATCTAGTGGATATTTATTTATCATGCTATGGTAATTGAATTCAAATGCATGAACTTTGGTATAGATTTTGCATAGATTCTAGTAAACGTCCTTTGATTTTTTTTCCCAATGATTATACTCTTTATGGAATTGATTCACTAATTTGTATGGGCAAATTATGAATCATATTTTTTTTGATCATTGTTGAAAGTCTCATTATATTTTTGATTTTTTTATATATACTAGATCTGCAAATTTCTATTCCTAATGATTTATTTATGACCAATAATAGGATTCTACATTATTGATATCTACCTATTAAAATCAATTTCAAAACTACAGTTTTATTTATTCAACAAAATGTGTTTTGAATGTCATTTTTGGATTTCTAGTCGGTAAACTATGTATTGATTGATTTTAATGTTTACATTCAACCAACTATATTGTATTTCTGTTGACAATTTTTTTACTTTATTTATGTAATTTTCTAAACTTCATTTCACTATTCTCCTAATCCTTGATCGTGATTATTTTTTATCTATTATTACGGGGGAGCTTTTTTTTATCATGTCAAAGGGGGAGAAATAAGTTTAAGTTAGCACACAATATTCTAGTAGTATGTGTTTATTAGTGATACATGCATCTATTGTATATGTATTAAACTTAAAGGATTTGCCATAATCAAAAATGGGGAGATTGTTAGCCCAACGATTACATCATGTTTTTGAATATGGCTAATCAATTAAGTTTAACTAGTGATGTCACTAATATTCATGTAAATCACTATCATGTTGCTACCTAAACTTAGCATTTTCCTAACTACTTAAACTTAGCATTGTCCTAAATGTTCTATATCATATTGCTATGCCTGCATCATATTGTTTTGTTCATCTAACATGTACTTACAGACAAGCAGTAAGCATGATCAAACCAGGACATATGCAACAAAGAATTATTGATTGGCCAAAGACGACATAATATAAGAAGATTTCTCTGAACCGCCTAACGACCTATCCGGGGCCTCGCATCGGGGGTTCCGCTGCCCGGTCAGCGGACAGGGGTCGAGGGGACAACGCCCCCCGTCAGGGGTTCGGGGGCGAAGCCCCCGAAAGGTATTCAGATTTTCAGATTTATTTATCTTTGGACGATTGCCGTCAAGGAAAAATGCGTCTTCAATATCAGAAAAAAGACGTCATCAAAAGGGCTATTGGTTTTCATATTTATTCTGTATTTTTCCTTTTATTGAGTCTAGGAAAAATGTGAGATTGATCGGATCGGTACTGGCTTAGGTTTTTCTCAATCCACAAACAAAAATAAGCCTACCTACGTATCCCAAAAATTCACAATTCCAAAAGGTCCAAAACTGATGCAAATTTGGTTCATTCCTTACTGTTCTGACCCAGCAGAACTCTGACCGAGTTCGGTCCGAGTTCGGCCCGAGTTCGGTCTATTTAAATTCAAATATTTGTTGCCTCCAAATCTGTATGCAACATTCGTATGCGAAATTCTAGCATCCGAACTCTGCCCGAACTCTGCCCGAGTTCGGTTCCCCAAAAATACTATAAATAGAGTTGAGATTACCATTCATCTCAATAATCCAATTTCATCTCTTCTCTTCTTTATCTAAAGTGTTATGAACTTTTACTTTCATATCTAAGCCTTTACGACTCTTACCCAAGCCAGTACAGTTTCTGTTTTAACTAGAGTTTGGTGTTGAAGAGTTGTATTGGAGGTTGTATTCAGAAAATGTTCCAGTTTTCCAATTGCCTTCTGGAGTCGGTCGTGCGCTCGTCACCAAGCACGGTGTTGTGAAGTCGGTCGTGCACTTGTCGCCAAGCACGGTGTTGTAAGAGTTGTAAGCGCTCAGTTAAAGCTTGTGTCATAGTGGATTAACAGCGAGCAAGAGTACTCGCAACTGGACTAGTCCTCTTAGAAGAAAACCAGTATACATCGTGGTGTTCACTGAGTTTGAATTCTTGACTCTTACTTTACCGTATTTTATTTACCGTCTTTTATATGCCATAATATATAATTGCTTAATATTTTTAATTGGTGATTATTTTCCGCTGCACATGCACACACTCTATTCACCCCCCTCTAGAGGTGCTCAACGGTCCTACAGTGAGGGGATTTAGCATACCCGGAGGGGAGAAAGCTTGTGTTAAACTGGACCTGAGGAAGGCGTATGACATGGTCAATCGTGACTTCCTCTGCCATCTGATGACCACCATAGGATTCGCGGAACACGGAGTTGAGTTGATCCGGGAATGTATTACGTCTCCTACTTTCTCTGTTCTCATCCAGGACGTTCCTTATAGGTACTTCCAGAGCAACTATGGCGCTTAGGCAAGGTGACCCATTGTCCCCTTACCTGTTCACGCTGGTTATGGAGTACTTTACTTGTTTGATGGATCTGGCAGTGCACCGTGGATGGCTGGTCCCTCTGTTTCGGAGGATAGACCCCCCAGTTACCTACCTTATTTATGCTGATGATCTGCTAGTCTTCATCCACCCTTCGACGGAGGGGTTGGAGACGCTTGCGGCTATTATGGAAGATTTGAAGTCCTTTTCGGGTCTCCAGATGAACAGGGATAAGAGTAGGGTCTACTTCAGCTCCTTGTATCCCCGGAAGGAGGAGCAGGCTGATGTGCTGGGTATCGCGAGGAGTGATCTTCTGGTGAGATACTTAGGAATACCTCTCACAGTCAATTATGCGCGGGATCAGGAATGCCATAGTTTGGTGGAGTATGTCCAGAGGAGAGTAGAAGGTTGGCAAGCAGCAGGTCTGTCATTTGGCGGTCGCATTGAGCTGGTCAGATCGGTGATCTCGGCTGTGGCCCATTTTTGGCTGCAGTCCATCCTCCTACCTGTGGCCACTATTCGGCGAGTGGAGCGACTATGTGCCGATTTCATTTGGAGGGGAGGTATGCATGCGATCTCCTGGGAGCAGCTCTGTCGTCCCAGGAAGGAGGGAGGAGTGGGGCTTAGGCCGTTGCTGGAGATTAGGGAGGCTTCTGCGCTTAAGCTGGCCTGGAGATTCATCAGTGGGAGATCTCTCTGGGCAGACTGGATGCACAGCAGATACGTAAAGCAGGGTAATTTTTGGACGTGTTATACTGACAACCATTCAGTCACGTTCAAGACTGTCTTGAGACACAGGGGGGTGCTCAAGTCTGCTATCCGGAGGGTCATAAAGGATGGATCGGATACGGACCTCTGACGGGATCCTTGGATAGATCGACGTTCGTTGCTGGACATCAGGGGAGTCCCGACTCATCAGGAGGACAGGCGTGGCCTGACGTGCAGCCGCATCATACGAGATGGGGAGTGGAGGCCGGATTCTTATCGGTTCACTGAGGAGCTGGGTGGGAGCATTATGTCTACAGTCATTGATCCGACTTTGCCTGCAGATCGGTGGATTTGGAAGCCGACTGAAGCATCTTCGGGAACTGGGGAGTTCCAGTTCCGTAGCTGCTACAACCTTATCCGGCGTACTTTTCCGTTGAGTTCTGATTACGTGTTTGTTTGGTGCAAGGGTCTGGCCAGGAAGATGCAGTTGTGTGTATACAAGCTTCTTTTGGGCCGCCTCTTGACTAGAGATCGCCTGAGTTCGTTTGGAGTGCCGGTTCCGGATTCCAAGTGTGTGCTTTGCGGTTTGGAGCCTGAATATATAAAGCATATCTTCTTCGAGTGCACTCTGGCATGACAGATCTGGGCGGAGCAGAGTCGTGTATTGGGAGTGTGCGCCTCCGGAAAATGTATTGGGGACATCATCACGATGATCCGAGATAGCAGGGGTAGGGGGCATGACTGGTTCCGAACAGCCAGAGTTCGTCTGGCTGCTTCGGTTTGGCATGTATGGCGGGAGCGAAACCGTCGGATCTTTGAGGGGCTGGTCACCCCCCCGGTTGGCATTCTCCATAACATCGAGTTTGATGTAAATGCTATGGAGAATTGATGAGTGGGAGTCCCACTCTAATTGTATGTTGTAAGATTATGGCTTTTCTTTTGGAATAAAATTCACTTTTTTTTCCAATATATATATATATATATATATATATATATATATATATATATATATATATATATGTACAAGTTCGGTTTATTCGGTTTTGATAATTACGATCCAGATGAAAACGGCTCACCCTTGGTCTAATGATCACACTGAGTGAATTTTGCTGAAAAAAATATATATTGCAATGTACCTAACAAGTAGTAGTACTTGAGAAACTGAGATGGAAGGGAAACATACCTCAACAAGGCTAGAAGCAGATGTAATTAAGAGAGCGATATATTCATGTATGTCATAGTGTGCACTTCTGGTAGGAATAGCGCCATAATAAGTGTTGGCTATATCGTTATTCCCCGTGCAAAGCACATAGAGACTCTCCCTGATGATCGTTGCAGCTCTGTCGGCGTCTGTAATTGCCTGTAACTTCTCTTTGTAGCTGTTGAACAAGTCTAGTTGTCCCGGCAGGGATATTGCATTCTGTCACAAATAAGAAAATAATTCTTCATCAATGGAATAGGAATATATATATATATTTTTTCACTATCGTCATGGAATATTTCTCCTGTCTCATGGAGGTGGCGGTGGCACAGAAGCGGATAGTACCAATACAGTAACAAGTGAAGCCGATAGTCTCACATCTTATATATGCTGATGACTTACTAGTATTTCCGGCGCCATCGAAGAGAGGATTGGAAGAGTTGGATTTGCTGTTGCGACAGTTTGGAGAGTTGACGGGTCTACAATTAAACCATGATAAAAGTTCCATATATTTCAATTTATATTGTCTAAATCAGGAGGAATATGCACACATCCTTGGTATTTTGAGAATTGTTTTGCCTGTTAAATATCTGATCATCCCGCTTAGCATCAACTATGCAAGAGACGCTGAGTGTCGGAGCATGGTATAATATATCCAACGTCGTACGTGTTGGAGTGGGTGGGGTTCCCACCTATGTGGAGAATACCCCGGAGAGCGACGAGCGCCATCCGTGTGTCGGAGAAGCTTAATTGGGGAGTGCATGGATTTTATTTTGGTACATATATGGTAAGAAAATATATGATTGGATTTCCATATTTACTTTGATTATATATTTATGATTGGACCCTTCATATAATAGCTTTCCATATTATTGGGTTTCCAATTATGGTAAGCTAATTATGATTGGATTTCCATTAAATATATGATTGATTTATATTGGAAGTTTTTACATATATTGGCCTTCCATGTATGGGTCACCAAGGGCTTATAAAAGGGTGATGCATGCTAGTTGTAAAATCATCTCAAAACAAAGAGTGCTTTACAATCTTTGAGAGAGAGAGAGAGAGAGAGAGAGGATTAAAGACTATTGTGAAGGAGAGATTGCTTCGAATAATTTTTCGGCATCTCTTGTTCTTCGGAGTCCGCAATCAAAAATTTCTTCTTTCAAGTGAGTTGTGGTGATCCGTGTTGGATCGGGAGGAGCTTGTAGAGGGTGTATTCTCTTTATTCTATTAGTGGAGGTTCTTCAGGGTTGGACTCCGATCGTCCCGTGGTTTTTTTCCGCAAGAATTTTCCACGTCAAAATTTTTTGTGTCTGCGATTGTGTTTGGCATTTTTGGTTTGTGTGCTTTTGCTCGGTTCTCTCGCAGGACTTTCTGGTTTGGGGGAACGGTTTTCGCGCTTCGTTCCCAACAGAGTGGTATCAGAGCTTTGGGTTCAAAGAAGTGTCAGGAGTTGACAGTCAAACCAGGAAGCAGAGATGGATGCGAAGCCGGTGCGCATGGTGAACCTGAACGGTACCAACTACCATTATTGGCGGAGCAAGATGAAGGATTTGCTGTTCGTTAAGAAGCTGCATCTTCCAGTATTTGTATCCGAGAAGCCCAGTGACAAATCCGATGAGGACTGGAACTTCGAGCAAATACAGGTGTATGGGTACACGCGGTAGTTCGTTGACGAGAACGTGTACAACCACGTTGCCAATATTGAGCATGCGAAGACGTTGTGGAAGAAGCTGGAATCTTTGTACGCGAAAAAGACTGGGGTAAACAAATTATTCCTAATCCGGATGATGATGGGTCTGCGGTACAAAGATGGTACATCCATTACGGATCACTTTGAGTGAGTTCCAGGACGTGGTGGACCAGCTATCCTCGATGGAAGTCAAGTTCGACGACGAGGTTCAAGGACATTCGTTGCTATGTACATTGTCAGACTCATGGGAGACCGTACGAGTATCTTTGATCGCTTTTGCTCCGGAAGGCGTGGTCAGTCTGGAGTTTGCCAAGAGCGGGGTACTGAATGAAGAGATGCGGAGACGTTCTCAGGGAACTTCATCCACATCCCATCACTCAGAGGCACTAGTTTCGGAGAGCCGCGGAAGGGGCAAAAGCAGGGGTCCAGGTGGTGGCAGAGACAAGAGCAGGGGAAAGTCCAAGGGTCGGTATGAGGACTCGGAGTGTTACCATTGTGGCAAGAAGGGCCACATCAAGCGGAACTGTTTCGCTTGGAAGAGAGAGAAGAAGGGCGACAAGGGGAAGCAAGATGAGAACACTACAGCGGTAGCTTCGATACATGGAGGCGATGTGATCGTCGTAGGTGATGAGGTTATCACAAACCTCGCCTGCGATGACAATTCTTGGCTGGTGGACTCAGGGGCTTTAGTGCATGTATCTCACAACAGGGCACTATTTGCCACTTACACGACAGGCGACTGTGAAGTGTTGAAGATGGGCAATGGAGATGTGTCAAAGGCGGTTGCCGTTGGAGATGTGCATTTGAGGACGAAGACGGGTGCAGTTTTTGTTCTCAAAGATGTTCGTCATGTCCTTGATATCCGTTTCAACCTGGTATCGGTTGGAAGGTTGGATGATGAAGGATTCTTCAGTCTCTTCGAAAATAGTCAGTGGAAGCTTTCCAGAGGTTCGATGGTGATTGCCAGAGGAAACAAGAAGTCTGGTCTCTACTATATGGAGGGGAGCGTACAGGGGGCACAGGAGGTGAACGCAGTCAGTGATGCGTCTACCGAGTTGTGGCACAGGCGGCTCGGCCATATCAGTGAGAAGGGGATGAGCTACTTGGTGAACAGGAAGGTGATTCCAGGACTCAAGTCTACAAAGTTGGAGAAGTGCACGCACTGCTTAGCTGGGAAGCAAAGTAGGGTGTCTTTCCAAAGTCACCCAAGTTCAAGGAAGCCGGCGTTGCTCGAGTTGATTCACTCGGTTGTCCGCGGTCCTATGAAGGTAAAATCTATTGGTGGTGCTTCTTACTTTGTAACTTTTATTGATGACTGTTCCAGGAAGGTTTGGGTCTATGCCTTAAAGACCAAGGATCAGGTGCTGCCTACTTTCAAAGAGTTTCAGGCCTCTGTTAAAAGAGAGACGGGCAAAAAGTTATTGTGTGTTCGATCCGACAACGGCGACGAATACATTGGTTCCTTTGATGCTTATTGCAGAGAACAGGGGATACGACACTAGAAGACTCCACCCAAGACACCTCAGCTCAATGGCTCATGAACAGGACACTAATGGAGAGGGTGCGGTGTTTGCTGTTAGAAGCAAACTTGCCGGGCAGTTATTGGGGTGAGGCTCTTCTCACAGCTGCTTATGTTATTAATTTATCTCCTAGTGCTCCCTTGCAGGGTGATGTGCCTGACAAAGTATGGTACGACAAAGAGCCGCCATACAATCACCTGCGAGTGTTTGGCTGTAAGGCCTTCGTGCATGTACCGAAGGACGAGAGGACCAAACTTGAGCCGAAGACGAGGCGATGCGTCTTTGTCGGCTACGGTCGGGATGAGTTTGGCTATAGACTCTACGACCCGGTAGGAAGAAAGCTATACAGAAGCAGGAACGTGGTATTCGTTGTGGATCAGACCATGACCAACACTCAGGATTCCGAGACGCCTTCTGAGGCTGAGGAATTGCCTGAGTTAGAGTCATTTTGCTTCGAGCAGTTTTCAGAGGACATCGCAGATGATCTAATTATGGGAGAGCCAGTACATGGAGTTGCTCCCAACCTTGATCATCAACCTGCTGATGGTGGTCAGGGTGTCCCTTAGGAGGATGAGCATACCGGGGAAGCGGTTTCTGAAGAGGAGGAGACTGTTGGTATACAGCCAGCACCAGTGGCTCCACTGAGAAGGAGCGACAGAGAGCGTCGACCATCTACGAGATACTCACCAGGTGAGTTTGTGCTATTGACTGACAGGAGAGAGCCCAAAAGTTTTACAGAGGCTATAGAAGACGAACACAGGCATGAGTGGATGGAGGCTATACAGGAGAAGATGAGTTCCTTACATGCCAATTCCACTTATGAGCTGGTACGGTTGACAAAGGGCAAGAAGGCTTTGAAGAATCGATGTATGTTTAGAGTGAAGCAGACGGATGATGCTTCTCGCCCTCGATACAAAGCGAGGCTGGTAGTCAAAGGCTACGGTCAGCGAAAAGGCATGGATTATGATGAGATCTTTTCTCCTGTCGTCAAGCATTCGTCTATTCGGGTGGTGCTAGCATTAGCAGCCAGTCTCGACTTGGAGGTCGAGCAGATGGACGTGAAGACGGCATTCCTCCACGGTAATCTTGAGGAGGAGTTGTACACGGAGCAGCCAGAGGGATTCTGTGAGAAGGGCAAGTCACATTTGGTCTGCCGGTTGAGAAAGAGCTTGTATGGTCTGAAGTAGGCTCCGAGGTAGTGGTACAGAAAGTTCGAGTCGTTTATGGGGGAGCATGGTTATGTACGGACGACGTCGGACCATTGTGCATTTATGAGGTATTTTGCCGAAGATGATTTCATCATTTTATTGCTCTATGTTGATGATATGCTGTTAATGGGTCGGAATGCCACTAGGATAGCGGAGCTGAAGCGCCAACTGGGCGCGGCCTTCTCTATGAAGAATTTGGGCGCAGCAAAGACTATTCTTGGGATGAAGATCAGCCGAGAGAGAGAGTCCAAGCTGCTACATTTATCCCAAAAGAAGTACATTCATCGGGTACTTCAGCATTTCGGTATGGACGAGTCGAAGAAAGTGAGTTGCCCCCTTGCGGCTCACTTTAAGTTCACTGAGGAGCAGTGTCCATCTACCGAGGACGAAAAGGAAGATATGGAGCGGGTTCCATATGCTTCAGCTGTGGGAAGTCTTATGTATGCTATGGTGTGTACGAGGCCAGATATCGCTCATGCAGTTGGTACAGTTAGTAGGTACCTTTCAAATCCTGGAAGGGTACATTGGAGTGCGGTCAAGTGGATTCTACGATACCTTTAGGGCACTGCCGATTGGAGACTTTCTTTTGGTGGTGACGAGCCGAAGCTGGTTGGGTATACTGACGCTGATATGGCTGGAGATGTAGACACGAGACGATCGACTTTGGGCTATGTGATGATGTTTGCTGGAGGAGCGCTATCGTAGCAGTCACGGTTGCAGAAGTATGTTAACTTGTCGACGACAGAGGCAGAGTACATTGCGGCGACGGAGGCTTGCAAGGAGTTGCTGTGGATGAAGAAGCTGGTGCAGGAAATAGGGCTGAAGCAAGTGCAGTATACTTTGCTTTACGATAGTCAGAGTGCTATTCACCTTGTGAAGAACCAGACATTTCATAGTCGGTCCAAGCACGTCGAGACTCGGTATCATTGGATACGGGATGTGGTTGAGAAGAAGGATGCGGCGCTTGAGAAGGTTCATACTGATGACAATGGAGCAGACATGCTCACGAAGGTTCTTCCGAGGAGGAAGTTTGAGAACTGCAGGCAGATCGTCGGGATGACGACCTCCTCAACATAGTTATAAAGGAGAAGATTTGTTGGAGTGGGTGGGGTTCCCACCTATGTGGAGAATACCCCGGAGAGCGACGAGCGCCATCCGTGTGTCGGAGAAGCTTGGGGAGTGCATGGATTTTATTTTGATACATATATGGTAAGGAAATATATGATTGAATTTTCATATTTACTTTGATTATATATTTATGATTGGACCCTTCATATAGTAGCTTTCCATATTATTGGGTTTCCAATTATGGTAAGCTGATTATGATTGGATTTCCATTAAATATATGATTGATTTATATTGGAAGTTTCCATATATATTGGCCTTTCATGTATGGGTTACCAAGGGCTTATAAAAGGGTGATGCATGCTAGTTGTAAAATCATCTCAAAACAAAGAGTGCTTTACAATCTTTGAGAGAGAGAGAGAGAGAGAGGATTAAAGACTATTGTGAAGGAGAGATTGCTTCGAATAATTTTTCGGCATCTCTTGTTCTTCGGAGTCCGCAATCAAAAATTTCTTCTTTCAAGTGAGTTGTGGTGATCCGTGTTGGATCGGGAGGAGCTTGTAGAGGGTTTATTCTCTTTATTCCATTAGTGGAGGTTCTTCAGGGTTGGACTCCGATCGTCCCGTGGTTTTTTTCCGCAAGGGTTTTCCACGTCAAAAATCTTTGTGTTTGCAATTGTGTTTGGCATTTTTGGTTTGTGTGCTTTTGCTCGGTTCTCTCGCAGGACTTTCTGGTTTGGAGGAACGATTTCTGCGCTTCGTTCCCAACAGTACGGATGGATGGCACGTGCAGCATCTAATGTTCAGAGGACGGATAGAATTGATCATATCAATAATAACAGGGATTGCAATATACTGGTTACAAACCATAATGTTATTTATAAAAACCATTCGGAAGATGGAAAAAATTTGTGCTGATTTCGTGTGGCACATGTGCGTATACACAATCGGTGGGAAAAGACGAATGTGGTGTGGGATTATGTTCTTTGCGAATGTTGAGGGCAGTAGTGGCGATGCGGATGACATGGAAATTTGAATCGGGCAGGTCACTATGGACACAATGGATGCACAACAAGTATGTGAAAGGAAACAACTTCTGGACGATTAATTATAACAGTAATGCGTTGGTCACATTCAAAACAATGTTGCAAAATCGATTGAGAGATAAAGAGGCACATCGGGTGGGTCATGAAGGACGGAACCTCCACAGATTTGTAGTATGATCCATGGATAGAGCACGCGAGCTTGGTGGAGAAAGGCGGGGTGTACGCGCTGTCAAAGGTGCGGGTAGGAGTCCAAGTTAGTACTATACTATGTACGACAGTTTGAAAAGGCAATCCGAAAGATCAGAGTCGATCCAGATTGTGCAAAAGATCATTGGCAATGGGATGGGGCCACAAATGGAGGATTCGAGCACAGATGGTTGTACGAGCTTCTGCGAGAGGTGCACCCTAAGAATGTGGAGTTTATATGGGCTAAGAATACGGCCAAGAAGATGCAATATTGTATGTATAAAGTACTGGTGTCTGGACGACTTCTAACCTTGGATAGGTTACAGAGATTCAGGGTGACGTTGAGTAGCATACAATGTGTCTTATGCCAACAATACAACGAGAGTAGCCAACATTTATTTCTATAGTGCCCTGTATCGAGTTGTATATGGGATCACCAAAGGGAGAAATATTGGGACTCGCGATAGAGGATGAGTGGAAAATTACAAGTATTGTTGGAGAGATCACGCGGGGAAGACAGCGAGGTCGAGAATGGTATATGGAAGCCAGAGTCAGGATTGCATCGACGGTTTGGCATATATGGAAGGAACGAAATAATCGTATTTTTGAGGGTCGAAGTATTTCATATATTGATATTATACACAATATAGAGAGTGATGTTACTATGTTGAATGTACGATGACTCTAAACATGAGGTTATTCTAATATAATTAACTTCTTCATATATATATATATATATATATATATATATATATATATATATATATATATATATAGGCACGGATCAAAAAGTTCCATCAAAGTCCCATTCCTCCTGCACCATCAAATCGGGTCGCTCAATCCATCTGTAGAGGACGACGAGGCTCCCGTGAGGCTCTACGGGCGAGACTCCCAATCCAGACCCTATATATTTGAACGATTAATTGCAACTTGATATCTTCAACAGTTCTTATTTACAACTTGCTGTCTCGACCCCCGGCTGCACCACTACCCCCTTCTCTCTACGTGGTGTCGCCGTGTCGGCTGGCGTGCTGAAGATATGGGGGCGGTGGTGCAGTCGGGGACTGAGGGAGTGGAGGGGGGGCGGAGCCAGCCGAGAGAGAGGGGGTGGAAGGATGTCGGCTAGGGAGTGAGTAGGCCGACGAGGGGGTGAGGGTGGGGCAGCGGAGGGAGGCGGAGTTGGGGGCAACTGAGAGAGGAGGGGGAGGATGGAGGGTGTTGGGATTTGGACTTTTACAAGGTGAATTTTAGTCCCACATCGGCTAGAGCAAAGGAGTTGTATCTCTATATATTAGCTTTGCTAGTTTAGAGATGCACATGTGGTGTGGAGGTGCACATGGGTGTGCCATGTGGGGTTATTTTTCTAATGGGAAAAAGGCTAAATCAACAATAGAAAGCATTCATGCTTTTTGCTTTTAGGAAATTTATTTCCATGGGAGCTAAGCCCCGTAGGGGCTTAGCGACTCGGACTCGGACTCGGACTCGGACTCGGACTCATGAGACGTGATGTGGCATTTTATTGGTGCACTTTGCACTTAGCACGTCAGTATCGTCGCTAGGCGCATAGTGCGAATTAGTTGCGCTCGTTGCGCGAGCGACTTGCACTGCCACGTTGCGCGGCCAGGTTGCGCCGGGTGCGTCGGTTGCGCAAGTGGCTCAGCGCATGGAGTGCAAGGAGCGCAGGGTGCGCACAGTTGGCACAACTTGCAGCAGAACGTGCGTTTGTATGTTCTGGGCGGTTGCTACATGTTCGGGGTGATTTTTACCATGTCCCTAACTTTGTGGCAACCGAACAGTTGCTGCAGGGCCTATATAAGTCATCCTCTCTCTCTCAAGGCCAGAAATATACAAGTAATCGAAGCCACCACAGAAAGTTTACGAAGTGGTTTTTAACACAAGTAAACGGAGAATTCAGAAGTGATTTTTTTAAGACAGTTCTGATCGGAATTTGCTTGCAAATTTCAGCAGCCTTAGAGAGAGGAAAGGCGCCGCACCAGTGTTGCTATTGTACGGGAGTCTGTATACGATCCGAGGAGTCAGAAGAGCAGAAGTGTTCCAAAGTTCTTCGACGAACTTGCTGGTTCCTGGAAGCTGTTCGTGTAGGACGAATAAAGCTTTGAGCAATGGTGATCATTCACCCCAGCATGTCATCTTCCAGCTTTCGCCTGTCATTTTCTTCGCTGTTGTGATTACAAAATCTTTTTAGATTCTCGTATATCATATGTTGCTGTGGATTACGAAATCTTTTTAGATTCTCATAATATCAACTAACGAGATTTTTTTAGATCTTCGTTATACTCGTGCAACCTTTCTAGAAGTGTTGCGTTGGAACATTATTTTTACAATTGTTTCATCTTCTCAGTTTTCTATCGAAAAATTGTGCCCCGGCAATAACAATCTCAAAGCTTTATTGCTACGATGGAAAACGTTAATGCTTTACTCCTCAATACTGACTTTTGTAAGTTAGAAAAGTTTGATGGAGAGCATTATCAAGTCTGGAAGAGGAAGGTTTATCTCACTCTTCAACTCAGAGACGTTGATCACGTGCTTCTTGAAGAGGAACCTACCGTTCAAGATACTGGGTCTGCTGCCGTAATTATTGCGGCTACTAAACTTCAGGCCAAGTGGAGAAGAGAAAATAGCATTTGCAGGCTGCTTATCCTGAATGCTATGGAGGATTCCCTAGCAGAATCCTACAGTAAGAAGACAATTGCCAGAGACATATGGGAGTCTCTGGAGAAACTGTACGAAGAAGACAAAAACAGGAGCAAGATACTTGTGGTTGAAAAATATCACAAATGGCTCTTTGAGGACGAGAAGTCCATGCTGCCACAGGTAAAAGAATTTCTGAAGCTGCGACAGAAGTTGGAAGACGAGGCGATGCCCCTCCCCGACAAGTTTGTTGTTGGAGGGATTGTCTCAAAGCTCCCCGCTGGGTGGAGTATGTTCTATGCAAACATGCATAGGAAGAAGTTTGAGATCAGCCTTGAAGATCTCTTGCAGGAAATCTATGTTGAGGACTAGATGCGGGCTCAACTGAAGGTGGATGCACTGTCCAAGCAATTGGCTAATGCCAATCTGGTTCATACCAAGGAACCAAGGAGAAAGCAGGCGGCTTCCCACAGCAAGAAGGAGGACCCTAACAATCTGAACGTGAACGGGACTTCCTTCAAGCGAAAGAAGGCAAAGTCTCAGATGCCTTGTTTCAAGTGTGGCAAGAAGGACCACTTCAAGAATGAATACAAAGCAAAGACCAAGCAATCAGAGCAATGAGAGCCTAGTAAGGTATCTATGATCACTGACGTTGTTGCTATGATTGCACAGGTTGATGCGGTAAGGACTGACTCTGACTGGTGAGTAGACACTGGAGCCTCCTGCCATGTCTGCTCCAGTAAGGAGTAGTTCACCACCTACACACCTACTTCTGAAGTGGTTATGATGGTGAACCAGGCACAAGCTGAAGTGCTCGGGATCGGGACGGTAGTGTTGAAGCTGACTTCGGGGAAGACTCTGACACTTCAAGACATAAAGCACGTACCTGCTATCGCCAAGAACCTGATCTCAGGATGCCTACTCTGTAACGCAGGCCTCAGGATGGACATTAATGCTGGCCAGATGGTGATGTCTATCAAGGGAACATATTTCGGGAAAGCTTTTTATACCGAAGGAATGTTCAAAATTTAGCTTGTAAATCTGTCCAATATAATTAATGTGATTAATGAAATCACTCCTTCTGCTTATACTCTTGAGTTGTGGTATAATAGGCTAGGACATGTTCATTGTAAACGAATAAACATAATGTCTAGTCTAGGACTTATCTCCAAGTGTGGGGGTAAGGTAGAGAAATGTGAAGTTTGTGCTTAAACAAAGATCACAAGGAAACCCTTTCCTCGGGTTAATCGAAGTACAGATCTTCTGGAGTTGGTATACTCCGATATCTGTGACTTCAAACAGTTCTCTACAAAGGCCGGGATGAAGTATTTTATAACCTTCATCGATGACTTCTCAAAGTATATGTTCGTCTACCTGCTAAAGGCTAAAGACGAAGCATTCGAGAAGTTCAAGGAGTTCAGAGCCGAAGCTGAGCGGCAGACTGGACAACAACTCAAAAGAATAAGGAGTGATCGAGGTGGGGAGTACAGGTCTCATGAATTCGCATCGTTCTGCAAAGAATATGGAATTGTCAATGAGACTACGGCTCCGTACTCTCCTCAATCAAACGGAGTAGCAAAGAGGAAGAACAGAACATTAACAGAAATGATTAACTAAATGTTGTTGACTGCTGGCCTTCCTAAGTGCTACTGGGGAGAAGCTGCATTGATGGCCACTTTTATTCTAAATAGAGTACCTTATGCAACTTCAGACGTTACTCCTCTTGAACTCTGGTTCAAGGTCAGAGCTAACTTGAATGTCATTCGAGTGTGGGGGTGTTTGGCATATGTCAAGCTTCCAGATCTGAAGATTCAGAAGCTTGGGACAAGGACTACTAAGATGATCTTCTTGGGGTATGCCGAGAAGAGTGATGCTCGGAGATTTCTTGATATTGAGTCAAATCATATCATTGAATCTCACGACGCAGAATATTTTGAAGACAAATTTGTAAGGCACAAGAATATTGTTCTTGCGGATGTTCCGGAGAATAATGAGGGTGCGCAGGTCTTTAATGAAGATGTGGTCCAAGAAGATATTGTTGTTGAAACGATGGTTGAACCAGATCTCGCTGAGCCATCAACAAAGCGAGTGAGGAGGCCGAAGGACTTCGGAAGTGACTTTGTCACCTATCATGTGGAAGCAGATCCGCTTACCTATGATGAGGCGATGAAGACCAGAGACGCAATTTTCTGGAAGGAGGCGATTGACAATAAAATTGATTCCATCACCTCAAATAGCACTTGGGTGTTGGTTGATCTTCCTGAAGGAGCAAAACCCATCGGATGCAAATGGATCTTCAAGAAGAAGATGAAAGCAGACGGAACTATTGACAAGTTCAAGGCTAGGCTAGTAGCCAAGGGGTTTTCTCAGAAGCAGGGAATCGACTACTTTTACACGTATGCTCCAGTAGCCCGGATGACTACCATCAGAATGTTGATTGCTCTCGCAGCGATACATAAAATGGTAATACATCAGATGGATGTGAAAACGACTTTCCTAAATGGTGAGCTGACCGAAGAGATTTATATGCAACAACCAGAGGGATTTATCGTCAAGGGTCTTGAAGACAAAGTCTGCAAGTTGGTGAAATCTTTGTACGGTCTTAAATATGCTCCCAAGCTGTGGCATAAGAAATTTGACAAAGTTATAAGGTCAAATGGCTACATGGTCAGCGAGACGGACAAGTGTGTTTACACGAAGTTCGCTGATGGAAGAGGTGTGATCGTTTGTCTGTACGTGGACGACATGCTTATCCTAGGAACGGATATGGGTTGTGTCACAGAGACAAAGAAATTCATTTCGAGCAAATTCAGTATGAAGGACTTGGGGAAAGCTGATGTGATCTTAGGGATCAAGATCATCCGGACAGACACTGGACTAGCGCTGTCACAGTCTCATTATATTGAGAAAATGATCACTCGTTATGGGTATCGGGATCTTCCAGGGATCGATACGCCGTACAGGTGTGATCTGAAGCTGAAGCCTAATTCAGGGGAAAGCGTCAGGTAGCTGGAGTATGCAAGCGTAATCGGAAGTTTGATGTATGCTACTACTGCCACAAGGCCTGACATAGCTTTCGTCGTGGGAATGCTGAGTCGTTTTACGAGTAACCCAGGTGTTGAACACTGGAAAGCTGTGAAACGGGTTATGAGATATCTCAAGAAGACTCAGACATATGCACTGTACTACAGCGGAGATCCGTCGGTAGTAGAAGGCTTCAGTGATGCCAGCTGGTGCTCAGAGGTGGAGAGCGAGAGGTCCACAGGTGGATTCATTTTCACAATGGGTGGAGCTGCTATATCGTGGAAGTCGAAGAAGCAGACTATGCTCTCGCGGTCATCCATGGAATCTGAGTTCTTTGCACTTGATACCGCAGCCGAGGAAGCAGAATGGCTTCGGGAGCTCATGTATGATCTTCCAGTGGTTGGGGCGCAAATACCGGCAATACCGATATACTGCGACAACCAGGCGACTGCGGTAGTGGCATCAAATGACCTCTTCAATGGAAAGAAGAGGACTGTGCGGTTGAAGCACAAGACAGTACACGATCTTATCAAGAGAGGTGTTATTGCAGTGATTGATGTTCGGAGTCAGGAGAACCTGGCGGATCCGTTCACCAAGGGCCTCAAGCGCCAGCTGGTCGATGACACAGCTTGTAAAATGGGCTTGAAGGCATTCTGATATTGTATTATTGTATTCCTACCATAAAGTTTTATGCTAATAGTTCAAAGAGAAATCTACTAGGCATCTAGCTTTTGGTTCAAGGGAGGACCACTAATCGGAAAAATATCAAGAACGGTGGGTACATGTTCTATTGGGCATGGAGAGGTTACGGACCTATAACCACTGTTGTCTACTGTTGTTTTCTGCGAAAAACGTTCCTGTGGGAAGGTTGGCTTAATTTCCTTAATGAGTTCTCAGGCAGAGTGAATGCCTGGTGTGCTTTACAGGAAGCACGGTAGAGCAGCACTACAAGGAGTGAAACTCCATGCTACAGTAGGGTGACTCCACAATAAGGTTCCTATATGTGGGGTGCTGCCCAAGAATAGGATAAAGTCTCGGCTTTGCAGGCCAAGTCACAGTGGCGTAGCACCGCAAATAGGCAGTTGGCCTAATGCTGTATGTTAAAATAAAGAGGGGTGTAGTCAGCACTACAAAGAGGAGGAGTTCCTCATGTTACAGTGGCACGACACCACGATGAGGTACCCGGTTAGGGATAAAGCCTGGGCCTTGCAAGCCATGTCGTTGCGGCGTAACACCGCAAGGGAGCCTAAGGCTTCATACTGGGTAGTTTGGCACTACAAAGAGGCGGTTGCCTCATGCTACAGTAGTATGACACTACGATAAGGTTCCCGATACGGGGTAAGGCCTCGGCTTTAAGCCATGTCATAGCGACGTAACACCGCAAGGGAAGCGCAAAGCGCTTCATGCCATGTCTCTTTATAATGAACTCACCTATAGTGTATGGACAAAGAGATATCAGGCTGTCTCTTGAGGGTAAACTTGTAGACACCCAAAATTATACACTGAAACCAGGCTGGCACAGGACCTTTAATGTGTAGCCAGAAGCACATGTAACTACATTATGTGAGTGGAAAGAATTTCAGCTACGATGCAGAATTCAAGGCTTAGTCCATTCTTGTATTATAGTATGTTGTTTGAACCATGCGGGAAGATTCAAGTCGTCAGCGATATCTCTCCTAATGCATGATGGATAGTTACTGTGGGGAACACTTATACTCATATATAGAGATATGTGGGGGATTATTGGGTTTTGGTCTTTTACAAGGTGAATTTTAGTCCCCACATCGGCTAGACCAAAGGAGTTGTATCTCTATATATTTGCTTTGCTAGTTTAGAGATGCACATGTGGTGTGGAGGTGCACATGGGTGTGCCATGTGGGGTTATTTTTCTAACGAAAAAAGGCTAAATCAACAATAGAAAGCATTCATGCTTTTTGTTCTTAGAAAATTTATTTCCATAGGAGCTAAGCCCCGTAGGGGCTTAGCAACTCGGATTCGGACTCGGGCTCATGGGCTCATGAGGCGTGATGTGGCATTTTGTTGGCGCACTTTGCACTTAGCACGTCAGCATCGTCGCTAGGCGCATAGTGCGCTTTAGTTGCGCTCGTTGCGCGAGCCACTTGCGCTGCCACATTGTGCACCACAGTTTGCGCGGCCAGGGCGCGTGCCAGGTTGCGCACAGGTTGCGCCGGGTGCGTCGGTTGTGCACGTTGCACAAGTTGCGCGCGTGGCGCACGTTGCGCGAGTGGCGTAAGGTGGCACAGGTCGCGCAGTGGCGCAGTACGCGCAGGTTGGCGCAAGTGGCTCAGTGCGCGGAGTGCAAGGAGCGCAGGGTGCGCGCAGTTGGCGCAACTTGCAGCAGAACGTGCGTTTACATGTTCTGGACGGTTGCTACATGTTCGTGGTGGTTTTTACCACGTCCCTAACTTTGTGGCAACCGAACAGTTGCTGCAGGGCCTATATAAGGCATCCTCTCTCTCTCAAGGCCAGAAATATACAAGTAATCGAAGCCACCACAGAAAGTTTACGAAGTTTTTTTTAACACAAGTAAGCAGAGAATTCAGAAGTGTTTTTTTAACACAGTTCTGATTGGAATTTGCTTGCGAATTCCAACAGCCTTAGGAGAGAGGAAATGTGCCGCACCAGCGTTACTATTGCACGGGAGTTCGTGTACGATCCGAGGAGTCAGAAGAGCAGAAGTGTTCCAAAGTTCTCCGACGAACTTGCTGGTTCCTGGAAGCTGTTCGTGTAGGGCGAATAAAGCTTTGAGCAACGGTGATCATTCACCCCAGCAGACCATCTTCCATCTTTCGTCTGTCATCTTCTTCGCTGCTGTGATTACGAAATCTTTTTAGATTCTCGTATGTCATATGTTGCTGTGGATTACGAAATCTTTTTAGATTCTCGTAATATCAACTAACGAGATTTTTTTAGATCTTCGTTATACTCGCGCAACCTTTCTAGAAGTGTTGCGTTGGAACATTGTTTTTATAATTCTTTCATCTTCTCAGTTTTCCATCGAAAAATTGTACCCCGGCAATAACAGAGGGTTAGAAAGACAGGAATAATTTTGTTATTTTGAAAATTTTGGATATCAATGTGAAAATATTAAATAATAGATAGTATCAAGTTGTCTAGTAAATTTTTTTAGGGTATCAAGTTTAAAAATAGAATAGTTAGGGTACAATTAATCATATGTAAACATTTAGTTTACCGCTGTTTTGCTTGTGAGTGGGTCATATCCCGCGCCACCTGAGGCGAAGCAGACGCCAGTAAGGAGGTCTTCATTGCTCAATTTTGTGAATAAGTAGGGTGGTAGTGTCTCCTTTATCCCCAGAAGCGAAGCTGAAATTGAGTAGTAGTCCATCAGAAGGGACTGGAAAGAGGGCTTGATTTATAAGAATAGAACTAAAATTTGGTCAATAGTCTTACATATCCTTTCACATTCCTATAAATAATAATATTTTTTATAGTAAGTTTTCGAAAAAATTATACTTTTGGTCATCTAATGTTTGCCTCACCAAAGTTTTAGTTACTCAAAGATATTTTTCAAAAAATTAATCACTGAATGTTTGGCCGTCCAAAAAATGGTCACTTTGTTAAATTAATGTTTATTTTATTAACATTTTTTGTTGACATGGCATGTCATGTGCCATGTCAGTCATTAAGTATGACGTGGCACATTCACGTAGGCTACTTTTGAATTTTATTTTTCAAAAAATTCGCTTGAGTATTAAGTTTTTTTTTAAAAAAATAAAAAAAATAAAATACCATGTCATAAACTTTGAAACATGGCACATAACTTAATATCCAAACGAATTTTTTTGTAAAATAAAAACCAAAAAATAATCCACGTAGATGTGTCATACTTAACGACTGACATGGCACATAACATGCCATATTAACAAAAATCGTTAATAAAATAAACAACAATTTAACAGAGTGACCATTTTTTTGGAAGACCAAACATTCAGTGACTAAATTTTTGAAAAATATCTTTGAGTGACTAAAACTTTGGTCAGACAAGCATTCAGTGACCAGAAGTATAGTTTTCCCGTAAGATATCCAATAGTGGAGTATATATAATTATAAGTAATCCATGATAGATAAGATAATAAAAATAGAACCAAAAAACGGATCGAATAAGAGATTCTATTCGGTTTGAAATTTGTTTGATCCAGTTTTGATTTTGACAAGACTAAAACTTTTTGTTCTATTCGGTTTTGGATTTCGTTTTCGGTCCAAAATTGAAAACCAAATAAAATTTATACAATTATGTAGATATCCTCAATTTTATGCATATTTTGTGATTAAAAATATGTATATTTTAAAAACAACAATTTCATGTACATATTTTGAAGCCCAACTTCGATAATTTAACAACTAGTCGAACTTTGGAGGTTACTTTAAAATACAACAAATATGTGTATAAAAATTATAATTTTAATATAGTTTGATCACGGTCCCTACTTTAAACACGTCCCATTGAGCAATAGAAATATTCTCACCGAACAAATCGAATAAACCGAATTGATTGCTCGGTTCGATTTTAGTTTTGGCTAATTCTTTTTGATTTTTATCAGAATTTCAGTTTATTCGGCTTTGACTACTTTGGTTCGATTAAAATCAAATAAACCAAATGTTGACCCCGAATTACATATCGTTACATATTCCTATAAGTAATTGTATTTTTGATAGTTTTTAATGGTTTTCACAACCAGAAGCGAAAGTAGGACATTATGTCATTATGTGATCAATAATGAGAAAGGACGGGACAGACAATATAAAGTAAGAGTCTAAACTACAAATTATTAGATTCTAACTTATAAATTTTTAAGTATTTAGAGGTTAAAGTATAAATTATCATAAATTGAAGGATAATAATCTTTTTTTTGGGAGGAGTCAGCTAACCCTACCCTCCTCCATGATTTCACTGTTCATAATTGTTATTCCCAAAACTGATCTTAGATGGAAGAACGTGAGTGGACATAGTGATTCTCAGGAACGAATTTTCGTCAAACTCTATGTAAGAGGAACTTCAGAGGTTTTATAGCAAAGAATTTGCAACTCTAAAGGTCCTTAAGTCTCTGTCTCGAAGACGAAGGAAAAAGAAGATCCAACTTTACTGGGGTGATAAGGATCACCGTTGCTCAAATCAAGATTCGTCCTATGCGATCTGCTCCCAGGAACCAGCAAGTTCGAATGAAAACTTCTGGAACGCTCGCTGTCACTTCCTGACTGAACTTGCAGACCTCCTTGTACTCCAATGGCAGCGGCCTCTCGACTCCGTTCGTCTCTGATTTTCTGAGTAAGTCGTCAAAGGAGACACGTAGAGGATATTTACAGAGTTGGGCTGAAACCCTAACTCTAATCCTGGCCGTACACTGACTGCGAAAATATAGGAACGAATTAAGGAAAGATTTAACTGAATCAAATTCAAATCTCACAAAAATCGGATATGTAATTTGACTCAATTTTTCTATAACCGTCTGAATCTTCCAATCAATGCCAACAGCAGCACCGGTGCGCGAACACACTAGCGTGCATACGCACATGCACGGGATGCACTGGCACGCAGACGCACTGGCACGCGAGCGCACGCAGCTACGAAGAA
Source organism: Iris pallida (assembly GCA_029216955.1). Lineage (NCBI taxonomy): Eukaryota > Viridiplantae > Streptophyta > Magnoliopsida > Asparagales > Iridaceae > Iris > Iris pallida. Next base: position 3,465,829 of record JANAVB010040817.1, on the reverse strand, counting down.
CCGCGCCTATGCTGCGCGCCTGCACCCGCGACAACACACGCGCCTGCACCCGTGCCATCTCATGCGCCTATGCCTGCGCGCCTGCACACGCGACAACACTCATGCCTAGACCCGCTCCTGCACATATGCCTACACCCGCTGCCTGCACCTGTGCCCCTCGCCCAAGCGTCGATCCCATACGCCTAGCGCATGCGACTCGCGCATAAGACGAGCGCACGAGTGCAACAACAGTGCACAAAGTGCCATGCACCAATACTGACGTGCTAAGTGCAAAGTGCGCCAACAAAATGCCACTTTATGCCCTTGAGTCCGAGTCCGAGTCGCTAAGCCCTTTCGAGGCTTAGCTCCAAAGGAAATAATCCTATGAGCATGACAAAAAGTATAAATACTTTCTTTGTGGAGTTAGCCTTCTTTCCACTAGAAATACACCCCCATATGGCATCCATGTGCCTCTTCATACCTCATGCATCTCTCAACGCAAGCAAAGCTTTTTATAAAGATACAATCCATTTGGCCTAGGCAATATGGGACTATTCTTTCTAGTCTGTAAGGTAAAATACCAACAATTCCCCACATATCTCTAGAGCGTTTCCCACAGTGATTGTCCATCATGCATTAGGATAGATGTCGCCTCGACTTAAATCTTTCCGTATGGGTTAAATATGTAATGACCCGCTCCGCCCTAGCGGAACGCCGATTCAAACGGCAAGTGTAACGACTCAAACGAGCCGTCGACTCGAAGAGTTGCGTCGACCCGATGAAGTATCGATGCGAATCGATGCAAGGCTTACATTGGCCCGTCAAGATGAATCCAGACTTAGACTATCAAAGGCGCGCTCGGAGTATCGCTCGGCCGATGCAAACATCGCTAAGGTAGGTGGCTCCGATGAACCAGTCTTTGCTTAGCCTAGACACATAACAATACGGACACTATCACTGAAGTCGCTAGGCGATAACACCCCGCATGCTAATAAATGACCCAACGTACCTAGCTAAGGGAATAATTCCATCTTGTATGCTTGTATAGAATATGGAAAAGAACATGGAAAATACGAGAACTCTCGCACAGCGCTCCACGCTCGTGCTAAGGCACAAGCTTGCGTTCAAGTCCCTTATGCGTTCAACAATGAAACAATGAATGGGTTACAATAATAAAATGGAAAGACTATCAATATAGTCGTTCCGAGTAGAGTATAGCAACATTGAAAGGCTATGGGACCGATGGGTCGCCAAGGCGACTCCCCCACAAGGAGTTGCGTAATGTATGAATGAAAGAGTAAACGAATAAGTGAATGAATGAATCAACGAATGAATGAACAAGTGAAAGAAAGAATGAATAAAAGATAAGAAGGATGGAAATGGTTAGCGACAGGTATGATGGGCATGTGCAACGGGGCTCGCTACCCGCGCTGCACGGACGCCAACCTGGTCGATAACGCATTAAGGCTAAGGGTTAGCCTACGGCTCAGAGACAGCCGTTAAGTTAAAAAGACAAGTTAATACGAAATGGTCGTGGACAAACGGCACGGGCGAGGGGTGGCAATGCCGTGACCGTGAAGAAAAAGGGATTCCGTGGCATGATCAAAGGGGGGATATGCCGGCCTAGGCGGAATCAAAAAGGGGCTTACGGGCTAACTTGGGGGGGGGGGGGGCTTGGCCACCCAGGAGACGTAAGTGCGGGGTAATTTCAAAAGACTATCAGATGTGAACCAGCCGCACACAGTGATAGGTGAGCAATTACCAAAGGAAGAATATGTTCAAATTGGCTTGTGATGCCAGCGACCGATGCATGTAGATTAAGTGGACTTTGCTGGTGGCGATCCACGTGCAAGTCCTTGCATTGAAATCAAAGTAGTCTAAGTTAATCTGAACAAAGCACCTTCTGAAAATGGCTTGAAATGTATCATACTAAATGATAATGAATTAGAGGACACACCTACGACGCGCTAGAACCTGAGGCAGGGACACGCCCTTGATATTGAAAGTTTAAATGAGGCACGTTATGTTATTACATATGAATTGTTGACTAACTTGGTTTACTTTGGACAGGAAAGGCCGGACGATAAGTATGGGTAAGTCATGCATGTATTTCCATGCAACACTTGAAATTGGCAACACGAGATAGGCTATGAAATATGCCATAAAACTGATCCTAAGGCAAGAATAGAAAGACAATGAATGATAGAGATGCACAAAAGTAAATGGAACGTATTTGGTAATGATAGCATTGTGGGCGAGCTAGCCTCCCCACCAGTACATAATAATGTACTGATAACCCCACAGTCTGTTTGCAGGAAGCAGGAAATGTCGGCGGGTGTGGAGCTTCCCTCGAACGTACTAAGGCGCGGAGCTATCTCTCGAGCCTTGGAGCGTTGCAAGGAGCTGGAGCACCATATACATGACATAATGTATTGGAACATCGCCATAAATCATTCTATCTTGTAAGCCACTTGGCACGTCTTTTATGTTTCAGAGAGAGAGAGAGAGAGCTTGAGCGACTTGTAAACTCGGCCTAGCGCCGCTTGTAAACTTCTTGAAAATCAATAAAGAGTTTGAATTCACTTCAATTTTGTGTTCGTTTACTTTTTGCTGCAAATGGGGACACTCTGTGCGACTCTGCGGCCTAGCTCAAATCGGCCGTTTCTGGACTTGGCCTTGCACGGGCGCAACCTAGGCCCGTATGGCATCACGCCTTAGCGAGGACGATCACTCCTACGGGAGCGGGGCGTGACAAATTGGTATCAGAGCACGGCTTCACGTCCTTGGACTTCATTTCGATTCTCTCAGTTTTGAAAGCTCGGTTGGAAACAAAAGAAGTGTACGCTCTCTCTCGTTGTGCCTTGGGATGTTCCATACAATAAGTCTAATATTTTCAAAAGCTCGTACAAGTACTCGGTTGAACGGGATCGATAGGCGAAGGCCTTTGTGCCGAACGATGTTAAACATGACTCGATAGAGAACACATGCTAAGTTAGTAAGTCACGTGCATGCCCAAATAGTCCTACGTCGACATTAGCAAGTGAGCGTGTAAACTTGAATATAGCCCGCACGGGATGGTTATACGGCACAACTTAGTCCGCGTGTCGCACACCTCGACTTTTTGGTGCAATCGAGTTGCGAGCGATATCAAGTACCGCTCGGTCGGGAACAAAGCTACACTTAGAGTGTATATCGATAGGAACGCTATCGAGTTCACGCTTAGGCGTGCACGAAAGATTGATTTAGATTTTGAGGAACGGACGAACGCACGATTGAACATATCGAGTGGGAATCGAATGGTCTCTTGATGAATTATAGAATGGCTTGAACCCGAGTGGTGTATGTGATAGCTTCGAAGAAGGATAAGAGTGAGTGTCGACGACTAGTCGAGTGGCTCGAACCCTGAGTGGTGTATGGACGTTATCGAAATTGTTCGAACGAGACTACAAGATATACGGATAGAACGGATATGTCGGCGAGGTGATACGATCGCGCAAAGCCTTAGAACGCGTCACGCTTAGTTGATCGTGACTTCGAATGTCCCGAACGAGATGTCGTTCGGACAACTTGTGAATAGGCAACGCATGTTAGAAAACGATTCGGAACGATGAATAAAAGTGAATGGTCTTGATCGAGGAAACTTAGAGGATCGCGCGTACGAATTGGGATTGATTCAAATGAAATGTGACTTGAGTTTGCGATCGAACTTGATCTTAAATATCGAAGAAATTGTGGATTATCCAACTCGGACAATAGCATCAGTCGCACGACTCGAAATTGGTTGCAAAGGAAGATCGTCAGGTTACGCATATCGTCGATGGTATTGAGGCGTATCAAAGATCGATATGCTATAACTCGGGGGCACTCTGACTCGGCAAATGACGGTCGTGAAAATGTTATTGTTCTGTTGGACGCTATACTTGAAATGTTAAAAATGTGTCGAGGAAAAGATAGATTTGGCTCGAGAATTTTCTAGTTGAACGAAATATAAATGGACTATCGATCTTGGCTTGGATAGAAAATGAAATGCTTGGATTTGCTTCGTTGACAACCACAACATTGACGTTCTTGTCTTATGCGAGCGCAACTCCAGCCTCGCACATGCGTCGTGCCGGATTAGGACGATGACTCCGCGTGAGCGCCGATATGGTGATTCATACGACGGGAGTGATTGAACTTGGATGGCATGGCAATTTGATTGCTTCGACTTGTGGTTTAACGCGAAGGTGGACTCGGGAATGAATTTGTGTGCTTGACGATTGAAATTGAGGATTGTGTAGGTCCAATCTGCGTATCGAGAACGAATTAGTCTAGACGCAAGCAAGAGTTACGCCCCGATGAGAATGATTATTCTGCGAAAGCGTTGCATGGTGATTCATGAACCACCATGGATAATCGGACTCGCGTGAGATTGGGACGAAATGTATTGTCGAGCTGGATGACCTCGTGATCGAATACATGAATTGGTTAGAACTGGTGATTGAACAGAATTGAATATGTGCGACGTAAGTCTTGATGCGAATTAGGTGATCGTGCTCGATGTTTAGAAATTTGAGTAAAACAAACTTGGGTAGAAACTCCCGTACAAGCGAACAAATGGTTTGACCATAGGAATTGGGGCGAGCGTCGTGCAACAGCCTTGCACGATGAGCAACGGTCTTGACGTGTAACTATGACCTGGTGAGCTGACCTAGCGGATAGGCGGACGACCCTATGCCGAGTGATTGAACCTGTGCGATGATTTACAGTATCGTCTGGACGGACGATAGACTTGGGCAACAAGACTTAGAGTAGGACGGGGAACAGGGAGTGTGCGTGAGCGACGATGAGATTGGCCCCAAACGAAGGGAATGATAGGAATAAATGACGCGCAAGTAAAGTTGGGATAATAAATTGAATCATTGATTGGAAGACGTACTCGATGACAGTGCAATGTTTGGTCTCGAATTGGATGGGAATTTCTTAGACTTGGTCGGCTCCGCTAAGAAGAAATCGTTTTGATTTCATTGACAAGAGCGCTTGAGAAGCGAATCGAATAATCTCGAGGACCGAGATAACGATATGTGATACACACATGAGTTTGGTTTTAAATCGAAGTTAGCAAAACGATCGGCAAATCGAAACTATCACGAGTAGCTTGTCCGACTTCGCTAGTCGCTAAGCTTGGTTGAAATGTACGTATTCGGGGGACGCCTTGAATACGTGCACGATCCAAACTCAGCGATATGATGAACTCGAATGCAGCTGCAAGTGGGTGTTGCGATGCGCATGAACGAATGAGTGAGTTAGCCTCAACCTACGACTCTTGTATTTGACGAATTACAACGCACCCTGTGCGACCGTTTCAATCCCATGATACGTCGAAATAGCAACCAAGTCGAAGAAACACCTGAATTAAATAAGTGTCATCAACTCTAAAATGAATGAAAAGTTATCCAATAAAGATCGACCAAACGTATGCGACACGAAACTTAGAAAGGTACCGAGCATGGTTCGATGCCATCGAACGATAGAGCCGTTCGATAGAATTGTCTATAAAACACGATGACATGAGTTAAGGAATGGTAGGCTGACCTGCACTCAGGAAGTCTCGAGGACGAGACTTGTTTTGCGTGGTGTATTATGTAATAACCCGCTCCGCCCTAGCGGAACGCCGATTCAAACGGCAAGTGTAACGACTCAAACGAGCCGTCGACTCGAAGAGTTGCATCGACCCGATGAAGTATCGATGCGAATCGATGCAAGGCTTACATTGGCCTGTCAAGATGAATCCAGACTTAGACTATCAAAGGCGCGCTCGGAGTATCGCTCGGCCGATGCAAACATCGCTAAGGTGGGTGGCTCCGATGAATCCGTCTTTGCTTAGCCTAGACACATAACAATACGGACACTATCACTGAAGTCGCTAGGCGATAACACCCCACATGCTAATAAATGACCCAACGCACCTAGCTAAGGGAATAATCCTATCTTGTATACTTGTATAGAATATGGAAAAGAACATGAAAAATACGAAAACTCTCGCACAGCGCTCCACGTTCGTGCTAAGGCACAAGCTTGCGTTCAAGTCCCTTATGCGTTCAACAATAAAACAATGAATGGGTTACAACAATGAAATGGGAAGACTATCAATATAGTCGTTCCGAGTAGAGTATAGCAACATTGAAAGGCTATGGGACCGATGGGTCGCCAAGGCGACTCCCCCATAAGGAGTTGCGTAATGTATGAATGAAAGAGTAAACGAATAAGTGAATGAATGAATCAACGAATAAATGAACAAGTAAAAGAAAGAATGAATAAAAGATAAGAAGGATGGAAATGGTTAGCGACAGGTATGACGGGCACGTACAACGGGGCTCGCTACCCACGCTGCACGGACGCCAACCTGGTCGATAACGTATTAAGGCTAAGGGTTAGCCTACTGCTCAGAGACAGCCGTTAAGTTAAAAAGACAAGTTAATAGGAAATGGTCGTGGACAAACGGCACGGGCGAGGGGTGGCGATGCCGTGACCGTGAAAAAAAAGGGATTCCGCGGCATGATCAAAGGGGAGATATGCCAGCCTAGGCGGAATCAAAAAGGGGCTTACGAGCTAACTGGGGGGGGGGAGGGCTTGGCCACCCAGGAGACGTAAGTGCGGGGTAATTTCAAAATACTATCAGATGTGAACCAGCCGCACACAGTGATAGGTGAGAAATTACCAAGGGGAGAATATGTCCAAATTGGCTTGTGATGCCAGCGACCGATGCATGTAGATTAAGTAGGCTTTGCTGGTGGCGATCCACGTGCAAGTCCTTGTATTGAAATCAAAGTAGTCTAAGTTAATCTGAACAAAGCACCTTCTGAAAATGGCTTGAAATGTATCATACTAAATGATAATGAATTAGAGGACACACCTACGACGCGCTAGAACCTGAGGCAGGGATACGCCCTTGATATTAAAAGTTTACATGAGGCACGTTATGTTATTACATATGAATTGTTGACTAACTTGGTTTACTTTGGACAGGGAAGGCCGGACGGTAAGTACGGGTAAGTCATGCATGTATTTCCATGCGACACTTGAAATTGGCAACACAAGATAGGCTATGAAATATGCCGTGAAACTGATCCTAAGGCAAGAATAGAAAGACAATGAATGATAGAGATGCACAAAAGTAAATGGAACATGTTTGGTAATGATAGCATTGTGGGCGAGCTAGCCTCTCCACCAGTGCATAACAATGTACTGATAACCCCACAGTCTACTTGCAGGAATCAGGAAACATCGGCGGGTGCGGAGCTTCCCTCGAACGTGCTAAGGCACGGAGCTATCTCTCGAGCCTTGGAGCGTTGCAAGGAGCTGGAGCACCATATACAGGACATAATGTATTGGAACATCGCCATGAATCATTCCATCTTGTAAGCCACTTGGCACGCCTTTTATGTTTCAGAGAGAGAGAGCTTGAGCGACTTGTAAACTCGGCCTAGCGCCTCTTGTAAACTTCTTGAAAATCAATAAAGAGTTTGAATTCACTTCAATTTTGTGTTCGTTTACTTTCCGCTGCAAATGGGGACACTCTGTGCGACTCTGCGGCCTAGCTCAAATCGGCCGTTTCTGGACTTGGCCTTGCACGGGCGCAACCTAGGCCCGTACGGTATCACGCCTTAGCGAGGACGATCGCTCCTACGGGAGCGGGGCGTGACAAAATAACAGCTTGATACAAGAATGGACTATGCCTTGAATTTTGTACCATAACTGCAATTTTTTCCACGCACATAATGACATCAACTATGCTTATGGCTGCACATTAAAGGCCTTGTGCCAGCCTAGTTTCGGTGTATGTATCTTGGGTGTCTACACGATTTTTCTTAAGAGATGGCCTACATCTCTATCCATACATTCTAGGTGAGTTCTTTTAAAGAGTCTTTGGCATGAAGCTTTTTGCTTCCTTGCGGTGCTACGCCATTATGACATGGACCAAAGCCGAGGCTATCATACTGTGGGTTCATACCACTATAGCATGAGGTCTATCCTCTTTGTAGTGCCAAACTATCCAGCATGAAGCCTTTTCCTCCTTTGTGGTGTTACGCTGCCGTGACATGGCTCGCGAAGTCAAGGCTTTACCCTTTCTAGGTACCTCATGTGGTGTCACCCACTATAATATGAGGCCCAACCTCTTTGTAGTGCTGCCTACCACTCTTTATTATATAATATTAGGCCTGTGTGGTGCTACGCCGCTATGACTTGGCCCGAAGCCGAAGCTTTACCTTCACTAGGTACCTCATGTGGAGTCACCCAATTATAGCATAGAGTACTACACTTCTTTGTAGTATTGTGCTACTCGTGCTTCCTGTAAAGCATGCCGGACATTCCAAATGCTCGAGAACTCATTAAGGCTTCCAAGCCATTCTCTCATAGGACTTTGTTCAATACAAAGAAAAAACAGTAGACCACACTGGTTCTAGGTTTATAACCCCACAGTAGTCCAAAAGGATTGCCTACTTCCAATATTTTAGATTCAAAATCTCACAATTTCCTAAAGTACTGCCCACTAACAGTGGTTCTAGGTCTATGACCCCGTAATATCCAAAGAATTGCCCACTGTACCTGATATTCTTCCAGTCAATGATCCTCCTTTGAACTAAAAGCTAGATGCCTAGTAGATTTTTCTTTGAACTAATAGCATAAAACTTTATAGTAGAATTATAAAGATACAATATCAGAGTGTCTTCAAGCCCATTTTACATGCTGTGTCCTCAACCAGCTAGTACTTGAGACCTTTAGTGAACGGATCTGCCAAATTCTCTTGGCTCCGAACATCAACAACGACAATGACTCCTCTTTTAATAAGATCATTTACCGCCCTGTGCCTTAGACGTATAGTCCTCTTTTTTCCATTAAAGAGGTTATTCGATGCTACTGCAGCAGTCGCCTGGTTGTCGTAGTATATCGGTACCGTAGGTATCTATGCACCCACCATTGAAAGATCATACATGAGTTTTCGAAGCCATTCTGCTTCGTCCGCTGCAGCCGCCAGTGCATCAAACTCAGACTCCATAGAAGAGTGTGAGAACATTGTCTGCTTTTTCGACTTCTACGATATAGCAGCTCCACCCATGGAGAATACATATCCTCCTGTGGACCTTTCACTTTCTACCTCTGAGAACCAGCTTGCATCACTGAAGCCTTCTACTACTTTTGGATCTTCGCAGTAGAGCAATGCATACATTTGAGTCGTCTTGAGGTATCTCATAACCCTCTTCACAGCTTTCCAGTGCTCGATACCTGGATTGCTTGTGAACCGACTAAGCATCCCCATGACGAAATCTATGTCAAGTCTTGTGGCAGTAATCGCATACATCAAACTCATGATGATGCTTGAATATTCCAGTTGTCTGATACTTTCCTTTGGATTTGGCTTCAGCTTCTTGTTACACCTATATGGCGTATCGATCCGTAGAAGATCCTGATATCCATAGCATGTGAGCATCTTCTCAATGTAATAAGACTGTGACAATGCCACTCCAGTTTCCATCCTGATGATTTTTATCTCCAGGATAACATCAACTTCCCCTAGGTCATTCATGCTGAACTTAGACGAGAGAAACTTCTTTGTCTCAGTGATACTTGCTAAATATGTACTCAAGATCAGCATGTCGTCCACGTACAGACAAATGACTCCTCTTCCATCAGCAAACTTTGTGTCACACGCTTATCCGTCTCGCTGACCCTGTAGCCATTTGATCTTATAACTTTATCAAACTTTTTATGCCAATCTTGGAAGCTTGATTCAGACCATACAAAGATTTTACCAACATGCAGACTTTGTCTTCGAGACCCTTGACGACGAATCCTTCTGGCTGTTATTTATAAATCTCTTCAGTCAACTCACCATTCAGGAAAGTAGTTTTGACATCCTTCTGATGAATAACTAGCTTGTGAATTGCACTTAGAGCAATCAACATCCTGATGGTCGTCATCCGTGCTACTGGAGCATATGTGCCAAAGTAATCAATCCCCTGCTTTTGAGAAAACCCCTTGACTACCAGCCTAGCCTTGAACTTATCAACAGTTCCGTCGACTTTCATCTTCTTCTTGAAGATCCATTTACATCCGATTGGTTTTGCTCCTTCAGGCAGATCGACCAACACCCATGTGTTGTTGGAGATTATCAAGTCATACTCATCATTAATAGCCTCCTTCCAAAAGACAACATCTCTGGCCTTTATCGCCTCATCATAGGTAAGCGGATCTTCTTCCACATGATAGGTGACGAAATCCTCTCCGAAGTCCTTCTGTCTTCTCACTCGCTTATTCACAGGTTCTACGAGTTCTGGTTCAATCATTATTTCTGCAGCAATAACTTTTTCTCGGACTATATCTTCTAAACGTTCGTTGGAGGCTTGAGCATCCTATGCACTCACACTATTCTTTGGAATATTCACGAGAACAACATTCTCGTGCCTTGCAAATTTATCTTCAAAGAATTCTCCATCGCGAGATTCAATGATATGATTTGATTGGATATCAAGGAACCTCCGTGTATCACTCTTATCAGCATATCCCAGGAATATAGTCTTCGTAGTCCTTGTTCCTAGCTTTTGAATCTTTAAATCCGGAAGCTTCACATACGCCAGATACCCCCACACTCGAATGACATTCAGGTTGGATCTGACCTTGAACCAGAGTTCATGAGGAGTGACTTTCGAAGTTGTATACGGCACTCCGTTCAGTATGAATGTAGCCGTAAGCACAGATTCACCCTAGAAGCAGTTTGGAAGACCCACAGTCAACAGCATCGAATTCATCATCTCTGTTAACGTTATGTTCTTCCTTTCTGCAACACCGTTTGATTGAGGTAAGTACGGAGCAGTCGTCTCGTTGACAATTACATGTTCTCTGTAAAATGATACAAATTCATAGGACCTATACTTTCTCCCTTGACCACTTCAGAGTCTCTTGAGTTGTTGTCCGGTTTGACGCTCGACTTCAGCCTTAAAGTTCTTAAATTTCTCAAACGCTTTATCTTTAGACTTGAGCAGATAAATGAATACGTACTTTGATAAATCGTCGATAAATATAATAAAATACTTCATCCAGGCCTTAGTGGAGAACTGTTTGAAGTCACAGATATCTGAGTAAACTAATTCTAGAAAATTTGTACTTCGGTTTACCCGTTTGAACGATTTTCTTATGATCTTCGTCTGCGCATAAACCTCACACTTCTCCAACTCCTTACCCCTATATTTGGAGATAAGCCCTAGACTAGACATCTTGTTAATTCTTTTACAATGAATATTTTCTAGTCTATTATGTCATAACTCAAGAGAATAATCAGAAATAAAGACTGAATTGATTTTCTCAATAGGAATTACAAGCTGAAGTTTGAACATTCCTTCGGTACCATAAGCCTTTCCGAAGTATATTTCTTTATAAGATATAACCACTTGACCCACGTTAATGTCTATCCTCAAGCCTGTATTATAGAGCAGACTTCCTAAGACCAGGTTCTTGGCTATAGCCGATACATGCTTCACCTCCTGAAGCATCAGCGACTTCCCCGAAGTCAGCTTTAGTACCCCCGTCCCGATCCCCAGAACTTTAGCTTGTGTCTGGTTGGCCACCATAACCTTCTCAGCAACGGTTTGTATGTGGTAAACTACTCATTCTTTGAGCAACTGTGGCACGATGCCCCAGTATCTATCCACTAGTCTGTGTCAACACCAGTTGAGTCAACCTGCGCAAACTATAGCAACAAAGTTAGCCTTACTTTGCTCTTTCTATTTAGGTTTTTCTTTACAGTCCCTCTTCCAGCGGCCTTTCTTGCTACAGTTGAAACAAGTCCCAGGTTCTTTGGACTTGGGCTTGAACTGAGCTGACTTCACCTTCTGATGGTGAACGTCTTTCTTCTTATTGTAGGGAGCCTTCTACTTTCCTTTAGAGTTACCTCCATGCACCATCACTACCAAAATTTTTCAAATTAGTGACGAGATTAGCGACTCTAGTTAAAATGATGCTACGTTTTGTGTATTTAGCGACGTATAAAAATGACGTCGCTGAACATCACTATCAGCGACGTTTAGCGACTAATAGCGACTAATAGCGACTAGAATTATGGTTTGGAAAGAACAAGTCGCAATTTAGTCGCAAAACATCGCTGATTTGTTTTGTTTAGCGATATTTTGTGACATTTAATCAAGTACGTCGCTATCCTATTAGTGAACAGTGACGTCTAGCGACGTCTCTCTCAGACGTAGCTAAAAACTTTCATATTGGGTTCTGGGAACCCGATTGATTTCATTGTATTTCATCCAAATTTTTGATCTCCCGCCTCGAGCCCCAAATACCTCTCCCCTCCTCCTTTCGTCTCCGGTGACCCCTCCCCCCGGCGGGCTCATTCCCCCGGTGACCCCTCCCTCCGGCGACCCCTCCCTCCAGCGACCGCCTTCCCCCTCGTCCCATGCCCCGGCGACCCCCTTCGCCCCTGGTGACCTCGTCGTCGCTCCTCCACTGTCGACCTCCCTCATCGTCGCTCCTCCACCGTCGACCCCTCTCGTCCCCTGCTTCGCTCCGACGATGTAGCTTCCCTTTCCGAAAATTTTGAAAATATTTTTTTATTATTTAATTGATTTAAATGATGATTTTTAGATTTTATAAATAATTATTTTGTTAATTATTACGGTAGATGACTTTAGCTAGTTAAGTTTTGAAGTACCAGACGACTAGGAATCATGGCATGGATAGTGCAGTGACGTGCCTTGACTAGTGTATTAGCCATGCCAGGGAAGGCCGAGTCATAGTAATGTCCTAACTAGGAAAACCAGGCTAAGTTGTGACATGACCATTATAAATAGCTTAATTTTTCATTATTAAGATTATTTGACGTTTAGGAGACCCGGTTGTACCAAACCAGTCCGGACTGGATCCGTAACAAGTCCAAGCCCATGTAGTCATGCGATACGTCCAACGACATTCGTATTGGGGTATTATGGTATGATTGTGTTGTATTTCATTTTAATGATCTAATAAATATTTTCTAAATATTCGTCAATTAAATATTATAAATATTGCTATTAGTTGATATTCAATAATATTTGTATAAAATAGGCCTTGTACATTTTCTGGGATTATTAGACGGTGCAAAATGGTATATACACCATTATGGATTTATTAAATTTCGTTATTATTATTATTATTTTATTGGGATTGTTATTTAATATTATTATTTTATTGGTTATATTTAATGGTTATATTTAATTGTTATATTAAATTGTTATCATGTGATTTATAATTTATGCGCAAATATAATATATTAAATATGTGTACGTGTATGAATATATATAAATATATATATATATTAAATATATAAATATATATATATTAAATATATGTGTATGTTTATGTAAATATAAATATACATATATATAAGTGGTATATATAATATATATGTATATGTGTGTGTGTATATATATATATATATATTTTTTAACAATAAGAAGAGCAGCAACAAGCCCGGCCCAGCATAGGCCAGGCCCAACCTCAGCCCGAGCGGGCATCCCAGCTAATCCCCAAAGCTCGATCCCCTGTTACACAATGTGTATACATATATACACAGAGCGAGAGTTCTCTCTCGAAAAACAGCAAACCCTAACCGACTACCGCCACGCGCGGCCGAAACCGCCGTACGAGCGCGCGCAGCACTGAAAGCGCGACTGCAACAGCAGCAATGTGCCGCAGCAGCGGCTGGTATCAGGTCAACTTCGCAGTAGGTTTTTCGCCGTCTCGCTCGACCATTGCTCGATCCAATTTCACAGTATGCACACAACATATCCGACTTGATCTCCCTTCAAATTGTTTAAATCCTAGATGATCGAAACCCTATGAAAACCGAGTCGAATCTCGACGAAAATCAGTGTCAAATATGCCCTGTTTTGAGTGGAAGGATACTATTTTGGAAGGCGACACTGATTCAGACCATCGACCTTTTTGAAAAAAAAACTATTTAACATAATTTTAGACCACATAACCAAGGATAAAACCTTTCAATTAGATTTTTTTTATTCTGTATTGATATCCTAGTTAAATTAATTTGAAAATCATGAAAAATATGTTTCGAAAACTAGAAATTTGTCCGATACGACGTTCATCCCGCCAATTCGGGCGACATGGTCACGGACCGTAAGCATCGAAAGGTGCGTAATGGCTTCGTGGATGTGTGGGCTTTGACGGAATTCAAATTGGTCGCGTGTGCGCGACGAATTTGATACGTATCCGTCGAAATTCACCGTATCGACCTCTGTGCAAATTTTCCAATTACTTTGTGTACGCTCGTCAGATCGAGACAAAACTTACGCCAACAGAACCGTACCATTTTTTTAGTCCTATATACCAAGTTTGGTCCGATTCTGAGACAGTTGATCGGATCGTCGTTTTGCGGGCCCCACGCTCCGATTTAACGGGCGATTTTGTGCTCGGCCCACCGGAATCCAAAATTGGATATATCATTGGGTTCGTATCATCAAAACAAATCCGTAGACATATAGTTTGATGGCTTTAGAGACCATTGACTCTAGCATACTTTTCGGTGCAAAGCGGGTACAACGGCGGACACCGTTTTGACCCAAAATTACCGTTTTGCCCCTGTGTCCAGAATTGGACTTAAGGACAGGCAATCCTAGCTAATTTGACTATTCTAAGAATGTTGGCAATATTTATTTCAGCTTTCGAGGCAGTTGTGATGATTTGGACTTTATGGCTTATCAGTTGACTATATTTTATTGGATCTTCGTGCAACCCTTAGGCAAGTATACCTTGCCGAACATATATAGTATTTACATTGTTTGCTCTTTCTTTAGTGTATTCCTTTTCATATTATCACATGATTCCATATCATGATTGAGTTGCCTTGATTGTTTTACTTGTCCTAGATTTACGTGCACGTATAGGGTATTCGATATTGCTTGTCTATTGGTCTTTGTTGTGTTATATTGTCTCGTGATTGAGGTGTCAGTTTCTATATTTTGTTCTTGCCTTTACCAATCTTGACTGGAAGTATCTTGCATTGTACTACAGTTAAGATATACTATAGATTGGGAGTATCTTACATTGTACTACGACCTATAGTCGATTCTTCTACCTTGATATTACTTGATTGACTTGACTCGAGATATACTATAGATTGGGAGTATCTTACATTATACTACGACCTATAACATATATTGATTGATTGGTTGACTTGACTTGCGATACTATAAATTGGGAGTATCTTGCATTGTACTACGATTTATAGGAGTCTACTTGACCTTGTATCCATTAGAAGAGGAGATCGATACTAGAATTGGCTAATCTCGACTGAGAGTATCCTACTTTGTACGTCAATTAGAACACTATAGATTGGGAGTATTTTGCATCGTACTACAAGCTATAGGAGTTCTGATTGATAGTTAGCCAAGTCTAGTATTACATTTCCACACGACTCGTCGTCCTTAGATGTTCTTCTTGCAGTGTTCTTATCCTCCACACGTATTATTTACTGTCATATTAGTAGGCATGTTTATGTATCTTGCTAGTCCTCTGAGGACCTGATGATCTCTTCAGGTAGCTGATTGTATGGAGTTAGTTAGCTGAGCATGTGGTAGTTGACTTCATCTTCATAATTCAGATATTTTGTTAGTATTATCGATTTACTATCTTCTCGTGCTTTCATGATATATCCTGCTTGTTGACTTAGCTTTATAGACTCATGTTATTCTTGGAGTCTAATCGGACAATATGCTAATGGGCTGCAGACCATGACCCATAATTGTTCATTCTTGTTTTATATGATTCCTGTGGATTGAGATATAGTTTAAATTAGACATGATACCCTATTCTGGACAGCTTATACGTACTCGAGTCGGGCTGGAGTCCGTTCGATACGTAGCTGGCTTGTTCACGAGCTCGCATCCAAAAACCGGGTACGGGTCGTGACAGGCGACCCCGACCCGACCCCATCCATGTATACCTAACCCTAACCCTATCTTCTATTGACACGACATAGACCCACTGACACACTCACTGACACGATACTGACACACTCACTGACACGATACTGACACACTCCCTCAATCTGCTACGACATGAATATGAACACGGACACAAACATTCACACACTGAGACATAGACACAGACACAGACACAGACACAAATACACACAGACGCAAACATACGCACCCTAATACACAGACACCAAAGTATATAACATGACACATAGACAAATGGACACACACGACACACAGACACGTGGGCACACGACTTACAGACACGTTGACACTGCCATTGCTATCTTGATGTGAATATTTGATTCACATTTGGGGTTGGATGAGAGTTATGAAAATGACTTGGGGTTTTTACCTAGTAGTAACATAGTTAAGGTATTACCTACTCTAATGTATAGGTAAGGACTTACCTAGGATAGGTAATGTGAATCCTAATTTAGGTTAAGATATTGGGGATTACCTACTCTAGAGTGTATAGAGTATCCTAGTACCTAGAGTGTATAGAGTATCCTAGTACCTAGAGTGTATAGAGTATCCTAGTACCTATAGAGTATCCTCTAGAAGTGTATAGAGTATCCTAAGAAGTGTATAGATTATCCTAGTACCTAGAGTGTATAGAGTATCTTAGTACCTATAAAGTATCCTCTAGAGTGTATAGAGTATCCTAGAACCTAGAGTGTATAGAGTATCCTAAGATATTGGGGATTACCTACTCTTAGAACCGTGCTAAGAAGTATCCTAGTACCTAGAGTGTATAGAGTATCCTTGAAGTGTAGGTATGATTGGTACACTGTTTTGAACCCTTCTCTAGAAATTAAATTTACTTATGCCAAGCCTTTTGGGCCTATCAGAGTTATAGATTTTTTTTCGAAAATCTAGTATAACACAGATTGCCTCAAAAGGCTTGCATAAGTAAGAGTGTATAGAGTGAGTATACTAGTAGTATATCGTAGTATCCTAGAGTGTATAGAGTGAGTATCCTAGAGTGTATAGAGTGAGCCTCCCTACTTCCTTTCTTCTCGTTCAGGTCATTCAGCCAACTATTTCGCTTCATATATGATACCTACCTCAAACTCACCCTAGGAAAGTGTGAAAATATTAATATTAACCAAGGTTCATAGTATCGGTATCGAAATCGCTATCGGTATCATTTACGGTTGATATCATGAATCTCATGGCTTTCTCTAGCAGAGCAAAATGTAAAATCAAACGTGAAGCAGAGCTTCATATTCAAAACATCAGAAGTAAAAAGTTTTCAATTAGATTACTACGAATTGAAAACTTTCTACTTTTAATATTTTGAATATGAAGCTCTGCTTCACGTTTGGCTTTGAATTTTGCTCTGCTAGCGGAAGCCATGAGATTCATGATGTCAATCGTAAATGATACCGATACTGTGAACCTTGGTTAATATTAATATTTTCATACTTCTCTAAGCTGAGGTTGAGGAAGATATCTTATGATACGGAAAAGGATGCTGAGAAAGTTGAATGAGAAGCAGGAAAGTAGAGGGGGGTCAGAGAGGGGGCCTTCTCGTTGAACATGTAAAGACACTCATTTAATACTCATGTGTCTATGCATCCATTTGGAATATACTCGAATAATGTGAATCTATCTTTGCAGAATTATTGTCAATTAATGGATATGAACTACTATCTGCGGCATCATTCATGGATGTACAATCGTCATCTTGATGACATGTACGATGTGCGAAATAAATTAATACATAGGGTAGAGCAGTTCCTGCAGTTCGTCAAGGCGTTCTTTCAGTACATGGACCGTACCAAAATTAAGTGTCCATGTGTGAGATGTCGCAACATGAAATATCATCCAAAAGTGGATGTGACATATTATTTGTACTCGAGAGATTTCATGCCGAATTACTATTAGTGGACCTCACACGGAGAACTTATGACTTTAGCATTGGAGTTGGAGCCTAATTTGCCATATATGGATGTCCATGACCACGCTAGTTACACTGAGGGTGGGTGAACATGATTTTTGATGCTGTGGGGCCTAGTTTTGATCCGGACAATCATGATGCGGCTGAGGAGGCACCGAATGTCGATGCTGCGAAGTTCATAGAGTTGCTGGAGAATGTAAGGACTCCTTTCTATCTTGGTTGTGAGGATCATTCACTGTTGAAGGTGGTTACAAGACTGCTGAGCAACAAGTCCAATTTCAACATGTCTCAAGAATGCTACAACCGAATCATCGAGTTGATTATAAAAATCTTGCTGGAAGGTGCAAAGTTATCTACAGACTTCTACCGGTCTAAGAGGATGGTGAGATCTCTATGGATGGGATACGAGAAAATCGATGGATGTCACAACTGGTGCATGTTGTACTATAAAGACGACAAGGATGAAGATGCATACAGATTTTGTGGTGATGATCGCTACAAGTCAACAAATTCAAGTAGGACTCCCAGTGCAAAGAAGCCTACCGACTCGATGCACTACTTACTGTTGACGTCGTGGTTGCAGAGGTTGTTTATGGTGAAAGAGACTGCAGAAAACATGAGTTGGCACAGACGAAAACAGATCGAAGGAGTGTTGGATCACCTGTCTGATAGAGAAGCATGGAAGCCCTTTGATCGAGAGCATCCAGATTTTGCTTCGGATCCGCGTAATGTCAGCTTGGGTCTCTCCTCCGACAGTTTTACCCCATTCGGACTTTCGGGGTCCCAGTATTTGTGTTGGCCTGTGATCGTCACTCCGTACAATCTACCGCCTTGGATGTGCATGAAGGCTCCGTATATGTTTTTTACCGTTATTATTATAAACCCCCATATTTTATTTTATTTTATTTATTTTAGTATTTTTATTTTTGTTATATCTATTTTTATATTAATTCATTAGTTTTTCTAGTTAATGTATATATATATATATATATATATATATATATATATATATATATATATATATTTTATATATATATATATATATATATACACACACACACACACACACAATATACTACCATAAAGTAGTCCTTGTAAAGTTAGATATATTTTTTATATTTTTCTAGAAATTTTTGGCACTTTTAACTATTTTATTTACTATCTTAATATATATTAAAAAAAAATCAAACTATTGGAACAGTGCTGTGAGCATTGTTCCCGTTTCTTCTCAAACCGAGCATAAAGCAGATATATTTTTTATATTTTTCTAGAAATTTTTGGCACTTTTAACTATTTTATTTACTATCTTATATATATATTTTTTAAAAAAACAATCAAACTATTGGAACAGTGCTGTGAGCATTGTTCCCGTTTCTTCTCAAACCGAGCATACAGCTCGAGCGGCAACAGAGACCCAAGTCTCTCCCCAATCCAAATTTGAAACACCTTCGAATTAACACCAAATCCACTCCAATCTTTTTGCTTGCACACCTTGATCAAATCTCTACCCATTGTAAACAAAATTTGTCCTATTCCTAGTTTAAATCATCGGATAGATACGAATCAAAATAATGAGTATGTATATATATATCATAGGGGACACAACCGAAAACCCTAACATCCTCTCATGAACCACCTTCCTCAACAAACCGAGCCTTCCTCTCACGGCTGCGCGTATCTCCGGTCACCTACGAGCCGCCCTCGACCACCAAAGCGCCGGGACACAGCCCCTTCGGCCGACAGAAACAGAGTACCCCTGCTCTGTCTCGAAATCCCGGTAACCCACTTTGCCTTCATGTATCTTTGTGTACGTTCAATCGTTTTCACTTCTACGAGATTCTATAGAGAGATAATGTAACCCTCTTCGAGTCCCTTCAAAGGGAATTCGATATTGTTCCCTGGATCGACCGTAAACTTGACGCCAAGTCGAGCAAAAACTGTTGGCCAAACAGTGTATTAAACAGTTTCAAAACACAAATTGGAAGCCGATTTATGGACAAAATATTAGAATTTTTGACAACCTAGTTAAAAATAGTCGAAGACAAAATAAATAAGCTTGAAATGCACCTGTTAGATCTACTTTTTGATTATTATGCATGAAGTTATTCGATTCCAAAGATCAAAGAAAAACTGTTTTTAAAAACTAAAATTTTTATGAAAATTTTCTGATATGACGTGCGCCCCGACAGACCGGGCGACGTGGTCACGCATTATATACATCGAAAGGCGCGTATGGATGTTTCCGACGTGTGGGAACTGACATAACTCGATTTCGTTGCGCGTGTGCGACAAAATCAGTGCGTATTCGTCGAGATACCCCCGTATCGACCTTTAACAAACTTGGCCATAACTTTATGTACAATCGCCGGTTCAAAAAACTTACGCCAATGGGACCGTATCAAAATTATGGTCCTGTGTGCCAAGTTTGGTCTGATTCTGAGAAGGTAGACCGGAACGCCTATTTGGCGGGCCCGCGACTCGATTCAACGGGCAAAATTGTGCGCAGCCTGCCGAAATCCAACTTTTGACATACGGTTGGGTTCATCTCGTCAAATCGGACCCATAAATATATAGTTTGACAACTTTTGAGACTTTAGATACTGTCACGTATTTCGGTGCAAAGCGGGTCCAACGGCGGATATCGTTTTGACAAAAAAATACGATTTTGCCCCTGTATCCGAAATTGGACTTTCGGACAGGCATTTCCTAGATATATCTTTTACATCAGGAATGTTTCTTATGTTTGTTTCAGCATCTGAAGCCATCTGTGGTTTGTGAGTTTTTGTGCTGACGCTTGTGACTGTTGGATTGCCCTCCTCGTACCGCAGACAAGTATACCTTGCCATAATTTCTGATTGTGTTCATTTATTTTTAGAATATTTTATTATTGCATGTTCATTTTTTTATTTGTCATTTTTTTATATTGTGCGTCTAAGTCATACTTGGGTGCAAGCGACTAGGTTTAGTCGTTTTTGTGATTTTATATTATATTATGCATATCGACCTAGTGTTAGACGACCACCTTATGAGTGTGAGATATTTTCATATCTTCTATGGCCTTGACATATGTGTATCACGAGATGAGTGAGTTCATATAGGACATGGACCTACGTACTCAACTGGCCATCGATACGTATGGGACGTGCGACGGATATGAGGTAACTGCTATTAGAGTGTCGAGTTAGAAGCCATACCAGTTGCCAACTAGACAGGTTATGGATACATATTGGACACAAGCATTAGGGGAAGGGGACAGCTACTAGCGTAGGGGCTATATTTACTTTTACACACATTTGTGGGCCGATAGTGACTCGAATGAGCGCTACGTACTGCCACTCTTTATTTACTCTGCTGATCCTACAGATTCTACCCCCATATCCACCATCATATCTGCCACAACAGCCGCCGTCATATCCACCTCAGTATCCACCATAATATCCTCCACAATACCCACCATAGTACCCCCATCCATTCCTTCATATCCCCTCAGTACGGGACACAGGATGCCCCACAGTTTGTGCCCCAGATGCCATACATGCCTCTGCAGTAGCCCATGCCTCAGGACGGTGGGACTTCTGTAGACCAGATCCTCCAGGGCTTGATGCAGGCCCAGATGCAGCAAAATGAGATCATTAGGAGGAGTTTGGAGACATCACTGACCCGAGCACCCCAAACCTCTGTAGGCACTATCGAGGGGTTCCACAACATGAATCCCCTACCCTTCAAAGGCGCTAAAAACGTCATAGGAATTACCAATTGGCTGGTTAAGACAGAAAATATCTTGAAGGCTTTGGAGTTGTCTGCAAACCTATGGATGACGGCAGTTAAATTACAGTTGGAAGGAAATGCTGACGATTGGTGGGCCGTAGAGGAGGGACGAGTAGGACTTGATCAGACATGGGAGGAATTCAAAAAGCTGTTCAATAAAAACTATTTCTCTGACACTGCGAAGGACGCACTTTATAACCAGTTCCTATACTTAGAACAGGGAAGCATGAAAGTTGATGAATATGACGCCGAGTTTAGTCGCTTGAGTCGTTTTGTACCAGGTTTGTTTACGACAGAGCTAGAGAAAGCCAAAAGATTTCATAGAGGCTTGAGTATTGAGTTGCAAAGATATACCAGCTCTGAGTCGAGGGTCTCCCAAGCAGTTGTTCTGGCAGAGGCTAGAACTCAGGAGGCTATAAGCAAGAAGGCACAACGACGAGCTACTTCGACAACGGGACTAGCTAAGACCACTACAGGAGGGCCAGCGAGACGTCCTCTAGCACAACAGCATCAGCAGAGGACAGGGCCATACCAGGCACATGAGAAGGCCACTTGCCATTACTGTGACAAAGTTGGTCATGTCCAGAGAGACTGTCGACGACGACTGGGATATTACTTAGCTTGCAGATCGAGCCTACATCAGACTAGAGATTGCTCATTTCAGAGGACCACTCCACAGAACCAGCAACAAATACAGAGACCAGCGATATTTGCATGACCAGGAGCACCACGACCACCCCTACCCACTCAAGCAACCCAATTTCAACAGGTTAGAACACATATGGGTAATCAAAGAGTTGGTAAGGCTTTTGCACTAGCTGCAGAAGAGGCATAACCAGAGGTGGATGTCATAGCAGGTATGGTTTTAGTTGTATTATTTCCTGCCATTACACTAATTGATACTGGAGCCACCCATTCATTTATAGCTACTAGCTTTGCTATTAGACACAGCATCCCCATCACATCCTTATCTAAAAATATTAGAATTCTCACTGGAGGAGGAGTTGTAGTGGGGTTTGTAGACATTGTCCTGTAGTGATATGTAGTAGAGAGATGAGAGCATGACTACTTGTATTTCCTATGCTGACTTTCGATATAGTTCTCGAATGGACTGGTTAAGCCATCATTTTACTCTTATAGACTGCCATAGGGGCAATATCGTCTTTAGACCCCCAAATGAGACGGAGTTCGAGTTCACCAAAGAAGAAGCAGTGAGAAGTGATGCACATGCATTAGGGACTCACATGATGATGCATGACACCTCTCAGCACCCTGTCATCTCTGAGTTCCAAGATGTATTCCCCGAGGACTTGCCGGGGTTACCACCTGACTGAGACATCGAGTTTTCAATTAAGCTTATTCCTGGAGTCGAGCCTATTTTATCTCGAGTATATCGACGAGCACCCAAGCAGTTGGTAGAGATAAAGACGCAGATAGACGAATTATTGGAGAAAGGCTTTATCCGTGCCAGTACATCACCATAGGGATCACCCATCTTATTCGTACCGAAGAAGGACGGGACAATGCATATGTGTATCGACTGCAGAGCCCTGTATGCAGTGACGATAAAGAACAAGTACCCTTTACCGCGCATAGATGATCTATTCGACCAGCTGAGTGGATCCAAGGTATTCTTGAAGATCAATTTGCGATCGGGCTATCATCAATTGAAGGTTCAGAAGGAAGATATTCCGAAGACGACATTTCGATCGAGGTATGGACACTACAAGTTCTTGGTCATGCCCTTCGGGTTGACCAATGCTCCCTCGGTCTTCATGAACTTAATAAACAAGATATTTCATCAGTATTTGGACAAATTTGTAGTCGGCTTTATAGATGATATCTTGATATACTCGAAGAGCCAAGAGGAGCATGAGCAGCATCTACGGATAGTTTTGGGAATCTTGAGGAATGAGCAACTTTTTGCGAAGCTTAGCAAGTCGTGTGGTTTCTTTCTCAAGGAGGTTTTATTTCTTGGGCATATTGTTACTGGAGACGACATATCAGTAGATCCTGAGAAGATCACAGCAGTCAAGGCATGGTCCGCTCCCACATCAGCTTTCGATGTGAGAAGTTTTCTTGGACTTGCATGTTACTACCGAAGGTTCTTGGAAGATTTCTCTCGAATAGCGGAGACTCTGGCTCGACTAACTTGCAAGGACCAGGAGTTTATATGGACAGACGAGTGTTAAGTCACTTTCGATGAGTTGAAGAAGTGATTGACCACTGCACCTATCTTGACACTACCATCGGGCCTGGAAGGATTTGTGATATACAACGATGCATTCAGAAAAGGATTAGGATGCGTATTAATGCGGTATGGTCATGTAGCAGTATATGCATCGATATAGTTGAGGGTGCACGAGAAGAATTATCCAACCCATGATCTAGAGCTCGCAGCAATTATCTTTGCTTTGAAGCTATGGAGACACTACTTGTACGGTGAGAAGGTAGATATCTACACTGATCATAAGAGCCTCAAGTACGTGTTCACATAAAAAGAGTTGAATATGCGGCAATGACGTTGGTTGGAGTTGATAAAAGATTACGAGATCGAGCTACATTATCATCCGGACAAGGCTAATATTGTGGCAGACGCATTAAGCCGTAAGCCTATGGCACACTTCTTGACTACGCAGATATGAGACTTGTAGCAGCTTGGTATTGAAGTAGTATTACCTGGAGCGGATGACGTATTAGCCAATCTCTAAGTGTAATCATCGCTAGTAGAGAGGATCAAGGCAACATTACCCACGGATGCTAGATTTTGACGGTTGAGATAGAGGACTGAAGCAGGAGAGCAGACAAGATTGAGGATTCATCCCGACGGGACATTGTGATATGGTGATCGTATTTATATTCCTAATGGAGAGCTACGGCAGAGTTGATGACGGAAGCACACAGTTCGACTTACTCTATACATCCCAGAGGAACTAAGATGTACCGAAACTTGCAACATTATTATTGGTGGCATGAAATAAAGCAGAAGATAGCTTGTTTCATGGCCAAGTGTTTTGTGTGCCAACAAGTGAAGGCCGAGCACTAGACGACGGCCGGATTATTGCAGCCGCTACACATTCCTGAGTGGAAATGGAAACACATTACGATGGACTTCGTCACAGGATTTCCTCGGAGTCCTAGTGGACGAGATGCTGTATAGGTGATTGTTGATAGGCTTACCAAGTCAGCCCATTTCTTATCTTTTAGAGTAGGACAGTCCATAGAAGTTTTGACGGATGTATACATGAAGCAAATAGTGAAGCTACACGGTGTGCCAGTTAGCATCGTATCGGACCATGACTCGAGATTCACCTCGCACTTTTAGAGGAGCATGCAAGAAAGTTTGGGCAGACGTTTGAAGTTTAGCACAGCATACCATCTGCAGACAGACGGCCAGTCAGAGCATACTATTCAGACGCTAGAGAATATGTTGAGAGCGTGTATACTTGACTTTGGCGGATCATGGGAGGACCACCTTCATTTTGTAGAGTTTTTCTACAATAATAGCTATCAAGTGAGCATTCAGATGGCTCTGTTTGAAGCATTGTATGGTAGGAAGTGTCGATCGCCTGTTTATTGGAGCGACATAGGAAAGCGACAGATATTGGGACCCGAGTTGATTTTGAGCACTGTGGAGAAGGTGAAGAAGATACAAGACCACCTGCGAGCAGCGCAGGATCGACAGAAGTAGTGGGCAGATAACTATCGTCGACCCTTGGAGTTCAAGGAAGGCGACCATATTTTCTTGAATATATTCTCCACTAGAGGCACAATTGGATTCGGAGGACGTGGCAAGTTGAGTCCAAGATACATTGGCCCTTTTGATGTCTTGGAACGCGTTGGAGAGGTTGCCTATAGATTGGCATTGCCACTGTCGTTAGAGGGAGTATATGATGTATTTCACGTGTCGCAGCTGAGGCGATACGTGGCAGACAGTAGTCATATGCTCGATCACTCCGAGATCACCGTTGGACCGAGCTTGTCGTACCAAGAGCAACCGGTAGGTATCCTTGATCGCCGAGTGAAGGTGTTACAGAATCAATCTATACCATTGGTTCGCGTGGCATGGAAGCATCACTCGCCAGGAAAGTCTACTTGGGAGCGCGAGGACGACATCCGAAATCGTTACCCGTATTTGTTCGAAAACCAAGGTACGACTTCTATACGTTAGTTCCCTTTACTTTCGTATTACATTGCATACCCTTCGACGTCTGTTTTAATTTCAAGGACAAAATTTCTCTAAGTTGGGTAGGATGTAAACCCCCATATTTTTATTTTATTTATTTTAGTATTTTTATTTTTGTTATATCTATTTTTTTATTAATTTATTAGTTTTTCTAGTTATATATATATATATATATATATATATATATATATATATATATATATATATACTACCATAAAGTAGTCCACAACATAGTTGTAATGTTAGATATTTTTAAAAAAATATTTTTCTAGAAATGTTTGGCACTTTTAACTATTTTATTCACTTGGTAATCTTATATATTTTTCTGAACCACCCAACGACATCTCCAGGGCCTAATTACACTCGGGGGTTCTGTTGTCCGGTCAGCGGACAGGGGTTGAGGGGGCAACACACCCCATAGGGGTTTGGAGGTGAAGCCCCCAAAAGGTATTCAGATTTTCAGATCTATTTATCTTTGGACGACTGCCTTCAAAGGAAAAGTTATCATTCCAGAAGTCTAGAGCTTGCACGTGTCTTTGTATTTTGTTGTGTATTTTATCGTTATTCTATAAGACCAAATATAAGTCGGGTTTGCAGTCGGTACTAGGAAGCTTAACCAATCCAAGTCCACTAAAATCAGCCTGAACCCAAATCCAAATCCGCCTGAACCCAAATCAGAAACTTACTGGAAACAGGGTGACCGAACTCGGACCGAGTTCTATCCGAACTCTGCTAGAACTCGGTCAGGGGAAAACTAATTTCCTTGTCAGCCTCCTCTTCCAGAAGACTGGGCTCTAATGTTCAAATTTATAAACGTTAGGGGACCGAATTCTGTCCGAACTTGGTCCCCAATAAACCTATAATAGGCATTGGATTACCCATTGTTTTTCACAAATATTTCAACCTTCACTTGCTTGTCTAGTTGAGCTATAAACTTTCTCCATCTCGAAGATCTACTCCCAGCCTTCTAGTGCCAATACAGTTCCAATTTTAGAAGCATGATCGAGTTGTGAAACATGGATTTCCAAGTGTTGATATTTACACTTGTTGTTTGAAGTCAACAAGCTCTTCGTATCAATAACTTGTGGTAGTTGAAGTCGCCGTGCTCTAGACTCGGATCAAAGCACGTGGAATCTATACGAAGTTGCAAGCCATCCGATCAAAACTTGTGTTTCACTGATAATGAATTCAACACCAAACAAGACTTCTTGGAACTGGACTAGTCCTCTCAGAGTAGTATAAAATCTTGGTATTTGCGTTTGCTCCTCTTAATTCTTTTACTTTACGCAATTTTCACTTAATTTTTAATTGGAGATTTTTTTTGCTGTACTCTATTCACCCCCTGTAGAGGTGCTATATGGTCCTACAATAAGTACCGGGTTGGTTGTCCCAAGTGGAGGCAGAGCCCTTTTGAGCATACACAAACTATGCGATCACAATGGATCCCAAAAATTGAAAGACCCTAAAAATTTAAACTTTCGTTTGTACTACTAATGTGAAATCTACAATTTTAGATTTAGGTCTGCCTATTTTTAGAAATTATAACAACATGGACCTTAAAATGTCAAAAAGATGTCCATTTTTTAGAATAGTAAAAAAAGTTATTTTTTAGTATTTGTACATAATTTTTAGAATGTCGAAAATAGTTCTAGATGGAGGTTCCAATCTCTTGGAGAGTAGTAGCAAGGAATTAAGCGCTTCACATGATATCGTATAATATAGTATTACATATTTTTAGTATTACATATCATTACCATACTAAACATTGTTAATGTCTTGTATTTTATCCAATAAAATTAGCCTTAACTGTAACTTGATACCCTCAACTATTGACTATGTTCAACTTGATATCCTAAAGTTTTTACTCGAAAATTTGTAACCATCAACTATTAAATAACTTTAAATTAATATCCAAAATAAAAAAAAACAAATTACCCCACCTCCCTTCCACCCATCACAACCCCGCTCCCTTCCACACCCTCCGGCCACCCCCTCTCCGGTCACCAAGCTGCCCCCACTACCCATCCCTGGTTGCACCACCCCGCCCCGCCCCCTCACTATCCACGGTGCCGCCGCTAGCTCTGTGCGCTAAGCGTCGCTACACTTCGCTAAGAGACCGACATTTTCTGTCGCTTATATGCGTCGCTATGTGTCGGTGAACGTCGCTGATTTCTGTAACTTTTACCTTCATTCGATGACAACTTTTGGGTCGCTATATATATTTCCAACACGATGTTGGTAAATGTCGCTAAATTGGCGACGTGGGTTGCGGCATTTAGCAACATTTCAGTGATCTGCGACTTACAGATACGCGACAACCATAAGGCATCGCTAAAAACGTCACAAAATAGTTTAATTAGCAACGTTTTTTGGTAATTTAGTGACGTTTTTTGTTGTCGCTAATGTCACAGATTCTGGTAGTGGGAGGTGTTTGGGGGGGGGGGGGGGGGGGGGGGGGGGGTGTTGCGACCGGGTTGTTGGAGAGGGGCGGGACAGGGCAACCAGGTTGTGCAGGGGGATAGAGAGGGAGGAAAATGGACATGAATATTTTTGTCAAAATTTTAGCGTATTAAGTTGTTGAAAAAAAGTTTAAGATATTAAGTTGAAAAATAAAGTTGAGGATATTGAGTTAAAATTAAGCCATAAAATTACAACGATGCACAAGTATAAATGTCATGTAGGCATATGATGGTGCATCCATAGCATCACGGGAAAAGGAAAAAAAAGGGAAAAGAAAAGTAAGTACAATATGTACCTTCGTTTTCATTTTCGTGGAATATAAGACATATATATCAAGCACCAATCTTCTGGTTGGACTTATTATGCGTGACCACAAGTAATTCTTTCTTCTCGAGGTTGTCTAAATTATGTTGCATGGACACGGACACAGATACGGGCACAACACGAATGTGATATTTGAATTGTGATGTTCCAGCCGAAGGAAGCTAATTATATATACCTGCAAAATCGGAAGGAACTTTCCCGTTGCTGAACCTTCCGGTCGGCTGGTGGCCGATGAAGTCCTGTCCGTAGGGGGGGAAGTTGCACTTGGCTATGGTGGGCAAGTAGTTGTTGTTCCCGGTGTCCAGTATGGAGTCCCCGAACATAAACAGTGCCGGGAAGGCCAGACCAGTCTTGTTTGTCGACGGAACTACTTGAGCTCCACCATTTCTCAGTAACAAGAGGAAGCACAGAGAACTACTG
This sequence comes from Iris pallida, assembly GCA_029216955.1. Classification (NCBI taxonomy): domain Eukaryota; kingdom Viridiplantae; phylum Streptophyta; class Magnoliopsida; order Asparagales; family Iridaceae; genus Iris; species Iris pallida. Next base: position 3,436,770 of record JANAVB010040817.1, on the reverse strand, counting down.
ACAACAACAACTGCTGCTGCATGTTGTACTGAACAGAAGAAGTACATCATTATTTTGCTAAATCGAGAAAAGAAGCAGCAGTTGTTCTCAATCACTTCACTACTGAGAGCTCGTGACTGTCCGTTTTATATATAGATCTTCCTGACCCCACGTAGACATGCTTACAGTTGTCTCTTAAATGTTCTTGTATGGGCTCAACAACATTTTTCTCCAACCAAAATCAGTGCTCCAATACTCTAATAGTTCTTAAATATTCTTATAGTTGAACATTTTTCTCTTAAATGTTCTTATAGTTGTTCTTACTGGGCGCACTACTCTAATCAAATCCACCTTGGCTTCCCTCCCTACCTACTTTCTCTCCGCATATCTCATTCCAAAATCAGTGTCCAATACTTTATCCAAACATCAACGTAATTTTTGGTGGGACTCTCATGAAAAAAGGAGAATACACTTCTCGGCTTGGTCTAAATTTACTCAACCAAAATATCAAGGGGGTCTTGGCATTCGGGACCCATACATTGCCAATCTTTCCTTGGTTCTTAAAGTAGCATGGAAATTCCATTCACAGCCAACGTCAATCTGGGCATCCCTCCTTAGCAGCAAATATTTACAATCAGCTTCTTTCTGGATACAGTAGCACCATCGAGTTCATCCTCCTGTATTTGGTCCAGTATACTTCGTAGCAGAGAGTTTCTTATGGGCAATACCATCTGGTCGGTGGGTGATGGTTCACATATCAACATATGGGACGATCCATGGGTTCCTTCTTTGCCAGGCTTTAGAGTGAAAGGCTTCAGTTTCAGTAATCGATGGATTCACAAAGTCAGGGACTTAATTAATATTCAGCAACTCTCATGGAAGGTCAACCTCATCTATCTCCTATTTCCTCCCAGTGAAGCTAATGCAATTCTGAAAATTCCATGATCTACTAATTGTTCTTGTGATCAACTCATGTGGATACATACTACTGATGGAATTTTCACATCCAAATCAGCCTACAGAGTAATACATGAGAAGCTATTCCCCAATCTTATTGGCAGTAGTGAAGATGAATTCAATGAATGGAAGAGACTATGGTCCCTAACACATATAAATCCTAAAGTGGCGCTTTTTGCTTGGCGTGCCATTACAAACTCTCTTCCGACACAAGATAATATCCATCATCGAATCAACCATATTGATGGCCTATGTCCTCTGTGCAAGGTGACTCCAGAAACTACTAACCATTTATTATTTTTTTGTCCTATAACAGGTAAATCTTGGGATCATATTGCTAAGATTGCAACTATGATTCATGCTGACTCTACTATTTCATCAATTGTCACCACTGTTCTCAAGAGGGGAGATCCATCCCTAACTTCATCTCTATTCTATCAAATGTGGATTATCTGGAAGGCGAGAAACAGTGCAATCTTAAATCACCAACCTATCAACACATCGCAAATATTTGAGGATGCTTCAAGTTTAAAGGAACGGACAGATACTCTCAGCACTCGTCCCTCCTCACATAATACTACATTGAGGATTCAGCAAGATCTCAAATGGCAGCCCCCACGTACAACATCAACACTGGAAGATCAATTTCGATGGAGCTTACTTGGACGAGAGGATGTCAGCAGGCGCTGTTCTTCGAAATTTCCATGGTGACTTCATGATGGCAATGACAAAATTTGAGGATGGTGGATCACCTTTAGAAGCTGAAATAATGGGCATTCGTTTAGCTCTCGAAATCTGCAGCATGAAGAACTTACAAAACGTGCTTATTGAAGGAGATTGTAAGCCTCTCATTGATGCAATCAACATTCCATCTTCTGTTCCCCTCTGGCGTGCTCGTCATACAATTGCGGATGCGAGGATTGCAACAAAATCTCCTTCTACAGTATCTTTCTCATATGTACATAGGAGTGCTAACAAGTGTGCACACTCACTAGCTACTAATGCTTTGCTTTTATCAACCAATGTATCAGTGTCTCTTTTTGAAGAGATGCCAACTTTTCTGATTCCTCATATCCTTCATGATATGAGTTTTCCTTCTCATTAAGTTAATGAAGTTTGTTTTAAAAAAAAAACATTTTTCTCCAACCTGCTGGTACTCGTCCATTACATATATCACATGTTACAGAAGATCCCACTCTTATCCCCTTTGTAGACATAAATATATAGTCTTGTTTCTTCCTCAATGTGCAAACTTTTAGGACACTTTTCACTCCTCAGCTTATGTTTCGAAACAACTGGAGATCTAACGAGCTTGCAGTGCGACATACAACGCGATTTTGAGGAAGTGCAATGAGTGGGAACGCACTAGGATATGTTATATATTTTTTATATGTATATGTTACATATTTTATATTTATTTATATATAACTATGTATAGAAAGAAGTTAGTGGAATTAAACTTTTGGCTAATATTTAGTGAAAGTCTTGATTACAACCTAAAAAAAGAAACATTTTGATGAAGGCCTAGGTGATACCGCCAAATTTGTTGTTGAGTCACTTGAAGAATCATTTAGAATCAATTGCTTCTTGTATGTAGTAGATCATGCTATCACGTCACTTAAGATAAGGTTCAAACAGTATCAAACTATGATAATGTTTTTTTGGGAGAAGTTGAATTCATTATATAAGAGATTATTTGAAAGCTTGTTGTACATAATCGTCTAGAAAACACTTTGAGATGTGCTGATTGCTCTAATATTGAGGAATTGTTTGAGGACCTAGAAACTTTACAAGATCTTTTACCAAAAGACATTTAGGCACTTAAGATATTAAAATTCATGAAATTTTTTAACTCGTTTCCTGCTAATGCATTGCCTACAAAGTTATATTAAGAATACCAGTAACTATTGCACCTGTAAAAATAAGTTTTTCCAATTTAAAGTTATTAAAACCGTACATGTGAGCAGCCATATCGAAAGAGATTAAATGGACTAGTTCTAATTTTTATTGAAAAAGAGTATTGGCATGTGTTGATTATGAACGATTGGTTGATAATTTTGCAGCTAGGAATGTTAGAAGTTTCTTAATGTGAAGATAGTAAAAGATGTTTGTTTGTTTAGGTTTACTTTATACTTTTAGTCGAATATTATTTCAAACAGAAAGATATTCTAGTTGAATGGTTTTTCTTAGTTTATATTTTAATTTTTGAATTTTTTTAATATGAGAATAAGCATACATTTATTTTTTGCATCGTGCTTAGTCATCTTTGATAAATCTCAACTCCGGGCCTGACGACTATTAAACTGATTTAAGACCTTTCTTATGCAGTCTCCTGAGACAGACTAATGATCTTTTTAGAATGATTTTTCTGTATCTAAATTTCGAGAACATAGATCAAAATACCTATGTCCTTCATCTCAAAGATAGAAGATAACCACCTTCTAATAGCATCAATCATGTCCATACTGTTGTCCTCCAACAACATGTCGTCCACGTAGAATGATAAGATCATAAAGCTCTTTTCAGACCGCTTTATGTATACATAGTGGTCTTCTTGGTGGGTTGTTTTTGATATCGTCACATTCATTACTACTTCTAGGAGCCTTAACTTTCTATCCAACATATACATAACCTTTCCACATTAAGAACTTTCATTTGCCAAATCAATTTGAGATAAGAGTTTTTTATTGAGTTGTAAAGTGAATATTTATATTATTGTGATAAGATCAAAATTATATCTTGTAAGAGGCTGAAGCCCGCAAGCCTTTGCATTAAAGTTTGTGTAGAATTCAGCAAGGCTTCGGATCAAAGCTCGTGTATAAGAAGTCTGCGAGGTCTTCGGATCAAAACACGCATGTGTAACTATTTGTGATAAAAGTATATTAAAGTTGGAGAGAGTTTCAAAACTGGAGTGCATCTTGGATGATACCAAGATACAACTGATATCGATATTCTTGTCTTATTTGTATCACTTATTTTAAATTACCGATTAGCAATCATAATTGTGCTTAATTATTAGCTAAATCCTATTCACCCATCCTTTATGGTGCTTCCAATATGATATCTCCTTGATATCATGTGTAACATTGCTTAACCCTGACCACTCGAACTACACCTCTCTAGCTAGCTAGTGTTTATACTTTAGAAACTGTTGCTTCATATGTACCATCTCTCTTTCTCCCTCTCTCTCTCTCTCTACACACACACACACACATACACACACACAAACACACTTGCTCTGATGATTTTGGACTTCCCTCATCTCTCTTTCATCCGACCTTACTCTTCGACCTTCCCCTTTTGCTAGACATCGACCCGGATGACTCTATAAGGTTTGACCTCTTTATAATCTCATCATTAAGAAAAGTAGTATTTACCCCTTTCATCTCAAGGGTTTCTTTTCCATAGAAAATTGTTGTCACTAGATGGTCATCGACCATAGCAGTGAAGAAAGAAACAAAAGCGCCTTGTCCTCCTCTTATAACTTGACTCCGAGACAAATGAGATCACTTATTATTTTGTTGAAGTTCATATGACTAAGAATCTGGGTCCTTCCTTCAAGCAGAGACTGTATAGTTGGTTCTTGATATGATTGTTAGATAAGGACATTGTCATATACAAGTCTAGAACTTCAATCATAAACGGTCGTAAAAGTTTCTTTCATGATATTATATATAATGGCCTCATCCATCCACTACCAAAATAAGCCACTTTAGCGACGTCCACAAACATTGCTAAAATGGAAAAATACGTCGCTAATTTAGTTTAGCGACGAAATTAGCGACGAATTCTCATTGTCGCATATTTTTGCGTTGCTAACACAGGATTCGTCGTGATTCGTCGCCATGGCGACGTACATTTGTGACGAAATCACGTCGCTAGCTTTTTAATGGATAGCGACGTTGACCGACGAGGCTTTGCTAATTAGCGATGTAGCATTTCGTTGCTAAATGTCGCTGACAATTCAGCTGTTAGCGACGTAATTTACGATGTGTAGTGACGTCTTACTAAGTTAGTGATGTCTGGAGAGTGTCAGCGATGTTTACAATACAGGCTAGCGATGCCCTGATACATGAGTAGCGACGTCATTTGGACGTTCTGTATACTTCTTTGCTGACATGGCGAGTTTGTCATGTCAGCAATTTTACAACGCATAGCGACTGGCTTCGACGTTCACTTTTCAAGTTAGTGACGTCCTCATACACGTTAGCGACATATAAATGCGTCGCTAGTCGTCGGTAAACATCGTTATGCATCGATAAATTTCAAAAAAAAATTAAAAAAGGATTCTGTTTGCTTTTCCATCCAGAATCTACCTGCATTTTAAATGACAATTTATAAATAGTAGACCCGGAGCAACCCTCCGTATAATTTTCTAGGTTTGTCGACCCCTTTGGTGGAAAACTCAACACCGATAAAATTCAATATAGAGACAATTGATGAGAAGACATTACCAATAATCAAACAAATCTAATCAACAAACAAATAGCCGAGTGGAAACAAATCCACTACCAAAGGGCTATAAAAAGAGTTTGTCCAATAATGTTTCAACAGGGCACATAACACAAACTGTCACTAAATGAATAAAATAAATACATAAAGACCCGACAATGGGTCGACAAACAACAATACAACACATAAAAATAAGTCCAACAAAGGACTATGCCTGGTCATGAGAAGGAGGAGGCATTCCCTGCATCTGGTACAACATGAACCTATACTACACTGGTGTCAGCGTTATCGTCGATGACTCCTCAATAAGAGGAGGAGGAGGAGGCAATGGAACCGATAAAGTCGGTGTGGATTCTGATGCATGACCAGGAAGTGTCTGCTCCATGGCTGGCAGTCGAGAGTTGGTGTTATGAGTAACAGTCGCCAACCTCGAAAGCTGATCGCCCATGGCCACCTGCGACCCTTGCACCGCCTGAACAACAAGATACATCCTCTCCTATACCGCCTGAACGACATGATCTGTCCTCTCGCTCATCTCCCTAAGGGTGTGATCAAGCATATCAAATAATGCGGTGAGCGCCACATCATCCGTCTATGGCTAAGACTGGGGCTACTCCGCAATCCTTCGCAACAGCGCGTCACGCAATTCAGTAACCTGGCGACGAAGTTCCTCCACTCGGGCCGACTCTTGTGAGGGCTGTGGGGAATGCACATTGGCAGAGGGGGGCCTGGATGACTATATTTGAGCCGGAGGGGCTGCGAGGAAGTACCAGCCCTCCCTCCGCAGGTGCACTAGTAATCTTACACTCTAGCCTAAGATACTAATCTTAGAAAAGTACGTATCTCAATATGCATAATATTTACTACCAACCAAGTTGTTTCCCATCTATGGATATAAATTGCATATTTCTTAAGTTATACTAAAGTGTGATAATACTTACATAGCTCTGTGTGGCCCTATCATCGATGAGCTTTTCGTCCTTCTGATTGATGGCCAGGAAGACGGTCACCATGTTGGCGTCCTCACCCCTCATTATATGTTATAATAATTTGTTTGTTATTGAAATTAAATATTTTAATCCTATTTTCATTAAAATAATATATTACAGTAAAATACAAACAAGGCAACAAAAAATGTTCCATCATGGGAATCGAGCCACCATACCACTTCCCTGCCCTCATCCTAGCCGCCTTCGCCTTCTCCGACTGTTTCTTGTACCTAGGATCGTTGAATCTATCCCTTATCGCAGTTCACTGCTCGGGCGTGATCCAACCTTGGATCGGTCTTCTGGAGCACTCTCGAGCCTTCTAGTCATTGATCGCATCCTGGATCAACTTGGTGGCAATGACAAAAAATTGCTTCTCGATCATGTCAGTCCGACGTGGTGGATAAAAATATATTTTCTACAAGAATTAAATTAGTTAGTTATATAATATGCATAAGAGATAATTTATATTAAAAGAAATATACTTTAGTTACCTTGAAGTGGGCAAACCATAATGCCTTCCTCTCGTCCGAGGCATTCGAGTAGTTGATCCAAGGGCCACCGTAGTTGGATCTCAGAAATAGTCCCAATGCCCTCTGAACTGACGGAGAACGATATCTATACAATGATAATTATATTCATGAATTTATAGATATATTTATAAATTAATGTTAACTAATTAACTCACTTTGTAGGCCCGTCGGACCAAATATCCATCCTCGTCTCATCCTAAGGGGCGCATGGGGGATCGCTCGGATCATATTGAGACGGAGTAGGTGCGACCTCCTCCACCCGCTCCTCCATCTCTATATATAGTGATGTCAGCATCAGAATGGTGGACGGGGTAGTCTCAGGCCTAAAATTGCCCACCCTAGGAGTACTGTCACGTACCGTCGACATACTCGGAGATGTGACTGATCGGTGCACTAGAGTATTATAGATGAGGGTCCGGAACCATCATCCGATAACGACGTAGCACTCCATCCATCGGTGGAACCTCTATCGGCACGGGATGCTCCTCTACCGGTAGAACCTCTACGGGCATGGGATGCTCCGAAGTAGGATCCTTTTAGTCCTGCCATACCTGATAAAAAATAGATATATACAAAAAATGTAATACATATTCTAAATCAAATCTGCATGCATTTAATATATCACAGTTTATAAAAATAGACCCGGAGCAACCCTCCGTTAAATTTTTAGATAATAACCAAGTCTAGATAATATCATCCAGAAAAATCAAAGTCTAGATAATAACTAAATCTAGATAATAACAATAAATTAATCCAGAAACATCCAAGTCTAGATATTAATCATGTTTAGAAAATAACAAGAAACATCCAGAGTTGTACAAAACATCCAAGTCTAATCCAAAATAAGTCTACCAGAGAAAACTCCGATCAAAAGTCATATCATATATATATAACTCTACCCTCTACGTTGGGGTAGATACCACTCCCTCAGCCACAGCGCATAAGCAGGGTCCACATGATCAAGATCAGCTATAGGAGCTGGGTGACTGGAACTTCCGGTGCCACTGCCTTCTGGTGCCACTTCCTTCTTCACATCGATATCGATTTTAGGAATCACTTCCTCCTCAATAGTAGGAGGTAGTACTTCTTTCTTAACCTTGATCTCTGCTTTAGGTATTACCTCCTCAATAACAGGAGGCATTACTTCTTCCTTAGCAGCAGGAGGTACCACTTCTTCCTCAGTAGCCATTTGTGCCTCTCTCAAGTGACATACTCGGATCATGGGTGCCATCTGGTAAGATTGATGGGAACATAGAGATTAATTAGGGGTTGAACAAAATGGCAGTACATTTCACAAGTCTAAATAGTTGTTAAATGGAGATTAATTAGTGGTTAAACATATTTTACATTTTATTTTATTTTCAATCATCTTGTAAAAATTTATCTTCTTCGTTCTCCGCATCCCCATCTGCCTCTTCCGCCTTATCTTTGCTTTCATCTACTTCGTTTTCCTCTTCAGATACTTCTACCTCTTCTACACGATTATACATATAATATGGAACTTCTATTGTGTCCACGTCAACTGTATTTGTTACGAGAGGTAGCTCATCCTCCTGATAAGCTATTTCGTCAACATCGTAGGTATTTCTGACTTTAGTCTTGCATTTGTCCACCAGTTCGACCTAGTTGTTTCCCGTATATGATAAGTACTAAAGTAAACGAGTTGAGCCTGACTTGCTAGACAAATGATTCATATCCTTGATATCGACGCCGGTAGTTAATATCCACAAGACCATGTTTGTCAATTTTTCAACCTTGATCTTGGACCGGATCGAACCAATCACACTTGAATAATACGATCTTAGCCAGCTCTATGCCATAGCTATATGTCAACTCCATAATCTCCTATAAGATGCCATAGAAATTATTGCCTGGATCGACATCTTTGTAGTTTGTGGATTTGATACCCAAACAACTATTTTTTGTCGAATCAAGATCCAGAAAGTTCTCTCTGATCGGAGCATTTGTTAACTTGAACCTAAACCCATTCACACAATAGCTTGGCCAGATTTTGATAGAATAAATTGGCTCATTGGCTAGAGTTATAATAGATTCATTCTCTAAATTGCGTCTGGACGATCGATATAAATACCACAAGATAAGAAATTAAATTCAATGTTCCGTTAATTACTGTATAAAGTACATATACAAAAATTAATTGCCGAACACCTTACATATACACTCAACCATTATGGGAAATGATGTCTTATTTCATGTTCTAGTTCTTCATATGTTATGTATGGTCTATTCGCCCTCACCTCATCAATAAATCTACTGAAAACAACAACACATCGACCAATTAGTGTAATAATAATATTGGATACTATTACATGCATAGATGACATAAACATGAACGTATTAGTTACTTACCCCTCGAGCTTCTCCACTTCATTCTCATCGTAGTTGAGTAATATATACAACTGAGTAGCCCATAGTTCCTTTTCATTCAGATATCTTTTTTTTATTTCCTCGAAGGCTTTCTGGAAGGTTTGAAGACTCTCAGTATTGCCTCATTAGATTCAACATATCCATCGTCATTTCTCGGAGCTCTTATTCTATTAGTTGCAACACGTGGCTTGAAATACATCAAGCAGAAGTTTGTAATCTTTTTGAGAACATAGGCTTCACAAATAGAATCCTCAACCCAAGTCTTGTTTTTCATCTTTCTCTTTAGGTGGTTCAAATGCCACTCAAACAGGTACGTCCACCGATAACCGACGGGCCCACCAACACGTGCCTCCTAGGAAAGATGAATTGGCAAATGCTCCATGGAGTCGAAGAACACAAGAGGGAACACCCGCTCAAGCTCGCACATCGTTACCGTAATATCCTTCTTTTGCTTTTCTAGACGATCAACAAGCAACTTAGTAGAACAAAGATCTCTGAAGAATATGCTCAGCTCTGTCAATGGATCCCAAATGACCGACGGTAATAATTCTCGAATACGATCAGAATTAACCTCTCCATAGATACGTGACAGTCATGGCTCTTTATACCCATCAGTTTGTTCTCCTTTGGATCGACGCATATTCTTAAATTCGACACGTACCCGTCAAAATTTTTTAGGCCTGAATCCACCTAAAAAGTCTTCCTTTATCCTCCCTATCCAATGAGAAAACTATCTTAGGCTGCTTATACTTTCCATTGCCTTTCTTTATCAAATGCAACACAGAACGTCTGCATATATCTTCCAAGTCCAACTTGGCCTTGGGATTGTCTTTCATCTTTTCCTTTACGTCCAGCACAATATCAATTATGTTGTCAAACACATTCTTTTCGATATGCATCACATCAAGGTTATATCTGATCACATTGGTGCTCCAATATAGCAGGTCCCAGAATATACTCCTTTTCGTCCAATTATGAGTGCGACCAAATTCATCACACTTGTATTCCTATGGAGGCTCTTCGATAGCACTTGGATAACCTCCTCCCATATCGTGTCTCCATTCCACCTTGGTGGTGGACTGGCCTTCTCCACAACGTCGACACGAAAATCATTCATGTTCTTCCGGAACGGATGGTCCTTCGGCAGCAACTGTTGATGAAGATCGAAGAAGTACGACTTTCCTTCGTGTTTCAAACGAAAAGCTTTCGTGTGGTCCATGCAATACGGACATGAGAGACGACCATGAGTGCTCCATCCCGATAACATTCCAGAGCCGAAAAGTGGTTGATGGTCCATATAAGTGCGACCCTCATCTGAAAGTTCTGCTTTCTGGAACGTGTTGGCGCCTACTTCCTACAGCTAATTCAACTCATCTATTAACGGCTGTAAGTACATATCGATGTTCCTCTTCGGGTTGTTCAGACCCGAAATGATAACGGTTAGGGACATGTAAGGAATTTTCAAACACATCCACAGTGGATGGTTGTACGGAGTGACAATCACTGGCCAATACGAATATTGGGAACCCGAAAGTACGAATGGGGTAAAATCGTCAGAAGAGAGCCCTAATCTTATATTACGCAGATCATAAGCAAAATCTGGATACTCTCGATCAAAGTGCTTCCATGCTTCTTCATCGGATGGATGATCCAATACTCCATCGATCTGTTTCCGCCTGTGCCAAGTCATGTTCTCGGCCGTCTCCTTTACCATAAACAACCTCTGCAACCGCGACATCAAAGACAAGTAGTACATCGAGTCGGTCGGCTTCTTTGTACCGAGAGTCCTACTTGAACTTGTTGCCTTATAGCGATCAGTACCATAAAATCTGCACACATCTTCATCCATGTCGTCCTTGTAGTACAACATACATCTATTGCGACATGTATCAATTTTAGCATATTACATCCAGAGCGATCTTACTATTCTTTCAGATCGGTAGAAGTTTGCAGGTAACTTGGCACCCTCCAGCAAAATCTCTATAATCAACTCGATGATTCGGTTGTAGCATTCTTGAGACAAGTTAAAATCGGACTTAATGCTCAGCAGTCTTATAACCACCTCCAACGGTAAATGGTCCTCACAACCAAGATACAAAGGAGTCTTTGCATTTTCCATCAACTCCATGAACTTCGCAGCATCAAAATTTGGTGCCTCCTCAGCGGCATCATGATTGTTCGAATCGAAACTACGCCCCGCAGTGTCACGCCTCGACCAAAAAAATCGTTCATCCTCGCATCGATTTATCCGAATCATCGTCCTCGCTGGGGCGTGATGCCGTACGAGTCTGGAGTTGAACTTAAATAAGGCAAGATGATAAGTTCTTAAATGGTTATCTTTGATTTGAAATTAGCAACGGAAGGAAACAAAGTATACGAAATAATTCTCTTTATAGATAAATGAATTGGGATTACAAAGGCTTTTATTAGCCCAACTGAATTTGTCTATTGGCTACAACACTCAGGCTCTCTCTTGCCCACAAAGGATTTCACCGTTTCATACATCTTGTCTTCTACATCTTAGCCGCATCAATCTTGTTGCAAGATCGAGCGTCAATGCGGTCACACACTTCAAACGCTACGGCATTTCATGCCTCAACGCGATCAAGCAAAGCTCCGCCACGAGTAGACCATTCTCTGAACCTGCTAGTAAACTAGTGGACGATTAGTACTTTCGTCCTCGCTGTACTGATCAAAGACCCACTTAGAAAATCGACATTTAGTAATGTACTGATCCATGCAAGCATACAATTTAGTTCTCTTCCTATGTTCTCCTTAGGATCAGTTCATGGCATATTTGAAGACTGTAAAGCATGTTATTATGGCAAACATGTTATTTCAATACGTATAAGTAAGCAGGCAACTCATAGCAATCTCATGTTGTTTCGTGACTCCTTACCAACATCGACGCACTCTCCCTTACACCGACGCAAGGTAAAACACGCCTACCATCCTTCCCTGTCACGTTATAAGTGCTCATTATACAGGATCTAGGTGTGCAGGATATATGTGTACCTTGCACTTTTGACCCAGGATCTATCTGTGCAGGATATATGCGTACCTTACACGTTCCTTATCTACATGAAGGTCACTAGCTTTCCGGATTAGAATGGACTTATATTTTTCAAATTGAATATGTAAGACGGTGATCTCTCTGTGCAGTTGCTAACCCAAACATCAGAGGACCCCCAAATTACTTGAGTAAGTGGCTTATCACATCAATAGCAGGTCACAAACCGTCTTAATAAAGTGCACCAACAATACCGATATCCTGTAGTCCCTCCTAGGTCGAACGGTCCTATTGCCATGGCGAACCATGTTCAAGGGAAGAAAACACTCGTGTACGGGAAATATTTCTTTAAGGCTATTTGACCATGCAACGCATCTTATCTTTCATACAACCAAGCATAATCGCCTATCTCTATTTCATTTGGCATAATGCTCCAGCTCAATATTCATCAATGAACGCCCCGAAGGCCATAAACATTTCGAAGGCACCATGCCACATTGGACAGTTCTGCCATATTCATGCCACAACTGTCCCATTCGTAATGAAGCCATCATTTTTAAGTCTCGAGCATGTAAGCACGCTTTGATATAATTATTCTCCATTCCTTCTATCATGTATTCGATGCACGCCTCGATTCAGTATTTTCGTATTCTATGCCTCAGTGTTCAATGCGTTAGACTTATGTTCCTTCCCTCCGACTCGTGCAATTGAGGCATGCCTTGATAGGATATTCAATGTTCTATAGCTCGTGCGCTAAGGCACTCGTGCAGATATAGTCTTTCAAAGTTATAGCATAATAACTTGTACACGAAAGCACAAAATGACTCGTGCGTTGAGACACTTGTCGATACAGTTATCTCATATTCTTATGGCTTTTGCACCGAAGTGCTCACCTTTAATTGTGATATTCAATGTTCTATAGCGACTCGCACATTTGATGTACATTTCATTTCAATTATTTTATCTAGTGTTCGACACGCACTATGTTCATCTCTCGATCGAGCCACGCCCGTGGTCTCGATAGGTTAACTTCATACAACTATATATTTTACTTAGGCATGAAGGAGTAGGAAAGAGAAGTCAAAGCCCCCACCTTGAGCCGATATACCATATCATTTTGTAGAGCCGATGCAGCACGATTTGATAACTTTGTTGCACGACCAACTCTTATGACTTGGCCATTCGAACACTTCGTATTATATTAAATTATCCAAGCGGTTTGGCCTACCATGCCTATGCTTCAGTCCGTAGCAAGGCGATGATTTGGTTTCGCGGACACCATTTCAAATAAGACAAAAATGTTGACCTCTTATATTTCAGCACAAACATATAGCCTACACATGAAACCAATTAAAATCAATACTTTTTCGAATCAGACTAATGTCTTGCTTCGATTCGATTTCTTAGAATCTTTGAACTGACTCAATGCTTTCTCTCGGTCCAAGTTAAAACTTGCATCGATCTTATTCGATGCATTCCTCGGGTCAACGTAACTTTTTGTATCGATCCGACTCGATGCATTCTCTGGACAAGGTAACTTTTGTATCGATTTGCATCGATACTTAATTGGGTCAACTCGGCTCTTCGAGTCAACAACTCAGCATAATACACCGTGCGGAGCGGGGCATTACATAATATACCACTCAAAATAAGGTTCGTCCTCGAACCGAAACCAACACTCAATTCCAAGTGCTTCTCTAGATCATTTCACGATCTCGTCCAACTATCGTTGTTCCATTTCAAACACTCGTGCAAGATTTCATTAACTTTTAATCTTTCCTGCAGCTCAATTTGAATTTAATATACAACTTGATTTGGATCATACACCTATTCAAGGCATCGCCAAAAAATGTGTATTTCAGCCAAGTCCAGTGGTAAAAAATTGGAACAAAGTTGACAGGTAAATTTTAATCCTATGCTTGCTATCTCGTACTCTCGATCGGACTTATCTTTAGCGACTGTTCTCAAACTTTTATCGCATATGTATATTCGATGCATATGTGATTCATTCAACAAAGTCGTCGTATGCGACGCGATTTAAAAGTCACATTTTTCATTTTCGTATGTTTCGTACGGACTATTAATTCTATGCGTCGTGTCGAGCCATCGTACATCCGATCGCAACGATCCTCTGTAATGTCTTGCGTTTGAAGTCGTTGTCTAACTATTTCCGAAGTCTGACTACGCAACTCAGCAACTCATGTTGATACGATTTCCTTTGTTGACTTACAAATGCATCAATAATCAAGGCTACGCACGCTACATGACTTATCTAGACACCGTGCTTAGTTTCTTCCGACGCAACTTTAAATTGACATTGCACAAAGGCCACAATCTATCCGACACAAAAGTTTACTCGAGGCGACGATGCTCAAGGCAACAATTGCTTTGACTCAAAGTCTCTACGATGCGTCTTATGTTTGATTCTTATGTTTGATTCCTAACAAGTAGGAAATTTACTAGCCAATAGCCAAATTCCCAACTTATCCGTCTCGCAACATCGAATATAAGTTTGATTCGCGTAACTCAATCGCAAGGTGAATCCAAATCTAACGACATAACTTGTAAGTCATTCTCTTACCGCTCGCTCTCGTGTATAGCACGATTATCAAAAAATTGCCTAGATTTATCATCAACATGTACCACATTATATTTATTATCGATGCAATTTTATATATGATATCGTATGGGTCATCTTACGATCTGCAATATTCAATTTGATTTGGCGGTCAAGTCTTCTAGGGTTAGCTGTCCCGAAGCTATGCTCAATAATTGTGGATCATTAACGAAGGATAGTTACTATGCACTATGCTTTATCTTATTTCGGAGCCAAATCACGTTCCAATGATTTCTATGTGACTACCCAATTTCGGATAAAACTATTTCTATCGGCGCAACTGATGTGCAACTATCCTCCGAGTAAAGTCATGTACTACCGTTGATAATTTTGTATTTTACGAAACATCTACACGTATTAAGTTCGAATCTTTCTACCCACGGTCGACACCCGAGATGCTATACGCATCAAAACAATCATCTATGACTTTATAGTCTCGTCCTGAGCAATCACAAAGTTTACGATTAACCAGTTCGACACTTCCGTATTGCTATTCTCAAAATTTCTGATATTATAGGCCTGTCCCATTTTGTATTCTCAAATCGTGCTTACGTTTTCTCGTGTATCGATTTTGATAGGTCATATCAATTTCGATACCATGAGGGTCAACTTTGAATCTGCATCAACGTCAACTTTAATTCGTATTGCATACATCTAAGTTCACTACAAACTTTTCCATACATATCAACTCGTTTTTTGATTCGTCGCATCCCACCATACTTTGATCGCGTAACCGAGTTACCGATTATCCAATATCGAACCCTCAAGTTACACAATCATGCCCTCTAAGTTTTACGTGTTTCAGTTGTACTCGAATGAGTTTTGCCGCAACATAACCAACTATCTCTTAGGCACTATTTATTCGCATCAACGAACTCTTTACCGAAATCGCACATCGTGCGATCCGATTATAATTCGTATCGCCCAATATTTCTATCGAGATCGCAAGTCGCATGATTCGATTACGATTCGTCTAGCCCAATATTTTTATCGAGATCGCAAGTCGTGTGACTCGTTTACAAGTTCAAGTTTCCTATCCCGTCGATCCGATTATTGCATCAAGGCATAATCGTTTTGTTAGTCTCGGTCGTTCGACCGACTTACAAATTTTTATCCGACGTATCATTCATTGATACGAGTCCCCCGTTCTATCATTCCAACCGGTTATCGAAGAATACTTGCATCAACATACCGTCATACAAATTTCTAATCGAGCCTCGGTACTCTTCCGTATATTGCGGACAAACCTTCCGCAATTCTTACAACGCATC
Organism: Iris pallida; assembly: GCA_029216955.1. NCBI lineage: Eukaryota > Viridiplantae > Streptophyta > Magnoliopsida > Asparagales > Iridaceae > Iris > Iris pallida. Next base: position 3,420,577 of record JANAVB010040817.1, on the reverse strand, counting down.
GATGCAATTCGTCGCATGCGTGGTATAGCATATACCACTCAGAATTGAGTCATTCATCGCATACGTGGTATGGCATATACCACTCAAAATTTACGTCATTTTCCTCGTATCATACTCGGTATGAACCAACTGTCTATTTTGACTCACGATTTCTGCAGTGATCATGCCGATCACAACCGTAACTTTTTGATTAATCAAATTCCAACACAACTCAGCCAATATTTTCATTTTCCAACACAAGTTTGATGCGCAACCGAACTAATTCGTTTCTTATCAACTTATGATTTCAGAGTTCCTTTCATTGCATCTCGTGCAACGTATTATTAAGTTTCAACTGTTGCATCTCGTGCAACGTTTTAATCCAGTCTCCTCCATTGCATTTTGTGCAACATTTTAATTCAGTTTCCTCCGTTGCATTTAGCACAACGTTTTAATTTAGTTTCCTCCGTTGCATCTCGTGCAAAATTTTATTTCTGATATTCAAAGCAATGCTCGAATTCGTTTAACGCATTCGATATCAACTTTCACGTTCATTGCAACGCGTTATTCATAACTTGTTGCAATTGATATCGCAACATTTCACGACTTCCATTGTATCAATGTAACAAATATTTCTCATCTCCACTGTTGTATTAAAACAACAAATATTTTGATTCACATTTCTCAACTTGTTACACTTGCAGCAACAAATATCTCAATTCACATCTAGCGACTTGTTGCGTTTGCAGCAACGATTATTTCATGGCTTGTTGCACTCGATGCAACAAATATTTTGCGACTTCCTTAGCAAATATCATGTAATTTCCAAAGCACATGCGACAAAATTACACGATTTGTATTAGACTTATTGTATGGAACATCCAGTGCGGCATCGAGTAGACTCAAGAGTCATTTCATGGTGGTGGGCAACTTTTTAGAATTGAAACGAAGCAAGCGTCCCGAGGAAATTGAGCCTAGAGATCTGATACCAATTTGTCACATCCCGAGTCAAAAAATTGTCGTCCTCGCATCAATTTGTCTGAATCATCGTCCTCGCTGGGGCGTGACGCCGTATGAGTCTGGAGTTACACTCGTACAAGGCAAGATGACAAGTTCTCAAATGGTTATATTCGATTTGATATTAGCAACGGAAGGAAACAGAGTTTACAAAATATTTCTCTTTATTGGTAAATGATATGAGATTACAAAGGCTTTCAATATCCCAACTGAGTTTGCCGATTGGCTACAACACTCCGATTCTCTCTTGCCCACAAAAGATTTTACCGTTCCATACATCATATCTTCTATATCTCGATCGTATCAATCTTGTTGCAAGACCGAGTGTCAATGTAGTCGCACACTTCAAATGCTACGACATTCCATGCCTCAACGCGATCAAGTGAAGCTCAACGTGAGCAGGCCATTCCCTGAACCTGCTAGCAAACTAGTAGGAGATTAGTACTTTCGTCCCCGCTGTACTGATAAAAAACCTACTTAACAAACCGATATTTAGTAATGTATTGATTCATACAAGCATACAATTTAGTTCTCTTTCTATGTTCTCCTTAGGATCAGTTCATGACATATTTGAAGTATGTAAAGCATGTTATCATAACAAGCATGTTATTTCAATACGTATAAGCAAGCAGGCAACCAATAGCAATCTTGTGTTATTTTGTAACTTCCTACCAACATCAACGTACTCGCCCTTGCACCGACGCAAGGTAAAATACGCTACCATCATTCCCTACCATGTTATAAGTGCTCTCTATACAGGATCTAGGTGTGCAGGATATATGTGTACTTGCACTTTTGACCCAGGATCTATCTATGCAGGATATATGCGTACCTTGCACTTTTGACCCATCGTTCCTTATCTACATGAAGGTCACTAGCTTTTCTGGCTAGAATGGACTTATATTTCTCAAATCGAATATGTAAGACGGTGATCGTTCTGTGCGGTTGCTAACCAAACATCAGAGGACCCCCAAATTACTCAAGTAAGTGGCTTATTACATTAATAGCAGGTTGCAAACCGTCTTAATGAAGTGTACCAACAATACCGATATCCGGCAGTCCCTCCTAGGCCGAACGGTTCCAGCGCCCTGGCGAACCACGTTCGAAGGAAGAAAACACCCGTGCACGGGCAATATTTCTTTAAGTCCATTTGACTATGCAACCCATCTTATCTTTCATACAACCAAGCAAATTCTCCTATCTCTATTTCAATTGGCACAATGCCCCAACTCAATGTTCATCAATGAATGCCACGAAGGCCATAAATATTTTGAAGGCACTATGCCACATTGGACAGTTCTGCCACATTCGTGCTACAACTGTTCCCTTTGTAATGAAGCCATCTTTGTAAGTCTCGAGCACGTAAGCATGCTTTGTTAGAATTATTCTCCATTCCTTCCGTCGTGCATTCGATGCACATCTCGATTCAGTAATTTTCATATTCTATGCCTTAATGTTCAATGCGTTAGACTTATGTTCCTTCCCTCCGACTCGTACAAATGAGACACGTCTCGATTAGGTATTCAATGTTCTATAGCTCGTGCACTGAGGCACTCGTGCCGATATAGTCTTTTGATGTTCTAGCATAATAACTCATGCGCGGGGGCATGAAATGACTCGTGCGTTGAGGCACTTGTCGATACAGTTATCCCATGTTCTTATGGCTTGCGCACTGAGGTGCTCATCTTTGCAATATTCAATGTTCCATAGCGACTCACACATTTGATGTACGTTTCATTTCAATTGTTCTATCTAGTGTTCGACATGCACTATGTTCATCTCTCGATCGAGCCATGCCCGTGGTCTCGAGGTAAACTTAGCATACAACGATATATTTTACTTAGGCATGAAGAAGTAGGAAAGAGAAGTCAAAGCCCCCCACCTTGAGCCGATACGTCTTGTCGTTTTGTCGAGCCGATTCGGCTCGATTTGATAACTTTGTTGTACGGCCAACTCTTCTGACTTGGCCATTCGAACACTTCATGTTACGTTGAATTATCCAAGCGATTTGGCCTACCATGCCTATGCTTCAGTCCACAGCAAGACGATGATATGGTTTCGCAGACACTATTTCAAATAAGGTAAAAATATTGACCTCTTATATTTTAGCGTAAAGGAATAGCCTGCACACGAAACCAACAAAAATTAATACTTGTCCGAATCGGACTAAGGCCTTGCGTCGATTCAATTTCTTAGAATCTTCGAGCCGACTCAATGCTTTCTCTCGGGCCAACTTAACACTTGTATCGATCTTACTCGATGTATTCCTCGGGTCGACGTAACTCTTTGCATCGATCTGACTCGATGTATTCTCGGGACAAGGTAACTCTTGTATCGATTTGCATCGACACTTAATCGAATCAACTCGACTTTTCGAGTCAACGACTCAGCATAATGCATCGTCCGGAGCGGGGCATTACATGCAGTGTCAAAAACCATGTTCACCCACCCTTCGTCGTAATCAGCGTGGTCATGGACATCCATATACAGCTCCAAATTAGGCTCTGGATCCGATGCTAAAGGCATAAGTTCTCCGTGTGAGGTCCATTGATAGAAATTTGGCATGAAACCTCTAGAGTACAAATGATATGTCATCCACTTCAGGATGATATTTCAAGTTGTGACATCTTACACATGGATACTTAATTTTGGTACAATCTATATACTGAGAGAATGCCTTGGCGAACTGCAGGAACTGCTCTACCTCTTGCATAAATTCATCCTGCACACCGCACATGTCATCAAGATGACGATTGTACGTCCACAAACGATACCGCAGATAGTAATTCATATCCATTTGAAGATGATTCTACAAACATAAATAAATATTATACGAGTATATTGTCCAAATGGATGCATAGACACGTGAGTATTAAATGAGTGTCGTCACGTGTTCAATATCAGCCATTCTTTTCGAAGAGAATTAACTTTTGCAAGCCTTTTAAGGCTTTCAGAGTTCTATCGGATTTTCAAAAAATATAGAAAAGGCCAAGTATTATAATTTTCTTTTCTAGGATTTTTCGTTCTTTGTTTTTTAATATTTTTTTACTCCTTTCATTTTTTGTCTTTTATTTTATTTTTCGAAATCGGTAGAACTCTAAAAGCCTCAAAACGGCTTACAGATGTAAACTTACTTTTTCAGAGAAGGGCTGACATGGACACTTGATTTTGGGCTGACACGGACACTTACTTAAGTATCTAAGATACCTAGCTAGTACTTACCTACATATCACCTTAACTCTAGGTATTTATGTATTATGTGGATATCATGTACCATGGTACACAATATCACATTGATACTCTCTTGTATCTTGATCCTAGGATATAGTTTCAAATACCCATGACATTAATTATACACACGTTCATCAAAGTACCATGAAATGAAGTGTCCTTGTGAGCCGTTCTCACAAAAGAAATGCAACACAAAAGGCTTACAGACGTAAATTTCCTTTTGCGAGGCCGGCTTACATGGAACACTTGATTTCAGGCTACACACATTACCATTCATATCTACACTTGACACCATACCATATCTTATATGATACACTCTAGATACTTTCAATTAAACCCCAACTTACCTTGACAATTATCCAATTTCTAAAATATCTTATATACTACTAGGATACTCACTCTATACACTCTAGGTATTACGATATACACTTAGGTGTTGTCACGTGTTCTTTGTGAGCCATTCTTTGAATTTTTTCTTACTTATACAAGCCTCTTGAGGCTGTCAGCGGTATACTAGATTTTTGAAAAAAAATCTATAAAAGACTAAGTTGTTCAACTTTTTGGTATAACTCTGACAGCCCCAAAAGACTTGCATAAATAAATTTAGTTTCCAGAGAAGGGCTCACATGGACATTTGATTTCGGACTAACACAGACACTTAACATAAGAGATAATGATCTTTGTTGTCATGTGTTCCTTGTGAGCCCACAGGAAAAACTTGACCTCGGATTGTCCAAGATAGCACTTACCATAAAATACTAGACGATACTTAGCCAGCACTTACCTACATACCTAGCTAGTATCTTGACACATGTCTTGACACTATACCAATCATATCTTATATGTGACACAAACCTATATTCACACCATAAACTAGAAATTACACCTATAATCTTTTTACGGTACCTTACTAAACTAGGAAATACACCTAAAATTTGTGTGTGTCGGTGTCCAATGTCCGATTATTTTTATTTGAACAAGTTAAAATTTCACATAAATGAATAGTTCCCTTCATGAATATTTGCACGAAGATTTAATCATGAATATTTGTACCTTGATTTAAATTATAGTCACAAAACACAACATAATAATACACACGATGTATTTATGTGTGTCGTGTCAGTGGGTATGTGTCTGTTTCATTTTCATGTTAGCAAAAGGGTATGTGTGTTGTGTATGTGAGTACGTGTCTGTATGTAAGTGTCGTGTCAGTAAGAGGGTATGTGTGTCGTATGTCAGTGTCCAACCTACACACGATGTATGTATATGTGTCGTGTCAGTGAGTTTGTCAGTATCGTATCAGCGAGTGTGTCAGTATCGTATCATGTCAGCAAGAGGAGTGTGTCAGTGTCATGTCAGCAAGCGGGAGTTAGGGTTAGGGTTACCTGAGGCGGAGTCGAGAGTCGCTGCGGTAGGGGTTCGTCGGGGTAGGGGTTTTCAGGACCAGGGGTCGTCGGGGCAGGGGATCACCGGGAGGAGGGGGCCGCCGAAGGCTGGGGTCACCGGGGGGAGGGGATTGCCGGAGACGAGAGGGACAAGGAGAGAGAAATTTTGGGGAGAGCACAAAATTGAAAATTTTAGGAAAAAATAATGAAAAGTCGATCGGCCAGCAACCCTATATGAAATAATTTAGCGACATCTGCAAAAGACGTCGCTAAACGTCGCTTCTACTAATATAAGGGCAACATTCAAGTGGATCAGTCGCCAAATGTTGTTGTTTAAAAAAACAGCAACATTTTCTGACTAAACCACGATGTTGGCTTTCCTAACCATAACGCATGTCGCAAACTGTCGCTTGAAGTCGCTGATAGTAACGTTAAGCGACGTCTTTAATATTCGTCGCTAAGTACAACAAAATTAGTGACATTTTCAACCGGCATCGCTAATCTCGTCGCCAATATGACTTATTTTGGTAGTGACCCTACAAATCTCAATCGCTCTTGAGCCCTCTGATATATGGCATCCCACAAATCCTCTGTCATTTTTGAAGGCATTTTCCTCTGCCCCATGGCGTCTTTAAAGACTCCCTCTTTCACAAGCAAAGGTTTCATCCTTCTCCGCTACAATGAGAAGTTCACTTTCGTTAAATTTTTCTACCTCAAACTTTGCGCTATTAATTTTGTTACTAGCCATCACAATTTTTTTTATCTCAGACTTTAATGAACCAATAATTTCAGAAGTCATGGTCTAGGAAGATATAGGGAGAGGACTAATGTCGTTACCTACCATTAGTTCATATTAAAGAAATTAAAAATTTGACGATTTTCTTATCTCTGTTACCAATTGTTGTGCAACATGTGCAAGTGAGAGCATGAATATATCCTTAATAATGCAAAAAAATGCACAAAAATAAACAAAATATATCCTTAATAATGACTAGTTTAGGCGGCTCTAATTGGTTCAAAACAGATGGTGCTGGACGTTCAATGCGTATACACGGATATACGGGCTCTCTTCTCAAGGTGGAGTGTAAGTCCACTTCCCGAAGTTTTTATATTTTATTTTAGTTTTAAATATTTTCGTTAGAAAATAAATTTTATTTTTTTAAGTTTGTAAAATATATTTTTGGATGACGAAAGGATTTGTTAAGTTATTTTTGTATTTATAAAAAAAATACTTTTTACTTAATTTATTATTATCATTTATTTTCTAGATTGAATTTATAAAATATATTTTTGAAGTATTTGATTTATTACCGTCAATTATATTATTGATAATATTAGATGTTATTTTAAATTTACTATTGCTTTGGCCAATCAAATCTAGGATTGTATTTGATTTAAAGTTTTATGGAAAGATATGTTCATTGAATTTTAAATTCCTATTGTGATCTATCTTTGATTAGATTTTATCAATTTAAATTTATTGATTTAAATCTACGGAAATATTTGTTCCATGAATACTAGTCCTTTCCTAATTAGGAAATTATGATTCAATCCATCTATTTAAGGGGTCCTTATTCTTCTCCCAAAATCAAAACCCTTCAAATCAAATCCTAATTAGGTGATCCATTATATATACCTATTGAATGTATATCATCTTCAATTTTTTTTTTCTCAAAATTCTCTCTTTTTTGTCCCAAAATAGTCCAAAATTTGTCATAAATTCAGCCTCGTTTTTTTTTGAAGTTATAGCAACTTCGTGAGGCCGTTGCGACCAACTCTAGACTCCATTTCACCTCCAGCCTTTTTTTAGTACCATATCGAGGTTATCTTTCCAAATCTATAATTATTTTCTGTAATTATGAACATGAATTTTTGAAAAATTATTTGAGTGCCAGTTGTTCAAAAAATTGACATGTCATACAGTTTTCGAGATTCTGGGAGATCCTGAACTCTGATTTGTGAACCGTTTGATGTATTAGAAAGTTGACAGATAGATCTATAGTATACTATTTTTCCATAAATTAATAAAATATTTTAACATTTTTCTTAATTTTAGAGCCCATAGATGGCCGGTGATTCACCGAATTAGTAGCGGTTACCTATAATTACAATAACTTTTAACGAAATCGAGATTGTGTCACACACATCAACTGCAACTTAACTTGAGGCAAGTACACTATTTCTTTATGTGCTTATTACATTATAATACTATCTTTTATTGTGTTTTATTGATATCCAGTTGAGACACGATTATGACACGATAGGCTTGATTGTATTATTGCTTGTTTATTGATTGTTTAGTGATTCGGGAGGAAAAATGCTAGATGTGTGAACAAATCCTAATAAATATTTAATATGGATAGCTAAGTCATACACCTCACGTATGGGTTGGCCGTACCAAAAATGTGGATTGCCATCGTATGATGTGCCATATTAGCTCAGCCGTTCATATGTCGAAAAGTATTTCAAAGCACTGTTTGATTATTTTTACTTGTTCATATTCATTTTCCATTTGTCTTCTTCTTAAACGTTTTCATTTCCAGTTCATATACGTGTTCCTTTACTGTTATATTACATCTGTACTGTCTAGATTATTTTATATTAAGTTACATAAATACAGTAGGGTTGCACTTTGCTCCTTTTCTGACTAGATCATTGCAAGTTACTTGGCATGCTTCGTACCTTTGTGCTATGGACTATACATAGAATATAGAGGTCTTGGAGGCCGACCTTAGATTCTAGATAGATTAGTTAGTTTCTTTTATTTAAATGTTTAGCAGATTTGTTCCTAAAAATATTTTTATTGTATTATTGGATTTGTAAATAAAATAGTTATTGTGAATGAGATTTGAGATTAAAATTGGTCCTCGACAACGCACTACCGTCGATGATGCGACGTAAGCTGTGTTGGAAAAGAAACGCGGAAACCTTTTCCCAAACCGGAGAGTACCTGCGAGAGGACCGAGCAATACAATGCACGAACCCAAAAACAACCACACAAAACAATCCACGCAGACACAGAGAATTTTTGACGTGGAAAACCCTTGCGGGAAAAACCACGGGACGATCGTAGTCCAACCTTGAGAAGCCTCCACTAATGGAATAGAAGAATTACACCCTCTACAAACTCCTTCCGATCCAAATCGGATCCCCACAACACTCAGAAGTAAGAACAATGATTACAAGGCTACGAAGAGCGAGAACGACGAGTAGAGATTACCCGAAACACGATCTCCTTCGAAAACGACCTTCAATCCTCCGTCTTCTCTCCCGAAGTTGTAATGGCACTCTTGCCTCCTTCCTCTCTCCAAGTTGTGTTACCTTGCGTTGCGTAATGAATTAGGGTTGAGAAAACTCAACTTAACTCCCCAATCCCGCAACCAACCTAGACCGTTGGATTAGATCCAGTGGTAAAAAATCACCCAGATTCCCGCATCAGCCCCGACGACACAGAGTTCGGCCAGAACTCTGTGTCAGGCAAACATCACCTAACGCCAACATTCTGGAATGGCCAGACCGAGTTCGGCCAGAACTCGTCCTGGGACCGAGTTCGGGCCGAACTCGGCAGACCCAGTCCAGAATCTCCCTTAGGAGCAGCAGCAGCAGTAGCAACTCCGCGTCGCCTACTTCCCGAGCTTCTTCGACACACGAATGGCGCTCGTCGCACTCCGGGGTCTTCTCCACATAGGTTGGGAACCCCACCCACTCCAACAAATCTCCCCCTTCACAACTATGGAGAGGATGTCGTCATCCCGACGACCTGCCTGCAGTCCTCAAACTTTTCCCTTCGTAGAATCTTCGTGAACATATCAGCTCCGTTGTCATCTATATGAACCTTCTCAAGCTCCGTATCCTTCTTCTCAACCATATCCCGTATCCAATGATACCGAGTCTCGATGTGCTTGGACCGGCTATGATACGTCTGATTCTTCATAAGGTGGATAGCACTCTGACTGTCGCAAAGCAAAGTATACTGCTCTTGCTTCAGTCCTATTTCCTGCAACAGCTTCTTCATCCACAACAGCTCCTTGCAAGCCTCCGTCGCCGCAATGTACTATGCCTCTGTCGTCGACAAGGCAACACACTTTTGCAACTGCGATTGCCACGACACCGCTCCTCCCGCAAACATCATCACGTAGCCCGAAGTCGATCGCCTCGTGTCTACATCTCCAGCCATATCAGCGTCGGTATACCCAACCAGCTTCGGCTCGTCACCACCAAAGGAAAGTCTCCAACCAGCAGTGCCCTGAAGATATCGTAGAATCTACTTGACCGCACTCCAATGTACCATTCCAGGATTTGAAAGATACCTGCTAACCGTACCAACTGCATGAGCAATATCTGGCCTCGTACACACCATAGAATACATAAGGCTTCCACAACTGAGGTATATGGAACCCACTCCATATCTTTCTTTTCGTCCTCGGTAGATGGATACTGCTCCTCAGTGAGCTTAAAGTGAGCCGCAAGAGGGGAACTCACTTTCTTCGACCCGTCCATCCCGAAACGCTGAAGTACCCGATGAATGTACTTCATTTGGGACAAGTGTAACAGCTTGGACTCTCTCTCTCGGCTGATCTCCATCCTAAGAATAGTCTTCGCTGCGCCCAAATCCTTTATAGAGAAGGCCGCGTCCAGTTGGCGCTTCAGCTCCGCTATCCTAGTGGCATTCCGACCCACTAATAGCATATCATCAACATAGAGCAACAAAATGATGAAATCATTATCGGCAAAATACCTCACAAATGCACAATGGTCCGACGTCATCCGTGCATAACCATGCTCCCCCATAAACGACTCGAACTTCCTGTACCACTGCCTCGGAGCCTGTTTCAGACCATACAAGCGCTTTCTCAACCGGCAGACCAAATGTGACTTGTCCTTCTCACAGAATCCCTCTGGCTGCTCCATGTACAACTCCTCCTCAAGATTACCATGGAGGAATGCCGTCTTCACGTCCATCTGCTCGACCTCCAAGTCGAGACTGGCTGCTAATGCTAGCACCACCCGAATAGACGAATGCTAGACGACAGGCAAAAAGATCTCATCATAATCCATGCCTTTTCGCTGACCGTAGCCTTTGACTACCAGCCTCGCTTTGTATTGAGGGCGAGCAGCATCATCCGTCTGCTTCACTCTAAACACCCATCGATTCTTCAAAGCCTTCTTGCCCTTTGGCAACCGTACCAGATCATAAGTGGAATTGGTGTGCAAGGAACTCATCTCCTCCTGCATAGCCTCCATCAACTCCTGCCCGTGTTCGTCTTCCATAGCCTCTGCAAAACTTTCGGACTCTCCCCCGTCAGTCAATAGCACATACTCATCTGGTGAGTATTTCGTAGATGGTCGACGATCCCTGTCACTCCTCCTCAAAGGAACCACTGGTGCTGGCTGTATACCGACAGCCTCATCTCCTTCAGGAACTACCTCTCCGGCATGCTCATCCTCCTGAGAGATACCTTGACCACCATCAGCAGGCTGATGATCAAGGTTGGGAGCAACTCCATGTACTGGCTTTCCCATAACTGGATCCTCTGCGATGTCCTCTGGAAATTGCTCGAAGCAAAATGACTCTAACTCAGGCAATTCCTCAGCCTCAGAAGGCGTCTCGGAATCCTGAGTATTGGTCATGGTCTGATCCTCGACGAACACCACGTCCCTGCTTCTGTAGAGCTTTTTTTCCACTGGGTCATAGAGTCTATAGCCAAACTCATCCCGACCGTAGCCGACAAAGACGCATCGCCTCGTCTTCGGCTCAAGTTTGGTCCTCTCGTCCTTCGGTACATGCACGAAGGCCTTACAGCCAAACACCCGCAGGTGATTGTATGACGGCTCTTTGCCGTACCATACTTTGTCAGGCACATCACCCTGCAAAGGAGCACTAGGAGACAAATTAATAACATAAGCAGCTGTGAGAAGAGCCTCACCCCAGTAACTGCCCGGCAAGTTTGCTTCTGACAGCAAATACCGCACCCTCTCCATCAGTGTCCTGTTCAGGCGCTCCGCTACACCATTGAGCTGAGGTGTCTTTGGCGGAGTCTTCTGGTGTCGTATCCCCTGCTCTCTGTAATACGCATCAAAGGGACCGATGTATTCGCCGCCATTGTCGGACCGAACACACAACAACTTCTTGTCCGTCTCCCTTTCAACAGAGGCCTGAAACTCCTTGAAAGTAGGTAGCACCTGATCCTTGGTCTTTAAGGCATAGACCCAAACCTTCCTGGAACAGTCATCAATAAAGGTTACAAAGTAAGAAGCACCACTAAGAGATTTTATCTTCATAGGACCGCAGACATCCGAGTGAATCAACTCGAGCAATGCCGGCTTCCTTGAACTTGGATGACTTTGTAAAGACACCCTATTTTGCTTCCCAGCTAAACAGTACGTGCACTTCTCCAACTTTGTAGACTTGAGCCCCGGAATCACCTTCCTGTTCACCAAGTAGCTCATCCCTTTCTCGCTGATATGGCCGAGCCGCCTGTGCCACAACTCGGTAGACGCATCACTGACTGCGTTCACCTCCTGTGCCCCCTCTGCGCTCTCCTCCATATAGTAGAGACCAGACTTCTTGCTTCCTCTGGCAATCACCATCGAACCCCTGGAAAGCTTCCACTGACTGTTCCCGAAGAGACTGAAGAATCCCTTATCATCCAACCTTCCAACCGACACCAGGTTGAAACGGATATCAGGGACATGACGAACATCCTTGAGAACAAGAACCGCACCCGTCTTCGTTCTCAAATGTACATCTCCAAGGGCAACCGCCTTCGACACATCTCCGTTGCCCATCTTCAATACTCCACAGTCGCCTATAGTGTAAGTGGCAAACAGTACCCTGTTGTGAGATACATGTGCTGAAGCCCCTGAGTCCACCAGCCAAGAATTATCATCGCAGGCGAGGTTAGTAATGACCTCATCACCTACGACGATCACATCGCCTCCATGCACCGAGGCCGCCGCTGTAGTGTTCTCTTCTTGCTTCCCCTTGTTGCCCTTCTTCTCTCTCTTTCAAGCGAAACAATTCCACTTGATATGGCCCTTCTTACCACAATGGTAACACTCTGAGTCCTCGTACCAACCTTTGGACTTCCCCCTGCTCTTGTCTCTGCCACCACCTGGACCCCTGCTTTTGCCCCTTCCGCGGCTCTCTGAAACCAATGCCTCTGAGTGGTGGGATGTGGATGAAGTGCCCTGAGATCGTCTCCGCATCTCTTCATTCAACACCCCACTCTTGGCAAACTCCAGACTGACCACGCCCTCTGGAGCAGAAGCGATCATAGATACTCATACGGTCTTCCACGAGTCTGGCAATGTACACAGCAGCCATAGTCCCTGAACTTCATCGTCGAACTTGACTCCCATAGAAGATAGCTGGTCAACCACACCCTGGAACTCACTCAAGTGGTCCGAAATAGACGCCCCATCCTTGTATCGCAGACCCATCATCGTTCGGATCAGGAACAACTTGTTTACCCCGGTCTTCTTCGCATACAAGGATTCCAGCTTATCCCACAACCTCTTCGCGTGCTCAATATTGGCAACGTGGTTGTACACGTTCTCATCAACAAACTGCCGTATGTACCCACACACCTGTATATGCTCGAATGTCCAGTCCTCCTCGGATTTATCACTGGGTCTCTTGGATGCAAACACGGGTAGATGCAGCTTCTTGACAAATAGCAAATCCTTCGTCTTGCTCCACTAATAATGATAGTTTGTGCTATTAAGATTCACCATACGCACCGGCTTTGCGTCCATCTCTCCTCTCTGGTTTCTCTGTCAACTACTGACACTCCTTCTGAATTCCAGAACCTGGCTCTGATACCACTCTGTTGGGAAAGAAACGCGGAAACCTTTCCCCAAACCGGAGAGTACCTACGAGAGGACCAAGAAATACAACGCACGAACCCAAAAACAACCACACAAAACAATCCATGCAGACACAGAGAATTTTTGACGTGGAAAATCCTTGCGGGAAAAACCACGGGACGATCGGAGTCCAACCCTGAGAAGCCTCCACTAATGGAATAGAAGAATTATACCCTCTATAAACTCCTCCCGATCCAAATCGGATCCCCACAACACTCAGAAGTAAGAACAATGATTACAAGGCTACGAAGAGCGAGAACGACGAGTAGAGATTACCCGAAACACGATCTCCTTCGAAAATGACCTTCAATCCTCCGTCTTCTCTCCCGAAGTTGTAATGGCACTCTTGCCTCCTTTCTCTCTCCAAGTTGTGTTACCTTGCGTTGCGTAATGAATTAGGGTTGAGAAAACTCAACTTAACTCCCCAATCCCGCAACCAACCTGGACCGTTGGATTAGATCCAGTGGTGAAAAATCACCCAGATTCCCGCATCAGCTCCGACGACACAGAGTTCGGCCAGAACTCTGTGTCGGGCAAACATCACCTAACACCAACATTCTGGAATGGCCAGACCGAGTTCGGCCAGAACTCGGCCTGGGATCGAGTTCGGGCCGAACTCGGCAGACCCAGTCCAGAATCTCCCTTAGGAGCAGCAGCAGCAGTAGCAACTCCGCGTCGCCTACTTCCCGAGCTTCTTCGACACACGAATGGCGCTCGTCGCACTCCGGGGTCTTCTCCACATAGGTTGGGAACCCCACCCACTCCAACAAGCTGGACTTGGCTACGTACTCGTATTCCGAAAAGCGGGTGCAGGTCGTGACAAGTTTTATTGGTGGTTCATGCAGGTCTATTTTCGCAAAATTGTGCGAACTCATGATAGTACTTAAGTTAGCCATACTATTGCAAGCCTGTGATTAGGAAGTGCTCATTCACAATTAGGAATGATTTAATTTTAGGAGAATAGCTACGACTAGGTATACAATATGAAAGCCCTTTATTCAATTTGACAATTGATTAGTTCAGGTTGCTAAATCTGCCATCTTATTTATCCTAGGATTTATTGAATTATAAATCCTATTAGATAACTTGAGACATTTTCATAGAGGGATATACCATTGTGTTTTGATACAATGGCATGATCAAAGGAGGGTAGACTATTCGTTTGATAAATTAGGATTTCCTAGTATTCAATTCCTAATATTGATCATTTGTGTAATTTTATTTCCGCCCCTCAAATCATCATCATATCGTAAAATTCGTATTTCTTATTTATTTTTCATTGGCCATAGGTAATTATTTTTGTAAGAGTTAATATTTTATTTCTATCCTTTGAGTTTGAGCCTAATATGATCCAATTATCCATATATTTATTCTGAGTCAGTTTTGCTGAAATTTAAGACATATATGTTTTTTTTCTTTGGCCTTTGAATATTAGAGGAATATAAATTTTTTTTTTACTTCTCTTGTGTTTAGTCATTTTCGCTAATCGATCGTTTAATTTTCAAAATTGATACTTTCACTTTAATGACAGATACTTATATTTTTCTATCATGATCGACTTGTTTGAATTTATAGAAGCTCCTATGAAATTCTTATGGATATAGTTGAAATAATTTTTTGATAACTTACAATGGCAAGGCAGATGCACACTATCGTCATTTATTTGAATTATGGAGGCTGCGGGTTCACTGCAGCCAGCAGCGTACTCCCTACCAAAATACATGTATTTACCGACGGCCTTATCCGTCGGTAGTCCGTCGCCAAAAATAAATACCGACGGATTACCGACGGATATTTTGGTAAAACAGCCGTCGGGAATAACCTCGTCGCTAAAACATATCCGTCGCTACTTCCGTCGCTCAGCGACGACTTAGCGACGGAATACCGTCGGCGCATTTAAATATATATAGCGACGGATTACCGACTAGCTTTCGTCAAAACATGTATCAGGATATAGGATTAGCGACGGAAAACTCCGTCGCTAAAGAGTCGGCAAAACCGTATCAGTGATTTTCTGATACGCAATATCCGTCGCTAATCCGTCGTAAATTTGTCAGTAAAAGCGTATCCGAGATTTTTCCATACGGCAGGTCGTCGTTATGCCGTCGCTAATCCGCCGAGGTGTACGACGGATTAGCGTCGTATTAGCGACAAAACATCCGTCGCTAACTGCAAAATTTATGGACATCAAACAGAACCAGGTCGACGGACATTCCGTCGCTAAACCGTCGCTCAATGTAAAATTCACCAGGTAGCGACGGATATTACGTCGCCAATCCGTCGATAAATTAAATTCCTACAGTTAGCGACGGATAGTCCGTCGGGACTTTGTCGCCAGTCCGCCGTAAGTTAGTCGCCAATCCGTCGCGAAAGCTAAAATTTATGGACATCAAACAGCACCAGGTCGACGGATCGTCCGTCGCCAATCCGTCGCTTTATTTAAATGCTCCAGGTAGCGACGGTTTTTACGTCGCTACTCCGTCGCTAACCTCAGTTTCTCCAGTTAGCGACGGACTATCCGTCGCTGAGTGGTCGCCAGTCCGTCGCTAACTTCTAATTTTTGAAAAAAAATACTGCAAACAGACTCTTTCTTGTTTATACAACACATCCAACACAATATCAAACATACAAAATATCCATATACAACACCATATATCCGTATCCAACACGAATATCCAACGTATCCAATATCCAACACCATATATCCATATGCAAAATATCCATATCCGACACCAATATCCAACGTATCCAATATCCAACAAAATATTACCAACACAATATATCCAATATCCAACATTAAATTATCCAAACATAAAAAAAATATCCGAACATACAATGTATCCAAATGTCTACAAAACCAACAACATAAACAAAATCAAACCCCGTCCGTCGGATCGTCTCGTGCTCGTGCCGCCGCATCCGCTTTGCGTATGTACTCATCCACCGTGTGTGCCGGCACTTGGGACAAGACATGGTCTGGAAGCGCGCGTAGCTGCTCTGGCGACAATATGTCAAGGAGCGTCAAGATGGTGTTATCCGATACGATGCGGGCGTCCGCAGAGCGGTTAAACGAAAGCCGTCCGGGGGAAGAAGGACCAGGTCGATCCGAAGTACCGGTAGCAGCAGTAGACGGATCGGGAGCACCACCAGATGAACCGGGAGCACCAGCAGACGGACTGGGAGCAGACGGACCGGGAGCAAACGGACCGGGAGCAGACGGATAGCGCCCCAACACTATCGCCCGCAAATCTGACACCGTGGAGGTCAGAGTCGCAAGCTGCGCCCTCACATCGTCAACCGGGGGCGCTGGGGGAGGCGGAGGTGGTGGATATCTCGTGGACGGCTGCAACGAGGGCGCCATGGAACCTAAGCCGTAGACGCGCCCTTTCCTAACGCCGCTGACGGATTCTACGAACACGTCGTCGTAGCGAGCGGCCATAGAAGAGTGCGTCTGGGTGGGCGTCGTTTCGCCGACATTCTCGGAAGGGGGCTCGATCTCAAGCCGACTAAGTGCCTCACGATACGCAGCCTATCCAATGAATGTGTTTATACTATAAGTTTTCCTAAGTTATAATCTAAATCCTATGTTTCCCTAAGTTATAGTCTGAATACTAAGTTTATCTAATTAACTTAACAATAATTATATTTCTAACATAAATCTCATAAACGTAAGTACTTCCACACCTGCCTGAAAATCGTCACTCATACCAATTCTGCTCTCGTGTTGTCGTTTGTACATCCATGTACGATCAACAAAGTAACGATTCATGCTCGATTTGATGTGAATATCTGTATCTTAAGACAAACTAAACATAAGAATTAATAGCCCGATACCGATACTCATATCGTAAGAAAAACTAAACTTGTGGATAACACGCTAGGCCTACGACGAGGCTACTTAGTATCACAATCTAACATAATTAGTATATAATCATGTAACTGGTGGATCCGCTAGCTAGTAAGCCGGATGTACTTAATATCAGAGAGTATCAAATTAGTATCAGTATATAGGTTAGGTAGACCGTATCAAACGCATATCGAAATAGTAGGCCGAATAGGAGGCCGAGATAGTCGAATGAGAAGAAGGGAAGAAAGGAGGAGCAGATGGGTCCAGAGCCATGGTGGAGGAGGAGAAGTAACATGAGAGCAGTTTCCGCCGTAACATCTCCTGGCTCTGCTGGCAACTGAAGTCCAGATGCTACAAAGGACGATCCTTCGCTGAAATCGACTACAACACCCATCAGTTCAAGTTCATTCCTATATGAGTATATTCCAATGCCATAGAGGAAGGTCAACAAACTGATGGCTTCTATGGCATTGGAATCTACTCATATAGGAATGAACTTGAACTGATGGGTGTTGTAGTCGATTTCAGCGAAGGATCATCCTTTGTAGCATCTGGACTTCAGTTGCCAGCAGAGCCAGGAGATATTACGGCGAAAACTGCTCTCATGTTACTTCTCCTCCTCCACCATGGCTCTGGACCCATCTGCTCCTCCCTTCTTCCCTTCTTCTCATTCGACTATCTCGGCCTCCTATTCGGCCTACTATTCCGATACCGATACTTTGAACCTTGATCTTAACCCAAACCTATATACTGATCGATACTAATCCGCTACGCCCGATACTAAGTATATACGGTCGATACTGATAGCGATAGTCCGATACCGATAGCGATAGTCCAATACCGATAGTTCGATCGATATCGATAGTTCGATACCGATAGCGATAGTCCGATACCGATAGCGATAGTTCGATACCGATAGCGATAGTCCGATACAGATACACATGGACCTACATATCTATATATCACTAGTAGCCATACTCCTCTACATACTACTCTACACTAGGATCTAGTAACCATATACTACTCTACACACTAGCTACGTAGTCATACTCTAAAATAAGGTAAACTAATTTACCCACACATTAAAACCAACCCAATCAAATCTTAGGCAAACTATTCATATGATATCAATCGAAATACAAATAGGTCAACTAGGCTAGTTCTAGGTCAAATTAGGAGTCCAAGTCAACTCTGTCAAAACTAACCTTAATTAGGCTAAACTTCTACCTTAGCTAATCAAATATATATACTAGACTTCACGACGTGTGTCTGTGTATATATATATATATTATTAATAAATTACTTAAAATTATGCCTATATATATATATATATATATATATATATATATATATATATATATATATATATATATATATATGTCTGTGTGTGTGTGTATCCGTGTGTCTGTGTCCGTGTGTGTGTGTGTGTGTGTGTGTCTGTGTGTGTGTGTGTGTCTGTGTGTCCGTGTGTGTGTGTGTGTCTGTGTGTGTGTGTCCGTATGTGTGTGTGTCCGTGTGTATGTGTGTCCGTGTGTGTGTGTGTGTCTGTGGGAGAGGAGGAGGAGGACTCCTGCGCGAGGACTCCAGAGTCCCTCCTACGCCCCCCTGCCCCGACCCCCCCAACCCCTGCCAGACCCCCCCCAACCCCTGCCCGACCCCCTCTCCCACCCCCTGCCCCGACCCCCCCAACCCCTGCCCGACCCCCCCAACCCCTGCCCGACCCCCTCTCCCACCCCCCTGCCCCCCCTGCCCCGACCCCCCCCAACCCCTGCCCGACCCTCCCCCAACCCCTGCCCGACCCCCTCTCCCACCCCCCTGCCCAGACCACCCCCCCACCCCTGCCCGACCCCCTCCCCGACCCCCCCTGCCCCCTCTCCCACCCCACCCTTGCCCGACCACCCCACCCCCTACCCGAACCCCCCTGCCCAGACCACCCCCCACCCCTGCCCGACCCCCTCCCCGACCCTCCTGCCCCCGACCACCCCACTCCACCCTTGCCCCGACCACCCCACCCCGTACCCGAAACCCCCCTGCCCCACACCCTCTCCGACCACTACGACAGCCTCCCAACCCCCCAAATCGTAAAAGAGAGAGAGAGAGAGAGAGAGAGGGAGATAGAGAGAGAGAGAGAGAGAGGGGGGGAGAGAGAGCATACCTTAGAGAGAGAGAGGGAGATCGCCGGTCGGAGAGAGGGAGATCGTCGGAGAGAGGGAGAGGGAAGAGAGAGAGTGTTTTGGGGGGGAATGAAAATTTCCCCCCCGTCGGTTCAATTTAAGTTAGGGTACAGAAATTAGCGACGGAGTAGCGACAGATTATTCCGTCGCTAAGTCGTCAGTAAACCTCGCGCCAATATTTTAGGCTTAGTAGCGACGGATTATTCCGTCGCTAAGTCGTCAGTAAATCTCGCGCCAATATTTTAGGCTTTTTCCGCCAAAATATGCGACGTTCTAGCGACGGATATAAAACCGTCGCTACTTGGCCGACGACCTATCGACGGCTTAGCGACGGATATGGACATAAAAAAATAAAAAAAATTGTCCACTGCTTTCCGTCGGTATTCCGTCACAAATCCGTCGGTGATCCGACGGTAATAGCGACGGAAAATTTCCGTCGCTAAATGGCCGTCGCTAAAATACTGTAATTTGGTAGTGACTGGCACGGCATGACCCCTAATTAAGTTGAAGTAATTTAAAGCAAGCGTAGGTTATCGAATAATATTAAAACTACGTCTTACTTGTCCTATTTGATCTTTGAGTTATTATGTCAATATTAGATACAATTGATAGAGTATTTGATAACATATTCTCATTTGAGTCATGGAACCAAGAGTTTACTGCAACAAGATGTACACTAGCGAGACATGGATTCTTAGTAAAATGACTTCGAATACGATTATGGTTTTCGAATACTATAGAGACTATATCTCTTTTTGGCATATGACTATTGATTTTCTTGGTTTGCAATTTCATTCACTCTCCCTTAAATTTGATTTAGTTCTTATTATTTTATTTCTTGAACCTTTTCTTCTTATCTTTATATTTTTTTAATTGTCATTTGCCTTACTAGAAATTATTTAAATTAATTTTGATCTCATTCCACTGATTCTATTATCATGCCTAGCTGATCGTGCCAAAATGACTTCGATTTGATCATTCTTAAATGATTTTGATCGCAACTAGACTATTTTGATTATATTTTGATCGTGCCAATTCGTAACTTTTCCTAGATATTGATTCTATGACTGAACTATTTGATCGTTAATCGTACCATTTCTTGATTGTGTCTAATCGTATCTTTTAAAATTTTGAGGATACAAATTTTCTAAGGTGGGTAGATTTGTAAGCCCACTTCCCAAATTTTTTATGTTTTATTTTAGCTTTAAATATTTTCCTTAGGAAATAAATTTTATTTTTTAAGTTTATAAAAGATATATTAGAATGAAGAAAGGATTTGTCAAATTATTTTTGTATTTATAAAAAATAAACTTTTTTACTTAATTTATTATTATCATTTATTTTCTAGATTGAATTTATAAAATATATTTTTGAAGTATTTAATTTATTACCATCAATTATATTATTGATAATATTAGGTGTTATTTTAAATTTATTATTGATTTGGCCAATCAAATCTAGGATTGCATTTGATTTAAAGTTTTATAGAAAGATATGTTCATTGAGTTTTAAATTCTTATTGTAATCAGTTTTTGATTAGATTTGATCAATTTAAATTTATTGAATTAAATCTATATAAGATTTGTTCCATGAATACTAGTCCTTTCATAATTAGGAAATTATGAGTCAATCTCCATCTATTTAAGGGGTCCTTATTCTTCTCCCAAAACCAAAACCCTTCCAATATAATCCTAATTAGGTGATTGCTACCCATTATATATACATATTGAACCTATATCATCTTCCATATTTTTCTCTCTCAAAATTCTCTCTTTTTTGGCCCAAATATCCCTAAATTCGTCATTATATACCAATAGGGTAGTACTTTGCTGCTTTCCTGGCTGGATAATTGCAGGTGACTTGACATGCTTCCTACTTTATTGCTATAGACTATACGAAGGATATTGGAGAATATTGTATATATTTATTGCTCCACCATAGTATGGTTTATATATAAATTTACAAGGCTGCATATAGAAGATTTACACGAGATTCTATAAGTCTAGAGAGAGAAGGTGTATTAATACAATTGATTCTATAAGGCTAAAGATAGAATGTGTATTAATACAATTGATACACAAGGAGGCTAAAGATAGAAGGCTTGTTAATGCACAAGTTGTATCCATATTAGTTGTGATTCAACACTCCCCCTCAAGGTGGAGCGTATATATCATATATGCCCAACTTGACAAGTGAATCGGCGAAGGCTGAGTTTGATAGAGCCTTTGTTAGTATATCTGCAAGCTGCCCTTTAGTATTAACATATGGCACCTCAATTTTCTTGTACTCCAACTTCTCATAGATAAAGTTTATGTCAACTTCCACATGTTATGTTCGATCATATTGCACTGGGTTTTCAACAATCTTAACTGCAGATTGGTTATCACAAAACAACTTAATAGGTTTTCCAGAAGAGAAACCCAAATCCACCATAAGCCTTTTTAACCATAGTAACTCACATATGCCCTTCACCATCGCCCGATACTCGGCCTCGACACTTGACAAAGAAACAACCTTTTGTTTCTTGCTCTTCCAAGCAACAAGATTACCTCCAAACCCGACATCGATCTTCTATCTCGTTTTTTGGCCCAATCCGAGTATGAGTACCTGAGAATATCTATAGTGACAAATTTTGAGAATAAAAGGCCCTTTCCTGGTGCTAACTTCAAATACTTCAAGATCCTCACAACTGCATCCATATGTTGCTTACCTAGATTGTGCACCACACTTACAGCATATGCAATATCAGGTCTGGTATGAGACAAATAAATTAAGCGTCCAACTAACCTTTGGTATCTCCCTTTTTTAGCTGGGGTTTGATTAGGGCATTCCTCCAAAACGTGATTCTGCTCAATAGGAGGCTTGATTGGCTCACAACCAAGCATCCCTGTTTCTTCTAGCAAATCAAGCACATATTTACATTGTGATAGAAAAATACTTTGGTTGGAACGGTAACCTCGATACCCAAGAATACTTTAATCCACCAAGATCTTTCATGTCGAACTCAGAAGAAAGACAGTCCTTTAATTTACTCATCTTATTGAGATTATTTCTTGTTACGATCATGTCGTCCACATATATAATAAGAGTTGTAATTTTATTATCCACTTTCTTCAAGAACAAAGTATGATCCACATTGTACTGCATATATCCGTACTTCTTCGTTGCAAATCGGAATCTACCAAACTAGGCCCATGGAGATTGCTTCAAACCATATAAGGCCTTTTTCAATCTACATGCCACACCTCCAGAATTATGAGGGACATTGTATCCTGGTGGCAATGACATATACATTCTTCTTTTAGATCTCCATGCAAAGCATTCTTCACATCATACTATTGTAAATGCCAATCAAGGTTTACAGCCAATGACAGCAAAACTCGTATAGTGCTGATTTTGCCACAGGAGCAAAAGTCCTCATAATCAACACCATACGTCTGAGTAAAACCCTCGAGATAAAAGTCTTGCTTTGTACCTGTTGATCGAACCGTCCGGCTTTTGTTTAATGGTGTACAGCCACCTACAACCAACATGTTTCTTCGCTTCTAGTAGTGATACTAATTCCCATGTCTTGTTCTTTTGAAGTGCTTCCATTTCTTCTTCCATAGCAGCAGCCCATTTGGCATTCGACGATGCCTCGCTTACTTTACTAGGAACATGTATTGCAGACATATTATTGACAAAAACTTTAGAAGCCTCTGATAGTCTATGAGTAGACACATAATGAGCAATCAGATATTTGGTTTTCTTTATTGGTTCCGGTGAAAATTCGCTGGCACTCCATGACTATTCCACGGTGGTAGCTAATATCTGTCATCATTAATAGACTCGAGTGTATTGTTAGTATTAATCACAAAATTTCTACTTACCTCAGAAGTATCAGCATGGAGGGAGACTATTAGTGATGAGAGAGAGGGTCCTTCAGTACCATCAGTAATATTAGTATCATTATTCTGGTCATGATCTACAAAATGAATCTGTTCATTAATAGATACTACTAGAATGTTCTCCCCAGGGACATCAGGATCCACATGCAACTTCTCAATACTATTAATACCGCCTATTTCTCCCACCACATATTATCTGGAAACAAATTGATCCAATTCACTTCTTCAACATTATTACTCTCCTCCGGTAGATGTGAATCAAATATGGATGGAGGATAAAACATCTCTTGTTCAGAAAATGTAACATCCATGGAAACATAAAATTTACGGGTAGTAGGGTTGTAACAACATTATCCTTTCTAAAACATGTGATAACCCACAAAGATACACTTTAAGGCACAAGGGTCAAGTTTAGAACGAAAATGTTTTTGTAAGTTCACAAATGCTACACATCCAAATATACGAAGAGGAATAGTAAGATGAGAGGGAATAGACACATACATTGCAAGTTTATCTAGTGGTGTTTGGAATCTCAAAACGCTTTTAGGCACACGATTGAGGAGATATACTGCAGTAGTAATGGCTTCTTCCTACCAATGTGTCTTCATTTTTGCACCAATCAAACTGGCACGAGTAATCTGAAGTATTTGTCTATTTTTCTTTCCGCCGCACCATTTTGTTATGCGGTAGAAGGGCAAGTAGTCTCATGAATAATGCTGCGCTCCTTAAAATAATCATGCAACCCTTTGTTAACAAACTCTCCACCATTATCAGAACGAAGGACTTGTAAGGTAGCAGAAAACTGTCTTTATCATTTTATGAAAATTAGGAAAACATTCAGTAACTTCACTTTTGTGTTTCATTAGATAAAGCCAAGTCATATGGGTGAAATCATCAACAAATAAAATAAACTAATAAAATCCTAACGTAGTTGTAATAAGAGATGGGTCCTAAACATTAATGCATAAGTAAAAAGGCAAAAATCTTTTGCTGGAACTATCTAGATAAGAGATACGGTTTGCCACAATGCAAGTTTCACATTGAAAATATGAAGGTTTATAAGTTGAAAATAAATCAGAAAACAAATGCTTCAAATAGCTAAAAGAGACATGACCCAACCGTTGATGTCATAACCAAATCTGATCCTTTCCAACATAAGACGACCCTTTTGCAGATAGAGAACGCCCTGCATAGACATCATCTACATAGTATAATCCATCTCTCTTAGTGCCACACCCACTTATCTTCCCGCTGTTGATTTCCTGAAGAAGACATAAATTTGGATAAATTAATACAAAACAATTTAATTAGGCAGTTACTTAAGGTGCCGATAATAAATTATTAGAGAGAGTAGGAATCAACAGAGTGTTTTCTAGTTAGAGCTGTCAATTCGGCCGGCCCGGCCCGATTAATCGTGGGCCCGGGCTGGCCAGGCCCAATATATTGGGTCGTGTCGGACCACGTATATTGGCCCATAATATAGGCCCGACCTGAAACCCATGCCCGACCCGGTTGCAATATCCCATGCACAATCTCTTTGATTTGTCCAAAATCCTACCGACTAACAGCAGTATTATCACTTTCACAAGGAAAAGAAAAGAAAAATATGTAAAGAACAAACACTCTGCCCTCCAGATATGATTTGTACCACTGTGCAAGTGGTGGTTGCCTCTGTTATTATTATGATTATATAGTATAGTAGTGAATTGAATTGAAAAGAAGTGAATGTTTGAACTAAATTGAATTGAAATTCAATTCAATATATATTAGTTGCAAGTTGCTATAACAACAACATACATGAATGCATCCATATATGAATTTATTAAAATGATGGCCTCCAGTGCGACCCGGCTCTGCCCGACACGACCCGAAGCGCACCGTGTCGTGGGTCATATGCCGGGCTGGGCTTAAAATTTCCATCCATAGCCCGGCCCAGCCCGGACCGCTACAGTTCATGGGCTCAAGAGACCCGGCCCGAGCCCGGCCCGGCCCACTTAAATTCGTGTCGGGCCGGGCCGACACGGCCCACTTGACAGCTCTAGTTCCAGTGATAAATATAGAGTCGAATCGACTCTTTTCGCTCCAGTTACGGGATATGAGACCCCATTAGCATTAGCAATTGATGAACATTCGGGCAAGCAATGATCACGTAAAATAGACGCATCAAAAGTCATATGATTTAAGGAACCGGAATCAAGAATCCACCCATGATACTTTTTCGAATTAGTAGTAACTAACGCTTTACCTGACTGTTGTTGAAGAGTAGAATCTACCACAGAATGAGAGGTTTGCACCGACTCTACCACCGAAACAGAAGATAGGGTCGAAGTACATAAAGTTGCTTTGCTTTTGCTTTCTTGCCTTCAATCATTCTTTATGACTATGTCACCATTTTGGATACCCATTTTTCTTGAAACATGATTCCTCAAGGTGTTTGTCACTTCCGCAATGAGAACATCGTCCACCAACTGGCCATGAATAATTATGTTGAGTAAAAGAGGATGGAGTGAATTTCTTAGCCGTCATAGCAACTTGAGATATGTCTCCATGATTCAGCATAGTATTCCGACGTTGCTCTTCACGTCGTATGGTTGAAAAAACAACTTCAGTACCAGGAAGTAGATCCGTGCGAAGGACTACGCCTCTGATGGAATCATAAATATCTAGACCTGCAAGGAATAAATAAACTCGCTCTTCTTCAATTTCGGCCATACGTACCTTGATATCATCTACTTGTATAACAGTGATAGGTTTACGATGATCAGGTTCTTGCCAAATAACTTTCAGATCTGAAAAGTATGTCGATACTAGCCTCCATGTCTGCTTTGTTTCTATAGTTACGAGATAAATTGTAAATAATTGATTTATTAGCACCTTCATAGAAAGTGCGAGAAATAGCATCCCACATCTTTTGCAATAGGTAAACGAATAAATAACATCATCACCTCGGTTTCCAAAGAATTTATTAGCCATCCTTTCACAATAGCATCTTCCATAATCCATTTGTCGTAAGTTGTAGCACCTACATCAGGTTGTGGAGTAGTACCGGTAAGATATCCCTTCTTGCCTCAGCCAACGATGAACATAGTTACAACTTGCAACCAAACAGAAGAATTGGAGCCTGTCAACTTGACTGTAGTAGGAATTGAGGTTGGTTCTGGTGCGAACATCATGTTCATTGTCGGTGGAACAACAAGTGCGTCAGAGGGATTTACCATCGTATGATACGCGAAATAATAGGTTTCGTAGTAATAAGCAAACAATCAGGTTGGTTAGAGGAGCAGTAGGTTCTTAAGGCTTTGCAACCGCTTTGATACCAAATTGAATTAAGAGTAGAAAAGAAGTGTTGAAGAATATTGTATATCTTTATTGCTCCACCATAGTATGGTTTATATATAAATGTACAAGGCTGAATATAGAAGATTTACATAAGATTCTATAAGGCTAGAGAGAGAAAGTGTATTAATACAATTGATTCTATAAGGCTAAAGATAGAAGGTGTATTAATAAAATTGATACACAAGGAGGCTAAAGATAGAAGGCTTGTTAATGCATAAGCTGTATCCGTATTAGTTGTGATTCAACAGTAGAGATCTTGGAGGTCGAACTTAGATTCTAGATAGATTAGTTAGTTTCTTTTATTTAAACGTTTAGCGGGTTTGTTCCCAAAAATTATTTTGTTGTATTATTTGTAAATAAAATAGTTATTGTGAATGAAAAATTAGATATGATTTTGTTGTATTTGAGATTAACATTGAGACCTAGACAGCGTACTACAGCCCATGATGCGACATAGGCTGGACTTGGATACGTACTGGTATTCTGAAAAGCGGGTGTGAATCGTGACATTGAGTTGGAGGGAACTACACGGATTGGCTTCAAAGGTGGGTTTGACGAGTCCAAGGTGGATTGTGGTTGGCACACAATGGTGGTGTGGATGAACGTGTCGATTTAGTTCTGTAGTCGAAGGATCGAGATGAAATATGTTAGATCTCCTGGGTGCTAGGTTGGCAAAAATGGATAATAAGTTAGCAAGGAATGCTAAGGTTGTTCGGGTGGCGGGAACGAACAAAACGTAGTTGGGGTGGAAAGGTTGTTCGGCTAGTAGAAACGAACAAATGTAGCAAGTTGTTAATGTTATTCGGCTAGCAAAATTGAGCTAAGGTGGAGATTATTGGGTTGTATCTCGTTTCCGGTTGAGCGCTCAAATGGAGGGTGACAATGGAGTTGGTAATTTAGTCCCACATCGGGTGCGGCTCGTGAAAACCATTTAATTTTTTTGTATATATATATATATATATATATATATATATATATATATATATATATATATATATATATATGAGGAGGGATCTACATCTCCTCACTTTTGTGTCCCCCATTCATCCCCAGGATAACACTCGTTTGATCTTCTTCAAGTCATCTAATCTTAACCGTTGATTTTTTGACGGTTAAGATTAGATAACTTAAACAAAATCCAAAGGATGAGAAAGAGGGGATGCAAAAGTGAAAGGATCCAGATCCTTTCTCATATATACACACACACACACACACACACACACACACACACACACACACACACACACACACACACTTGCCCTAACGATTTTGGACTTCCGTCATCTCTCTTTCCTCCGACCTTACTCTTTGATCTTCCCCTTTCGCTAGAGATCAACCCAGATGACTCTATGAGGTTTGACCTCTTTATAATCTCATCATTAAGAAAAGTAGTATTCACCTCTTTCATGTAGAGAGTTTCTTTTCCATCAAGAATTATTACCAATAGTTGGTCATCAACCATAGAAGTGAGGAAATAAACAAAAGCACCTTGTCCTCCTCTTATATATAATGACCTCATCCACCCTACAAATCTCAATCGTTCTTTGAGTCCTTTGATCTGTGACATCCCCCGAATCCTCTGCCATTTCTGAAGGCATTTTCTTCTTCCCCATGACGTCTTTAAAGGCTCACTCTTTCACAAGTAGAGCTCTCATCGTTCTCTGCCACAACAAGAAGTTCACTTTCCATTAAATTTTTCTATCTCGAACTTTGCGCTATTAACTTTGTTACTAGCCATCCCCAAAAATTAAAATTATGTCAGACTTTAATGAACCAACAATTTCAGAAGTCATGGTCTAGAAAGATATAGAGAAAGGACCGATGTCGTCACCTACCATTACCTCATATTAAAAAATTGAAAATTCGACGAATTTCTTATCTTTGATACCAATTTTTGTGCAACATGTCAGCGCCAGAACATGAATATATCCTTAATAATGACGAAAAAATAAAAAGCACAAAAATTAACAAAATCCATCCTTAATAATGACTGGTTTGGGTGGCTCTAATTGGTCCGAAACAGATGGTGCTAGACGTTCAATACGTATACATGGGTATACATGCTATATTCTCAAGGTGGAGCTGGAGGCAACTGCACGGATTGGCTTCAAAGGTGGGTTTGACAAGCCAAATTAAAAATGGAGCAAGACATTGTGGTTGGCACACAATGGTGGCGTTGATGAACGTGTCAGTTTGGTTCTGTAGTCAAGCAGATCGAGATGACAATATGTTGGATTTCCTGGGTGCTTGGCTGACAGGAACGAATGATAAGGTAGCAAGGAGTGCTAAAGTTGTTCGGCTGGCGGAACGAACAAAACGTAGCAGGGGTGCTAAGGTTCTTCGGTTAGCGGAAACGAACAAATGTAGCAAGGTGCTGAGGTTATTCAGCTAGCGAAAACGAGCTAAGGTGGAGATTGTTGGGTTCTATCTAGTTTCCGGTTGAGTGCTCAAATGAAGGATGACAATGGGGTCGGTAATTTAGTATAACATCGGTTATGAGGTGGGATCATATATTTTAGATAATTGGAATTGGCTCATGCCTTACATGAGAATTCTCTTTTAAGACATATGGGCTCAAAAGTTACAACTGCATGCAACAAAGTAATCATGTCCTTCAGATATCTCCGTCGAAGACTCCTTCATTAATGACTTCTAGCATAATCCTAAAATATCTAGCTCTTATAGCCATCATGTAGCTCTTATTATTTTTTGGCTAGTTTCAACTCCTCTCGAGCTTCTTCGGATCTTCGTAAGACACTCGTAGCTCCTTTATGAACGTCAACCATATTCAACAGCTCTCTTGTTTCAAGTTGTTGACGTCTACTAACATTGTTTTAAGTTTCGAATCCTCTATAATAACCCTGTCCATACCTTTGCTTATTATGATGATACACGGGAACAAAGAGCACTATTCAACATGTGGCAGTTCTCAATCACATCATCAAAATTATGTTGCATAGCTTATTAAATCACGCTCAATTTAGAAATTATGTTGACTTCTATTGGGTGGAATGATACTTTCGTGGGGAAGTTTGAGTGCTCCTTTTCCAAACTCATTCCATAAGGCCATTGGCAACTAGTTTATAAGATGAACAAAAAATTGCATAAAGAACATCAAAATTTAGAAAAATTATTCTAATTGCATAGAATTTACTGACTTTATTATAAATTATTCTAAGAGTATAAAATTTACTGACATAATTACAGGAGACCCAAGAAAGTCTTCTTTGTTTTGCAAAAAAAAGAGTAATGTTATATGTATCTCCAAAAACTCCATCACTCCATGTCCCTCCGCCACATGGCGCCTCCTTATTGACCCAAGCTAATAAGAGGGGTGGTTGGAGAAAAACATGAGCCAATAAAAGAGGGTCATGTGTCGGAGGGACATGGAGGGATGAGATTTTGGAGGTACACAAAGCATTTTTCGCAAAAAAAAAAGGTTTGGTGTTTTCTATACATACCTATTTATTGGCGGACATTAATCCTTCCTTTGTTCTTCTGCTCAGGTAACATTTGGTTGATTAATAATGTAAAGAAAACGCCCTTCAGAAGAAAGTTTAGTTACGTAAATGTTAGTTATGTATATGTATATCATAGACCATTTGATTTTTTAAAATTACTCAAGATAAAAATTAACTGTCTCATCCACCATTTCCTAAAAAACTACGGATAAAATCTAACCTTCTCTCTTTTAGTTCGTGTGTGTGTGTCTATATATATATATATATATATATATATATATATATATATATATATATATATAAAAAAAAAATATATATATATATATATATATATATATATATATATATATATATATATATATATATATATATATATATATATATATATTTAAAGTAAATTTAAAACTGTTTAGAAACTATATTTGAAGGAAAAAATATCAGAAACTGTTTAACTTTTTTTTTTTTTTAAAACAAATCTTAATTCAAATATGTATTTAAATATTTGAACTGTTTTTCAACAATGACATAAAAATATTTATACCTGACAAATTATAATTAAACTTTTGTAAATTCTAATATATATATATATATATATATATATATATATATATATATATATATATATATATATATATACACAATAAAATCTAATTTTAATTTAAGTATTTATATTATTTTTTGTTAAGATTAGAGAGAAAGAAAGAAAAAATAATTTAACATGCAACGCACGTGTATCTTATAGTATAATATATAATATTATGATTTCGGTCTCGAAATTGTCCGACATTAGGGTTTGGTTTTTCAATCCACTGTTCACTAGCCTACATGAACAGTGATTTGGAGATCCATATAATATTGGACAATTTTGAAATTCAATTTCTAATATCAACTATTATGTAAGACCAGGACCGGAGCTGAGATTCGTCAAGGACGATTGGGCCCAGTGCGAAAAAATAAATGAGGCCTATTCTCATATAAAAAAATTATAATA
Organism: Iris pallida; assembly: GCA_029216955.1. Taxonomy (NCBI): domain Eukaryota; kingdom Viridiplantae; phylum Streptophyta; class Magnoliopsida; order Asparagales; family Iridaceae; genus Iris; species Iris pallida. Next base: position 3,389,397 of record JANAVB010040817.1, on the reverse strand, counting down.
AAAAATTTCTAATAAAAAGTTCAGAAATTAAATTATCCAAAATTGACATCAATTAAGAAAAATCATTCAACTACAATATCTTTCAATTGAAAATAATAACAATTCATGTTGTGTCTGTGTCATATCGGACACGCCCGAGAAACTCCACATACGTCGCGCTCGCACGATCAATTTTAATTCCGTCAAATCACACACGTTTGAAAATACCGTACGTGTGTTTTGATGCACACGGTTCGAGTCGGGGTGGTCCGATTTGTTGGAACAACCCTCGATCGACAAGTTTTTATATAAAATTATAATTTTGGGAGTCCTACTTGGCTAATGATTTAATGTATTTAAAGTTCGAATTAACCTACAAAATTTTAGAGGATTAAATTAGAGTGATAGGAGATCGTACATGTAAAATTGTTTTGGGATTTCGTTGAATGAGTGTGGAGATATGCTCCCACGAACTTTCCGAATACCCACCTTATTCTGTGTAACTGTCTTTTTTTTTGCACAACCTTCTTCGGGTTAACGGACGGGCTCGTCGACGGCGCTGGGACTTCGGAGTGCTCATGGGGTATTGACGAAGAGTCCTCAATTGAAGACGAGGAGGTGGTTTGGAATATGTGGACATTTTTTTTTTGAATTGGTAGAGAGTTAGAATTTGTGGGTGTTTTGATATAGAGTCAAGGATACATAGGATTTTATTTTAATAATATAAGTTTTAGGATTTTCTACTAAGTCTTAGGATTTTCTATTAATTTTGAATATGCATGTGATTGAGGAAAACTTTGACTTAATTCCTTAATTGGAAATGATAGAAGCCTTGTTAATTTATTTCTTATTGGAAAACAGATATAGCCTAGTTAATTGAGAGAATCTCCACTTGATTGGCTTAGTATATATAAGGAAGACCAATATATTTATAAATTATTTATTCATAAGTTAGTTTAGTATGACATAGTATGCATAATAAATATACTTATATATTTTTTAAATTACTTATTCATAAATTTTAAATTATTTATTCATAAGTTTGAAATCTTTGGATTTTTTAAATTATGTATCCATAAGTTAGTTTAGTATACATAATACATATGCATATAAAAAAAAAAATTTGAGGCCTACGAATTCGGGAGGCCTAGTGCGGTCGCACTCATTGCACTCCCTCAAAACCGGCCCTGTGTTAGACCCTATTACTAAATAACCTTTTTTTACGGGCTTCTTTTTGTAGAGACTAGAAACTTCTGCATTTATTCCCTCTAGATAACCAGTTGACACAAGTGCCAATGGTCTTAGCCACTAGACTACAAGGCCATTGGCACTTATATATATATATATATATATATATATATATATATATATATATATATATATATATATATACTTACAAGTAGGCTCGAACAAGTGCCATCCACACGGGGTGCCTCGTCATTCCCAACGGGACACGATATATATGTATACACGGGTATACAGGCTCTCTTCTCAAGATGGAGTTGGAGGCAACTACACGGATTAGCTTCAAAGGTGGGTTTGATGTGCCCAAGGTGGAGAAAGGTATTGTAGTTGGCACACAATGGTGGTGTGGATGAACGTGTTGGTTTGGTTTTGTAGTCGAACGGATCAAGATGACAATATGTTGGATCTCCTGGGTGCTCGGCTGACAATATGCTCGGATGACGATTTTCTAAGAGTATAAAATTTACTGACATTATTATAAATTATTCTAAGAGTATAAAATTTACTGACATTATTATAGGAGATCCAAGAAAGTTTTCTTTGTTTTGCGGAACGTACTTCTAAAGAGCGTTTTCTATACATGCCTATTTATTGACAGACATTAATCATTCCTAATTTCTTCCGTTCAGGTAACATTTGGTTAATTAATAATGTAAAGAGAACGTCCTTCAGAAAGAAGGTTTAGTTATGTATATGTATATCATGGACCATTTTATTTTTAAAAAATTACCGAAGATAAAAATTAATTTCTTCATCCACCATTTTTTTAAAAATTACGGATAAAAACTAACCTTCTCTCTTTTAGTTCGTACAAATATATGTATAAAAATTAAATTTAAAACTATTTAAAAACTACATTTAAAGAAAAAAATAGCAGAAACTATTTAAGTTGTTTAACAAATCTTAATTCAAATATATATTTAAATATTTGAACTATTTTTCAACAATGTCATAAAAATATTTATACATAACAAATAATAATTAAAATTTTATTAAACTTTTGCAAATTTTAATTTTAATATAAATATATATACAATAAATTTAAATTTTAATTTAAATATTTATATTATTTTTTGATAAGATTATAAAGAAAGAAAGAAAAATAATTTAACGTGCAACGCACGTGCATCTTATAGTATAAAATATGATATTATAATTTGGGTCTCTAAATTGTCTGCCATTAGGGTTTAGGTTCTCAATCCACTGTTCACTAGCCTACGTGAACAGTAATTTGGAGACCCATAAGCTAACATTGTACAATTTTAAAGTCCAAATTCTAATATCAACTATTATGTGAGACCCTATTACTAAATAACCTTTTTTAGGGGCCTATTTTTGTAGAGACTATTAACTTCAGCATTTATTCCCACTAGATAACCAGTTGACCTAAGCTTCTGCATTTATTCTCACTAGTTAACCAGTTGACCTAAACCTGGGCGATGAGTTTAGCAGAGCCTCACACCCTTTGATATGAATCTGCCTCGATCTGGCTAGATTGAACATCAAGGGGATATAGCAATGTAATCGGATTGACATTCAAACCTGGTTCTGTTCAATTAGGTTTGATATTAATGGTTTATTTATATTCGGGTTTGACTCAATGTGTTAACAAACCAAGTTACTTGCTTCAAAAAAAAAAAAAAAAAAAACAAACCAAGTTACTTGCAAGTGTTAGAAAAATATCATTTTGTTGAAATCTGCAAACAAACAAAAAAGTTACCGCCAAGGAAGTCGCCAGGAATCACTGTCCTAAGAGTTGATCCGGATTTATATGCAGACTTTTTCCAAATGCTTCTAGCGGTAAAACATCCGCTCTACCGGTTTTCCATCATTACACCCAACTCGGGGAAATCGACCTGACTTAGCCCTTGCCCAGAGCACAAAAATGATGAACAAAAAAGAAAGAAAGAAAGAAAGAGATGGAGAGATCTTTTTGTGAATGAAAGATTCTCATATATTATCAACAAAGAATAGATGTGTATATATAGTGTAAGCATATAGCTTTGAGAAATGAATAGGATTCAGTATGAATTAAAAATGAAATCAATAGTCATAAAAACTAGCCGCTGGAGCAATTCAATAGGAAATCAATGGCCAAATAATACCACATAATAACCATCCAAATAAACCATCCATTAAGGCATTAAAATCATTCATTTGGAATGAATCAAGATGATTAATGTGGAAAAGTTTTGGTAATTTGTGAACGAGTAGCAATTCAGATGACGGATGCCCTACTTACTACGACCCACAGAACGTAGTAGGTATAGACCAGAAGACTGTGATCGATCTAGGAGGGCTTAACTTCAGCGGAGGAGGCTTTAGTAGTGACTCAGTTAGACTAGTTTTTTTTTTACTAGATATGTCTCTAGCCTTATGACTCTGGCCTGTTATTACTTTAGACTTGTACTTGAAATACTGACTCATAGACTCTATTGGACATGTGTTATGTTATGATAGACTTTCTCTAAATTTTCATATCATGATGTTAGTATCAATTTTGTGCCATTTATCTTCCTTATAGTCAAGTGATTGAGTATGGATATATCAGGTGTTTGTCCTCCTATTGGAGTTGAGATATCTCGAGAGGATGTGATATTATTATTATTAGCTTATATAGCAGACCCAGACAACGTTCTACTACCTATGCTACGTACGACATAGGCTGGACGTCGTTTTGCACTCGTGCCTCTACATCGGGTTCGGGTTGTGACACCCTGACCTGTGACACCCTGACCACTTGAACTACACGTCACTAGCTAACTTGTGTTTATACTTCAGAAAATGATGCTTCAAATGTACCCTCTCTCTCTCTCTCTCTATATATATATATATATATATATATATATATATATATATACATATATATATATATATATATATATATATATATATATATATATATATATATATATATTTAAGCAATGGGTACTTGTGGCGAAATCGCCTCCACTGGGGCTCGAACTCCCGACCACTTGGACCGCATGCATCTCTCTTAACCACTAGGCTAGAGCCATGTGATATATATATATATATATATATATATATATATATATATATATATATATATATATATATATATATATATATATATATATATATATATAATTTTTTTGCGGTGTCTGATCCTGGGCTCCATCCCGGGGCCGCAGCCTAAGCCACCTAGCCACCCCGAGTGTGGGAGGGGGGATCGAACCCTAGAGATCCCTTAGGAGCACCGATCCTCCTAACCTCTTGACAATATATTGTTAGTCCCGGGGCTTGATCAAAGATGAAAAACTGATGCAATCGAGATCTGAGATGTCACACAAAAACTTTGCAGTGATCAAACTCAAGATCTACGATGGTACAATAAAACAAATAGCCAAATTACAATTTGAAGGAGGGAAATAGAGAAGAGAAGATCTCTCGTTCTTCCTTGCAAACGTGTTGCAATTGGGACAGAACGAGTTACAATAATCTGGAGGAAGATTAGATGAAGAACAGTTGCTGGGGTGTCAAAATACCGTTGCTCAAAGCAAGATTCGCCCCACACGATCTGCTTCCAGGAACCAGCAAGTTTGAAGAACTTGTGGAACGCTCGAAGTCACCTCTGTTCTGACTCCTCGGATGGACTTGCAATGGCGGCAGCAACTCTCTCTCTCTTTCTCCTTTTCTGACTTGTAATTTTCGTTGTAGTCACAAAGGAGGTCGGAAGAGAGTATATATAGAGAGAGGGTGGAAACCCTAGCCGCCTCTTCAGTTATGGAAAGATTGAATCAAATCCCAAAAGATAGCAATGCGATTTAATTCAAATCCCACAAAATTAATTCAAATCCCACAAAGATAGGATCTGAATTAATTCAAATCCCACAAAGATAGGATCTGATTTAATCGCATTGATTCAGCCTTTCCATTACTGATTTGAATCTGTACAGTCAGCGGATGCCTCCATGCGGCAGCAGCAGCAGCCTGGCCGCATGAGCCTAATGGCCGCATGGACCGCATGAGCCGCATGGATCGCATGGACTGCATGAGTCGCATGAGCCGTATGGACCGCATGTGCCGCATGAGCCGCATGTGCCGCATGTGTCGCATGAGCCGTATGAGCCGTATGAGCTGCATGTGCCGCATGAGCCGCATGAGCCGCATGAGGCCGCATATGAGCCGCGTGCCGCATAAGACCGCATGGCCGCATATGAGCCGCATAAAGACCGCATGACTGCTGACGTGCTAAGTGCAAAGTGTGCCAACAAAACGCCACATTACGCCTCATGAGCCCATGAGTCCGAGTCCGAGTCCGAGTCGCTAAGCCCCTTTGGGGCTTAGCTCCAAATGGAATTAATCCAAGAAAATGACAAAAGCATTAATGCTTAATCCTTGGAGCCTTATTCTTACCTTCTTGTAAAATCACCCACATGATTCCCTCCTTAGGGTCACCACCCCATGTGCATCTCTCAACAACACACCCAAGTATATATGTTGAGATAACTCATGGTGCATTTTCGATGTGGGACTAAAATTTACAAGGCATGTTGAGAGCAAGCTCTCTCAATGTAAAGAAAGCACCAATAATCCCCCACATATCACAACATATATATATGTCCAGGGTTGAGCGTTCCCCACAGTAACTGTCCATTTTGCATTAGGATAGATGTCACTGACGACTTGAATCTTCCCGCATGGGTTAAATAACAATGTGATACAAGAATGGACTACGCCTTGAATTCTGCACCACAATTGTAATTCTTCCCACTCACAAAGTGTAGTTACGTGTGCTTCTGGCTGCACATTAAAGGCCCTGTGCCAGCCTGGTTTCAGTGTATAATTTTGAGCGTCTATAAGTTTACCCTCAAGAGACGGCCTGATATCTCTTTCCATACACTATAGGTGAGTTCTTTATTAAAGAGATATGGCATGAAGCCTTGCGCTTCCTTGCGGTGCTACGCCGCTATGACATGGCCTGAAGCCGAGGCATTACCCCAACCTGGAAACCTCATCGTAGTGTCATACTACTGTAGCATGAGGTCACAAGCCTCTTTGTAGTGCCAAACTACCCAGCATGAAGCCTAAGGCTTCCTTGCGGTGTTACGCCGCAACGACATGGCTTGCAATGCCGAGTCTTTACCCCTACCTGGGTACCTCATCGTGGTGTCGTGCCACTGTAACATGGGGCCATCCACCCCTTTGTAGTGCTGTCTACAACTCTTTAATTACGTCATACAACATTAGGCTACCTGCCTATTTGCGGTGCTACGCCGCTGTGACTTGGCTTACAAAGCCGAGGCATTACCCCTACCTGGGAACCTCATGGTGGAGTCACCCCACTATAGCATGGAGTTTTACTCCTTGTAGTGCTGCTATACCGTGCTTCCTGTAAAGCACACCAGGCATTCACTCTGCCTGAGAACTCATTAAGGCGTTTAAGCCAACCTTCCACAGGATCTATTTTTTTCCGCAGAAAAACACATAGTAGACAACAGTGGTTATGGGTCCGTATCCCTTCCATGTTCCAGAGAACAAGTACCCACTATTACCTGATAGTTTCCCAGTCAGTGATCCTCCTTTAAACCAAAAGTTAGATGCCTAGTAGATTTCTCTTTGAACTAATAGCATAAAACTTTATGGTAGGATTACAAAGACACACTATCAGAATGCCTTCAAGCCCATTTTACAAGCTGTGTCATCGACCAACTGGCGCTTGAGGCCCTTTGTGAACAGATCTGCCAGGTTCTCCTGACTCCGAACATCAACCACAGCAATTACACCTCTTTTGATAAGATCGTGTAATGCCCTGTGCTTCAACCGCACAGTCCTCTTCTTCCCGTTGAAGAGGTCATTTGATGCCACCGTCGCAGTCGCCTGGTTGTCACAGTATATCGGTATCGCCGGTATCTGAGCCCCAACCACTGGAAGATCATACATGAGCTCCCGAAGCCATTCTGCTTCATCTGCTGCAGTTTCAAGTGCATAGAATTCAGATTCCATGGAGGAACGAGAGAGTATAGTCTGCTTCTTCGACTTTCACGATATAGCAGCTCCACCCAAGGAAAAGACATATCCACCTGTGGATCTCTCGCTTTCTACCTCTGAACACCAGCTAGCATCACTGAAGCCTTCCACTACTGTCGGATACCCGTTGTAGTGCAGTGCATATGTCTGAGTTTTCTTGAGATATCTCATCACCCGCTTCACAGCTGTCCAGTGCTCAACCCCTGGGTTGCTTGTGAACCGACTCAGCATTCCCACGGCGAAAGCTATGTCAGGCCTTGTGGTAGTGGTTGCGTACATCAAACTTCCGATAACGCTAGAATACTCCAGCTGCCTGACGCTTTCCCTTGAATTTGGCTTCAGCTTCTGATCACACCTGTATGGCGTATCGATCCCTGGAAGATCCTTATACCCACAGCGTGTGAGCATCTTCTCAATGTAGTGAGATTGTGACAACGCTACTCTAGTGTCTGTCCTGATGATCTTTATGCCCAAGATGACATCTGCATCCCCCAAGTCCTTCATACTAAACTTGGTTGAGAGGAACTTCTTTGTCTCTGTGACACAGCCTATATCCGTACCTAGGAATAGCATGTCGTCCACGTACAGACAAACGATGTCTCCTCTTCCATCAGTGAACTTTGTGTAAACACATTTGTCCGTCTCGCAGACTCTGTAGCCGTTTGACCTAATAACTTTGTCAAACTTCTCATGCCACATCTTGGGAGCTTGCTTCAAACCATACAATGATTTCACCAACTTGCAGACTTTGTCTTCAAGACCTTTGACGACAAATCCATCTGGCTGTTGCATGTAAATCTCTTCGGTCAGCTCCCCATTCAGGAATGCAGTCTTTACATCCATCTGATGTATCACCAACTTATGTATAGCTGCTAGAGCGATTAACATCCTGATGGTGGTCATCCGGGCTACTGGAGCGTACGTGTCAAAGTAGTCTATCCCCTGTTTCTGAGAAAATCCCTTGGCTACCAGCCTGGCCTTGAACTTGTCAATAGTTCCATCTGCCTTCATCTTCTTCTTGAAGATCCATTTACATCCGATGGGTTTTTCTCCTTCAGGTAGATCTACCAACACCCATGTGTTATTGGAGGTGATAGAGTCAAACTCATCATTCACTGCCTCCTTCCAGAAGATAGCATCTCTGGTCTTCATTGCCTCATCATAGGTAAGCGGATCTGCTTCTACATGATAGGTGACAAAGTCATCTTCGAAATCTTTCGGTCTCCTCGCTCGCTTAGCTGACGGCTCTGCGAGTTCTGGTACAAGAGTTGTTTCCTCAACAACAGCTTCTTCTTGGACTACTGGCTCATATGAGATTTCAGTCTCATTTGTACCTACATCATTTTCCGGAATGTCCGAAAGAATAATGTTTTTATCTTTTGCAAACTTGTCTTCAAAGTATTCAGCATCGCAAGATTCGATGATATGATTTGACTCAATATCAAGAAATCTCCTAGCATCACTTTTCTCAGCATACCCCAAGAAGATCGCCTTCGTAGTCCTTGTCCCTAGCTTCTGAATCTTCAGATCTGGGAGCTTCACATACGCCAGACACCCCGACACTCGAATGACATTCAAGTTTGGTCTGACTTTGAACCAGAGTTCATGAGGAGTTACGTCCGAAGTTGCATATGGCACTCTATTTAGAATAAAAGTGGCTGTCAATGCAGCTTCTCCCAAGTAGCATTTAGGAAGACCCGCAGTTAGCAGCATTGAGTTCATCATTTCTGTCAACGTTCTGTTCTTCCTCTCCGCTACTCTGTTGGATTGAGGAGAGTATGGAGCAGTAGTCTCACATATAATTCCATGTTCTTTGCAGAATGATACGAATTCATGAGACCTGTACTCCCCACCTCGATCACTCATTAACCTCTTGAGTTGTTGTCCAGTCTGTCTTTCCGCTTCGGCCCTGAACTCTCTGAACTTCTCGAAAGCTTCGTCTTTAGACTTGAGCAAGTAGATGAATGCGTATTTTGAGAAGTCGTCGATGAAGGTTATGAAATACTTCATCCCGGCCTTCGTGGAGAAATGTTTGAAGTCACAGATATCGGAGTGCACAAACTCTAGAAGATCTGTGCTTCGATTGACCCGATGAAAGGGTTTCCTTGTGATCTTCGTCTGAGCACACACCTCACACTTCTCCACCTTACCCCCACATTTGGAGATAAGTCCTAGACTAGACATTTTGTTAATTCATTTACAATGAACATGTCCTAGTCTATTATGCCACAACTCAAGAGAATAATCAGAAAATGCAACTGCATTAATGTCTTCAAACTGGTTAACAAGCTGAATTTTAAACATTCCTTCGGTTTGATAAGCCTTCCCGAAGTATGTTCCTTTCTTGGACATCACCATCTGACCAGCATTGATGTCCATCCTCAAGCCTGCGTTGCAGAGCAGGCTCCCAGAGATCAGGTTCTTGGCAATCGCCGGAACATGCTTCACACCTTGAAGCGTCAGAGTGTTCCTAGAAGTGAGTTTCAGTTCCACGGTCCTGATCCCCAGAACTTCAGCTTGGGCCTGGTTCGCCATGACAACCTTCTCAGATATCGGCTGGTACGTGACGAACCATTCCTTGCCTGAACAGACATGGCTCCAGTGTCTATCCACCAGTCAAAGTCAACCCCCACAGTTGTGACCTGTCCGATTATAGCAACAATGTTAGAAACCAATGAAACCTTATTAGGCTCACCTTTCTCTGATTGTTTAGGCTTAGATCTGCATTCACTCTTGTAGTAGCCTTTCTTGCCACAATTGTAACAAGTCACGTGGGACTTAGTCTTCTGTTGCTTGAAAGAAGGACCCTTCACTTTTAGATTAGTGAAGTCCTTCTTCTTGGGATGAGAAGCCGCCTTCTTCCCCTTTGGATCTCTCGTCTGTAGAAGATTGGCTTTAGCCAACTGCTTGGACAGAGTGTCCACCTTCTGTTGGGAACGCATCTCGTCCTCAACATGGATCTCTTGCAGTAGATCTCCCAAGCTAATGTCTAGCTTCTTTCTGTGCATCCTTGCATAGAAGGTACTCCATCCAGCAGGAAGTTTTGAGACGATCCCTCCGACGACAAACTTGTCGGGAAGGGGCATCTCTTCGTCTTCCAGTTTCTGACGCAGCTTCAGAAATTCCTTCACCTGTGGCAGCATGGATTTTTCGTCCTCAAAGAGCAATTTGTGATATTTTTCAACCACAAACATTTTGCTCCTGTTCTTGTCTTCTTCATACAGATTTTCCACAGACTCCCATATGTCTCTGGCAAGTTCCTTCTTTGAGTAGGATTCTGCCAGGGAGTCCTCCATTACATTCAGGATGAGAAGCCTGCAGATGCTATTTTCCCTTCTCCATTTGGCCTGGAGTTTGGTAGCCGCGTTGATTGCGGCAGTAGATCCAGTGTCTGGAACAGAGGGTTCTTCCTCTAACAGAACATGATCAACGTCTTTCAGTTGGAGAGTCAGGTAAACCTTTCTCTTCCAGACTTGATAGTGCTCTCCATCAAACTTTTCCAACTTGCAGAAGTCCGATTGGAGGAGCGAAGCATTAATATTTTCCATCTACACGGATCTTGCTTTGAGATTGTTAGTCCCGGGGCTTGATCAAAGATGAAAAACTGATGCAATCGAGATCTGAGATGTCACACAAAAACTTTGCAGTAATCAAACTCAAGATCTACGATGGTACAATAAAACAAATAGCCAAATTACAATTTGAAGGAGGGAAATAGAGAAGAGAAGATCTCTCGTTCTTCCTTGCAAACGTGTTGCAATTGGGACAGAACGAGTTACAATAATCTGGAGGAAGATTAGATGAAGAACAGTTGCTGGGGTGTCAAAACACCGTTGCTCAAAGCAAGATTCGTCCCACACGATCTGCTTCCAGGAACCAGCAAGTTTGAAGAACTTGTGGAACGCTCGAAGTCACCTCTGTTCTGACTCCTCGGATGGACTTGTAATGGCGGCAGAAACTCTCTCTCTCTTTCTCCTTTTCTGACTTGTAATTTTCGTTGTAGTCACAAAGGAGGCCGGAAGAGAGTATATATAGAGAGAGGGTGGAAACCCTAGCCGCCTCTTCAGTTATGGAAAGATTGAATCAAATCCCAAAAGATAGCAACGAGATTTAATTCAAATCCTACGAAATTAATTCAAATCCCACAAAGATAGGATCTGAATTAATTCAAATCCCACAAAGATAGGATCTGATTTTCGTTAAGTCCCTTTGGGGCTTAGCTCCAAATGGAATTAATCCAAGAAAATGACAAAAGCATTAATGCTTAATCCTTGGAGCCTTATTCTTACCTCCTTGTAAAATCACCCACATGATTCCCTCCTTAGGGTCACCACTCCATGTGCATCTCTCAACAACACACCCAAGTATATATGTTGAGATAACTCATGGTGCATTTCCGATGTGGGACGAAAATTTACAAGGCATGTTGAGAGCAAGCTCTCTCCATGTAAAGAAAGCACCAACATATATATATATATATATATATATATATATATATATATATATATATATATATATTGAAAGAAGGCATTTTATTGAAAAGGTAAAAGGGGCTCACGAAGAGCAATACCGACAGGTACAGAGCCAAAAAACACAAAAGGGCCCTGTTAAGCAGGTAAGCAATTGGAAAGGTTGAAATTTGAAAATTTGAAATTTCGGAAAGCCTAAAATTCAAAATTTCAAAACGATTCGACGAAATTTCAAAAGATTTCGACATAACGAAAACCGTAATTTCAAAACTTTGCAAAATTTCGAAAAATAAAATTACGAAAAATGAAGCCCGCAGACTCTAGTCCCGGGGGGGGACGGGAACGCAGCCCGAGGGGGGTGTGGGCACTCTGCCCGAGGAAGAGGGGAATTTAGCCCGAGGGTGGGGGGAGGGAACGGCTCAATGGCCCCCCAACACGCAGCCCGGAGCCGGGGGAGCTCCGGCGGGGGAGGCCGAGAGGGGGGCGGGGGCTCCAGCGAGGAAGGCGAAGCGGGAGAGACAAAGCGCCAGCGACGACCGGGCCGGGCAAGGCGGCGAAAGGGGGAAGGGAGCATGAGGCTAGACCTCCGCCGGGGGAGGGATGGGAAGGGGAGGGAGGGCGCTGTGGCTGCCGGGGGGAGGGAGCATGAGGCTCGACCTCTGAGCCTACCACCGGCGAGGAGGGGGACCCTCCAGCATGCGCCGGAGGAAGCGCCGAAGACCCGAGCTAGGGGGAAGCGGCACGGGGAGGGGAGGGGAGCACCGACATCGGAGGGGGAGAAGCCCCTGGGGGTCCCGAGGCGGGAGCAGTGAAGGGAGGGAGGGGGGCCACTCCTGGGCTGCCGGGGACCGATGCGGGGGCCGGAGGGCGCGAAGTGGACGCGGCCGAGGGAGAGGGCCACTTCAGAGATAGGAAAACGGACGCTGCCGAGGAAGGGGGCCGCGCGGCGAGATGAGTGGCGGGAGGAGGGGGTGCCGAGGCAGGGGTAATCTGGCCTGGCGGAGGAATACACGCCTTCGACTGAGGGCCGAGGTGGGAGGGGTCCGTAGAAGCTCCAAGGGGGCGGCCGGCGGTGGAAAACCGGACCGACTGCGCCTCGCGCATGAGCGCTGAGAACGCCGGAGACGGCGTCGAGGGGGTAGGGGTAGAGGAGAGAGGTGGAGATTCCGCCCGACGAGAAGAAGCCGGCGAGGGAGGGACACCCCCCCCCGGGGGGGGCAGGCCGATCCCGGCCATCCGGCAGAGAGGAGGGATGGAGAAGAGAAGGGGCCTCCGAAGGAGAGGTAGCCTGGGGCGATCCAGCCGACTACAAGAAAGTGGGGAGAGGGGGGGGGGGGGGCGGCGATCAGAGGAGCCCCCACCGGAGGGGAACGGAGGCCCCTCTGCCTCCTCATCTTTATATATATATATCATTTTCTTATATATAAAAAAATATATATATGCCAATGACCCTCTAGCAGTGGTGAGGCATGCGGCCCGAGTGGTCAGGAGTTCGAATCCCAGTGGGAGCGATTCCAGAAATTATTTACCTGGATCCAGTGAGAGAGAGAGAGAGAGAGAGAGAGAGAGAGAGAGAGAGAGAGAGAGAGAGAAAAGGGTAATTAGTTTCTGGAATCGCTCCCACTGGAATTCGAACTCTGCCCACAAGGGCCACATGCCTCCACACTAACCACTTGGGCTAGTGGTCATTGGCTACACACACACACACACACACACACGCACACGCGCGCACACGCACACACTTTTGCCCTGATGATTTCCCTCATCTCTCTTTCCTCCGATTTTACTCTTCGACCTTCCCCTTTCGCTAGAGGTCAATCCGGATGACACTATGAGGTTTGACCTCTTTATAATCTCGTCATTAAGAAAAGTAGTATTTACCTCTTTCATCTCGAGAGTTACTTTTCCAAAGTGAATTATTTCCACTAGATGGTCATCGACCATAGAAGTGAAGAAAGAAACAAAAGTGCCTTGTCCTCCTTTTAACTCTGAGACAAATGAGATCACTTACTATTTTGTTGAAGTTGTTCATATGACTAAGTATCTGGGTCCTTCCTTCAAGCAGAGACGGTAACGTTGGTTCTTGAGATACTTGTTAGATAAGGACATTGTCGTATGTACAAGTCTAGAACTTCAATCATAAACAGTCGTAAAGTTTCTTTCATGACATTACATATAATGACCTCATCTATCCTACAAATCTCAATTGTTCTTCGAGTCCTTTGATCTGTGACATCCCATGAATCCTCTGCCATTTTTGAAGGCATTTTCTTCTTCCCCATGACGTCTTTAAAGACTCACTCTTGCACAAGTAGAGCTCTCATCGTTCTCTGCCACAACAAGAAGTTCACTTTCCGTTAAATTTTTCTACCTCGAACTTTGCGCTATTAACTTTTCACTAGCCGTCCCAAAAAAATTAAAATTATGTCAGACTTTGATGAACCAACAATTTCAGAAGTCATGGTCTAGGAAGATATAGAGAGAGGACCAATGTCGTCACCTACCATTAGCTCATACTAAAAAATTAAAAATTCGACGAATTTCTTATCTCTGATACCAATTTTTGTGCAACATGTCAGAGCGAGAACATGAATATAACCATAATAATGACGAAAAAATAAAAAGCACAAAAATAAACAAAATATATCCTTAATAATGACTAGTTTGGGTGGCTCTAATTGGTTCGGAACAGATGGTGCTAGACGTTCAATGCGTATACATGGGTATACAGGATATATTGTCAAGGTGGAGTTGGAGGCAACTGCACGAATTGACTTTAAAGGTGGGTTTGACGAGCCAAATTAAAGGTGGAGCAAGGCATTGTGGTTGGACACAATGGTGGTATCGATGAACGTGTCAGTTTGGTTATGTAGTTGAACAGATCGAGATGACAATATGTTGGATCTCCTGGGTGCTCGGCTGGCAGGAACGAATAATAAGGTAGCAAGGAGTGCTGAAGTTCTTCGGCTGGCGGGAACGAACAAAACGTAGCAGAGTTGCTAAGGTTCTTCGGTTAGTGGGAACGGACAAATGTAGCAAGGTGCTAAGGTTATTCGGCTAGCGGAAACGAGCTAAGGTGGAGATTGTTGGGTTCTATCTAGTTTCCGGTTGAGTGCTCAAATGAAGGATGACAATGGAGTCGGTAATTTAGTACAACATCGGTTAGGAGGTGGGATCATATGGTGTAGATAATTAATTGGAATTGGCTCAGGCCTTACATGAGAATTCCCTTTTAAGGCATATGGGCTCAAAAGTTACAACTGCATGCCACAAAGTAATCATGTCCTTATTTTTTGGCTAGTTTCAACTCCTCTCGAGCTTCTTCGGATCTTCGTAAGACACTCGTAGCTCCTTTATGAACGTCAACCATATTCAACAGCTCTCTTGTTTCAGGTTGTTGACGTCTACTAACATTGTTTTAAGTTTCGAATCCTCTATAATAACCCTGTCCATACCTTTGCTTATTATGATGATACACGGGAACAAGGAGCACAATTCAACATGTGGCAGTTCTCAATCACATCATTTAAAATTATGTTGCATAGCTTATTAAATCACGCTCAATTATGAGCCCCTTCTATTGGGTGGAATGATACTTTCGTGGGGAAGTTTGAGTGCTCCTTTTCCAAAGTCATTGCATAAGGCCATTGGCAACTAGTTTATAAGATGAACAAAAAATTGCATAAAGAACATCAAAATTTTAGAAAAATTATTCTAAGAGCATAAAATTTACTGACATTATTATAAATTATTCTAAGAGTATAAAATTTACTGACATAATTACAGGAGACCCAAGAAAGTCTTGTTTGTTTTGCAAAAAAAGAGTAATGTCTCCATCACTCCATGTCCCTCTGCCACATGGCGCCTCCTTATTGACCCAAGCTAATAAGAGGGATGGTTGGAGAAAGACATGAGCCAATAAAAGAGGGTCATGTGTTGGAGGGACATGGAGGGATGAGATTTTGGAGGTACACAAAGTATTTTTCGCAAAAAAAAAAGGTCCTTCTAAAGGGTGTTTTCTATACATACCTATTTATTGGCGGACATTAATCCTTCCTTGGTTCTTCTGCTCAGTTAACATTTGGTTAATTAATAATGTAAAGAAAACGCCTTTCAGAAGAAAGTTTAGTTATGTAATTGTTAGTTATGTATATGTATATCATAGACCATTTTATTTTTTAAAATTACCGAAGATAAAAATTAACTTTCTCATCCCCCATTTCCTAAAAAATTACGGATAAAATCTAACCTTCTCTCTTTTAGTTCGTGTGTGTGTATATATATATATATATATATATATATATATATATATATATATATATATATATATATATATATATATATAAACTAGATTTAAAACTGTTTAAAAACTAAATTTAAAGGAAAAATATCAAAAACTATTTAAATTTTTCAACAAATCTTAATTCAAATATGTATTTAAATATTTGAACTATTTTTTCAAAATGACATAAAAATATTTATACATGACAAATTATAATTAAACTTTTGTAAATTCTAATTAAAATATAAATATATATACAATAAATTTTAATTTTAATTTAAATATTTATATTATTTTTTGATAAGATTAGAAAGAAAGAAGGAAAATTAATTTAACGTGCAACGCACGTGCATCTTCTAGTATAACATATAATATTATGATTTCGGTCTCTCAATTGTCCGACATTAGGGGTTGGGTTTTCAATCCATTGTTCACTAGCCTACGTGAACAATGATTTGGAGACGCATATACTAACATTGGACAATTTTGAAATTCAATTTCTAATATCAACTATTGTGTGAGACCCTATTACTAAATAACCTTTTTTTAGGGGCCTCTTTTTGTTGTGATTATAAACTTCTGCATTTATTCCCTCTAGATAACCAGTTGACCTAAGCTTCTGCATTTATTCTGACTAGTTAACCAGTTGACCTAAACTTTGTCGATGAATTTAGTAGAGCCTCACACCCTTCGATATGAATCTGCCTCGATCTGGCTAGATTGAACATCAAGGTAATGTAGCAATGTAAACGGATTGACATTCAAACCTGGTTCTGTTCAATTAGGTTTGATGTTAATGGTTCATTTATATTTAGGTAAGACTCAGGATGTTACCAAACCAAGTTACTTGCAAGTATTAGAAAAATATCATTTTTTGTTGAAATCTGCAAAAGAAAAAAAAAGTTACCGTCAGGAAAGTCACGCACGAAGCACTGCCCTAAGGGTTTATCCGGGCTGACATTCAAACCTGGTTCTGTTCAATTAGGTTTGATGTTAATGGTTTATTTATATTTGGGTAAGACTCAGGATGTTAAAAAACCAAGTTACTTGCAAGTATTAGAAAAATATCATTTTTTGTTGAAATCTGCAAAAGAAAAAAAAAAGTTACCGTCAGGAAAGTCACGCACGAAGCACTGCCCTAAGGGTTTATCCGGGCCTATGTGTAGACTTTTTCCGAATGCTCCTAGTGGTAAAACCTTCGCTCTACCGGTTTTCCGTCGTTGCACCCAACTTGGGAAGATCGATGCTGGCTTAGCCCTTGTCTAGAGCACAAAAATGATGAACAAAAAAAAATGGAAAGAGATGAAGAGATCATTTTGTGAATGAAAGCTTCTCATTTATTATCAACAAAGGAATAGATGTATATATATAGTGTAAGCGTATAACTTAGAGGAATGAATAGTATTTAGTGTGAATTAAAAATGAAATCAATAGTCATAAAAACTAGCCGTTGGAGCAATTCAATAGGAAATCAATGGCCTAATAATACCACATAATAACCATCCAAATAAACCATCCATTAAGGCATTAAAAATCATTCATTTGGAATGGATCAAGATGATTCATGTGGAAAAGTTTTGGTAAGTAGTGAATGAGGAGCAATTCAGATGACAGATGTACTACTTACTATGGCCCACAGTATGTAGTAGGTCTAGACTAGGAGACCCTGATCCAGGAGGACTTAGCTTCAACTGAGGACCCTTTAGTGGCGACTCAGTTAGTCTAGGTTTTGTACTGGATATATCTCCAGCCTTATGGCTCTGGCCTGTTATTATTTTAGACTTGTATTTGAGATAATGACTCATAGACTCTTTTGGACTTGTGTTATGTTATGATAGACTTTCTCTGGATTTTTATATCAAGATGTTAGTATCTATCTCCGGCCATTTATCTTCCTTATAGTCATGTGATTGAGTATGGATATATCAGGTTTTTGTCCTCCACTGGGAGTTGAGATATCTCGACAAGATGTAATATTATTATTGTTAGCTTGTATAGTAGACCCAGACATCGTTATACCATCGATGTTGCGGCGTAGGCTGGGTTCGTCTCGCACTCGTGCTCTGAATCGGGTGAGGGTCGTGACACCCTGACCACTTGAACTACACATCTCTAGCTAGCAGGGCCGGCCCTGAGTTTATGGGGGCCCTAGACAAACTTTTAAAACGAGGCCCATATATAATATAATTTTTTTGAAATAGAAGTAAAATTTAAAAAATGATGTAGCCAAGACTTGAACCTAGGACCTCTAAAGTGCAAGTTTCACTTACTAACTACTTCACCATAATTGTTTTGTGGTTAAATATGATCATCTTACATATTAGTTCTATTTTAGAAACAAGATTACTAATATATATGTTTAAATTAATTTTTTTGGCCTTCAAATTCTATGGGGCCCTGGGCGGCCGCCTTGGCCGCCCTAGGCTAGGGCTGGCTTTGCTAGCTAGCTAGTGTTTATACTTCAGAAACTGTTGCTTCATATATACCCCCCCTCTCTCTCTCTCTCTATATATATATATAATCAAAGCCCGTGTCGAAGACATCCAGCGGCTTTGGCCCGGGGGCCCGTGTCACCCAACCGACCCCCGTGGGGCTCGATCCCTTGACCTCATCCCCAAGTGCCAATGGTTTTAGCCACTAGGCTACAAGGCCATTGGCACTATATATATATATATATATATATATATATATATATATATAAAGTATATACTGAACGTATTCACTCCATTAAAACTTTTACCTAGTTCCATATATATATATATATATATATATATATATATATATATATATATATATATATATATATATATATATATATATATACAAAAATATATATATATATATATACAATCAAAATATATATATATATATATATATATATATATATATATATATATATATATATAATCAAAAACTTGAGCTCCATGATCTGCTCCCCTTTCCCCCCCCTCCCCCGTTTCCTCCTATCAACTTCTCCCCGCCGGCCCGGGCTAGGCCGCCGGCCGGCTGTCCCCCGTCTGTTCCTCTCGTCCCCACCTAACCGTATGGCGCCTCCCCCGAGGCCCGAGCCTCCTCCCTCGGTCGTTCTCGGCTCCCTGCCGGTCGGGGATCATCAGCCTCACCCAGCTCCTTCACCCGCCATCCACCCCTCCGCCCTTCCAGCTTCCGCCACCGCCCACCCGCCGCCACGCCTTGGCCACCCCTGCATCCTCCGCTTTCTCCCCAACCCCACCCTCTCTTTCTTCCCGAGGCCTCCCCCTCCATCCCTGTCAGAGCGTCGGTGGCCTCCGGGCTGGGCGGTGGTGGACCGTCGGCCCTCCCTTCGGGGGAGACGGCTCCCTCGCCCCCGCCACTCCAGCTGCTCTCATCCGGCGTGGCTGTCGATAGATCGGGAGTTGAATTTCAAAATTCAAACTCCCATTTTCCCGCCCACTATCTCTGGCCGGGGGCTGCACCCTTATGCGCCACCGCGTCATCCGACGCATATGCTCGGCCCTTTTTGGGCGCATACGTCGCCCAGCCCCTTGTGGGCGCATACCTCTCCCATCTCCCGATGGGCGCACACGGTTTGTTGTGTACGGGCGTCTCCGATCCCTCGGCTGCCGGCGCATGGCCCCTACTCTCCTCCTCCGGCCCATGGCCCCCTCCCGGGGGGGGTGGCGCATGGCCCCCTCAGTCTGCTGTAGGCGCATGGCTGCAACTTCTTGCAGGTGAATACCAGGGAGCTTCTGCGGGCGCATGGCCCATGAGGCCCTCTATGCTGGCTCGTAGCCCCCTCCACCCTGTATCGGCGATTGGCCCCTCCTTCCTCCCGCTTCTCCGGCGGGCGCAGGCTAGCTCCCCCCAACAGGCGCATGGCCCACTCTCCCTGCGGTGGCTACCGCGACCGATGTGCCGCCCCCCTCTGGTTTGGGATCTCGGTGTCCTCTTCCGGGTTCGGGACCCGCGGTCGCTCCTCCTAGTGCAGACGCTCTGTCCATCTCGGGTCCTCTCCTGACCCCGGAGCGGGCTCTTCCAACAGTTCCTCAGGCTGTCTGCCCCCTCCTCGGGGAGCACCAACCCCCTCCTCCGGCCACCCGTCCGTCTCCCTCTCCTGCTGTCCCCTACCCCGGCCCCGGGACCCTGGCTCGTCTGCGGCCCCCAGGCCGCCCTCTTCTCAACCACCCCTGCCTTCATGTGGTTCCCCTTCCATCAGCGGAGCCCCTGCACCTCCCTCTTCAGGTGGACCGTCTACTTCCTACGCAGCCGTACTGCGCCCGGACCATGCAGCCAAGCGGGGCAGTCTCTTCCTCCACGTTTCCCTCCCGGAAGTGGTCTACCCTTCGGAATCCTCGGTTCCCAGGTCCCCTTTTCCGATTCAGAACTGACCTCCCTATCCTCGTCATTCCTCCCATATTTTTGTCCTCAAATTCTCCTCGGGCTACCCGAAGCTCGACCGGATTAAGGAAGTCATCCTCAGTTGGCGGCTATACGAGGATTACAGGGTAGCCCTCCTGGACCCCAAGCATATCCTGCTACACCTTTCCTCATCAACTTATCACAAAACCGTATGGTCCAAGGGCACGTGTAGGGTGGATTCCCACCTTATGAAGATTATCAAGTGGTCCCCATATTTTAACACCAAAGAAGATTCCGCAAAGGTCGCAGCATGGGTGACCCTACCTAACCTTCCCCTCATCTGCTTCGTTTCCGCAGCCCTTAGGCATATTGCCAACTCGTTCGGGACCTTCGTAGCTTTAGCGGAAGAAACCAGCAACCTCACTAAGGCTCATTATGCCAAGATTTGCGTAAAACTTGACATGAACAATGAGCTCCCCGATCATATCGTCCTCGAGCTGGGCCACCGGATGCACACCCAACGAAAAGTCTACGACAACCACATCATTTACTGCAAATACTGCCACCAGCGGGGCCACCTAGAGGCACACTGTTTACGCCTATACCCCAAGCTCAAGAGGCATCCCGCCAAGAAAGACGCCCATAATAAGGGCGACAATATTGTCCAGACACTACCAGAATAAGTCGTTTTAGCGACGCATAAAGACGTCGCTAAAACGACAAATTTTGTCGCTAAATAAAGTTAGCAACGAAATTACCGACGTTTCGTGATAGTCACTGAAATGTAAGTCGCTAATCTTCGAAACGTCGCAAAACGTCGCCATTATCGACGTTTACGACGTATATCAGCGACGCTAATCTTCAAAACGTCGCAAAACGTTGCCATTTTGGACACGAAAAACACCTCAATTAGGGTTAGGGTTTACCTTCAGTCTCCTCGCGGTGGTGGAGGAGGAGGATCTCGCGGTGGAGGAAGAGAAGGGGCTCGCGGTGGAGGAGGAGGAGAAGGGGCTCGCCGGAGGGAGGAGAAGGAGCTCGCGGTGGAGGAGGAGGATGAGCGGCGCCGGAGGGAAGGGGGTCGGGCTGTCGTCGAGGTCGGGGGAAGAGGGGCGGGAACAAAGAATTTGGGGAGAGGGAGAAATGAAAATTGGAACCGAGGAAACCCTATTTAGACGAAATTAGCGACGCCCGAAATACGTCGCAAAGCGTCGGTATTAGTTTAATATTCGGCGATGTTATAGACTTTGCGACGCTAAACGTCGCTGAACTGATAAAACTAGCGAGGTTTTCCGACAAATCAACGACGTTGATTTTTATTAGACTATAGGTAGTCGCAATATGTAGCTGTATGTCGCTATCAGCGACGTATTGTGACGCTTAAATTTGGCGTCGCTAAAACCAAAAATATTGGCGACATTTTAAGTTGGCATCGCTAATTATGTCGATGATATGACTTATTTTGGTAGTGAGAAATCTCCCCCCCCGGCTGCTTCTGCTCTCCAACACATATATTAGGTTCAAAGATCCCGACGGATCGTAGGACAGGGGTACCTCCACCCCCCCCGCTGATGACGCGACCCATAGCGCCTCAACATCCCTTACCCTATCCAACAAGTTTGACATCCTGGACTCAGAAGCCTCCGAGCCGCTGCAAGCCATTGTCCCCTTGCAGGACCCAGAAGCTAACAAACCTGTGTAGGCTCTCCGTGAAGACCCGACTAACACTTCCAACAAGCTTGACGTCCTGGATAAGATCGTCTCCGAGATATCGCAGGCCATTGTATCCTTTGAGGACCTTCCCAGGCACAAGAAAGCGACCGATGAGGCCACCGCTTCCGAGGATACCCTTTTGAACGATGGCACGGATACCTCCCAAGACCTCAAGTCTGATAACATTGCTGTTGAAGTGGCTCTGGTGATCCTGGGACCAGAACAGGTCCTGAGAGGTAAACAGGTCATTGCAGCAGGATTCCCCCTCCAGGCAGAAGGAGAAGCATCGGGAGGCGTGGTAGACACTCTTATTTTACCCCACGGAAAGACCATTCTGGACTCCGCTGGAGAGAGGATTGCCCCTGCAAAGGCCCACCCCCTCACAGACACTCAGAACCCAATCTAAGACAAGTCCGCAGAAGTTACCGAGATGAATACAATGCGCACTAGATCTGCAGTCAAGCAGATTAAAAATGCTCTCAACATTAACATTAATGCTTAACATCCTCTCCTGGAATGTTCGCAGTCTGGCCAACAAAACCACCAAGAGGCGGATTATAACCCTTAAAAAACTGCACAAGATTGACAATTTGATAATTATCGAACCGAAGACCCACTCCAAGAAAATCAAAGCTATTCAGCTCCAATTAGGTTTCCATAATGCCGTTACCGGCAACCATGACATCTGGATCCTCGTCTCCTCGGATGTCCTTATCGGAGTTATCCAGGATTCTGCGCAGGCTCACTCGTGCTGGATAGAACATCCCTCCCTCCCCAAACGTGCCATGCTTTTCGCTATTCACGGCAGCTGTGACATTATTGAACGAAAACAACTCTGGGACGACCTCCTTAACATCTACTCCAACCACATCAACATCCCATGGCTTTGTATCGGGGACTTTAATCTATCACTTGCAGAGAGGAGAAGTCGGGGGGCAGACCTCCTCCTCACATGACCATGCACGATTTCAACAACTTCATCTTTAATGCCAACCTTTCTTCGATCTAGTTCTCGGGAAATGCGTTCACTTGGTGCAATATGCAAGAAGGTGATCGTCGGCAATATTCTCGTCTTGACAGAGCTCTTAACAACACCCTCTGGCACGGCATGGGCTTTAGCTCCAGACTCTTCCATCTTAACGCTACTGAGTCCGATCATGCCCCGCTCCTGGTTGTTATTAATAATTCCTCCAGGCAGATTAAAAAGAACTTTAGGTTCCTCGACCTCTGGAGCGAACACCCTCAATTCAAAAATGTCATCGCGGATGCATGGAACCTTGTGGATGAAGTCGACCCGCTGATCAGAGTGGCCAGCAAGCTTAAGGCTACGCGGAAGGCTCTGGCAGCGTAGAGCAAACAGGCGTATAGGGATATCTTTCAGGAGGTGTGAGCGGCGGAAGATGATGTCACCCATGCAGAGATGCTCTTTTTGACGGATCGATCGCCGGCCGCCAGGACTGTCCTTAATCTCACCAAAGCCATTCTCAAATTTCGTCTGAAAGTGGAAACGGAATATTGAAAGAAAAAAGCGAGGCTGAAATGGGACAGTAAGGGAGACAAAATCTCGGCATATTTCCACGCCTGTGCCAATGGTCGCAAGCAGAAACTGACCCTGCACCAGATCAAAAATAATTCGGGTAGCATCATCAGCAACCAGCGAGATATCCAAACGACGGCTGCAGATTTCTACTCCCAGCTCTTCACCAAACAAAGGGTCAACAGAGACAACAACTTTCTGGCTGAGATTCCTCTCCTCATCGACGACAACAACAACACCCAACTGGAGCTCCCTCCGACAGAAATGGAGGTCAAAGACGCTATTTGGGCGCTTGATGCCCACAACGCGCCTGGTCCTGACGGATTCTCCGGGATTTCTTTCGTCAATGCTGGGACATCATCAAGAAAGACATCCATGAAGCGGTCATTGCCTTCTTTCAGGGAGCGACCTACCCCAGGGCCATATCCGTCGCCAATCTGATCCTCATCCCCAAAAAAGATAACCCAAAAACTTTTCGTGACTTTCGTCCCATCAGCATGTGTAACTTCACTAATAAGATCATCTCCAAGATCATCGCTTTTCGTATGTCCGGGCTGCTCCCTAAGATCATCTCGGAGGAACAAAGTGGCTTTGTCAGAGGTAGAAACATCCAAGATAACATTATGCTAGCCCAAGAGCTTATCACATGCATGAAATTTCCTACTAGAGGAGGCAACATTGCGATCAAACTGGACATGGAGAAAGCTTATGGCAGGCTGGACTGGCAATTTATGATTTGGATTTTCAGGGCATTTGGCTTCTCGGAGACCTGGACTAACATCGTGTGGAGATCGATCAATAAGGTTCTCCACTGTTATCAACGGCCAAGCCGACGGCTTCTTCAAATCTAGCCGAGGCATCAGGCAAAGGAGATCCCCTATCCTCCACCATCTTCATCATCACGGCGGACACATTGAGCAGAAATCTGAACAAGATGGTGGGAACTACGAACTTCCAACCCTTCCATACCGCCAGCGGCTGTCTGATCATTACCCACCTAGCTTATGCTGACGACATCCTCATCTTTTCCTCTGGGGATGTCGGGTTGGTGTAAGTGGTTCACAACACCCTTCAGAGATATGCACACAGCTCTGGTCAGAAGGTCAATTCCGCCAAGAGTGTCATTTACGCACATCACAGCATAGAAAGGGACAGCGCGGCTAACATCTCTAATATCACCTCTTTCACCATTGAGCACCCCCTTTTTTTTACCTCGGATGCCCTCTGGTGTATGGTAGATCCAACGCCGGCATCTTCGATGGGCTCATTAACAAAATCAGAAGAAAGTTGGAGGGATGGCACAACGCTACCCTATCGTCGGGCGGGAAGATGATCCTCATCAATCACGTGCTCACTTCTATTCCTATATATACCCTAGCAGCGTGCTCCCCCCAAGAAGGTGATCCGCCTGATTGAAAGCCTCATGTGCGACTTCTTTTGGAGGTATAGCGGCGGGACCATTAAACATCACTGGGCTAGCTGAGACTCCATGGCCAGGCCTACCGAGGAGGGAGGCATGGGATTTGCCAGAATCTCTCACATTGTTGATGCCTTCTCTATGAAACTTTGGTGGAAGATTTGCTCGAGTTATAATCTTTGGGCTAGATTCATGAAGGCCAGATACTTCAAGCACACTCACCCATCCCAGGGTGCCCAACAGCAGGTCATCCGTAGCTTGGCGGCGCATCCTTATCGGCCGTACCTTGGCCGAATCGGTCATCCGCCTTCACTTGGGCAAAGGAGATTCTTCGATCTTCCTCGAACGTTGGGTCGGAGATACTTTCCTCCTTAACCGGACCGCGGTCCGTGGGATCCCCAGGATCAGAGATGTGTGGGACCCAGCTAGGAACGACTGGGATTGCGGCAGGATTCGTAATTGGGCCGGTGATGAGGCAGAAGTCTGCATCCTCCAACGCGGCCTGAAGATTGGTAATGAAGCGGACGAGCTGCGGTGGTCGGCTGAACCCTCGGGCGAATTCTCGGTTCGATCGGCCAGGCAACTGGCCCGTGGGCGTGGAGCGCCATCTCAGATCAACGCGATTTTCTGGCAGACTTGCATTCCCAAGAAGTGGTCTATCCTTATTTGGAGAGCCGTTCGGAAGAAGTTACCCACCGACGATATCCTAAACACCATTGGCTTCAGCTTGGCCTCTTCTTGCAACTGCTGCTCAGAACGTCAGACGAAAACCATCGACCATATATTTTGTCATGGGGAATCACCAGCCAAGGTCTGGAGATTGCTATCCCATAGGTTCAGAAGGCCGCCGGGTGTTGGGCCCATTCAAGACCTCCTGGAAAACTGGGCTTCTGCGTCCCACGGACACCTCATTGTGGCGGCTGCTGCCATATGGGTTATTTGGAAGAATCGCAACAAAGCGAGATACGAGGGCTATCAGTACAATGCCGAACAGATCATCATGAAGGTCACCAGGCAGTGTCAGATGATCAGGTCCGGATGCTCTCACGGGCAGAACAGTTTTTGGGTTTCTTTTCTCTCTTGATATTCGGTTTTCAGGTTTTGCTGGTATACTTGTATAGGCGTCGGCATTTTGTGCCTAGGGGTATACTTGTACAGGCTTCGGCATTTTGAGCCTTACTGAAATAGAATAGGGTTTCTGCAAAAAAATAAATAAATAAATTATATATATATATATATATATATAGATATATATATATATTATTTTTTTTGCGGTGTCTGATCTTGTGTTCCATCCTGGGACCACGGCCTAAACCGCCCAGCACCCCGAGTGTGGGAGGGGGATCGAACCCTAGAGCTCCCTTAGGAGGACCACTCCTACTAACCACTTATATATATATATATATATATATATATATATATATATATATATATTATGTGGGCATTTGGTCTAGTGGCATGATTCTTGCTTTGGGTGCGAGAGGTACTGAATTCAATTTTCGGAATATCCCAATCAATGATTATTAATTTATTCACTTTTTGCAAATGACCTCTAGTCTAGTGGTTAAGAGAGATGCATGCGGCTCGAGAGGTCAGGAGTTCGAATCCCAGTGGGAGCGATTCCAGAAACAATTTACCTGGTTCCAAATATATATATATATATATATATATATATATATATATATATATATATATATAT
This sequence comes from Iris pallida, assembly GCA_029216955.1. Lineage (NCBI taxonomy): Eukaryota > Viridiplantae > Streptophyta > Magnoliopsida > Asparagales > Iridaceae > Iris > Iris pallida. The sequence goes on along the minus strand of JANAVB010040817.1, from coordinate 3,362,730 downwards.
ATATATATATATATATATATATATTTTATATATATATATATATATATATATATATATATATATATATATATATATACTACTCAATCGAGTTCCCATGTGCTATTTATTTGCAAATAGCACATGAGACTCATTGGGTAATTTTTGGATTCTATATGGACCAGAAAATTTATTGGACCCTAACCTTGTCGACCCACATATGCATGGGATGCATGAGAACCATTCCCTAAGTTTTTACCATGTTATATATATAACCCACATGCACACACACTTGCAAATGACCTCTAGACTAGTGGTTAAGAAAGATGCATGCGGCCCAAGTGGTCAGAGTTCGAGCCCCAGCGGAGGCGAGTTCGCCACAATTACCGATTGCTTCAAAAAAAAATACACACTCCCTGATGATTTTGGACTTCCCTCATCTCTCTTTCCTCCGACCTTACTCTTCGACCTTCCTCTTTCGCTAGAGATCAACCCGGATGGCTCTATGAGGTATGACCTCTTTATAATCTCATTATTAAGAAAAATAGTATTTACCTCTTTCATTTCAGGACTTTTTTTTCCCCATAGAGTATTATTGCCACTAGATGGTCATCGACCATAGATGAAGAAAGAAACAAAAGTGCCTTGTCCTCCTCTTATAACTTGACTCAGAGACAAATGAGATCACTTTCTATTTTGTTGAAGTTGTTCATATGACTAAGAATCTGGGTCCTTCCTTCAAGCAGAGACTGTAAAGTTAGTTCTTGAGATACTTGTTAGATAAGGACATTGTCATATACAAGTCTAGAACTTCAATCATAAATGGTCGTAAAAGTTTCTTTCATGACATTACATATAATGACCTCATCCATCCTACAAATCTCAATCGTTCTTTGAGTCCTTTGATCTGTGACATCCCATGAATCCTCTGCCATTTTTGAAGGCATTTTCTTCTTCCCCATGACGTCTTTAAAGACTCTCTCTTTCACAAGTAAGGCTTTCATCCTTCTCTGCCACATTGAGAAGTTCACTTTTCGTTAAATTTTTCTACCTCGAACTTTGCGCTATTAAATTTCTACTAGCCGTCCCAAAAAAATTAAAATTATGTCAGACTTTAATGAACCAACAATTTCAGAAGTCATGGTCTAGGAAGATATAAAGAGAGGACCAATGTCGTCACCTACAATTAGCCCATATTAAAGAAATTAAAAATTCAACGATTTTCTTATCTCTGATACCAATTGTTGTGCAACATGTGCAAGCGAGAACATGAATATATCCTTAATAGGAAAAAATAAAAAGCACAAAAATAAATAAAAATATATCCTTAATAATGATTGGTTTGGGCGGCTTCAATTGTTCGAAACAGATGGTGCTGGACGTTCAATGCGTATACACGGGTATACAGGCCTCTTCTCAAGGTGGAGTTGGAGGCAACTACACGGATTAGCTTCAAAGGTGGGTTTGATGAACCCAAGGTGGAGAAAGGCATTGTGGTTGGCACACAATGGTGGTGTGGAAGAACGTGTTGGTTCGGTTTTGTAGTCGAACGGATCATGATGACAATATGTTGGATCTCCTGGGTGCTCGGCTGACGGGAATGAATAATAAGGTAGCAAGTGTTATTGCCGGGAACGCCGGGGCACAATTTTTCGATGGAAAATTGAGAAAATGAAACAGTTGTAAAGACAACGTTTCTAATGCAACTCCTTAAAGAAGGTTTTGCAACAGAGATCCAGAAGGATTCTGCAAATTACGAAATCTAAAAAGATATCGTAATACACGAATAATCTAAAGAGATTTTCGTGATCGTAGCAAACTGGCAGTAGTGCCTTCTAAAAAGAAGATACTGACAGAACTGCTAAAGGTAACAGAAGGATGACAGGCGAGAGATGGAATTGCTGGGGTGAATTATCACCGTTGCTCAAAGCTTTATTCGCCCTCTGTGAACAGCTTCCAGGAACCAGCAAGGTTGACGGAAAACCTTGGAACACTCCTGCTCTTCTGACTCCTCGGAAGACGGCAAACTCCTCTGGCAATGGTACTCTTCTCTCTCTGTTTGAAGTAACAGAACTCACGCGTACTAAAAAGTACTAGTGTTTGTGTTAAACAACACGCTCACTACTCTGTTGTGTTAAAGAACACTTAGAGTTTTTTCTCTGGAATTCTGATTACTTCTTCCGACTGAGAGAGGGGAGAGAACCTGCATATATAGCCCACGGGGCGGTTGCCAAGCAGTTGCCTGCACTTCAGGGTAGTGGCAGAACCACTCCTGAACATGCAGCAACTGCTGCAACCGTTCCTGCTCTAATATGCAGCCAGCCATACGCACATACGCATTCTACGCACACTGCGTACGCTGCGCACACTGCGCACTCTACGTACGCTGCGTACGCTGTGCACACTGTGCGCACTGGGCTGCGTACTGGGCTGCGTAACTGGGCCAGCGTAACTGGGCTCGCGTAACGGGACGCGCAACGTGGTCGCGCAAGTGGCTCACGCAACGAGCGCAACTTAAGCGCACTATGCACCTAGCGACGATGCTGACGTGCTAAATGCAAAGTGCGCCAACAAAACGCCACATTATGCCTCATGAGCCCTTGAGCCCGAGTCCGAGTCCGAGTCCGAGCCCGAGCCCGAGTCCGAGTCCGAGTCCGAGTCCGAGTCCGAGTCCGAGTCCGAGTCCGAGTCGCTAAGCCCCAACGGGGCTTAGCTCCTATGGAAATAAATTTCCCAAGAGCAAAAAGCTTACAGCTTATTAATTGTTGATTAAGCCATTATACCATTAATAATTAATCCCACATGGCACACACCCATGTGCACTATATGTGCATCTCCATAAAGAGTAAAGACTCATATATATGGAGATACACATTCCTTTCTAGCCGATGTGGGACTGAAAACCAAAACAAAAGGCTATAAACCCAACAATCCCCCACATATCTCTATATATATGAGTACGAGTGTTCCCCACAGTAACTGTCCATTATGCTTTTAGGATAGATGCCACTTAAGACTTGAATCTTCCTACGTGAGTCAAAAATCAAACTATAATACAAGAATGGACTAAGCCTTGAATTCTGCATCATAGCTGAAATTCTTTCCACTCACATAATGTAGTTACATGTGCCTCTGGCTGCACATTTAAGGCCGTGTGCCAGCCTGGTTTCAGTGTATAATATTGGGCATCTACAAGTTTACCCTCAAGAGACGGTCTGATATCTTTTTGTCCATACACTATAGGTGAGTTCTTTATTAAAGAGACATGGCATGAAGCGTCCAACGCTTCCTTTGCGGTGCTACGCCGCTATGACATGGCCTTAAGCCGAGGACCTTACCCCGAATCACCGGGAACCTCATCGTAGTGTCATACTACCCGTAGCATGAGGTTTAGCCCCTTTGTAGTGCCAAACTACCCAGCATAAAGCCTTACGCTTCTGTGCGGTGTTACGCCGCTACGATATGGCTTGCAAGGCCGAGGCTTTATCCCTAGTCGGGTTTACCTCATCGTGGTGTCGTGCCACCCGTAACATGAGGAACACCTCCTCTTTGTAGTGCTGACTATATCCCTCTTTAATTCAATATACAGCATTAGGCCAACTGCCTATTTACGGTGCTACGCCGCTGTGACTTGGCTAACATAGCCGAGGCTTTACCTCCTTCGAGAACCTCATGGTGGAGTCACCGCCACACATAGCATGGAGTCACACTCCTTGTAGTGCTGTGCTACCATGCTTCCTGTAAAGCATACCAGACATTCCAAATGCCTGAGAACTCATTAAGGCATTTAAGCCAACCTCCCACAGGACCTGTTTTCCGCAGAAAACAACAGTAGACAACAGTGGTTATAGGTCCGTAACCTCTCCATGCCCAATAGAACATGTACCCACCATTCCTGATATTCTTCCGATTAGTGGTCCTCCCTTGAACCAAAAGCTAGATGCCTAGTAGATAAATCTTTGAACTAATAGCATAAAACTTTATGGTAGGAATACAATAATACAATATCAGAATACCTTCAAGCCCATTTTACAAGCTGTGTCATCGACCAGCTGGCGCTTGAGGCCCTTGGTGAACGAATCCGCCAGGTTCTCCTGACTTCGAACATCAATCACTGCAATAACACCTCTCTTGATAAGATCATGTACTGCCATGTGCTTCAACCGCACAGTCCTCTTCTTTCCGTTGAAGAGATCATTTGATGCCACCGCCGCAGTCGCCTGGTTGTCGCAGTATATCGGTATCGCCGGTACTTGCGCCCCAACCACTGGAAGATCATACATGAGCTCCCGAAGCCATTCTGCTTCCTCGGCTGCGGTATCAAGTGCAAAGAACTCAGATTCCATGGATGACCGCGAGAGCATAGTCTGCTTCTTCGACTTCCACGATATAGCAGCTCCATCCATTGTGAAAATGTATCCACCTGTGGACCTCTCGCTCTTCACCTCTGAGCACCAACTGGCATTACTGAAGCCTTCTACTACCTGCGGATCTCCGCTGTAGTACAGTGCATATGTCTGAGTCTTCTTGAGATATCTCATAAACCGTTCCACAGCTTTCCAGTGTTCAACACCTGGATTGCTCGTAAAACGACCCAGCATTCCCACGGCGAAAGCTATGTCAGGCCTTGTGGCAGTAGTAGCATACATCAAACTCCCGATTACGCTTGCATACTCCAGCTGCCTGACGCTTTCCCTTGAATTAGGCTTCAGCTTCAGATCACACCTGTACGGCGTATCGATCCCTGGAAGATCCCGATACCCATAACGAGTGATCATTTTCTCAATATAATGAGACTGTGACAGCGCTAGTCCAGTGTCTGTCCGGATGATCTTGATCCCTAAGATCACATCAGCTTCCCCCAAGTCCTTCATACTGAACTTGCTTGAGATGAATTTCTTTGTCTCCGTGACACATCTAATATCCGTACCTAGGATAAACATGTCGTCCACGTACAGACAAACGATCACACCTCTTCCATCAGCGAACTTCGTGTAAACACACTTGTCCGTATCGCTGACCATGTAGCCATTTGACCTTATAACTTTGTCAAATTTCTCATGCCACATCTTGGGAGCCTGTTTAAGACTGTACAAGGATTTTACCAACTTGCAGACTTTGTCTTCAAGACCTCTGATGACAAATCCCTCTGACTGTTGCATGTAAATCTCTTCGGTCAGCTCGCCATTTAGGAAAGCCGTATTCACATCCATCTGATGTATCACCATCTTATTTATTGCTGCGAGAGCAATCAACAATCTGATGGTGGTCATCCGGGCTACTGGAGCATATATGTCAAAGTAGTCAATCCCCTGCTTCTGAGAAAACCCCTTGGCTACCAACCTAGTCTTGAACTTGTCAATAGTTCCGTCTGCTTTCATCTTCTTCTTGAAGATCCATTTGCATCCGATGGGTTTCGCTCCTTCAGGAAGATCAACCAACACCCAAGTGTTATTTGAGGTGATGTGGATCTGCTTCCACATGATAGGTAAGTGGATCTGCTTCCCCCAAGTCCTTCATCCGATGGGTTTCGCGTCTCTGGTCTTCATTGCCTCATCATAGGTAAGTGGATCTGCTTCCACATGATAGGTGACAAAGTCACTTCCGAAGTCCTTCGGCCTCCTCACACGCTTAGCTGACGGTTCAGCTTGTTCTGGTTCAACCGTTGTTTCAACAACAACATCTTCTTGGACCACATCTTCATTGAAGACTTCAGTCTCTTGTGCACCCTCATTATTCTCCGGAACATCCGGAAGAACAATATTCTTGTGCCTTGCAAACTTGTCTTCAAAATATTCTCCATCGCGAGATTCAATGATATGATTTGACTCAATATCAAGAAATCTCCGAGCATCACTCTTCTCGGCATACCCCAAGAAGATCGTCTTTGTAGTCCTTGTCCCAAGCTTCTGAATCTTCAGATCTGGAAGCTTGACATATGCCAGACACCCCCACACTCGAATAACATTCAAGTTAGGTCTGACTTTGAACCAGAGTTCATGAGGAGTAATATCAGAAGTTGCATGAGGCACTCTATTTAGAATAAAAGTGGCCGTCAATGCAGCTTCTCCCCAGTAGCACTTAGGAAGGCCAGCAGTCAACAACATTGAATTTATCATTTCTGTCAACGTCCTGTTCTTCCTCTCAGCTACTCCGTTTGATTGAGGAGAGTACGGAGCCGTAGTCTCATTGACAATTCCATGTTCCTTACAGAACGATGTGAATTCATGAGACCTGTACTCCCCACCTCGATCACTTTTTATCCTTTTAAGTTGTTGTCCAGTCTGTCGCTCAGCTTCAGCTCTGAACTCCTTGAACTTCTCGAATTGTCACGACCCGGTCCCAATTTCTTGGGTCGAATCGGATCATGCCCAGCCTGCACCGTTGTTGAGACGGCAGCAGTAAGCTGTTCAGTAGCAGGTAACCATACAACAACACTATATTTGTCACAACTCAACATTCGGAAATTTAAAACTTTATTAAACTTTTATAATGAAATGAAAGATACAACTTAAACCATGTTCTACATACATCATGAATAAAATAAAACTCTAGGCAAACAGCTCATCAGTCTCGAATTCCTCGTCTTGGGATCACGGAACAAAGCCTCACCAGTGATACCTAAAATGTTGGGTCTCCAGTCAGAAGGGAGCAAAGTACAATTCATGCTAATCTTGACAATTAATTTAACAATAAAAATCATGCACTTTTAAACAGTTTGAAGATGAACAGTTTTGAAACAATACAGTACAGTGATGTGAATAGGCAATGTATATGACCGGCTTGGGTTACAGTAGTATCTAGCGATACGGTATGGCTTGTCCCCGTGTGAAGAGGGGAAAGCTAATACAGTCAGTTACAGTAATTTGGATGTGGTCATAAACATTACTCTACTCCTCCAGTCCCCAACAGTACAGTCAATACTCCCGAAGGAGTTCGTGTTTGAATAGTGGTTTAAAATTGCAGTGAAGTGATTATTAAATAATTGTAATCAACATAAATGTACTTGCCTTTGTCTTAGAATGACTGGATAGACGAGTCGGTACCGAGGAGGAACGTCAGGTGTAACTTCGAGTTCCTACAGTTGAGAACTCGACTTAGAACCTTGAATAACCAGACTAAGTGTGCTAGTTGCAATCTCTAGTAGTAAATCCTAGTCAGATTTTAAGTTGTATTAAGCTACAGCTAACGTTTACGTCGCAAACTACGTGCGTTGATTAGACCAGTTAATTTGATTATTTGGAAATAATAATGAGAACCGATTATCTTTGGAAAACTTTGTGTTTTCGTAATATATCTATAAAAATATAGTTTCTTTTAGTGATAAATCATGAACTAGTTATTTACTAATATTTTATCCATTTATTTAATTCTTAATTAACTATAAAGTTACGCTCTAACTACGATTTAAACTTCTAATCAAAACCACCCAAGATCACATCCACCCAGAAAAGAAAGTAAAAATCTACGCTACACAATACAAGTTCACAGCTAAACATCCTAGAGTGGGCTTATGCCCTGTACAATTATTTTTACGTCAAATAAGAGGAAATGATTTAATTACTAAATAAAATACAGTAAAATAAATAACTATAATAAATAGCCTAAATATTAAATAAAATAATTTAAAATAAAGGTTAAGAGTCTCAGACTCGGTCCATCATCAAAATCCAGCTAATAGCACAACTCCCGGTCGGACCGGTGCGTTTGCATTTCGCCAGGGCCCACAGACCGGTACGGTCGTCGCCCGAAAATCAGTTTTAAAATTCATTTCCGAAAACCGATTTTGAAATCAAATTAAATAAAGTTTTGTAAAAATTTGGGCAGCATTTCCTCTATTTCGGGACAACCCAAAACTGGAAAATGCGCCACAGAAACCTGCAATTGTTCCAACCAAATAATAATCCCAAAACTATAACCACCGAATTAACTTTCCAAACCACCAGAAATAATTTCCCAACCAACAGAACTTCTCGAAATACCCGGGAAATCCGAAATCAACCAACAACATACAAAACCCAGCAGACAAAATCACAGAATATGCTAACGCAGCTAACCGGATTTTCCAAAAGGGAAACCGGGGACCGATTATCATCATAGACTCTACGGGAGGGACGAACTACTGTGATTATCAGAGATTACCCAAAACGATGGAATCCGAAGGGTTGTCTCGGACTCTGGACGCGCAAATCCACAGTTCGAACTTGGAATCGGAAACGAACCACGCCGAAAGCACACGCAGGTGCTGTCCACTCGGGACGGGCTACGCGCGCACAGATCAGGGCTGCCGGGGGCGGCAGCGGCTACTGGAGACGGATCTGGCCACGGAAAACGTTGTGGCGGGGCTGGATCGGGGCTAGGGCACGGCCACCGGAGTCGGGGTCGGCGGGCTCGGCGGATGCGGTGGCCCGGAGATGGGCGGAGCCGCGGGGACGCGCGGCAGGGGTCCGACGGGACGACGCCGGAAGGGCGGCCGCACGGGAGGTGGCCGGGGCTGGCTTGTGCGCGGAGAGGCGGCGCGGGGAAGCCGGTCGCACGGGGAGGGGCCGACGGGGCGTCGGGTTCTCGGGAGGAGCGCGGACGGCCGGAGAGAGGGGCCGCGCGCTAGGGTTCACACGGACTGGCTCGCCGGAGTAGGTGGGGAGTGGGTTGGGGAGAAGTACTCCAGAGAGATGGAGAAGGAGAGAGAGAGGTTTGATCGTGAGTTAGGTGAGGGGAAGTTGTTACTGTGAGAGAGGGAGAGATGCTTATTTCTCTGTGAGGGAGTGGGGGAAAAATGGGAAGAGTAATAAGGAAGGTTGGGTGAATTGATGGGGAGTTATAAGGGAGATGCTTCTCCTGGACGTGGGGGAATGAAAGGTTGTGATGTATTAAAAGAGTTAAGTTGGGGAGTTACGGAAATGAGGGGTTTGAGGAGTTACGAAAATGAAGGGGTGAGTTGCTGGTCCAAATTGGACCGGCTCAAAGAATATAATATATATTATTATTTTATTTTTTTAATAATAATTAGCCAATGTCAAAATCAGATTTTAAGAAAATGGGATTGGGTTTGGGCTCAGGCCTGGGTCTGGATTTAAATCAAAAGTCCATGTTGTTAATAATTTTGAAATAATTTGCACCAAAAAATATTTAATAATAATTAGAAATACTAATTATCACACTAAAATACTAATAATAATTAATTACAAAAATATGGGTTTCACAATCTTCCCTCCTTAGAAAATTTCGTCCTCGAAATTAAAGGCAGGGTAGGAGAATCAAACAGGTACGGGTACTACACCCGTAACTCAGGTCCAACAATAAGAATTTTCAAGGCAGTCATGGATGAGACGGTTTAGAGTCAAATTTTATTTATTATATCATCCATGCAAAAAAAATACAAAGGCAAACCAAAGTACACGAGGTTGATCAGACCATCATGCACCGGTCCTGATTAGACAATATATTAGTGGGTGCACCCAATAAAATATCATCATGATCAAGCTTGATTTAAAGAGATAGCTTGCAAAACTAGGCTAACTTAGCAGCATTAGTCAAATTTAGAACGGAAAAAAGAAAAGATAAGGAATAGGAGTTTAAATGATGGCTCAAATTCTGATTTTCTTCTCATCTCTGACTAGGCTTGCAACTGGTTTCTCTGGCACTGAAAGGTTGATTCCAATCTTCATCTCTCAATTATCCAAAATGTGACTCGGATCCGAAATGTAACGTCTGAGCTGTGACGTAGAAGACGTTGCACATTCTCAAGATTAGCTGGTAGAGCTAACTGGTACACTACTTCCAACGCGTCTTAAACTTCAAATGACCGGATGTATCTGGCCTCAATTTCCAGCTCCGTCGAAAACTGATTGTTCCTCTGGTAGGAGAAACTTCACCAAATGCAATTTGGTCTTCCCAAGACCTACCAAATTCCGAGACGCAAAATCTCAATACATCTTTAAGCGTCTGGATTGACCTCTCTGATTGCTCGTCCCGCGGTACTCCATGAATCCGGTAAATGTGCCTCTCGTACAATGCTGCCAACTTCTTTAGTGGATAAACCAACTTTGAAAGTGTGCTGACTTAGTCAGTCGGTTTTCTATAATCCAAATGATGCCCTTCCCTCCTTGGGAACAAGGCAATCCTTACTCAAAGTTTATTGTTATATGCTTCTACTTCCACTTCGAATTGTCCAGCGGCTCCAACAAACTTGTTGTTCTCTTGCTAAATTCCTCATGTTGACAAATTCACATCTAATCCCATACCTGGAATTGTCCTTCTTTATTCCATAACACCAATCAATGGAGGCATGTACCGATACGTCTTATTATCTCCTGAATTTATGGAATACTGCGACTGGTGTATTTCTTCCATCAACTCGTTCCTCCATTTGTCAGCCGACATGCAAAGTCTCGCAACATTCTTCAGAGTTCCAATGCTGATTAATTTAGAAACCCTCAAGTGTTCCTGCCAACACTTGATCTCTAAGCCTGCAAAGTGCCTCGTTTTGAAACTACGTTCTCTTGATTTTTATCCCTCAGCTTCGAACTTCATCAATACTGAATCAGCATCCAGCTCCGTCCTTCTATCTCCAGGTAGTATAACCTCCAGTCTAAACTTCTCGATGTCTTCTAGCAGGTGCTAGTCCTTGGTTAAGAACTTCGCCATCAGTATCGACCAAGTGCATCAGCGACCACATTAGCCTTACCTGAATGGTACTGTAGGTTGATGTCGAAATCCTTCATCTGCTTCAGCCATCTTCTTAGTCTAACATTCAGCTCTTTCTGAGTGAAGACATATTCCAGACTTTTGTAGTCCGTATATATTTTCACTCCCTTTCCATAAAAATCATGCTTCCATAGCTTCAAAGTAAAGATATTTGCAGCAAATTCCAAATTAGGTGTGGGATAATTCTTCTCATGAGTCTGTAGTTGCCTAAATGTGTAAGCAATTACTTTCCCATGTTGTTGAAGAACGCAACCCAGTCCTTTTCCAGAGACATTACTGTAAATTGAGAAACCACCGGTTCCTGCGGGTAGCGCAAGGATTGGTGTAGTGGTAAGTCTCTTCTTCAGCTCCTCAATGCCGCCTGGCAAACTTTCGTTCAGATGAACTCTTCATTCTTCCAAGTGAGCTTCGTCATCGGCTCAGCAATCTTGGCAAAATCCTTCATGAACCTCTGATAGTAGCCGGCCAAGTTCAAGAATCTTCCGAATTGAACTTGGGGTATACCATTCTTCAACAACAACTATCTTCCATCAAAATTTCTTCTCTTGACAACATGACCACAAATCCACCTTGTCAAAGAAAAATCCACGTTCAGATAACTTACCATAAAACTTCTTTTTCTTCAAAGTTTCCAGAACTTTCTTCAGATGTTCTTCATGCTCTTCTTCAGTCTTCGAATATATCAGAATGTTATCTATGGAGAAGATAAACTGATTCAAATACTCATGAAAAACTATGTTCATGAGATTCATGAACACAGCAGGAGTATTTGTCAGTCCAACGTCATGACCAAATAAAACTACCCATACTTAGTGTTGAATGCCGTCTCGGGAATGTCCTCTTCCCTGACCTTGATCTAATGGTGATCGGGTCAATCTTCGAAAACTCCTTAACTCCACTCCACTCAAATTGATCAAACAGATCATCAATCCAGAAAAGGTACTTGTTCTTTAGTGTCTGGTAATCCATGCACATCAGTTGTTCCATCCTTCTTGGGCACAAACAAGATAGGTGTTCCCTAAGGTGAAGTTCTATCTTGGATAAATCCTAGAGCCTTCATTGATCTGGTCCTTCATCTTCTATGAACTTCGAGTCTGCATCATACCTTTGTAGGAGGCAAGGTCTGCAAGATAGGAAGAGAGTCTCTGGGTTGTGGCCTAACAGGTGTTGCTGGTATAAGAGCTCTGGTTTGATGGAAAGATAAGGGGCAATCCTTTACCCGATGTTCAGCAGATCCACATACCAAACATTTCTCCAATCTCTTGCGACAAATATTGGTTTGGTGACCAAGCCTTTTACAGTAGCCACAAACCAATAGTTTCTTACGATATAACTGCCGGATAGGGCTCAAAATGTCTTCTAGATTCAAGGGTATCCTTCTTAGGACAAAATTTCTACTCTAACTTGGTTGGGGATAACTAAGGCTACATCATGACGTTCTTTATGTCTTCTCTTGTGATATTCTTCTGTTCCTGCTAGCTTCATCTTGAGCTTTCTGGAACTCCATGATTTCTTGAAATAGGACAACCATTTGGAAGATGTTTGCTGGTACTGGTGGAGCAACAGAAATGAATACTCCACCAAGGAAATGCAACTTGGTTTGAGATGAGGTAGGATTCGCCAGTGTAGGGAAAACTTCACTGGATGCACTATGAGGACGATCAAACAGCCGCGAGGGAAAAGACCCTGGGCTTGGTTGAGGAGATGGGGTATGATTCGGAGATGACACCTCATCGCCAGCAGGATTTGGTCAGCGGTCATTCTCTGGAAGGTTTAGGACGCACACATAAGCAAGGTATCCTACCAGTTTATAGTCAAACAAAAATATTTATTTATAATATATTTCGGTCCTATGTTGTGACAAATTGATATTCTAGTGTTCTAGTTGTTTCTAAATATGTTTTCCTAAGTTGTTGTTCTGACCTGCATGGGCCACCACTAAAAACATGTCACGACCCGGTCCCAATTTCTTGGGTCGAATCGAATCATGTCCAGCCTGCACCGTTGTTGAGACGGCGGCAGTAAGCTGTTCAGTAGCAGGTAACCATACAACAACACTATATTTGTCACAACTCAACATTCGGAAATTTAAAACTTTATTAAACTTTTACAATGAAATGAAAGATACAACTTAAACCATGTTCTACATACATCATGAATAAAATAAAACTCTAGGCAAATAGCTCATCAGTCTCGAATTCCTCGTCTTGGGATCACGGAACAAAGCCTCACCAGTGATACCTAAAATGTTGGGTCTCCAGTCAGAAGGGAGCAAAGTACAATTCATGCTAATCTTGACAATTAATTTAACAATAAAAATCATGCACTTTTAAACAGTTTGAAGATGAACAGTTTTGAAACAATACAGTACAGTGATGTGAATAGGCAATGTATATGACCGGCTTGGGTTACAGTAGTATCGAGCGATACGGTATGGCTTGTCCCCGTGTGAAGAGGGAAAAGCTAATACAGTCAGTTACAGTAATTTGGATGTGGTCATAAACATTACTCTACTCCCCCAGTACCCAACAGTACAGTCAATACTCCCGAAGGAGTTCGTGTTTGAATAGTGGTTTAAAATTGCAGTGAAGTGATTATTAAATAATTGTAATCAACATAAATGTACTTGCCTTTGTTTTAGAATGACTGGATAGACGAGTCGGTACCGAGGAGGAACGTCAGGTGTAACTTCGAGTTCCTACAGTTGAGAACTCGACTTAAAACCTTGAATAACCAAACTAAGTGTGCTAGTTGCAATCTCTAGTAGTAAATCCTAGTCAGATTTTAAGTTGTATTAAGCTACAGCTAACGTTTACGTCGCAAACTACGTGCGTTGATTAGACCAGTTAATTTGATTATTTGGAAATAATAATGAGAACCGATTATCTTTGGAAAACTTTGTGTTTTCGTAATATATCTATAAAAATATAGTTTCTTTTAGTGATAAATCATGAACTAGTTATTTACTAATATTTTATCCATTTATTTAATTCTTAATTAACTATAAAGTTACGCTCTAACTACGATTTAAACTTCTAATCAAAACCACCCAAGATCACATCCATCCAGAAAAGAAAGTAAAAATCTACGCTACACAATACAAGGGCACAGCTAAACATTCTAGAGTGGGCTTATGCCCTGTACAATTATTTTTACATCAAATAAGAGGAAATGATTTAATTACTAAATAAACTGCAGTAAAATAAATAACTATAATAAATAGCCTAAATATTAAATAAAATAATTTAAAATAAATGTTAAGAGTCTCAGACTCGGTCCATCATCAAAATCCAGCTAATACCACAACTCCCGGTCGGACCGGTGCGTTTGCATTTCGCCAGGGCCCACAGACCGGTACGGTCGTCGCCCGAAAATCAGTTTTAAAATTCATTTCCGAAAACCGATTTTGAAATCAAATTAAATAAAGTTTTATAAAAATTTGGGCAGCATTTCCTCTATTTCGGGACAACCCAAAACTGGGAAATGCGCCACAGAAACCTGCAATTGTTCCAACCAAATAATAATCCCAAAACTATAACCACCGAATTAACTTTCCAAACCACCAGAAATAATTTCCCAACCAACAGAACTTCCCGAAATACCCGGGAAATCTGAAATCAACCAACAACATACAAAACCCAGCAGACAAAATCATAGAATATGCTAACGCAGCTAACCAGATTTTCCAAAAGGGAAACCGGGGACCGATTATCATCATAGACTCTACGGGAGGGACGAACTACTGTGATTATCAGAGATTACCCAAAACGATGGAATCCGAAGGGTTGCCTCGGACTCGGGACGCGCAAATCCATAGTTCGAACTTGGAATCGGAAACGAACCACGCCGAAAGCACACGCAGGTGCTGTCCACTCGGGACGGGCTACGCGCGCGCAGATCAGGGCTGCCGGGGGCGGCAGCGGCTACTGGAGACGGATCTGGCTGCGAAAAATGTCGTGGCGGGGCTGGATCGGGGCTAGGGCACGGCCACCGGAGTCGGGGTCGACGGGCTCGACGGATGCGGTGGCCCGGAGATGGACGGAGCCGCGGGGACGCGCGGCAGGGGTCCGACGGGACGGCGCCGGAAGGGCGGCCGCACGGGAGGTGGCCGGGGCTGGCTTGTGCGCGGAGAGGCGGCACGGGGAAGCCAGTCGCGCGGGGAGGGGCCGGCGAGGCGTCGGGTTCTCGGGAGGAGCGCGGACGGTCGGAGAGAGGGGCCGCGCACTAGGGTTCACGCGGACGGGCTCGCCGGAGTAGGTGGGGAGTGGGTTGGGGAGAAGTACTCCAGAGAGATGGAGAAGGAGAGAGAGAGGTTTGATCGTGAGTTAGGTGAGGGGAAGTTGTTACTGTGAGAGAGGGAGAGATGCTTATTTCTCTGTGAGGGAGTGGAGGAAAAATGGGAAGAGTAATAAGGAAGGTGGGGTGAATTGATGGGGAGATATAAGGGAGATGCTTCTCCTGGACGTGGGGGAATGAAAGGTTGTGATGTATTAAAAGAGTTAAGTTGGGGAGTTACGAAAATGAGGGGTTTGAGGAGTTACGAAAATGAAGGGGTGAGTTGCTGGTCCAAATTGGACCGGCTCAAAGAATATAATATATATTATTATTATATTTTTTTTAATAATAATTAGCCAATGTCAAAATCAGATTTTAAGAAAATGGGATTGGGTTTGGGCTCAGGCCTGGGTCTGGGTTTAAATCAAAAGTCCATGTTGTTAATAATTTTGAAATAATTTGCACCCAAAAATATTTAATAATAATTAGAAATACTAATTATCACACTAAAACACTAATAATAATTAATTACAAAAATATGGGTTTCACACGAATGCTTCGTCTTTAGCCTTCAGCAAGTAGACGAACGCATACTTTGAGAAGTCATCGATGAAGGTTATGAAATACTTCATCCCGGCCTTTGTAGAGAACTGTTTGAAGTCACAGATATCGGAGTGAACCAACTCCAGAAGATCTGTACTTCGATTAACCCGAGGAAAGGGTTTCCTTGTGATCTTCGTTTGAGCACAAACTTCACATTTCTCTACCTTACCCCCACATTTGGAGATAAGTCCTAGACTAGACATTCTATTTATTCGTTTACAATGAACATGTCCTAGCCTATTATGCCACAACTCAAGAGTATAAGCAGAATGAGTGACTTCATTAATTACATTGGACTGATTTACAAGCTGAATCTTGAACATTCCTTCGGTATAAAAAGCTTTCCCGAAATATGTTCCCTTGATAGACATCACCATCTGGCCAGCATTGATGTCCATCCCGAGGCCTGCATTGCAGAGTAGGCCTCCCGAGATCAGGTTCTTGGCGATAGCAGGAACGTGCTTCACGCCTTGAAGCGTCAGAGACTTGTCCGAAGTCAGCTTCAACACCACCGTCCCGATCCCGAGCACTTCAGCTTGTGCCTGGTTCGCCATCATAACCACTTCAGAAGTAGGTGTATAGGTGGTGAACCATTCCTTACTGGAGCATACATGGCAGGAGGCTCCAGTGTCTACCCACCAGTCAGAGTCAGTCCTTACTGCATCAACCTGTGCAATCATAGCAACTACGTCAGTGATCATAGATACCTTACTAGGCTCTCCTTGCTCTGATTGCTTGGTCTTTTCTTTACACTCATTCTTAAAGTGGCCCTTCTTGCCACACTTGAAGCAAGGCATTTCTGACTTTGGCTTCTTTTTCTTGATAGAAGTTCCCTTGACTTTTAGATTGTCAGGGTTCTTCTTCTTGCTGTGGAAAGCCGCCTGCTTTCCCTTTGGTCCCTTGGTCTGAACCAGATTGGCGTTAGCCAATTGCTTGGACAGTGTGTCCACCTTCAGTTGAGCCCGCATCTGGTCCTCAACATAGATTTCCTGTAGGAGATCTTCAAGGGTGATCTCCAACTTCTTCCTATGCATGTTTGCATAGAACTTGCTCCACCCAGCGGGGAGCTTTGAGACAGTCCCTCCAACAACAAACTTGTCGGGGAGGGGCATCGTCTCGTCTTCCAACTTCTGTCGCAGTTTCAGGAACTCCTTCACCTGCGGCAGCATAGACTTTTCGTCCTCAAAGAACCACTTGTGATATTTTTCAACCACAAATATTTTACTGCGGTTCTTGTCTTCTTCGTAGAGTTTTTCTAGAGACTCCCATATGACTCTAGCGATATTCTTCTTAGAATAGGATTCTGCAAGGGAATCCTCCATAGCATTCAGGATAAGGAGCCTGCAAATGCTATTTTCTCTTCTCCACTTGGCCTGAAGTTTAGTAGCCGCAGATATTGCAGCAGCAGACCCAGTATCTGGAACAGTAGGTTCCTCTTCAAGCAGTACGTGATCAACGTCTCTGAGTTGAAGAGTGAGATAAACCTTCCTCTTCCAGACTTGATAATGCTCTCCATCAAACTTTTCTAACTTACAGAAGTCAGTGTTGAGGAGTGAAGCATTAATGTTTTCCATCGTAGCAATAAAGCTTTGAGATTGTTATTGCCGGGAACGTCGGGGCACAATTTTTTGATGGAAAACTGAGAAAATGAAACAGTTGTAAAGACAACGTTTCTAATGCAACTCCTTAAAGAAGGTTTTGCAACAGAGATCCAGAAGGATTCTGCAAATTACGAAATCTAAAAAGATATCGTAATACACGAATAATCTAAAGAGATTTTCGTGATCATAGCAAACTGGCAGTAGTGCCTTCTAAAAAGAAGATACTGACAGAACTGCTAAAGGCAACAGAAGGATGACAGGCGAGAGATGGAATTGCTGGGGTGAATTATCACCGTTGCTCAAAGCTTTATTCGCCCTCTGCGAACAGCTTCCAGGAACCAGCAAGGTTGACGGAAAACCTTGGAACACTCCTGCTCTTCTGACTCCTCGGAAGACGGCGAACTCCTCTGGCAATGGTACTCTTCTCTCTCTGTTTGAAGTAACAGAACTCACGCGTACTAAAAAGTACTAGTGTTTGTGTTAAACAACACGCTCACTACTCTGTTGTGTTAAAGAACACTTAGAGTTTTCTCTCTGGAATTCTGATTACTTCTTCCGACTGAGAGAGAGGAGAGAACCTACATATATAGCCCACGGGGCGGTTGCCAAGCAGTTGCCTGCACTTCAGGGTAGTGGCAGAACCACTCCTGAACATGCAGCAACTGCTGCAACCGTTCCCGCTCTAATATGCAGCCAGCCATACGCACATACGCACTCTACGCACACTGCGTACGCTGCGCACACTGCGCACTCTACGTACGCTGCGTACGCTGTGCACACTGCGCGCACTGGGCTGCGTACTGGGCTGCGTAACTGGGCCAGCGTAACTGGGCTCGCGTAACGGGACGCGCAACGTGCTAAGTGCAAAGTGCGCCAACAAAACGCCACATTACGCCTCATGAGCCCGAGCCCGAGCCCGAGTCCGAGTCCGAGTCCGAGTCCGAGTCCGAGTCCGAGTCCGAG
Source organism: Iris pallida (assembly GCA_029216955.1). Lineage (NCBI taxonomy): Eukaryota > Viridiplantae > Streptophyta > Magnoliopsida > Asparagales > Iridaceae > Iris > Iris pallida. The sequence goes on along the minus strand of JANAVB010040817.1, from coordinate 3,344,605 downwards.
CCCGAGCCCGAGCCCGAGTCCGAGTCCGAGTCCGAGTCCGAGTCCGAGTCGCTAAGCCCCAACGGGGCTTAGCTCCTATGGAAATAAATTTCCCAAGAGCAAAAAGCTTACAGCTTATTAATTGTTGATTAAGCCTTTATACCATTAATAATTAATCCCACATGGCACACACTCATGTGCACTATATGTGCATCTCCATAAAGAGTAAAGACTCATATATATGGAGAGATACACATTCCTTTCTAGCCGATGTGGGACTAAAAACCAAAACAAAAGGCTATAAACCCAACAGCAAGGAGTGGTAAGGTTGTTCGGCTTGCGAAAACGAACAAAACGTAGCAGGGGTGCTAAGGTTGTTCGGCTAGCGGGAATAGATATGGTGGTAAGGTTATTCGGCCAGCGAAAACGAGCTAAGGTGGAAATTGTTGGATTGTATCTTGTTTCTGGTTAAGCGCTCAAATGGAGGGTGACAATGGAGTTGGTAATTTAGTCCCACATCGGTTAGGAGGTGGGATCATATGGTGTAGATAATTGGAATTGGCTCAGGCCTTCCATGAGAATTTCCTTTTAAGGTATATGGGCTCAAAAGTTACAAATGCATGCCACAAAGTAATCATGTCCTCCAAAAATCTCCGTCGAGACTCCTTCATTAATGACTTCTAGCATAATCCTAAAATATCTAGCTCTTATAGCCATCATGTAGCCTCAAGCAACCCACCAACCCCAAAGGGAGGTTAATTCGGTATATTAACTTCCTCTCTTAACTTAACCTAAGTCTCAGAGTAATTTGGATCATCAAAACGCCAACTTTAGATATGAAATGTGCACAAAAAATGAATCAGCCCCAACCAGACGGTATGTCCCATGATCACGAAAATTATCCAAAACTTGTTTGACAGTTTTTGTACCATAAGTATACTGTAGGTATGTTATCATGCTGATACTCCTTATTTTTTTTGGCTAGGTTCAACTCCTCTCGAGCTTCTTCGGATCTTCGTAAGACACTCGTAGCTCCTTTATGAACGTCAACCATATTCAACAGCTCTCTTGTTTCAAGTTGTTGACGTCTACTAACATTGTTTTAAGTTTCGAATCCTCTATAATAACCCTGTCCATACAATTCAACATGTGGCAGTTCTCAATCACTTCATTCAAAATTATGAGCCCCTTCTATTGGGTGGAATGATACTTTCGTGGGGAAGTTGAGTGCTCCTTTTCCAAAGTCATTCCATAAGGCCATTGGCAACTAGTTTATAAGATGAACAAAAAATTGCATAAAGAACATCAAAATTTTAGAAAAATTATTCTAAGAGTATAAAATTTACTGACATATTATAGGAGACCCAAGAAAGTTTTCTTTGTTTTGCAAAAAAAAAAAAAAAAATGTCCTTCTAAAGAGTATTTTCTATACATGCATATTTATTGGCATACATTAATCATTCCTTAATTCTTCAGCTCAGGTAACATTTGGTTAATTATTAATGTAAAAAAAACGCCTTTCAGAAAGAAGGTTTAGTTATGTATATGTATATCATAGACCATTTTATTTTTAAAAAAAAAACGAAGATAAAAATTAACTTTCCTCATCCACCATTTATTAAAAAATTGCGAATAAAAACTGACCTTCTCTTTTTTAGTTCGTACAAATATCTATATAAAAACTAAATTTAGAACTGTTTAAAAACTAAATTTAAAGGAAAAATATCAGAAACTATTTAAATTGTTTAACAAATCTTAATTCAAATACATATTTAAATATTTGAACTATTTTTCGAGGATGTCATAAAAATATTTATGCGTAACAAATTATAATTAAAATTTAATTAAACTTCTAAAAAATTTAATGAAAATATAAATATATATACAATAATTTTTTATTTTGGTTAAATATTTATATTATCTTTTGATAAGATTAGAAAGAAAAAAAAGCAAAATAATTTAACGTGCAACGCACATACTTGCATCTTCTAGTATAATATATAATATTATGATTTCGGTCTCTAAATTGTCTGACATTAGGGTTTGGGTTTTCAATCCACAGTTCACTAGCCTACGCGAACATTGATTTGGAGACCCGTATATTAACATTCTGACAATTTTGAAATCCAAATTCTAATATCAACTATCATGTGAGACCCTATTACTTAATAACCTTTTTTAAGGGGCCTATTTTTGTAGAGATTATAAACTTCTGCATCTATTCCCACTAGATAACCAGTTGACCTAAGCTTCTGCATTTATTCTCACTAGTTAACCAGTTGACCTAAACTTTGGCGATGAATTTAGTAGAGCCTCACACCCTTCGATATGAATCTGCCTCGATCTGGCTTGATAGATTGAACATCAAGGGGATGTTCCATTTTATACGGATTGACATTCAAACCTGGTTCTGTTCAATTAGGTTTGATGTTAATGGTTTATTTATATTCGGGTTAGACTCCGGGTGTTAACTCCACCACCATTTACACTCTAACTTTGGAAAACTCATATCAAGGGCGGCCCGGAGGAGGGGCAGACAGGACTTGCGCCCTGGGCCCCAAATTTTAAGGGGCCCCAAATTTTTTTTAAAGTTAGTAATAGTAGTAAATAATAAAATATTGTTACTCTGATTTCTTCTTCAAAGTCCAAGGTCCGAAGAAAGTCATTATTAGCAATTCAACAAATAGGACATGGCGCATGGGAATTGGATAGCCGTCCGACTCTTTAATTTCAAAGAAAACAAACTAGTCTTTCCATCGCTTCAGATGTTCTCTTGCATTTTAGAGAAAAAAAAGTTCTTCACGTCGCTTCGATTCCAGACGACCAGTAATAAGTTATTTTTTTGAATTGTTCATTATAATTCTCTCTCCATTCTCTCTTTTGCTTATAATTGAAACACAAATTTCTAATTTTCTTCAATTTCTTCTCATACAATCCTTCACAAGGATTCTGCGATGTAAGACTACGGCAAACAAGATTGTGCTTGAGCCTTGACCCGAAGAGGAGACGAAAATGTGAGATAGGGGTATCAGTGTGAACCTGATATTTTAGCAAGCCTTTCATTTTTAGAATTGAAATATTTTGTAACTTTTGTTCCTCATGATGTTGGATTTATTATATATATTTTAGTTCCCTCTGTTGTTAATGGTTGAGGACAATATCTCTTTGTCCCCCATCTTTTTAATGAGTGGTTCTATTGATGTAGTTTATTTTTCGAAAGTTCCAAGTTATAGTTATATATAATCTACTTTGCACTGACTTAAAATTTAGCATCTTTTAAAAATTAGGATAGATATTGTTTGTATTAGATCTTCAGTCTTCCTTCGTAATATCTCTATTTATGCACATTTTCATAGTAACTAAGTTTCCGTCAAATTCTGTAATATATTTAGCTCACTACGTGTTGTGAGTTATAATTGATCCCGCGTTGGTGTTGAATACCGATGAGCTGATGGCGATTAGTCTTTTCGATTATCTTTGCACTTAAGATTTCACACTTAAAATTATACGTTGTTCCTAGTGTTGAATATATTTTCGTAATCTTTGCACTTAATTCACAATGATTTGGTTTTCAAATTAAAATATTTTGTAACTTTTGTACCTCTTATAACATTTGTTCCTCATGATTTTGGCTTTTTATGTTTCTTGAGTTTCTGTTGTTGATAAATTAGGTAAACAAGCCCATGTATCTCAATTCTAGTACTGAAAAAACATAAACAAGAAATGTTAAATAACATATTGTATCAGAGATTTTTTTTTAAACTACAAAAACAGTATTGCCATTTGCCAGGATATATTCCTGATGCAAAATTTTAGGTTAGCTGGCATGTATCAGGCCGCAGTCTAAGAGGGTTCACTTTGGCTTATTGTATCATGCAAAAACAAAATGATACTTTATTTCCAATATATTTTTTGAAGAAGGGACATTATTTTGTATTTTGTCCTGGGCATCAAAATGTTCTGGGCCCCCTACTCATATCCTTTGCATCCTTACTTTAAGTTTGTTTAAGCAATGCGCAGCCCATAGTTCTATCAACTCCTTTAACTAGTATCCTTTCACTCCAAAGTGGTGCATCTATTATTGATCTCTGTTATGTTGTAGTTTGTTATATTTAGCTAAATGATATGATTGTGCAAACCAACTCGGGATATGCCTCTCTTTATAGATATGACAGTTATCCACTGTAGCCATCTTGGTTGTGTATATAAATACGACTGCAGATCCATTTTAGGATTGCTTGTTATTCTGAATAACATAAGACTTCTCTCTCTTTTTTCTCCCACAGTTCCTGAATAACACCACCACCATTTACACTGCAACACGTTATCAACACGCTCTACTTAAAAAGAAGAAGTACGATCTAAAGTTTTTTCTTTAAGATCTAATTTTTCCTCTGTTTTTTGTTTAATAGATGAAAAAAGAAGGACCATGGTGAAATGATCAAATCCTTCCGGATCGTAATCTGTCGTAATGGCAAAATGATTAGTTTTCTTGTTGATTTTTTTTTCTTGCAAAAAAAATATATTTTCTCGTAGGAAATCTGTTTCACACATGAAATCTGTTTTTGTGCAAGAGACCAATATCGTGCAGGAAACCTGTCTCCACACAGGAAATTGTTATCACACAAGAAACTTGTTTTCATGCAGCAAACCTCTTTCGCAAAGGAAACTAGTGTCCAAAGAACTAGTCTCGAAAAGAAACTATTTTCTCGCAGAAACTAGTCCCGAAGAACTAAGTCACATTTCTCTCTCAAAAGCTAGTCCCAAAGAACTAGTTATCTCATAACAAAACTCCTAAAACTCTACAGAAATGGAATCGGTCCTGCAGAACTGGCCTTGCAGAGCAAAGCTCGCGAAATTCTAAAATTTTTCAAGTTTTTGCCGTGAAACTTCATAACAAAAATATTTGCTCGCAGCGAACCATCACTCTATTTTTTGGAGTTTTTGTCGCCGGAACCTTCGTCGGAAGCGCCCCCCCCCCCCCCCCCCCCCCCCCCCCCTTCTTCCGAACTTAAAGTTTACCTTGATTCTTCACTTCATAAGTGAATTCGAAGCTCACCTGGCATGGGGGTCAAAATTCAACCATATTGTCAGGACTTTTCAGAAGCTTTGAACCCGAATAGGAGGATGTTGAACCTGAAGTTTAAACTGAACTTGAACTTGCAGGTCATAACTGAACCAGATACTCATAGGCTTGTTTGGAGATGGATTTGGATATGGAAAGTATGACAAAATCCACAATTGCAAAGTTAGTCTTGCAAAGTTTAGATCAGCGACAAAGCCGATTTTCTAGTAATGCAAATATCACAGGTCGACAATTCTCTCCCCAACTGGCATTCTATGGCCAGCAACAATGCCCTCAACAACAGTCCTCTACAGGATATCATGAGAAATCCCAACAATTCACATCAACAGGGCGTGGATTTCAGGCTCAACAACCCAGAAACATCAACCGAGATTATTCAAATGAATCGGCATCTAACGCAAAACAACGTCATCCTCCGCCGCCCGGTGAACGTTGCATGACACCTACAGAAAGCGACTTGTATCGTAAAGAAAGATGCCAGTACTGCAGGACAATGGGTCACATTGCAAAGATCTGCAGGTGGATACCCAAGAAGACTACTAAGATTGATGAGATCCCTCAAGCACTTGCTGCCCTTACCTTAGACAATACTATTTCAGATACGGAGTGGACATCTGACACTAGAGCATCTAATCACATGACAGGTAAGTCAGGTATGTTGTTTAATATTCGCAAATATTTAGGATCTGACTCAGTACTTATTGGAGATGGATCATCCTTGCCTATTGTTGGAATTGGTGATACATGCGTAAAACAGGATGCGGCTACCTTACCTCTTTAAAATGTACTTTTTAGTTCTGGATCTAACTAAAAGTTTATTTCTGTGAGTCAATTGACTACTCAATTTTCAGTAAATTGTAAATTTTCTGACGTTGATTTTTGTGTAAAGGAATGGAAAAAAGGACAACCGGTGATAAAAGGGAGGCGCAAGGGTGATCTCTATGTTCTCTCAAACTCGTCGGAATTGTATTTCTCCTATTGTTTCAAATCCGGCTCGACAGAAATTTGGCACCAGCGTTTAAGGCATTTACAGTCTTCAGCTTTACAATTATTGGAAAATAAAGGGTTAATTGAAGTTGTAGGAGCTACTAAATTTAAACATTTTTGTGACAGTTGTCACACCATTGGTACTATCTTTATAATGGTTGACTTCTACTAGTCGATGACAAGGTTCTAAATGGAGGTAGGCGGGTGCGCGGCTGAGAGAGTCTACCTACTGCCTAAGCCATCTAGGCAGACAATATATTTTAAATATTTTTTTTTTACTATTTTACCTCTATTTTTTGCATAACATGCATATTTTAAGGGTGTTCTATGCATAACTAAGTTGTAGAACGAAGATTGATAAAGTTTTAGTTTTGTAAAAGTGAACCATAGGCCCATAATGCTTGCAAAAGCTTTTTGGCCAAAATATCTTGTTAGATATTGCTCATCCGGGGCGCCCGCCCACGCCGCCTGACCTCTGCCTATGTTGCCAACCTCCGTTGGCCGCCTATTCTACCGCCTACTAAAAAACGGCGCGGAGAGAGACCACCTAGGTAGGCTAGGCGACTGCCATTTAGAACATGGGATCAATAAAGAGTAAACATAAAAGGCCTTGACGCGCTGTAATCAAAATTTGTTTTTAAATTTGCGTGTTAAATTTTAGTTTGGATATCTTTTAGGATAATTTATTTTCGGAGACTAATTGAATTACACATGTGGCCAATTTAAATTCAATTAATCCCTGCTTAGTATACTAAATGGGAAGTTAGATGTCTGGATGACAGTGCGACAATGCACTTTCTCCTTGAATGTAACTAGTTTTCTAACTTTATACCTAAACACAACACTTTGACAACCATATCAGGCCCATCTAATCTGATAGTGGGGCATGCCATAGCCCATTTCATGTTGTCAAATGATTCCTGTTATCATTAAAGAGACTTTATATTCTCTTTTTTTCGCAAGAACATTGTTGAAAATTTTAGGATCCAAGAAAATAATTTTCAAGATGAAACCACTGATTAAAATAGAGCAAAGTTCTAATACAAACACCAGAAGCATATATTGGAGAAGATAAACAAGTTTATGCAATGACATGACCGTCTGAATTACCCAGGTCGATACATGATGGCGTCGTAACTTCAGTTCCACACACATGCATCACTTTACTATAGTAAGGATCTCGCGTATTCTATGTACGCTTTGTCAGGCATGTTCCTCCCTTGTTTCTACAACAGATTTTAGGGGCAGATTTGTGGACATATCAAACCAACATATGGACCATTTAAAGATTTAGTGGTGTTGGTTGATGAATCAACTCGTTGGCCCCATATATTTTAGTTGTCCACTCAAAAAGCTACAACTCCTGGCTCAGCTTAATTAAGCTGCGGACTCACCACCCCGATTACCACATAAAATTCAGAAGATTTGAGCCCTTCAAATATGTTTGATAATTATTGCATGTTGTTGGGGATTAAAGTTACATGTTCATATCTAGAACGGTCTCGCAAAAACATAAGCGGTCTAATCGATCGCAAGGACTTTCGTGATGCGCACCCAACTTCTTGTTTCTGCGTAGGGATATGCAACAGTGCTCATCCACATGATGTCTGTTGCCACTAGACTTATTCAACGTTACATTTGGTTACTAGATACGAACTTGACGTTTCGTATTTACGCTTTTGGGCGTGCAAATTATGCGCGAATTATGCCTTCGCAAAATACCGAAATGAGCCCTCATAGAAAAATGGAAATATACGTTGATTATGATTCGCTATCAATCATTAGCTATGTTGAGCCATTCAGAAATAATATCTTTATTGGAAGATTTTTGAATTGTCACTTTGATGAGACAGTCTTCCCGTCGTTAAGGGAAGATAAGAACGTCAACATTCCTAAAGAATGACACGAACTGATGTGGTTTTTGCTCACTCTATCTCATCTTAATTCTCCTACCACTCAGTATGATAATGAAGTACTTGGGATACTATATCTTCATATGGTAACATAAAATATGTAAGATACGTTATCTGATCTAGCAAAAGTGGCAAGATTACATATACTTGCTGCAAATGTGCCTCCAAGGATAGATGTTCCATGCGGACACTAAATTTTCTCGGAAGGAAACGTCGTCCCTAAAGGACGATGTGGTGTTGTCTTGTAGGACGATGTGGTGTTGTCCTTGTAGGACGACGTACCAAACCTGAAGTGTGATAAAGTACACCGATGGCTAGCCAATTATTTGTCCATGATCTAAAGCACGACAGACCACTCGATTCAAAGGATTTCCTCCCCCGAAAAGGAGGAGCTTTGCACCCCCGAATCATGTTGCTATCTTAAACAGTCTAACTCACAAGATTACTCCGGATTATGGAAGCATCTTGGAAGAGATGAGTGCACAAAATCCCATTTCCAAGTATCAAAAAATCTCCATCTTGTTTGCATACTTAGATGACTTGTGGAACATGAATGATATAATCATTGATTATATGTTTGCATATTCAATGGCCACTGGAATAATAAAGTGCAGCGGTGTTGAACTGCGTTCCGTTAAATAATGTCAACTTAGAACTGATTGGCCAAAATAGAAAGAAGTAATCCAGGTCAAATTAGGTTCTTTAACAAAGAGAAAAGTGTTCAGGCTTGTAGTTCCAATGCCACCCATTGTAAAATCTATCGGATATAAGAGGGTCTCCATAAAGAAGCATAATGAGATAAATGTGATATTACGATATAAAGGATGCCTTGTGGCTCAAGGCTTCTCTCAATGTTCTGAGATTGATTACGATGAGACATTCTCTCGTAATGGACCACTACCAGAGTAGGTCATATTAGCGACGCAAGATAATGTCGCTAAAATGACCAAAAATGTCGCTAATCATATTTACCGACATTTTGACGTTTTCCTGTGGTCACGGAAAGCCATGTCGCTGACAGGCAAAACGCCGGTAATCGTCGCTATTACCGACGCATATCGACTCTAAATAAAAGTCGCTAATCACCGACGTTCATCGACACCACATCGGAACCATGGCGACGTCTCTCTGATGTCGGTCAACGTTGGTGATTTTAGCTACGTATGCTACTTTTACCGACGTTTACCGACTTTGCAGAAGAGGGAAGCTAGATCGGTAAACGTTGCTATACCTATAAATTTAGCAACGTTTACTGACGATTAGCAACACAGATAGACGTCGGTAAACGTCGGTAAACATCGCTAAAATTCAAAAAAAATAAAATAAATAAATAACAGAATGTCCACAGAATCATATTTTCATCCTGCAGTTTAATAAATAACAATAAATACACAGAAGCACATTTTCATCCTGGGTTTGCCGACCCCTTCGGTGGAACACTCAACACTGGTACATCACAATATAAATATGTATCAACACAAACAAGAGAAAATCTAAAAGAGTAAAATATCCAAAGTCGGTAATCGTCAATCCAAAGTATACAACCAATATCCACATGAAAAAACAACCAATAATGAAAATCTACACAAACAAATAATCCACCACCAATACTGAAACAACATAAACAAACACTAAAAAACAGTCCTAACTCGGACTACTGCGGATCTGGAGGAGGGGCACCGCCGCGCCTCAAGGATAGGAACATCTCGTACTCCTCCCGTGAAATCGTCACCGATACATAAGGTAGTGACGTCGGTGGGGTCGGAGGTAGTGACGCCGGTGGAGTCGACGACGATGAAGGCGCACCCGGAGGACAATAACGCTCCAACGCTGCTAGTCGCTGGTGGTAGGAATCCATGGTAAATAACAGCCTCGTACTGCTATCAACTATCGAATCCTGCATCAACGTCAGCCTCTCGCCCATGGACAGTTGTGATGCCTGCCGATCCATCATGTTGCGCTCTGTCGACGCTCTAAGATCGGTGACGCCCCGCTCTGTCCTCTTAATCACATCCTTGAGCTCCATAATGCTACGGTCGAGCATATCCAATCGTGCTATGAGCGCAGCATCGTTCGTCTGGTGCTGCTCCTGGATTCGTCGTAGTAGTTCATCACGGACAGACTCCACCATCTGCTGGACTCAGGCAAACTCTTGGGAGGGCTGTAGGCCATGCACACTAGCATGGGAGGCCCTAGAGGATTGCAACTAGGGCGCTATAGGATCCCGTACCGTAGTACGTACCCCTCTGGAGACCACCAGCAGTGGTCACCCACAACTCGTCCTCTGACGGAGCTAGAGTGGGCTGCAAGGAAGTACCGGCCTCTTCTGCAGCATGTGCACTAGCAGCCGTCCTCTCCTTAAGTTGTTCAAATTCAGCCTAGAAATCATGGATACTCTATAATTTCTAATATCTAATGTACTTATTATTACTAACTACATGAATATCTATTTGTATGCATATTTACTAAGTTATATCAAAACTAACACGAAGTATTAAAATTAATAAATAGAATTGTAATACTTACATAGGCCTGCTCCGCCCTCTCATCAATAAGCTTCTCGCCCTTCCGATGTGTGGCCATGAAGACAGACACCATATTGGCGTCATCACCCCTCCTTACCTGTAATTAAATATATCACCTTTTACTAATTTATTGGAGTTGCATTAAAATAATTTTTCTAAAATAAAAAAAATATACCAAACAACGGAAATGTTTTGTCATCAGAATCGACCCACCGTACCACTTTGACCCCTGCTTCCTAGCCTCCTTGGCCTTCTCAGACTTTTCCTTGTACCTTGGCTCGTCGAATCGAGCCTTCATCGTAGTCCACTGCTCAGGGGTGATCCAACCTTGGATCGGCTTTTCGGCACGATCACGAGTCTTCTGATCATTAATAGCATCGCGGATCAGCTTAGCAGCGACGGCAGGAAACATCCCCTCGATCATCTCAGCCCGGTGTGGTGGATAGAAAAACTTATCCGAGAAGAGTGCAAACCAAATATTTATCAGTTATATATAATATGCAAAAATTATATGATTCATGTTAAAAGAAAATATATTTTAACCATGAAGCGTGCAAACCAGTAGGCCTTCCTCTCGTCCGGAGCATCAGAGTAGTTTATCCAAGGACCACCATAATTAGTCCTCAAGTAGTGGCCTAGGCGTCTCTGTACCGACAGGGGACGATATCTATACAGACATATTATATTCATGAGAAAAGTTCATTTATGATAAACACAGGACATGGGCTTATATACAAAGTTTAGCAAGCTCGGGCTTGGACCTTAGGGTGTAGCCCTCCGATAATGTATCACAAGAAGCACTCAAGTCTCCATTTAAAGTCTAATAATGGACAATATATGTGATAGGGAGAACAAGTAAAAATTTAAAAAACAGACATATGTGTGATAACAAGAAACCTGTCAGACAAGTATACAAACAACAAGGATACTAGGATACTAAGATACTCTATTAGAGGATACTCTATTAGAGGATACTAGGATACAAACAACAAGGATACTAGGATACTCTATTACAAGTATACTAGGATACTAGAATACAATGATACTAGGATACTCTATTACAAGGATACTAGGATACTAGGATACAAGGATACTAGGATACTAGGCCTTGTAGTCAGTTGGTCAACATTCAAGTAGTAACATTGCCTAAATAGTATAACTTAGCTAAAGAAAAATAACTATAAGATAGTCATAATAATAGTCCTGAATGCTACCCTATGCTTTATAAAAAAGCTAACATCAGTCAACGACTCCATTGTTAATATTTGGCATGCTACCCAAACTTCTACTAACCATCCTACAGCCCACACTTGCCCAATCACTTTGGCAAACCCTGCAAGTTCTCAGTCCAATCCACCTATTGTAAGTTCACTATTCCCTGAATAATCTAACCAACGTTCTTATCTGTTAAGCAATTTATGACCAAAATCAACTTGTTAACTAAGCATTAAGTTAAGGAATTCAAGTTTACTTATAAAGTAGAGTTAATGTAAGTATGACATAACTGATATGTAATAGAGTATCAAAGGCTGTAACCTGACATAGGAAACCTTTCCTTTCTGATACTTATTCCTAGTATCTGAATGGCTCAATCTTAAGATAACTTGTTATCTCCACAACCATTCATATCAATAAATATTGATACTCTATTTCCCAGGTAAGGTTCATTACAACCAATTGGTGTTAACTCTCAACTTTAGCCCTTTCTAAACTACTGTTCTTCCCCTCGAATTATCCTTCACCACCAAGGATGTATATACTGAAGCATATATCAACCTGAGAAAATCACCATCACTAACCTGGTATGAATTTCTAGACTGTAGAAACACAGTCCTCAAACCATTCAAGCTCAGCTATTTAGTCAGAAATTTATATATATCCACTGCAGTCAAGTTAGAGGTTTACTAAACAAGTAATCAAAAATTCCCATTACTATAACCTAGTAAGCTGATCCATTTATCTGAGCCGGAGGGGGTCGGGGCAGCGGCTCGACGGGGAGGGATCGCCGGGGTAACGGCTCGACGGGGAGGGAGTCGCCGGTGGGAGCGGGGCACCGAGGGGGTCGCCGAGGGGGAGTGGGGCACCGAGGGGGTCGCCGAGGGTAGGGGCCGACGGGGGAATGGGTCGTCGAGGGGGGATGGGTCGGGTCGTCGAGGGGGAGTGGGTCGCCGAGGGGGGAGGGGTCGCCGAGGGCCGGAGGAAGGGATGCAAGAGGCCGAGGGAGGAAGGGGGCAGGAGGCCAACGGAGGGAGGAGGGGGAGGGGCGGGGGATCGAGGGAATTTGGGAGAGAGGGAATTAGAAATTTGGGAGGGGGAGGGAAAAATGAAAAGTCGAAACAGGGAGTCCTATTTGACGAAATTCAGCGACGTCTTCAAAGGACGTCGCTGAACGTCGCTAATATCCTAAACATTAGCGACGTTCAGCAACGTAACTTTCTAATACGCTTTTAAGTAGTCACTATAGGCCACTGAACGTCGTTAATTTTTTTCCTGGCGACGTTCAACGACATAAATAAAATACGTCGCTAATATACTAAATATTAGTGACATTTTTACATGGAGTCGCTAAAAACGTCGCTAAATTGACTGATTTTGGTAGTGGACATCATTATGTTCCACTAGCTTGTCAGTTTGGTAGTTTTCGAGAAACTAAATATACAACTGAGGGATGTAGTTACAACAGGGAGCTGGATACTGAAATTTATATGATGGTCACTAATGGACTTCATATGACTGATGCAAATAGTTCTAGACCTGAGCACGCTATCAATCAGTTTTAAACATTCACTTTACGAATTGAAACAATCTGGTCGGATGTGGTATAATCGACTGAGTATTTGAGGAGTCAGGGATATGTGAATAATAAAGTATGCCCTTACGTGTTTGTCAAGAAATCACATTCCGGATTTACGATTGTAGCAATCTCAGTTGATGACATAAATCTCACTGGGACTCCTGAAGAACTTGAGATAACTACCTCGTACATGAAGTCAAAATTTATGATGAAAGATATAAGAAAAACTTGATTATGCTTACACCTACTTAAGCATTGTACATATAGTATTTTGTTAACCAAGAGAGTTACACCTTGAAGATGTTATATCGATTTAACATGGACAAAACAAAACCCTTGAGTACACCCATGATTGTTTGTTCCCTAGATGGTAAATGAGACCCACTCTGCCCTAAGGAAGACGAAAAAGGGGTAGTGGAACCAAAGTTTCATATCTAAGTGCAATAGGCGTATTGTTGTACTTACCTCAATGCACTAGGCCGAAACAGTTTATTTGTTGTGAATCTCTTGGCTGGATTTATCTCTGTGCTAATACATCGTCACTGAAATTATATTAAAGATATCTTCCCTTACCTTAAGGATACTATTGACATGGGAATATTCTATCACTATACATCTCGGAATGAATCAAATCCCTGGAATGATGTCCGCCTTATCGGTTATACTGATGCAAGTTGCTTATCTGACATGTATAACGCGAGATTCCAAAGTGGTTATGTCTTTACCATTTGGAGAACAACGATATCTTGTAAGTCTTCAAAACAGACACTCGTTTACTTCTTCAAATCACGTCGAGCTCATCGCCCTCCATGATGCCACTTGGGAGTATATATGGTTATGAGCCGTAATTAAGCACATTCGACTGCAAGAAGATTCTCTTCTATCAATGATCTCCCAGCGACAATATATAAAGACAACGCCGAATGCATTGATCATGTAAAGAATTTCTACATCAAGGAAGACCATATCAAGCACATCGTAACCAAGTTTTTCTTCTCGCATCAGCAGCAGCAGCAACAACAACAACAACAAAAGATTGAATTCAAGCATATCCTATCCCAGGACAACTTGGCCACATGTTCACCAAGTCCTTGTCAAAGTCTACTTTCCAGAAGATTGTTTATGTCATCAAATTGCATAGGTTTTCTGAAATACAACGCTCGTAGTTTAGGATAATGTCAAAATCAGAGGGAGTATTACGAAGCATACTCATTTGACTTTAATGTACTATTTTTCTAACTTAGAGACATTTTTTTCCACTGGGTTTTAGGCAACCTAAGAAGGTTTTAACGAGACACCCACATCGACTTTGATTCATTTTTTCCTTGGATTATTTTTTTTACTTGGTTTTTCGAATCAAGGTTTTGGTGAAGCCTACCTACATTTGTATATCCACATGAAACTCGCGTTAATATGTTACCTTAAGACTAATACTAATCATCCATGAATACAGATGATAATAACTCATGAAGACTGAGTCAGTTTCTAGTTGAGTTTTGCACACTCAAGGAGGAGTGTCGTAGTTAGTTATATAACCAACTGATATGATTGTGCAAACCAACTCGGGATATGCCTCTCCCTTTAGAGATATGACTCTTAACTACTGTAACCATATTTGTTGTGTATATACACCTGACTGCATATCCATTTTAGGGTTGCTTTCTATTCTAAATAACGTAAGACCTCTCTCTCCTCCATCTCTTTGTTCTCCCACATAGTTCCTAAAGAATACCACCGTCGTTTACACTACAACACGTTACACCTTTGAATTATGTCTAAATACCCCAAACAATTTTCTCTCACCTTATTCTCAACCGGCACCCACTCTAAGCTTCCAACTTCCTATGTATACTCATTTATTTATCTTTCAATGTATTATCACCCATATGGTTTGGTGTTCTAATTTCAACTAGGTTCATTTTTTAGACTTGTTTTTAGTTGCACAATAGTTAGATCCATAAAAAAATGGAGGGTCTTACGACTGTCCATTGTTCTAAAAGTCGGTGTATGTGGTGCCCGGTGCTCGTCTTACATTCGCCTAGTCCCCCCCCCCCCCCAAAATGCCCGACTATGCTTGTTCTTTGGTTTTATAAACTTTTTCTGCAATTTCTAGTATTTTTTTGGATTTATTTTTGAACTGTCTAGAACTAGGCGGGCTAGACGCTATGCGCCTGGTGCACGTCCGACTAGTGCCTAATGCCTTTTAAAATATTATGAATGTCTCACAGATTTTTTTTAACATCAAGAGCATCTTATGATCACAACACTGGCTTTTTCCCCTACTTCGAGCATATCCTACAATCATAACGCGGAAGCACTCTTATGCATAGTGCTTTAATCTACGAACTACATCCTTCCCATTATAAAATATGATTGTAGAGAGTTCGAACTAGTACTATTAGGTATTGGTTGGTCATCTATATGGACAATTTCCTTCTGAGTATTTGTTGAAGCTAAAATTTGTATATTTTATTTTCGTCCTACTAAACTTTGATCTTTGAGATCCCAAATCCCTTCACAATTTTGTTTTAGAAGCTTACCTTTCTTCATTGAACTAAGACAACATTGTAATCAAATAAAATACACATACACCATAGAGTACTATAGAATGATGAAAACCTCATTCTGAATGTCCTTACTCCTTAGATATTTCAACTGTGATTGTAAAGAGTTCGAACTTAATGTTAATCCTTGATGTAAGCCAATAATAGAAAATGGGATGCTATCTCCTCCAAGTGTCCAAATGGTAGTCATTATAACTATACCATCATGCATAACCCTTATAATATCAATAGTTACTTGACATTTGATTCTTCTCCAAGATCCACTGTCTTCCATGATAGTCTGTTTTTAAGTGTTTTTGAAGTCAATAAAACCATAAGTAGATATCTTCCTTCTATACTTTTATTTTAACATTCTTAGTAAGTAAATAATTTATGGGTTAGACGTCCCCGACATGAAACCAAATTACTTCACCAAAATTCTAGTTCTTTTCTTATAAGTGTGCAACTACATTATTTCAGAGTTTCATAGTATGCCCATAAGTGTGATTTCTAAATAATTAGTGCAACATTTTGTATACGTTGTTTTTTTAATATACAATAGAGCCTTTATCCCACATTCCTTTGGTTGGCTATTTAAATCCTTTTAAAGTGCCATGCCCTCTAAAACACTAAAAACTTTATACTGTTCTTTAAATTTTCAATCCATTCTTTTAAGTCTACATTGTTCTGGTGTCTCCTTTAAACTATTCTTTATCCTTTCTTCTTATTGGATAATCTATTGGTCTGTGTTGTACTTTTTCAAACCTCCGAAAGATGATTTTCTCTCATCTTGTTCTTAGTTAGTGCAATCTCCAACTTCCTACTAATGCACTTATTCCTTAATCTATATAAGGTAGTGTCACTCATCCATCTCAATATTCTCATATTGACTACATTAATTTGTTCACGTGTTTCTTGATTGTCCAACACTTTCAATTCATAAAACATGGTTAGCCTTATAAAAGTCTTATAGAATCCTCCTCTCAACTTCAAAGGTTTTCATAAGATCACAAAATACTCAGTAAGCTTTCCTCCCATTTAAACCATCCTAGTTTATTTATGCATGCATAACATTGTCAATCTCTCATTGACGATGAATGATTTGTTCTAAATATCGAAAATTATAATTCTTAGGTCATCTCTCATCTATTTACGTGTACTCCTCCCCCAATTTTCTTTGACTTTTGGTATTATATATTATTTGACTTTTGGTATTATATATATGTGGTTTCGTCCTACTAATTTAAAAACCCTTAAATTCAAAAGTTTCTTTCCGCCCATTTATTTTAGTATCTATCTCTTCCTTACTTTCATTAGCCAACACAAAATCATCAACAAGTATCATATCCTCGATGTATTTCAACGATGATTGGAAGTGGTTTGCAACCTCCTTCAACAATTTTGCATAGTCGTTGTAATTTCGTACACAAATCCTTAATATTTTCAATCTAGCTATTATAAACTTGTTTTCCCTCCATAGCCCACCACATTATCCTTCTAGGATCTCTTTCATAAGTTCTCTCTAAGTTAATATATATATATATATATATATATATATATATATATATATATATATATATATATATATATATATATATATATATATATATATAAACTATCTTTCTCTAAGAAAATATTAATCTTTTTAATAAGTAATAGGAAGATCACTTTGTATAAAAACCAAATTGATACATG
Source organism: Iris pallida (assembly GCA_029216955.1). Classification (NCBI taxonomy): domain Eukaryota; kingdom Viridiplantae; phylum Streptophyta; class Magnoliopsida; order Asparagales; family Iridaceae; genus Iris; species Iris pallida. The sequence goes on along the minus strand of JANAVB010040817.1, from coordinate 3,327,083 downwards.
AAATTCTAGTTTCTTTTTTTTTTCTCAATCATTGTTCAATTACTCTCTAATAATTTCATGGTATAAAACCAAATTAATTAGAAGATTAATTCCTCGATAGTTAATACATGTTTGTATATTTTCCTTATTTTTATAGGTGGGTATTATAATATTGCTTCTTCATGTATCTTCTAGTATTTAGAATTTGATTGAATAAATTAGTAAGCTATATCAATCCTTGTCACATGAACATTTCAAACCTCAATAGAAATATCATGAGGAGGGCCTAATGCTTCTTTTTACTTTTTTTTATTTTGTTGAAAGCATCCTTCACGTTATAATCCTAATTTTACGAGAATAGCAATATGGCATATCTTGAAAAGAAAAAAAAGAATCTAAATTAAGATATTACAGGTTATTTTCGTTGAATAACCTGTGAAAATAACTCTACTTCTCATTGTGTGGAGTTTTATCTTACTAATCCCTTTCGGTATACACAGTTGATACATTTAATATTACCTACGTCACTACTATTAGCAAGCGTATGAATTACTTTATATCCCTATTTAGTTTCTAACCTCCTAAAAGAATAATCATAGACTTTAAATTTAGCTTCAATAACTTCTTTCTTAGCTTCCTTTCTTTGTTTGTTTATAGTTCTCAAAGTTGTCCTCGTTCATTATTTTAAAGGCCAACCTTTGTCTTCAGAAACTCTTATGCTACTTCAATGATACAATTTGACATATTTAATACCTCATAAAATTAGAATCTTCCTATGTGTTTCATGTTCTTTCCTTTATCATTTTATCCTTATGTATTAAGTTCTCTCCTTTCAAGTTTCTTATAGTTATTGATCTCTTGCCATATTACTCTCTCTCCTTCTTATACAAGTACTACTCCTTTGTTCATCAATTTTTTTGTATTCCTTGGAATTTGGTTGTGTAAACTAGTTAGCCACAATAATACTGTCTTCCAAACATTTCTAAAATTTAGTAGGAATATTAAGTGGCATCCTACATTTTTTTTAATATATATTTCATTTTATATAGAATCCCCTTACTCGAGAATCCAATTTTTAGGATAGTGGAAATATGATGTATCCCGAGCAAGCTCATATATTTTCACATTATAATGCTCTACGTTCTCATTAAACAACTTATGAGATAAGGCCACTTCTCATTATATTTTTCTCTATAATACTTTATGATTGTCTTAATATATGTAAGATCACCTTGGTCCCCACCATTCCTTTCCCTACTCTTAGCAAACCAAAGATTTTTTTTAGTAGTGTGTACAGATGTGCTCAACACAACATGTTATTCATGTTGTTCCTGGTGAAACTTAAACATTTTTTGGCCTACTGAGACGGATCTACATAACCCTTATCTGAATGGGATTTTGCTTCAAGAACGTGGAGTCTTCTTGAAGACTCATGAAGTCTCCATATCTTTCTAGATATTCTAGAATATTCCTTGTAAATATCTAGGAACTAGAATAATCCTTGAAATATTCTATTTTTAGAAGTTTCTTGTAAGTCCTTTGAGGCCCTATAAATAAGTGGGAGGCTCAATTGCTCCTTACCACCTAAGAAGTTGTAAATTGTCTCTAGTATAGCAAAATTTTCAATATTCCTCCCACTCTTTTTTGCTTCAGTTTTCTCATTCTCGCCTGAGCGATCTAGCTAAGCATTTGACGAAGTCTTACACTGGTTTTTGAGGAAGAAGTTTGTGCGCCTCACGGAGAGAGGTGTAGGCAAAAAACACTATATCCGTTATACTAATTCGTCATAGAGATTTGTTGAATTTGTAGAAAGCCTCATGTTTTTTATAAATATAAAGTTCGCCCACCAAATTGCTCATGTATTTTTAATAAATCGTAGGTCTAAAGGTATGAAATTTTGTAGTTGTGACCAGGGATGACAATGGGGCGGATAGATTGTCATGACCCACACCCTAGAGTAAGGGCACGAGAAGTGGATACGTCCAGCCAACGCCGCAGTGTCGACGGTAGAACGCTGTCCTAGATCAATCATGTAACAATATATAAGGTACCTGTACAGTATATACACTTCGAATAGAGGTGACATAACAGAATACAGTCTCAATCACATCTAAGGCAAAAAAACGATAAGATAGATAGATATAAACGAATCCCACAAGAGATACAATAGAATAAAGTCTAAATGTCTATGATAACATCTCCACAAACATCCAGATAAAACAAACTCCCAATATATACAATAATGTATCAATAAGAAAGACAAGGTAAGAGTCTAAGCTAGCAGTCTAAACCACTGGTAGCAGATCCTCTACTACAAGCGGGTCCAAGTCACAAGTGTTGTCTATAGCTGTACCATAATAGGTAGACACCATAGCCTCATCCTCGTCCTTTATAATATTTTCAACCGGTCCAGTCAGGACAGGAGCGAGCACAATACATCTCACGCAGATCATAATAGGTTAGAAAATATAAACATGCAAGAGAGTACGATACATGAAACTAAAAGAATGTACATGATGTAAAAGAGAGAACTGTAATAGAAATATCTACTATAAGTAGAGAACTATCAGCGACTAGTGATGTAGAGTACAAAGTCGACATGTGAACGGCTGGAATTGTACATGAATATACTAAAGAGGTGCACATGGTTATACTACTTTAGAATTGTTCACATGACTATTTATACTCCCTATACCCCAATCAATACACAAGGATCCAGACAAGTTATGTTACGTACATGATTCTCATATGAAGGCCCATAGATGGGTGCACATAAAGTATACATGAGGGCTCGTAAATGAGTGCACATGAATTTCACATGAAGGCCCATAAATGGGTGCACATGAAGTATAGGTTATACATGAGATATATAAAAAACATGATCGGACATGAGAACACATGAGAGTACACGAGCATGCATGAACGAGCAAGAAGCACATGAGAAACATGAATAACATGAGAGCGAGGAATACATGATATACATGAAACACATGACATGAAGTATCCGATGCTCCTGAGGGGGATAACATCTTATGTAGGGATCCATATAGTACCAATCCGTGATAATATCGTGACAACATCAAATAAGGTAATCTAGAGCAGGAATGATCATCCTAAGCAAGTTATGAAATGATCAGAAACCTCGACTCCCCCGCAATTCTTCCGCACTTAAGAAAAATTCTAAACCCTCTCTCATTCTCCTTCTCCTTCTCCGCCCGCTCCCCAACTCCCTTCAACCCACTCCCCGCTCCCTAACTCCCCTCAACCCGCTCCCCGCTCCCCAACTTTCCTCAGCCCGTTCCTCGCCTCCCTCGGTTACAGAACCCACCGCAGAGGGAAGGTTATCACCGGCGTAGCCTTCACCACCGGTTTGTCCTAAAATCTCGATTATTGCTTATTTTATGTCCTAAATTCTGCCTCAACATGATTTTAGTAAAATATCCTAATTTTTGACAACCATACATGCATCCATCTTTCCAAAATTAGGATTCTTTTAGGGTTTTCCGACGTCTCCTTCCACATCGGCGATGATCCGAAAAGGGCTGCATCATCGCTGACTTCTCTTGATTAAGTGAGTGATTTTGATTTGGATTTTTTTCCCTAAAACAATATTTTGTTGGGAATTGTTCTATGTGAGCTTCATGTTCGATGAAATAATTGTAAGTACCAAATGCTTGTGTTCTTTGATTTTTTTCTATTTGTTCTTGTTCAAGGGAGTGTAATTGCATTTGGGGAGCCGAGTCTGAAGCCTCTCCACAGTCACAACCGCGACCCGGCGAGGTGCTGTGTGTGCCTGCGAGCCGAGTCCGAAGCCTTCCTTCGGATTCTGACACAAAATTCTGGGGTATAAATTCTAAACTCTTGATTGATTTCAGTTTCTGGGTTTATTTTGTTTGTCGATGATGTCGTTGGATCTCGATCCCTATATAAGAAGGGTTTCGATCGACCGAAACGTGTTGGGTTCGATTTTGGCTTGACGATCCTACGATTGTCTTTGTTTGTGAAGCACGAATGATCTTTAGATCATGTTCGGTTCTTTACTTGCTGTTGGATTATTTTCGGTTTCAGGTTACCTAGCTGCTGTTGGAATTATTTGTGATGCATGTATTGTTGGTTTGGGTTTCTTGTATAAATTGTTGCTTGGGTTCTCCTTCCTATACTTGTTGTGGGATGTTGGTTTAGGTTTTCCTTATTATACATGTTGGGTTGGGAAAGATTTCTTTGCTGTAGGAGATGTTTTGCTATTTGGATTAAAATTGTTGGTTGGGTATCTATTATGTATGATGGGTTTAACTTGGTACTGTGGGTGTTTTTATTGGTGGCTTTTTGATATAAATTACATGCGGGTACATATTAGTTGGGAGTATTTCTACTTCGGGATTGACATCTCCATTAGCATGCATGCGTCGTTGATTTTGGGACTACGTCCATTAAGCCATGCCTGGATGTTTTACTTTATTTGTCGGTTTTGGTTTTTATTAGAGTACTCTGATACTCTTGGTGATGGTCGTTCGACCAAATGAACCAAAGTGTTACAGATCGTATCGGATACACTGGCTCCGTGTCGGGACGTGTCCTATATGTGTTATGGCACGCTAGTACAGCAGATGATGATTGATCCTTATCTGAGACATCTTATATATCTTATTTCATTTCTTGTTGTTGGTCGTAGTTTGTATGTTGGTACTGTTGGGTTGTTCATTCTGGGTGCAGATACGTTCGTGTTTGTACGAGTCGATACTGGACACGGATGTGAGGATACCTTCGTGTCGATGATGTAGCCTCTCCACAGTTGCAGCCGCGACCCGACGAGGTACTGTGCGTGCCTGCGAGCCGAGTCCGAGGCCTCCCTTCGGATTCTGACACTAAATTCTGGGGTATAAATTCTAAACTCTTGATTGATTTCAGTTTCTGGGTTTATTTTGTTTGTCGATGATGTTGTTCGATCTCGATCCTTATATAAAAAGGGTTTCGATCGACTGATACGTGTTGGATTCGATTTTGGCTTGACGATCCTATGATTGTCTTTGTTTGTGAAGCGCGAATGATCTTTAGATCATGTTCGGTTCTTTACTTGCTGTTGGATCATTTTCGGTTTCGGGTTACCTAGCTGCTGTTGGAATTATTTGTGATGCATGTAATATTGGTTTGGGTTTCTTGTATAAATTGTTGCTTGGGTTCTCCTTCCTATACTTGCTGTGCGATGTTGGTTTAGGTTTTCCTTATTATACATGTTGGGTTGGGAAAGATTTCTTTGCTGTAGGAGATGTTTTGCTATTTGGATTAAAATTGTTGGTTGGGTATCTATTATGCATGATGGGTTTAACTTGGTACTGTGGGTATTTTTGTTGGGAGCTTTTCGATATAAATCATATGCGGGTATATATTAGTTGGGATTATTTCTATTTTGGGATTGATATCTCCATTAGCATGAAAGCGTCGTTGATTTTGAGACTACGTCTACTATGCTATGCCTGGATGTTTTACTTTATTTGTCGGTTTCGGTTTTTATTAGAGTACTCTGATACTCTTGGTGATGGTCGTTCGACCAAATGAACCAAAGCGTTGCAGATCGTATCGGATACACTGGCTCTGTATCGGGACGTGTCCTATACGTGTTATGGCACGCTAGTACAGCAGATGATGATTGATCCTTATCTGAGACATCTTATATATCTTATTTCGTTTCTTGTCGTTGGTCATAGTTTGTATGTTGGTACTGTTGGATTGTTCATTCTGGGTACAGATATGCTCGTGTTTGTATGAGTCGATACTGGACACGGATGTAAGGATATTTTTGTGTCGATGATGTAGCCTTTTTACAGTTGCAGCCGTGACCCGGCGAGGCGCTGTGCGAGCCTGCGAGCCGAGTCCGAAGGCTCCCTTCGGATTTCGACACCAAATTCTGGGATATAAATTCTAAACTCTTGATTGATTTCAGTTTTTGTGTTTATTTTGTTTGTCGATGATGTTGTTGGATCTCGATCCCTACATAAAAAGGATTTCGATCGACTGATACGTGTTGGGTTCGATTTTGGCTTGATGATCCTACGATTGTCTTTGTTTGTGAAGCGCGAATGATCTTTAGATCATGTTCGGTTCTTTACTTGCTGTTGGATCATTTTCGGTTTCGGGTTACCTAGCTGCTGTTGAAATTATTTGTGATGCATGCATTGTTGGTTTGGGTTGCTTGTATAAATTGTTGCTTGGGTTCTCCTTCCTATACTTGTTGTGGGATGTTGATTTAGGTTTTCCCTATTATAAATGTTGGGTTGGGAAAGATTTCTTTACTGTAGGAGATATTTTACTATTTGGATTAAAATTGTTGGTTGGGTATCTATTATGCATGATGGGTTTGACTTGGTACTGTAGGTGTTTTTGTTGGGAGCTTTTCGATATAAATCACATGCGGGTATATATTAGTTGGGAGTATTTCTATTTCGGAAATGACATCTCCATTAGCATGCCTGCATCGTTGATTTTGGGACTATATCCACTATGCCATGCCTAGATGTTTTACTTTATTTGTCGGTTTCGGTTTTTATTAGAGTATTCTGATACTCTCGGTTTTTCGATATAAATCACACTCTAAAATTGACAAAATCTAAAAGTGAGGGTTTTGCTTTCTTTTTCAGGGTTTTGCTATACGTACATGTGCTATGGACAGTCTTCATGTGACCAAGTTAAAGCGTTATAAGTGTGCTTCTTCGCTACAGTATCTGTGAAATTTTTGATGTCGATAGTTTTGATGTTGCTAAAGTGTACTCTATATTGGATACTCTATATATTTTGAGAAGATGTATATAATGAAATGGAGAAATGTAGAATGGTAGCTAAAATACTCTATTTTGAGACAATGAAATGGAGAATGGTACTTTATATTACATTTCAATGCTTTGTTGTGAATATAGTTCAAAGTGGTTGTTTTCGAATTGAATTGAACAGCGTTTGGAATGTCATGCAGTATAGAGCATTATAAATGTGATACAACGACCATATACATCGGTTTTTCATAACTATCCATAATGCTTTGAAATTAAAACGTAGCAGAAATTCAACCTATTAATGACGGTTTTGGATGAATTATCTATAACGCTTTTAAAAATATTTATAACACCCGATTTCATAACGCTTGGACTGAGAAAAAAAAGCGTCATGGTTTGCAATTAATGACGCTTTTTAGCCGTCATTAAAAGGTATTTTTGTTGTAGAGATTCATTTAATATCCATACTACATAGGCTCATAGGTTACACAAAATGTCTATATCGTATAGTCACTCTTCTACTTAAAACCAATACTGCACCAATTGGACCTTCACTAAATTATGTGATTAAAGTATGTCGTAGCCCTTCGTGTTAGCTTTTCGAAACTTCAATCGGATTGCATTTTCGTGTCCGAAAGCTCCCGGAATCGCGAAAACACCGAAATACATTTGTCTTTCGGACATCTGACACTCAAATAATTTTATAAAAAGTTCCAGAACGATTTTGGCTTATTAAAATATATATTTGGAAAGCTAACTTCGATACACTTCTTTTTTAAAAAATAGGAGATTAAAAGGAGTTCTAAACTAAAAGTTATGACATTTCTAAGTTGCTTTGGTTAACAAAAACGTGGATGAATATTATGACGAATTTGAGTTGTTTTGGACAAAAAAAAACACATGTAGGCCAAGATACTTGGATACCAACATAGGTATCCAAATGAAACTCATTCTAACCATCCTAACTAAGATCAATCCACTCTCTAACAATTCTAAAACTGAATTTAAATATCTATTTAAACAATTATCATACATACATACACATGGGGTGTCCTAATTTGGGATCTATCAAGTAGGACACAAGACATATCTAAAATCCTCAAGAGAGCTCCAAATGACCTCAAATTTGAATCTGAAGGGGACACATGCATGAGGATGCATCCTACGGATTCAAACATAATTTATATGCAAAGAAAATCGATTTAGAGGATGGGTTTTACCTATTGGGAGTGGAATCCCAATGAAATCCTTTAGGACACGGCTTCGATATGAAGATCCCTCAAAGTGGACACTCCTCCTTGCACTTCTCTTCCAATCCTTGGTAGCACCCTTCCCTTGGAGAATGGAAATGATTGAGGGAAGATTTGGTGAAGGAATGATTTGATTTGGAGATCAAATCAAAGGGAAGGCTCTCTAAAATTAGGGAAGAACAAAAGGAAAATAAAAGAGTCAAGATTGTAATGAATGAAATGAATCATTCTCTCCTAAAGGTGGCTGCCATAAAGAGTCCAATAGGGCTAATGGAAAATGTCCTAATTGCCCCTCACTAGTCTCATATGGTTAAGTCTAGACTAGGTTCAAGTTTGGGGTCAAAGGATCTAGTTTTGAGTCTCTAACTTAACCATTATAACATGATAAAAATTAGTCTAACTAACTAACTAACTTAAATGTTGGGTTTTGTGGGCCATGCTTAACTTAATATTGGGTCCCATCTAGAGTTTAAGCTACCCGGGTCACAATACAAGTCGGAACGAGACGAAACTTAAACCCGACTAAACAAATCCAATAAAAACCATATTAAAAATATAAAATTTTCCCAAAATATTAAAATATAAAAAATGACCAAAATCATAATACATCAATTTAAATATTATTAAAATAATCTAAAATTCACCAATTAATCAAAATCTTAAATAATTTAAAAGTCACAAAATGACCAAAATACCCAAGATAAAATGTGGTAGTGGCATATCTGCACTCCTTAAAATAATTTCGTCCTCGAAATTAAAAGACGAAACTAAATTGATGAGAAGGATAGACAGTCATACCTCAAGGTCCAAAAAGATATGGGTATCGCTCGCACATCTCATCCTTCCGCTCCCAGGTAGACCCTCGTGGAGAATGATGCCTCCATGTGACGCAAACCAAGGGTATCACCTGGTTTCTCAGTACCTTCTCTCGGCGATCCAGAATCTCTACTGGCTGCTCTGGATAACTGAGAGTAGGTCTCACCCAATCTCTGAATGGTCAAGTACATGGCTAGGGTCAGCCACATACCGTCTCAACTGTGATACGTGGAATACATTTTGAACATCCACTAGTACAGGTGTTAAGTCGAGCCTGTATGACATGTCACCGACTCTCCCGCTGATCACGAAGGGTCCGATGAAGCGCGGGCTAAGCTTCCCACCTCCACCAAAACGTATGGTACCACGAGTCAAAGATATCCTCAGAAAACTATGTTTCCGACCTAACACAAACAAGGTCTCAAGTTACTAAATAATCAAACATGATCAACAAACACAGCAACAACCTACTTCTAATCCTATCTCCAGTCAAACTAAGTCAAACATTGTCAATGGTCAACTATTGGTCATCAACTAGTCAATTTGTTAACATCTAAGTACTTGGTCAACAATTGGTCAACTTCTTAGGATTTTACCTATGCTAGCTATCTAGGTGTTGACAACTAGAATTAGCAAAAGAAAAAAAACCCTATAATAGACTAACTCTTAACTTTCCAATCCTATCAAGTCACCCATAACTAAATACCTATAAGCTAAGCGCACAAATCCTAATACCACATATACATAAGCTCAAGAACAACAACCCATCACATATATCCTAAGTATATCATCTATATATATATATATATATATATATATATATATATATATATATATATATATATATATATATATATTTTTTTTTTTTTTGACTAAACTTATAAGGGACTATACAAATGCTTGGAAATTAGGCTAAGGATGAATGGTCTGAATCATCAATGTAGGCAAAAGGGAATGATGGTAAGGAGACTAAAATTATAAGCAAAAGGACAGGACATTAGGGTCCACTTGTAAAGTTAAAGTGAAAGGAACCTACAAGGTAACTGAAATATGCCTTTAGATTAAACCTGGCCTCTCCTCTCTATCTGGACTGAACACCTACTAAACTACATGCAGGACAGTGGTCTGAAAGAAGTGAACCAAACTGGTGTGCAGGTAATGCAATAGATAGTATGCTGCAAATGAGTGCAGGTTACATACGAAATCAAAATACATTACATATATACAAGCTATATATATTTAACTCTCATCACCCCAACTCTACTAAGTCTGATAACACCCACTCCCTACCACATGTCTATCACTCCAATGAAGGGGTCAGATACTGTAGGGTGTGTTGGGACAGAACAGTGGTGTAGCATAGCTGCACATGAAGATGCAGAACAACTATATATAGGACAATGATAGGTAGGACACATACATATGAAAAATGAACTAATGCTCAGGTAGAACTTTTGGAAGACTGAACCATCAATAAAAGGGAAGGTTTGGACATGTATCTGGACAGATGGGCTAAACAGGTATCATATGTATCTAATACAATGAAAGTGGGACAGAACAAATGATGAAGGGAGAACTCTTATTAACAACCCACATTATATCCCCAATGTATGCTACTGCCCTAAATGGACTGAACCATCATGCAAGGGTTTAAACTCCACTGTAGGGCAGTTTGAGGGTATTGCCAGGCTATCAAGTAAGGTAAAATGTTAAGAGGTACAATATGTCACCATATCTAGAAGGTGAGAATGAGTGCAGTCCTCTAATATGCATGATACTAACTCTCCAGATATGCAGAATATGATAAGGGGTTGATGGTCATATTGGTGAGTCAATAATTGGGGTCTGAATAATGGTCCAGTGAAATCTATGATGCAATATGGTAGGTAATGAAATGCTGAGTGCAGTGAACAACTTGTACAAGTCTGAACCAAGGGGACATGGTATCTAGTGAAGGGTCTGCTCACCACCTATAAAGGTTGATCAAACATGACTGAACTCAACACAAAGCGAACTCAACTAAAAATAGAAAACTGGACCAATTACATGCTAAACAACATGTCAATACCCTATACAACAATGACCTATAGATTCCAACCAAACCCATATCCTATATGACAATATCATCTGTAACATGTCTATATATATTGACCTCTCAGTTTCAGGTGAAGCTACAACTATACTCAAGGACAAGCTCTGGTCAGGTGCCTTATTGGAAAGGGTAAGAAAAAAATAATAAATCATCAAGACTGAAGGCAGACTAACATCATATATGAAAACTGGTAGGTATTGTAAATAACAGGGAATCATATATAATGGGTTATTATTCTAATACCAATGCTGACTATCATCTCTAGGGCACCGACACTCTACAAGTCATCATATCATTACACTATGAAAGAACTACATATGAATAAGCTCTACAAAACTAAAATATCCTTACTCTTAAGTTATTTGATGATAAAATACAATTTTATAACAACAGAAGGGTATGATAGAGATGATATGTTTAACAACCTTCTCAAGATACAATCTGATAATCATATACGTCTGTCCAAAATCATGTTACTCAGAGTCCTCGCCATGCCAGTAAGCAAGGTTACGATAAACGATAGATTCCATAACTGGGGTATGCACCTCTATAATTATGTCGTCTAAAATTTTTGCTATGCCGACTAGTATAACTACGAGAAATTCTAAATCTCATAACTAAGATACGTACATCCGAAGTCAGCTCTCTATATTTCTGCCACGTCAGCTAATATGGCTGCGATAAACTACAGGTTCCATAATCAAGTAGACGTTTTACCATCCCTGTATTCCCGTCAACATATGTTATCAAAAAATATCGTAACTCAGGCCTTAAAATTCATCTCGATAGGAAAATCAAAATCAACAACGATCCATCAAAATCAAATTCAATAATCAAGGAGTGAGAGAGAACAAAACAAGGAAATAATTTCAAATTGAAGTTTAAATAAGATTCTCAAGGGTCGTCCCAGGAATCTCTCAAGGAGTCCTAACTGTGATTGAGAACTTCAAAAATATATCCTAATCCTACTGTAGGTTGTAGTGATACTCTAGTTCAAATACCACTACATAAACTCGACCTGTATGGGCCACCACTAAAAACGTGTCATGACCTGCACCCTAGAGTAAGGGCACGAGAAGTGGGTACGTCCAGCCTATGCCATAGTGTCGGCGGTAGAACGCTGTCCTAGGTCAATCATCTAACAATATATAAGATACCTGTATAGTATATACACTCCGAATGGAGGTGACATAACAGAATACAGTCTCAATCACATCTAAGGCAGAAAATAATAAGATAGATATAAACGAATCCACACAAGAGATACAATAGAAAGAAGTCTAAGTGTCTATGATAACATGTCCACAAACATCCATATAAAACAAACTCCCAATATATACAATAATGTATCAATGAGAAAGACTAGGTGAGAGTCTAAGCTAGCAGTCTAAACCACTGGTGGCAAATCCTCTACTGCAAGTGGGTCCAAGTCACAAGTGTTGTCTATAGCTGTGCCATAATAGGTAGACACCAGAGCCTTATCCTCGTCCTCTGTAATATTTTCAACAGGTCCAGTCAGGACAGGAGTGAGCACGATACATCTCACACAGATCATAATAGGTTAGAAAATATAAACATACAAGAGAGTACGATACATGAAACTGAAAGAATGTACATGATGTAAAAGAGAGAACTGTAATGGAAATATCTACTATAAGTAGAGAACTATCAGTGACTAGTGATATAGAGTACAAAGTCGACATGTGAACGGCTGGAATTGTACATGAATATACTAAAGAGGCGCACATGGTTATACTAGTTTGGAATTGTTCACATGACTATTTATACTCCCCCATATCCCAATCAATACACAAGAATCTAGACAAGTTATGTTACGCACATGATTTTCACATGAAGGCCCATAGATGGGTGCACATGAAGTATACATGATGGCTCGTAAATGAGTGCACATAAATTTTACATGAAGGCCCATAAATGGGTGCACATGAAGTATAGGTTATACATGAGAAACATGACCGAACATGAGAGCACATAAGAGTACACAAGCATGCATGAACGGGCATGAAGCACATAAGAAACATGAATAACATGAGAGCGAGGAATATATGATGTACATGAAACACATGACATGAAGTATCCGATGCTCTCGAGGGGGATAACATCTCATGTAAGGATCCATATAGTTCCAATCCGTGATAATATCATGACAGCATCAAATAAGGTAATCTAGAGCAGGAATATAAACCTAAACAAGTTATGAAATTATCAGAGAATGTACTCGCATGGTATCCTGAATATCTGAAGAGAATATACTGTCCGAGGAGTGGTGTCTGGCTCCTATAGAACAGTACAAGTCACGACATGTCCAAAATAGTAAAATAGACTGCTACATTGCATCTACATGCTGTCTAGGTCAAATTAGACTAAAGTTAACACTTGGTCAACTCTAGTCAACCACACTAACCAAACTAGGTCAACTAGGTCAAGTCCTAGCCCAAACAAGTCTAGCAAGTCTCACTAGGCCTAACCAAGCCTAGGCTAGCACTCACACAATCACAAGATAATGTGAACCACAACAATACATAATATAAAATAGATACTATATATAAATACATACCTTCATACATACATGCATATCCACATTACATACATATTTATATATATAGGCATATGTTACATCATGCATATTTACATAGTTACATAGATATATACATTCATGCACATTTACATACATACTTTTATATATTATATATGTTAACATTTAATACAATGCATTATATTTTACTTATACCTTTGATTCATTCATTCATATATGACATTCGTTCATGCATTTATACATTCATTCATTCATGTTATCACTATATACATACTTGTTTCCTATATCCACACATACATACATGGATACACAACATACATGTATACATTCATACATGCCTATATTGCATACATGCATACATACATATCATGTATACATATATACATTACATACATGCCTACATACATATCATATATGCATACTTGCATTCATTCATTCACCTATACATACATACATAGATGCATACATACATATTTGAATACATTATATACTTGCATAAATTATATTCATATATGCATACTCTACATTATATTACATTCATTCCTGTATACATGCATACATATAATATATACATACAAACTCATATATTTAACTCAAAATACATGTGAATACATACATTACATTGATTGCATTCCTACATGCTTGCATTCAACCATATATATATACAATAATGTAAAGAGGATACATATCATATATATATCATTTCATTCATCCAACAAATTATGCATTACATACCCTACATTCATTTAATATCCATACTACATAGGCTCATAGGTACACAAAATGTCTATATCGTATAGTCACTCTTCTACTTAAAACCAATATTGTACCAATTGGGCCTTCATTAAGTTTTAGGATTAAAGTATGTCTTAGCCCTTCGTGTTAGCTTTTCGAAACTTCAAACGGATCACATTTTCGTGTCCGAAAGCTCCCGGAATCGCGAAAACACCGAAATGCGTTTGTCTTTCGGATAGCTGATACTCAAATAATTTTAAAAAAAGTTCCAGAACGATTTTGGCTTATTAAAATATATATTTGGAAAGATAACTTTGATACGCTTCTTTTTAAAAAACAGGTGATTAAAAGGAGTTCTAAGCTAAAAGTTATGACATTTCTAAGTTGCTTTGGTTAATAAAAAAATAGATGAATATTATGACAAATTTGAGTTGTTTTGGACAAAAAAAAATACATGTAGGCCAAGATACTTGGATACCAACATAGGTATCCAAATGAAAGTAATTCTAACCATCCTAACTAAGATCAATCCACTCTCTAATAATTCTAAAACTGAATTTAAATATCTATTTAAACTATTATCATACATACATACAAATGGGGTGTCCTAATTTGGGATCTATTAAGTAGGACACAAGACACATATCTAAAATCCTCAAGAGAGCTCCAAATGGCCTCAAATTTGAATCTAAAGGGGACACATGCACGAGGATGGATCCTACGGATTCAAAACTAATTTATATGCAAAGAAAATCGATTTAGAGGATGGGTTTTACCTATTGGGAGTGGAATCCCAATAAAATCCTTTAGGACACGGCTCCGATACGAAGATCCCTCAAAGTGGACACTCCTTCTTGCACTTCTCTTCCAGTCCTTGGTAGCACCCTTCCCTTAGAGAATGGGAATGATTGAGGGAAGATTTGGTGAAGGAATGATTTGATTTGGAGATCAAATCAAAGGGAAGGCTCTCTAAAATTAGGGAAGAACAAAAGGAAAATAAAAGAGACAAGATTGTAATGAATGAAATGAATCATTCTCTCCTAAAGGTGGCTGCCATAAAGTGTCTATTAGGGCTAAAGGGAAATGTCCTAATTGCCTCTCTCGAGTCTCATATGGTTAAGTCTAGACTAGGTTCAAGTTTGGGGTCAAAGGATCTAGTTTTGAGTCTCTAACTTAACCATTCTAACATGATAAAAATTAGTCTAACTAACTAACTTAAATGTTGGATTTTGTGGGCCATGATTAACTGTCAGATCCTTATTTTGGAAATAGGTATATGACTGTATTGGTATATTTTGAGAATTTTTTAATTTCGGATATTCTTAAAATTTTATTATTGTATACTTGGATGTGAGTTTATCCTCATTATTATTCTTTTATTTTTATTATTGTTATTGTTATTATTATTATTTTACCTACATCTAGCTAACCCTATCCAAACCCTAACCTAACTCTCACTCTCCACACTCTCAGCCGCCCTCCATCTCTCTCTCTCTCTCTCTTCACTCTCTCTCCCGATCCCTCTTTCTTTCCCCACTGGAGAGCTCCCCCTCTCTCCTCCCTCACCCCTCTTCCCTGCTCTCCCTCTCGCACACCCCCTTGCTCCGACCGCCGACCGCCACCACTGTTCCCATCACCACTTCCATCTCTCCCTCTCCCGCTGTTCCCGGCGCCCACCTCCGCTGCGACCATCCCCTCCGGCCCCTTTCAGTCGCCACCGCCATGGCCACCAGCCACCTTCGCCTGGCCGAGCCCCCAGCTCCGGCCAGCACCTCCTCCCTCCCCTCTTGTCGCCCCGAGCTCCTCCTCCCTCACCCGACCTCTCGATTTCCTCTCCCGAGCCCCTCCGCCGTGGCCATCGCCTTCAGCCGCCACCACCAGCACCGCGGCCACCACCTCTGCCATCTTCTCCGGTCGGCCTCCTCCGTTGGCCCTGCCGCTGCTTCGCCCTCCTCCAGCCTTCCCTAGCAGCTCCGGCCGCCTTCCTCTCCGCCGGCAACCCCCTCCGATGAGATCCTCCTCTTTTCCTTTTTCTCGGTCTGCGTACCCTCGGGATGCGTGCTGCCCCGTACAGCGTGTCATCTCGGGCAGCGCACCCTCGGTTGGTGCGCTTTCTCGTTCCCCGTGTTTTCGGGTCGTGTGCACCTCGGTGTACGTGTTACCTCGTTTTGTGTGTACCTCAGTCTACGTGCTGCCTAAGGCAGCAGAACGCTTCGAGCCCCCCGCTGCCTCGGGCAACGTGCCATCTCGGTTTGCGCACCGCCTTGTTTTTGTGTCTCGACCTTTATGCCTACCTCGTGACCCGTGCCGCCTCAATTTCCGTGCACGTACCGATTTGCATGCCGTATCGAATTGTGTGTCACATTGTATATTGTGTTGTCTCGGTTGCGTGCACACCTCGATTTGCGTGCCGCATTAGACTCTGCACCGCATCGATTTGCATGCACACCTCGATTTGTGTGTCGCATCAATTTACGTGCTTCTTGGACTCTGGGTCATCTCGATTTACGTGCTCATCTCGATTTACGTGTTGCATGATTCGTGGACCATTCTGATATTCGTGATTTTCTCTATCTACGTGTACATCTCGATTTACGTGCACGTGTTTCCTATTCATTTCGACATTTGTGTCATCTCGATATTCGTGTTATCTCGATTCTCGTGTGCGTCTCGATATACGTACACGTCTCGGTTTACGTGTCCGTATCGATCCGCGTACCTCGGTTTTCATGCCAGATCCCTGTACTGCTTACGGGACCCACACGGTATAGCCTTCTGCCATCTCTTGTGATTATTCTATTATTTTATTATTTGATGCTGATGATTATTTATTGTGTGTTCTGAGGACCTCGATGGACGTGCTAGCCTGGATCGCGGTCGCCGAAGGCTTGCTTACCTAGCCGAGCCCTCTAGACAAGTATCCCTTGCTCATCGACGGCTCTTGCCCTCTCTCCTGGATTTTATTTCATTTAATTAATTTGTACTTGTAAATTTTATAACCATGATTAGTGTAGCCTAGTAGTAGAATTGCCATGATGATAACTTAGGATAGCTTGGTTCGATACCGGGGTAGACCGTATCGGGCAACTCCGATGGGTCATCCACACCTCCGAGGACACGAGCACGACTCACATGTATGGATTGTCCCTGTATGCCCCGTGTCCGACTCGCGGTCGGGTAACGGCTCTGGCTAACTTTACTTGTGGCGGTAATTGTGCTTGGGTTAGGGATTTATGGGCATGTGTTGTGGTACGCCCTGCGAGGCGGTTATTTTATTATTATGCATGTTGGCTTGGCGCCCAGTACGTATCGTAGTGCTGCTGGAGGCCGAGACATTAGTGGTCTCGGGTTCGATTGATTTCCAGTACGCATCGTAGTGCTGCTGGAGGCCGAGACTTAGTGTTCTCGGCTATCGACTTATTTCCAGTACGCATCATAGTGCTGCTGGTAGCTGAGACCTAGTGTTCTCAGTCTGCGATTCTGCGATTTCTGAGGCGGGTTATGCCGAGTGGATTTTAGCCCCAACTCGCTGGGAGCTCCAGTCCAGAATACAGAGGAGACTCTGCCGTATTCTTCCAAAATTCCCGATCGGGAATTTGGTTCGAAGGACTGGGCAGAACCATTCCTTTGGTTTGCTGGACTGGGCTCGTGCCTGTTCACCTTGGTATAGTATACCTGATCCCATTGCTTGCTAGGTAGACTCCAGACTAGATCAGTCGCCTAGCTCCTGATCTGTCTTGTCCGTCGGATAGCATAAGGGGAGCGGTTCCACTCGGGAGACGGTCTGCAACCCTGGTCCTTATTTGGTTTAAGGGTTGTGGATTTGCTCCAGAGCGGTCCGTGTAATCCTTGCCACTTCCGGCGATATTTATTATCGGACTCTTGTCCCCTGACCTTTCATCCTAGGGGTTGTCCTAGTCTAGTCAGATAGAGCTGACAGTTATCCTATGTATTAGGAGTTGTGACTTGTGGATATGATTGGGGATTGAGTATTATGGAGAGTACGATCTCGAGATATTGACTTGGTGGATCTATGTGGATTCTTGGATTTTGGTGATTTCGAATATTTCGTGGAACGAGAAGAATATCGAGGGTATTATTATATAATTTTTACTCGACTTCCCAAACGCCCAAAACCTGGTACCTTTGTGTATTCCGATAGCTGGGGAACCTGGTTTGATTGCTATGTCTTGGTTGTTGAGGGGCTCATTTTCTAGTGGCTGGTGATCATTGGCTTGGAGGATTCTTGTGAGCCAGAGGGCCTAGCATTGCTTATAGTGATTAGTTTAGTATTTGGTTATTGGCCTTCCTGACATGATATTGATTTCTATCGTAAATAGGAGACTCCTGATAGTTTGATAAGGTGGATGGATCGACTTGATGATTTGAGCTGTAGGTTCCCATGTGTACTTGACAGACTATTATAGTAGGGATTTTGATCTTGTACCCGACTTGTTATCCATGTCACGATTTGGGCTTGTGACTTCTCGTGACTGATAGGTTTGACCTTGTTTCTTGTATTACACGATGACCTGGACCTATCTTGATTCTTGATTAGTGGCCCGTAGAGGTGCACTCCTGACTAGCACTCTGGACTTGACAGTAAACCTGGCATGTATACTCTTGATTCTTGATAGTGGTCCGTGGTGGCACACTTCCGACTAGTACTCTCGACCTGGCATATTTACTCTTGAATTCTGTTGCGACAGCCAGTCCTGACTTGCTCAGCATGATCCCGTCTTGACACCGTAGTTGATTTCTCTTGATTGTGCTTGTATAAGCCACCAGTCCAGTCTTGTCTTGTATCATGTCTAGGACATAGATCCTTGAGTACCACGGTCAGGGATCCATAATGAAACTGACTAGGCTAATAACTAGATTAATCATGTAGTTCACGGGGACTTCCCAGTGACCTGTTGCTTGTCTGACCCCGGCCCTATGTATCTATATATATACTAGGGATTTGTTGCTATCCGTCGAGATGAGCGCATTCCCAGCCCTCCGTCGAGTGTGGCACTTCTTTAGGGCACATGTATCTTACTGCAGTGTGCCTGCTATATCTATCTTTTGCTTTTGCTGGGGCCATTCGGGTAGTAGCAAGCAGGAGCTGGACTTTGAAGTCTCACTGCATCCTGTTAGTAACTAGGCCTGTGATAACCCTAGTTAGCTAATAATAGCAAGCCATAGGCATTGTGTGGCCACTTGTCCTTCTGTGTTATTTGGCTTGTTGCCTGCTAGCCAGCTGATATTGATTTCCAGCTGGCAATGCAGGTGTTAGTGGATGCTAGGGAGATTGTGATTGTGTTAGCTTCACTATACTTGTGGATTGTTATCGTGCGTTTGTACCGTACGATCCCTTACCTTTATTTACTGTTTTTAGATATTATTCTTGTCATATTTTATCCTGCTGGTTTTCTTCGCCCGTCCTTGAGCCTTCCTTTCTGGTACTTGCTGCGGTTGGCCTGACCAACCCTGGATTGTTCCCAGATTGTCTGAGACCGACCCGGTAGATCTTCCAGACTTGACTTGGAGGGTGTGCTTCAGTTTCAGACCATGCTAGGAACTGTAGGAAGGTATACTTGTCTACATTATTATCCTGTACTGTAGATTCCAGATTTTCATATGAGTATTTTCTGTTTTTTTATATGATTATCTCTCTTGATATCGTTTCATTGTGATTTACCTGTGGATATGAGATCGGATTTAGGCCATAGATTGATTGCATGCTAGGATACCCAGCTAGACTTGACAGCCGTCATCGCCGTATAGCATATTCGTACCTTATACGGTGTAGCTGGCCTACGTCCGTCCCCGTATTTCGGTACTGGGGCGTGACATGGTTTTAGTGGTGGCCCATGCAGGACTCTTTTTGAGATTTTGTTGGATATCACATGATTATTGATCTCAGTCCATTATTCCTTGGTATTCCCACTTGTTACACTGGTCCTTCGCTCCCTTGAACCTGTGAACTGGTCCTCATCTCTACTTGGACCTATCTTGCTTGGCCATGTCTTATTTATGTTATCTACCTCTGATCCTTGTTTGATAGATATGATCCTATAGTTGGTCATGTCGATCACCTTATTTGATGAGATGTTATCTTATCTCCATCATTTGGTTTACATGATTATTTATCTTGGGTTTTGTACTCTCTACCTGTGTTTCGCCTTGTTTGATTTCCTGTTATCCATTTCGTGCGTTGATTTCGTGTTGACTTAGTTTCATTATCGCCCTCTTCGAGCGTTGGCTGGATTGCTGCGGAATAAAGATTTCATCTGGACTCCGAGATTGGATATT
This sequence comes from Iris pallida, assembly GCA_029216955.1. Taxonomy (NCBI): domain Eukaryota; kingdom Viridiplantae; phylum Streptophyta; class Magnoliopsida; order Asparagales; family Iridaceae; genus Iris; species Iris pallida. The sequence continues at coordinate 3,306,593 of JANAVB010040817.1, read as the reverse complement.
TTAACATTTGTTGAGTATCCGAGGGATATTCTTGTATCGATTTGGCTTCCTTGATTCCGGACAGTTCCGCACTCATGATTATCTGTTTCAGATATTATTTTATAGATATACCTTCTATACATTATGTTTTGATATGGATTCTTGATTTGGAGTATTTTCTTACGGATATGGAGTATTTTCCTAGAAAAGCTATGTTGTGGTTATTATTGAAAATATTTTGGATGTGTGTTACGATTCACCTGGATTTTGGATTTTGATGGTTTTCTAGGACTCATTATATTGTTAGAGATTTTATAATTTTAGTGATTCGGATGTTTGGGTTGTGGATTTGATTCGTTTTGGATATTTGTCAAGAGTACCGGGTGACCCTAGTATACCTTGACGGCGTGGTAACGAAAGTTGCAGCCGCTCGATTATAGTGCCCTGATGCATCTTTTGCAGCCATTCCCGATGGCGCGGCAAGGAATGATCATGACACACATTTTTCGGATATTGGGAACTACGGTCATCGGTTCGAGACAGATATCCTGTATTTTATGATTTGTGAGGATTTTTATGCAGTTGGGATTTTACGTTTTCTGACATTATTTTCGACATTCTATACTTGTTATGATTTATGGGGTTATTTCGTGTATGCGAGACTTTGATTTTCGAGATTCTTTCGATACTTTCGATTTACCTTGCGAGTTGATTTATCTAGACCCTGTTCTCTTTGATGTTTTTATATTGAGATTTTGTTCGTTTCTTATTATATTACTTGATTTCTATAAGGTGGGTAGAGTTTTCATGGCAGATATATATGTACTAGTTTTGAAAACCCTATTTTGATAATTTTGAAATTTCGAGGACGAAATTTTTGTAAGGTGGGTAGGATGCCAGATCCCTATTTTGGAAATAGGTATATGAATGTATTGGTGTATTTCGAGGATTTTTTAATTTCGGATATTCTTAAAATTTTATTATTGTTTACTTGGATGTTAGTTTATCCTCATTATTATTCTTTTATTTTTATTATTGTTATTGTTATTATTATTATTTTACCTACATCTACCTAACCCTACCCAAACCCTAACCTAACTCTCACTCTCCACACTCTCAGCCGCCCCCCATCTCTCTCTCTCTTCACTCTCTCTCCCGATCCCTCTTTCTTCCCCCCACTGGAGAGCTCCCCCTCTCTCCTCCCTCACTCACCCCTCTTCCCTGCTCTCCCCCTCGCACACTCCTTGCTCCGACCGCCGACCGCCACCACTGCTCCCATCACCACTTCCATCTCTCCCTCTCCCGCTGTTCCCGACGCCCGCCTCCGCCGCGACCAGCCCCTCTGGCCCCTTTCAGCCGCCACCGCCATGGCCTCCGGCCACCTTCGCCTGGCCGAGCCCCCAGCTCCGGCCAGCACCTCCTCCCTCCCCTCTTGTCGCCCCGAGCTCCTCCTCCCTCACCCGACCTCTCGATTTCCTCTCCCGAGCCCCTCCGTCGCGGCCACCGCCTTCAGCCGCCACCACCAGCGCCGCGGCCACCACCTCTGCCATCTTCTCCGGTCGGCCTCCTCCGTGGGCCCCTGCCGCTGCTCCGTCCTCCTCCAGCCTCCCCTAGCAGCTCCGGCCGCCTTCCTCTCCGCTGGCAACCCCCTCCGGTGAGATCCTCCTCTTTCCCCTTTTCTCGGTCTGTGCACCCTCGGGATGCGTGCTGCCTCGTGCAGCATGTCGTCTCGGGCAGCGCACCCTCGGTTTGTGCGCTTCCTCGTTCCCCGTGTTTTCGGGTCGTGTGCACCTCGGTGTACGTATCGCCTCATTTTGCGTGTACCTCGGTCTACGTGCTGCCTAAGGCAGCGGGATGCATCAAGCCCCGCACTACCTCGGGCAACGTGCCATCTCGGTTTACGCACCGCCTTGTTTTCGTGTCTCGGCCTTTGTGCCTACCTCGTGACCCGTGCCGCCTCAATTTACGTGCATGCACCGATTTGCGTGCCGTATCGAATTGCGTGTCACATTGTATATTGTGTTGCCTCGGTTGTGTGCATACCTCAATTTGCATGCCGTATTGGACTCCGTACCGCATCGATTTGCGTGTACACATTGATTTATATGCCGCATCGATTTACGTGCTCCTTGGACTCTGGGTCGTCTCGATTTACATGCTCGTCTCGATTTGCGTGTCGTATGATTCGTGGACCATTCTGATATTCGTGATTTTCTCTATCTACGTGTACGTCTCGATTTATGTGCACGTGTTTCCCGTTCATCTCGACATTTATATCATCTCGATATTCGTGTCATCTCGATTCTCGTGCGCATCTTGATATACGTACACGTCTCGGTTTACGTGTCCATATCGATCCGCGTACCTCGGTTTCTGTGCCATATCCCTGTACTGCTTGCGGGACCCACACGGTATAGCCTTCTGCCATCTCTTGTGATTATTCTATTATTTTAGTATTTGATGCTGATGATTATTTATTGTGTGTTCTGAGGACCTCGATGGACGTGCTAGCCTGGATCACGATCGCCGAAGACTTGCTTACCTAGCCGAGCCCTCTAGGCAAGTATCCCTTGCTCATCGATGGCTCTTGCCCTCTCTCCTGGATTTTATTTCATTTAATTAATTTGTACTTGTAAATTTTATAACCATGATTAGTGTAGCCTAGTAGTAGAATTGCCATGATGATAACTTAGGATAGCTTGGTTCGATACCGGGGTAGACTGTATCGGGCAACTCGGATGGGTCATCCACACCTCCGAGGATACGAGCACGACTCACATGTATGGATTGTGCATGTATGCCCCGTGTCCGACTCGTGGTCGGGTAACGGCTCTGGCTAACTTTACTTGTGGCGGTGATTGTGCTTGGGTTAGGGATTTATGGGCATGTGTTGTGGTGCGCCCTGCGAGGCGATTATTTTATTATTATGCTCGTTGGCCTGGCGCCCAGTATGCATCGTAGTGCTGCTGGAGGCCGAGACATTAGTGGTCTCGGGTTTGATTGATTTCCAGTACGCATCTTAGTACTGCTGGAGGCCGAGACTTAGTGTTCTCGGCTATCGACTTGTTTCCAGTACGCATCATAGTGCTGCTGGTAGCTGAGACCTAGTGTTCTCAGTCAGCGATTCTGCGATTTTCGCGGCGGGTTGCGCCGAGTGGATTTTAGCCCCAACTCGTTGGAAGCTCCTGTCCAGAATACAGAGGAGACTCTGCCGGATTCTTCCAAAATTCTCGATCGGGAATTTGGTTCGAAGGACTGGGCAGAACCATTCTTTTGGTTTGCTAGACTGGGCTCATGCCTGTTCACCTTGGTATAGTATACCTGATCCCATTGCTTCTAGGTAGACTCCAGACTAGATCAGTCGCCTAGCTCCTGATCTGTCTTATCCGTCGGATAGCGTAAGGAGAGCGGTTCCACTCGGGAGACGGTCTGCAACCCTAGTCCTCGTTTGGTTTAAGGGTTGTGGATTTGCTCCAGAGCGGTCCTTGTAATCCTTGCGACTTCCGGCGATATTTTTTATCGGACTCTTGTCCCCTGACCTTTCATCCTAGGGGTTGTCCTAGTCTAGTCAGATAGAGCTGACAGTTGTCCTATGCATTGGGAGTTGTGACTTGTGGATATGACTGGGGATTGAGTATTATGGAGAGTACGATCTCGGGATATTGACTTGATGGATCTATGTGGATTCTTGGATTTTAGTGATTTCGAATATTTCGTGGAACGAGGAGAATATCGAGGGTATTATTATATAATTTTTACTCAACTTCCCAAACGCCCAAAACCTGGTACCTTTGTGTATTCCGGTAGCTGGGGAACCTGGTTTGATTGCTATGTCTTGGTATTTGGTTATTGACCTTCCTGACATGATATTGATTTCCATCATAGATAGGAGACTCCTGATAGTTTGATAAGGTGGATGGATCGACTTGATGATTTGAGCTGTAGGTTCCCATGTGTACTTGACAGACTATTATAGTGGGGATTTTGATCTTGTACCCGACTTGTTATTCATGTCACAATTTGGGCATGTGACTTCTCGTGACTGATAGGTTTGACCTTGTTCCTGGTATTACACGATGATCTGGACCTGTCTTGATTCTTGATTAGTGGCCCGTAGAGGTGCACTCCTGACTAGCACTCTGGACTTGACAGTAAACCTGGCATATATACTCTTGATTCTTGATAGTGGCCCGTGGTGGCACACTCCTGACTAGTACTCTCGACATGGCATGTTTACTCTTGATTGCTGTTGCGACAGCCAGTCCTGACTTGCTCAGCATGACCCCGTCTTGACACCATGGTTGATTTCTCTTGATTGTGCTTGTATAAGCCACCAGTCCAGTCTTGTCTTGCATCATGTCTAGGACATGGATCCCTGAGTACCACGGTCAGGGATCCATAATGAAACTGACTAGGCTAATAACTAGATTAATCATGTAGTTCACGAAGACTTCCCAGTGACCTGTTGCTTGTCTGACCCCGGCCCTATGTATCTATATATACTAGGGATTTGTTGCTATCCGTCGAGATGAGCGCATTCCCAGCCCTCCGTCGAGTGTGGCACTTCTTTAGGGCACATGTATCTTACTACAGTGTGCCTGCTATATCTATCTTTTTCTTTTGTAGGGGCCATTCGGGTAGTAGCAAGCAGGAGCTGGACTTTGAAGTCTCACTGCGTTTTGTTAGTAACTAGGCCTGTGATAACCCTAGTTAGCTAATAATAGCAAGCCGTAGGCATTGTGTGGCCGCTTGTCCTTCTGTGTTGTTTGGCTTGTTGCCTGCTAGCCAGCTGATATTGATTTCCAGCTGGCAATGCAGGTGTTAGTGGATGCTAGGGAGATTGTGATTGTGTTAGCTTCACTATACTTGTGGATTGTTATCGTGCGTTGGTACCGCACGATCCCTTACCTTTATTTACTATTTTTAGATGTTATTCTTGTCATATTTTATCCTGCTGGTTTTCTTCGCCCGTCCTTGAGCCTTCCTTTCTGGTACTTGCTGCGGTTGGCCTGACCAACCCTGGATTGTTCCCAGATTGTCTGAGACCGACCCGGTGGATCTTCCAGACTTGACTTGGAGGGTGTGCTTCAGTTCCAGACCATGCTAGGAACTGTGGGAAGGTATACTTGTCTACATTATTATCCTGTACTGTAGATTCCAGATTTTCATATGAGTATTTCCTGTTTTTTATATGATTATCTCTCTTGATATCGTTTCATTGTGATTTACCTGTGGATATGAGATCGGATTTAGGCCATAGATTGATTGCATGCTAGGATACCCAGCTAGACTTGACAGCCGTCATCGCCGTATAGCATATTCGTACCTTATACGGTGTAGCTGGCCTACGTCCGTTCCCGTATTTCGATACTGGGGCGTGACATTAACTTAATATTGGGTCCCATCTAGAGTTTAAGCTACCCGGGTCACAATACAAGTCGGAACCAGACGAAACTCAAACCCAACTAAACAAATCCAATAAAAACAATATTAAAAATATAAAATTTTCCGAAAATATTAAAATATAAAAAATTACCAAATCGTAATACATCAATTTAAATATTATTAAAATAATATAAAATTTACCAATTAATTAAAATCATAAATAATTCAAAAGTCATAAAATGACCAAAATACCTTCAAGCTAAAATGTGGTAGTGACATATCTACCCTCCTTAAAATAATTTCATCCTCGAAATTAAAAAACGAAACTAAACTGATGAGAAGGATAGACAATCATACCTCAAGGTCCAAAAAGATATGGGTATCGCTGAACGTTGCTAAACTATAAAAATTATCGACTTTCAGAGACGCATGTAAGCGTCGCTAGTAGTCGCTAAACGTCGCTAAATTTGCAGCAAAAAAAATAAAAAACAGAAAACAAAATTATTTCCCTGCATTTTATGAATTCATAATTTATATCAATAGACCTGGAGCAACCCTTCGTTGAATTCCCTGGCTTCGTAGACCCCTTCGGTGGAACACTCAACACCAGTAAATTCATATACATATAGTATCCAAATATCGTGTCTGAAGAAAATATAATATCCACTCAACATAATATAGTGCAAGACATAAAGTCTATGGAACACTCAATAAGGTTTGCACACAAACAACCAATAAGCTGTCCTAACTAGGACTACTCTAGATCTGGAGAGGGATGGACACCGCCATTTATCAGGAATAAGAACAACTCATACTTCTCCCGTGAAATCAACACCGACGTTGGTGAAGAAGGCAGTGAAGTCGGTGAGTCGGTGACGATAGAGGCGCACTCAGAGGACGTATCTCCTACAATGCTGATAGTCGATGGTTATATGAATCCATGGTAGATAACAACCTCGTACTGCTATCAACCATCGAATCTTGCGTCAACGTCAACCTCTCGCTCATGGAGCCTGCAGCCCCGTCACGCTGTGCTGTGTCGACGCTCTAAGATCAGTAACGCCACGCTCTGTCCTGTCAGTCATATTCTTGAGCTCCATAATGTTGTGCTCGAGCATATCAAATCGTGTGATAAGCGTGGAATATATAATCCGTCTGAGGATGAGACAGGGGCTGCTCCTGCATCCTTCATAGTATCTCATCACGGAGAGACTCAATCTGACAGTCCGTAGTCTCCTAGACTCGGGCAGACTCCTACGCGGGCTGTGAGGAATATGCAGTAGCACCGGAGGCCCTAGAAGACTGCGTCTTTTCATGACGTCACTAATAACGTCGCTAAATCATCATATTTTGGTAGTGCGGGGAGTATTATATCCATACCCAACCAAATTTTTTTTAATCCATATCCCTGCCGCCGTCCCCATTTTTAAAATCCCCAAACCCGCCCCCGTCGGGAGAAAAAATTTGGGTCCTTGTTGGATTCGGAGGAACTTTGGTAAGCTTAGTTGTTTACATCCAAACTTTCTCCAACCTTTGTTGTAGAAGGCACGAGGCTCATGGCACGGATGGGCATCAAGGAAGCAAATGTACTTAGCAAGATTTTTTTTAATAATGTAGTTTCAAATAAACCAACTCATATTATGTCTAATAAATTTATAACACCACTATGATAGTAAAAATATGGAATACATTAAATGATATAATAACTAAAGGTTAACATTCATCATATCTTAAAACAAACTATCACAAGTTCATATAGTAATATAATAAAGGAAAAATGGGAAATGAGTCATGCTCATAGTCTTATATGAGACGTAGGCTCATACTCTCATATGAGCCATCCCACGTGACTTTTATGTGGACCAATAAAAATATAGTGACTTGGAAGAGAAAACTCAAATAAATAGAAATAAAATAGCTCATAAATGATTTGATAAATAATAACTTACCATATTTTACCCTAGGAACAACTTGCAAAATATGTTTGCCTAGAAATAAAGGATCCCATAAAAGATATAATAAATAATATTAATTTTAAAGTAAATGTTAATAATGTGAATGTTAATTATATTAATATTAATATTAATATTAATATTAATATTAATATTAATATTAATATTAGTATTAATATTAGTATTAATTTTAATATTATTTTTAATTTAAAAGTCAATGTTAATGTTAATGTTAATGTTAATGTTAATATTAGTATTAATATTAATGTTAATTTTAACCTTTAACCTTCAATTTTAAATTTAATTTTAATTTAGATTTAATTTTAATTTTAGTTTTATCTTTAACTTTAACCTTTAATGATAATTTCAATTTTAATATTATTTTAATATTAATATTAATATTAATGTTAATTTTAAATTTTTAGGTAAATATATATGGCGAGGTAAACATATTTTTATCTATTTGAATTCCTAGGCAAACATATTTAGCAAGTTTTTCCTACGCAGAGATATGGTAAGTTATTATTTATCGAATCTTTTATGAGTTTATTTCTATCTATTTAAATTTGCTCTTCCAAGTCACTATATTTTTGTTGGTACACATGGAAGCCATGTTGGATGGTTTATGTAAGAGTATGAGCTTGTGGCTCATATTCTGTTTTTCCTATAATAAATTGACAGCCATAATAAATCATCGTTATCCCAATTATCATCTCCATCACCAACAATGTGTTGGAGTTGGTGGGATTCCCAACCTATGTGGAGAAGACCCATGAGTGCGATGAGCGCCGTCTGTATGTCAGAGAAGCTCGGGGAGGTGACGAGGCCATTCAGAGACGAATGAGAATCTCGGGAGCCATCATAGGACATCCTGGAACCAAGGGGGCCGAACTCGGGCCGAGTTTGGCCCCAGGCCGACCTCTGGTCGAGTTCTGCCCCTTGGTGCCCAGAACCTTTCTGGAACGTCCATACAGAGTTCTGGCCGAACTCTGTGTCGTCGGACGGAGGCTAATTTCAGGGTATTTTTTATACCGTTGGATCATATCCTACGGTCCAGATTTTGCTACAGGATTGGGGGTTTACATATGGTTTTTTCTAACCCTAATCACACACAACGGAGAAAAAAAAGAGAGAGGAAGGAGGCAAGAGTGCCAATGCAACTTTGGAAGAGAGAATAAGGAGGATCGTATTCGGGTAATCTCTACTCGTCGCCTTTGTTCTTCGTAGCCATTTAATCAATATTTCTTGCTTCCAAGTGTTGTGGAGATCCGTGTTGGATCGAAAGAAGTTTATAGAGGGAGTACTCCTATATTTCTTTAGTGAAGGCTTCTCAAGGGTTGGACTCTGATCGTCCTGTGGTTTTTTTTTGCAAGGGTTTTTTACGTCAAAAATTCTCTGTGTCTGAGTGGATTGTGTTTTGGTGTTTGGTTCGTGCGTTGTATTGTTCGGTTCTTTCGCAGGTACTCTCTAGTTTGGAAAAAAGGTTTTCGCGCTTCTTTCCAACAAAGTGGTATCAAAGCCAGATTCTTGAGTTTAGAAGGGTGTCAGAAGTTGACAGAAAAACTAGAGAGGAGAGACGGACACGAAGCTGGCGCGTATGGTGAACTTGGACGACACCAACTATCATTATTGGCGGAACAAGATAAAATATTTTCTTTGTCAAGAAGCTTCATCTGCCCATATTTGCTTCCGAGCGACCAGTTGAGGTGTACAAATATATCAGGCAGTTCGTTGATGAGAACGTGTATAACCACGTTGGCAATATTGAGCATGTGAAGACGTTATAGGATAAGCTGGAATCTTTATATGCAAAAAGACCGAGATAAACAAGTTATTCCTGATCCGGACGATGATGGATCTACGGTACAAAGATGGGGCATCTATTACGGACCACTTGAGTAATTTCCAGGGTATGGTTGACCAGCTATCTTCGATGGAAGTCAAGTTCGACGACGAGGTTCAGGGACTATGGCTGCTATGTACATTGACAGACTCATGGAAGACCGTACAAGTATCTATGATCGCTTCTGCTCCAGAAGGCGTAGTCAGTCTGGAGTTTGCCAAGAGTGTGGTACTGAATAAAGAGATGCAGAGATGTTCTCCGGGCACTTTATCCACAGCATACCACTCAGAGGCACTAGTTTCAGAGAGCCACGGAAGGGACAAAAGCAGGGGTCTAGGTGGTGGCAGAAACAAAAGGAGGAGAAGTCCAAGGGTTGGTACGAGGACTCGGAGTGTTACCATTGTGGCAAGAAGGGCCACATCAAGCAAAACTGTTTGGAAGAAAGAGAAGAATGAGAACACTTAGCGGCAGCCTCGATACATGAAGGTGATATGATCGTCGTAGGTGATGAGATTATCACAAATCTTGCCTGTGATGACAATTCTTGGCTGGTGGACTCAGGGGCTTCAGCGCACATATCTCATAACAGGGTACTATTTGCCACTTACACGACAGGCGACTGTGGAGATTTAAGATGGTCAATGGAGACGTGTCAAAGACGGTTGCCGTTAGAGATGTACATTTAAGGACGAAGATAGGTATAGTTCTTGTTCTCAAAGATGTTTGTCATGTCCCTGATATCCGTTTCAACCTAGTATCGGTTGAAAGGTTGGATGACGAGGGATTCTTCTGTCTCTTCGAGAATGGTCAGTGGAAGCTTTCTAGGGGTTCGATGGTGATTACAGAGGAAGCAAGAAGTCCGATCTCTACTATATGGAGGGGAGCTCACAAGAGGCACAGGAGGTGAATGCACTTTCTGATGTGTCTACTAAGTTGTAGCACAGGAGGCTTGACGATATCAGCGAGAAGGGGATAAGCTACTTGGTGAACATGAAGGTTATTACAGGGCTCAACTCCATAAAGTTGGAGAAGTGCACAAACTGTTTAGCTTGAAAGCAAAATAGGGTGTCTTTCCAAAGCCACCCATGTTCAAAGAAGTCAATGTTGCTCGAGCTGATTCACTCGGATGTCTGCGGTCCTATGAAGGTAAAATCTGTTGGTGGTTCTTCTTACTTTATAACTTTTATTGATAACTGTTCCAGAAAGATTTTTATCTATGCCTTACAGACCAAGGATCAGGTGCTGTCTACTTTCAAAGAGTTTCAGGCCTTTGTTGAAGGAGAGACGAGCAAAAAGTTATTATGTGTTCGGTCCGACAATGGCGGCGAATATATTGGTCCCTTTGATGCTTATTATAGAAAGCAAGGGATATGATACCAGAAGACTCTGCTTAAGACACCTCAGCTCAATGGTGTAGCGGAGCGCATGAACGGGACACTGATGGAGAGGACGCGGTCTTTGTTGTAAGAAGCAAATTTGTCAGACAGTTATTGGGGTGAGGCTCTTCTCACAGCTGCTTATGTGATTAATTTATCTCTTAGTTCTCCTTTGTAGGATGATGTGCCTAACAAAGTATAGTACGACGAAGAGCCGTTATACAATCACCTACAAGTGTTTGGGTGTAAGGCCTTCGTATATATACCGAAGGACGAGAGGTCCAAACTTGAACCAAGGACGAGACAATACGTCTTTGTCAGCTACGGTCGGGTGAGTTTGCCCATAGAATCTACGAACCAGTGGGAAGATAGCTCTACAAAAGCATGGACTGTTGGCCTATTGGTCATGGTCAAACCTGATTTTAATAATTGATCAAACTTTGTTTCGATATACGAATCAATTCAGATGTTTACTAAAGACATTTTGGACACTAATAAAGATTGGATATCTACTCAGTTCAAGACCGAAGCTCTGTTTGCCACTCAAGACTGTATTTCTTTACACTATGTAATTTTTATTTTTATTGAGTCTAGGAATACATTGTACACCAAGTCGTACTGCAAAATAGGCTATCCGAAATCGTTTTTCAAAACTGACCTATATTTTTGAAAACATCTACTTTTATAAAAAGCTTCTGAAGGATTTTCAAAAAGCTAAAAACAATTTTCATAAATAAACCTGACCAAACCCTGACAGAACTCGGCCAGAGTTCGGCCAAGTTGAACGTTATGTGAACGTTGGATTTTGAACTTGGTCTCCCTCCAGTTGCGGTTTGTTATAAAGAGTTCTGTCCGAATTCTGCCCGAAATCTGTCAGAATTCTGTCTTTGGAAAAACTATAAATAGAGAGGAATTCTGATCATTTTAACACTCTTATTCATTTTTATCTCTTCTCTTCTAAAGCTTACGTTTCTTCCAAAGAGTTTTCTAAAAAGCTTTCATTTTCAAATCCCAAGCCAGTTACAATTCTCTAGTCAATTTGTCGGTACGGTGCGGTCTAGAAGATTTTAGAAAAATTGTAATCAGAGGCTTGATTGAAGAAAGACTATTCAAAACTGAAGTTGGTCGATTTCTTCGTATCAAAGTTCGCGTCTGTAGATTTTGCAAGGACTTTGTACGAAAACTTGCGGGATTTTCCAATAGTAGATTCAACTGGAAGCTAGAGTTCTTCCGACTGGACTAGTCCTCACAAGAGGAAAACCAGTATAAATCTCTGTGTTTGCGTTTGTTGTCTGATCACTCTTTTCATTACATTTATTTACTTTATGATTATTATTATTTATGTGATCTAACTGCTAACAAGTTTTAATTAGTAATATTCTGCTGCCTACTCTATTCACCCCCTCTAGAGTATACTGCTTTACGATTTTGTTCCTACAATTGGTATCAGAGCGGTTTATACAGGTAAAGCAAGGTAAAACTGCAGCTATATTTAGTTATTTTTCAATTATTATATAAATCACAGCTTTACACATGGCAACTGTGAAATTCATAAGTGAAGGCCAAGCCACAAATAGACCTCCACTGTTTGACGGCACAAACTACACTTATTGGAAAACACGGATGAGTTTCTTCTTAAAATCTCTTGATTTTGACTTATGGTCTATAGTTATTGATGGCTACAAAAAGCCTCCTCGTATTAATATTGATAGACTTTTAGTTGAAAAACTCCATGATAAATATACGGAGGATGAAAATAAAAAGGTCAGTCTTGACGCACGTGCTATTAATGCTTTATTTTGTGCTTTAGACAGAACTGAATTCAACAGGGTGTCGACTTGTACAACATCAAATAATGTGTGAAAACTTTTCGAAGTAACCCACGAAGGAACAACACAAGTCAAGGAGTCAAAGATAAGCAGACTTACTCAAGAGTATGAGGCATTCAAAATGAAGCCAAGTGAATCAGTCACTTAGATGTTTACGAGATTCTTGGATATTATAAATCCTTTGTCTTCATTAGGCAAGGAATACAGTAACCACGAGAAGATTCGCAAACTTCTACGAGCTCTCACAAAGAACTGGATTCCAAAGGCTACAACAATCATTGAAGAAAATGACCTCTCAACAATGTCTCTGGAAACACTCACGGGTAAGCTACTCACTCACGGGTTAGAACTTCAAGACTTTGAAGATGCTACACCAAAGGAGAAGTTCGAAAAGTCGATCGCTCTCAAGATACAACATAGAATAACTATCGAAGATGAATCTAACGACAGCGACTCTGACTCTGAAGATCAAGCTCTTCTGGTAAGAAAATTCAAGAAGTTTATGAGATTCAACAGAAGAACAAAAGATAACAACAACAACAACAACAACAACAAGGAAGATCCTATTTGCCACGGATGTAAGAAGAAATGACATATGAAGAAAGATTATCCAACAGCATCATCATCAACAAGAAAAAGCAGCAAATATGACAAAGGCTACTTGAAGAGATCTACATCAAGGAAGTACGCCAATACAAGCATATGGCATTAAAGCAAAGTTAGCGATTCAGAAGGCGAACAATCAGATGACGCTTCAAATGTATGCTTGATGGCTTGCGATCAGGTAATCACTAATCCTCTGTTTGATCCTTATGATGATTTCACCTTTGAGCAACTAGGAGAGACTTTCAGTAACCTGTTAAATGACTATAGGAAACTGCGTAGTAAATATAAAACCTCTAAAAAGGTACTCAAAGAGTACAAAAGTGAGATAGGAAGACTTACCGACCAACTAGCTGATATTAGAAATAGTGACTCTTCTATTGAGTCTGGTGAGCTTTCATTAATTAAGTTGTTGTTACATGAGACTATCAAGTTATCCGAAGAAAAAGACCAAACTATCATCCAGCTAAAGGAAGACCTATCTAAGGAGAGAAAGAGTCTCCAGTGTGCACAAGTCAGAATAGAAACACTTACATCTAACTACACTAGATTATATGACAGCTCCAAAAAGTTGGAAATTAGTTTAGGAAAATGGCCTGAAGTTGCTGCTTCCTATTCTAACATGTGTCAATTACCGAATCATCGGAATACACCCAAACCAAACACAGTCTGACCAAACCATACCAAACCTATGCCCAAGAAGACTAATAGGCATGCATTCTTCTATACTAGAAAACCAAAACCTACCAATCATGCACCTCACACAACTTTCAACACTCAACATGCAAAATGTTATTATTGTGGCCTCATCAGTCATATATCCTCTGCATGTAGAATCAGAAAGTTAGTAGATTTAAATATTTATGCATGGATACCAAAAACTAACCAGTCAGGATCCTACAAGAAATGGGTACCAAGAGTTTTATCTACGAATTATTTTGTAGGTGGAACGCCCTTCACATGCTAGGAGCAAATGGATCCTCGATAACGGTTGCTCACAGCACATGACCGGTGATGCTTCATTATTCACAACATTGTCGAAGAAGAATAAAGAAGGATACGTCTCCTTCGATAATAATTTAAGAGGGCACATAATCGGTATCGAAAACATTGGTAAGGCTCCCTATCCTGTAATTAAAGATGTCTATCTAGTTACCGAGTTAAAACATAATCTGCTCAGCATAAGCCATTTAGCTGATCACGGTTATGGAATTAACTTTGTCAAAGACAAATGTACTATAGTTGATAGTTTAACTGGTAGTACTATCTTTGAAGGTATAAGGGAAGACAATATATATTTTTTCTATCTATTAGAAGATGCTAACAAAGCAGGTAGATGTTTGATGGCCAAAAGCATTGAGAGTCAACTATGGCATATGAGACTCGGTCATGCAAACATGGATACAATTTCAAAACTATCTACAAAGAAGTTGGTACGCGGCTTACCGGACATATCTTTCAAGAAGGATACGGTTTGTAGCGAATATGAAAAGAACAAAGCTACCCGATCTGCCTTTAAATCCAAGAACGCTGTAAGTACCACTAGACCTCTACAATTGTTGCATATGGACTTATCTGGACCAAATAGAATTGCTAGTCTAGGTGGTAAGTTATATGCATTTGTCATTGTAGATGATTTCTCTAGATATACATGGGTATATTTTCTTGCACGCAAGAACAATGCTTTGTCAGAATTTGACACCTTTTGCAAGAAAGTATAGAATGAAAAAGGTTTCATGATTACTCGCATTCGTAGTGATCATGGTGGCGAATTTGAAAATACAGAGTTCAATCAATTCTATGACACACACGGTTATTTGCATTAATTTTCTTGGCCTAGCCACAACAAAATAGAGTTGTCGAACATAAGAACAAGACTCCATCTGAAATGGCTAGAGTAATGTTGAACCAGTTTAGTCTACCTAGATACTTTTGGGCTGAAGCTGTAAATACAGCATGCTATATTCTCAATAGGGTTCTAATTCGACCTATATCAAAGAAGACTCCCTATGAAATATGGTTTGATAGAACACCCACTGTTTCTTATTTCAAGATTTTTGGTTGTAAATACTTTATTCTTAATACTAAAGACAATCTGCGTAAATTTGATGAAAAGACCGATAAAGTTATATTTTTAGGTTATACAGCAAAGAGTAAAGGGTATAGAGTCTTCAACAAGAGAACCATGATCATCGAAGAATCAATTAATGTCAAGTTTGATGAACTAAATCAACACTTAGACGATGACGACAATGAAGACGTGATTACACCAAGTACAGCTACTGCAAAACCTTCACACAAAGATGCAAAACTTTCGAGCAAAGAAGTCGGAACCAGCAATCCTGAGGATACACCAAAAGAGATGAGATTTTTGGTAGATCATCCGAAGGACTTGGTAATTGGTGAGATTACCAAGGGTGTAAGTACTCATTCCTCTAATTAAGATATAGCTTCTTGTGTTGCTTTTATTTCACAGCTTGAACCCAAAAATATTGAAGAAGCATGTAGTGATAATTTTTGGTTAGATGCTATGCAAGAGGAATTAAACCAATTCGAACGAAATCAAGTTTTGGAACTTGTTCCCAAGCCCATTGATCATCCGGTCATTGGCACCCGTTGGGTATTCCGAAACAAATTGAACGAGAATGGTTTAGTGACTCGTAATAAGGCTCGACTCGTAGCTCAAGGATATAATCAAGAAGAAGGTATCGACTACGATGAGACTTATGCCCCAGTTGCAAGATTAGAATCCATTCGCATGTTATGTGCATTTGCCAGTTTTCATAATTTTAAGTTATTTCAAATGGATGTTAAAAACAAATTTTTGAATGGCTTTATAAAGGAAGAAGTTTATGTTTCTCAACCTCCAGGTTTTACTGATTTCAAAAACTCTGATTATGTTTTCAAGTTGAAGAAAACCTTATACGGTTTGAAACAAGCCTCTCGTGATTGGTACGATCGTCTAAGCTCTTTTCTACTTGACAACGGTTTTTCAAAGGAAAAGGTTGACACTATAATATTTATAAAATCTTTGAATAACAATATTCTTTTGATTTAAGTTTATGAAGATAATATTATTTTTGGATCTACTGATAAATCTCTTTGTCAAGAATTTTTAAAGTGTATGCAGAATGAGTTTGAGATGAGCATGATGGGAGAGCTGAAATTCTTTCTCGCACTGCAGATCAAACAAACCAACAATGGGACGTTCATAAATCAAGCAAAATACATAAAAGATCTATTAAAGAAGTTCGACCTGGAAGCAGTCCAACTACTTAGCACTCCAATGGCAACTTCAACCAAGCTTGATATTGATGAACAAGGCAAACCCGTCAATATACGTAAGTATCGAGGTATGATCGATAGTTTACTATATTTAACTGCTAGTCGACCAGACATTATATTTAGTATTTGCTTGTGTGGACGTTTTCAAGCCAATCCTAAGGAATCACATCTGTGCGCAGTTAAGCATATCTTCCGATACCTTAAAGGACCTTCTTCTGTCGGCTTATGGTATCCCAAAACCACGTTGTTAAGCGTATCGCCGTAGGACATTGTTGTGCATAAATTTTGTGGATGAAGCAAACTTTAGAATACTATGGATTGCATTTTACACACATACCTATTTTCTGTGATAACACTAGTTCTATTAATTTGACTAAGAATCCAGTGTGTCACTCTCGTACTAAGCATTGTTTGCAAAAACAAAAAGTTTTATTACAAACTTTAGAAAAGAGTACAAGAGTACAATTTGAATTCTGGAGAAGTACAACTGTAGGAATCTGATCAGAAGACGATCACTTTATCCCTTGGACTGTGAACTTGAAGACTAGAGCCTCTGGAGAATGTAGCAGCCATTTTGCAATTGTTCCCTGATCTCCGTGTGTGTGATCCTTTGACAATGATTGAAAACTCTATTTATAGAGTTCTAGAAATACTGTTTTAGCAGTTATTCTGATATGCGCGAGGCTGAACTGTGCTACTTTGGGTTGTGCCAACCTTATGTTGGGCCAACTTCATTCAGTTACTCGAACGTGTACTAACTGTATTTAGATGCGTGACATCATATGATTGAGATACGTATGGTTGTCTACAGAGTAGTAGACACGTTTTGAGAGATTAGTGGCATGTGCACCACATCATCCTGCTTTAGAATATAAGTTATTTCAACTTTATCAGGTTGCGCGAGCTTTGGTCAACAAGTCAAACTGCGCTTGATTGGGTTGCGCCAAAACATGTGACAGCTTTGGAATATATGAGAATACTTCATCCAGATTGCACCTTGGCGCAACTAAGAAATTTATTTAGATTGTGCATAGGTGCAACTCACAAGATGTGCAGGACAACTGTCAATTAAATCTCGTCGAGCGGTACGTTTTTGGGGATTCGAAGAGATTTCCTTCGTTTGCAGTGCTGTCAACTGTCAGTGATGTCAGGCAATGATGACAACTAATGTCAGATGCCATGTAGTCTTGGGCGCAATGTAGATTGGGCGCAGTCTGATATTAGGCACAACTTAATCAATGGCGCAGTTTGGTCCCTGAGCTTCAATAATGGTGGCGCAACTTGATTTCTGGGACGCAACTTGACTGCTGAATAGTAAAAACATGGCGCAACTTGATTTTTAGGCTCTACAAGACCCCCTTCAAAGTTTTCAAAATTTAAGAATACTTCAAAGTTTTGAAATACTTTGAATCATGAAACTGACTGGGTCAAGTTGCGCCTACCTCGCACAGATCAGTTACGATTTTTCATGCACAACTAGAGGTGACTGTTAGGATTCTGTCTTTAGGCTATAAATAACCCTTGTTTAACCAACTATAATTCTTTACCTTCACTTTTAATTTTTTGAGAGAATTCCTTAAACTCTTGCAACCCTCTGTTCTGACCATCTCCTTGACGACATGGCCCCTATGAAGACTGTTGCTGACAAAGGAAAGGGCGTTGCCACCCCTTCGACTCGTGCTTCATCGATTCGTGCACCTCAATATGCGCCACCCTCTTCTCGACGAGATACAGCAAACCCAGCAATGGAAGTTGATTTAAGGATGAATAAATTCGACCTATAAACGATGATCTCATCCCTATTGACTTACGCCCCTCTTTTTAGAGTGTGGTGCATCACAAACTTTGTGTCGCCCCTTCTTAGGGTGTGGTTGCTTTTTTTTAACATTGTTCGTTCTTACGAATCGTGTTGTGCATGCTGTTGCGCAACTTAGTATTTTGCACAATTAAAAATATTGCACAACTAAATTAAGGCGTAACTCAGCATGTGGCGCAACTTAGATTGTTGTGCAACTCAGAATGTTGTGCAACTTAAGTTTCGGGCAATTGACTATGTGGCGCAACTCAAAATGCTGCGTAATTCAGAATGTTATGCCACTTAATTGATGGCACAACCTAGAACATTTGTGCAACTCAATAATTTGTACAAGTTTTACACTTTTGTTGCTTCTAATTGTTCATGTATCTCTTTGCAGTTAATCTTAGGGTGGACCCAAATGCGGAACGATTTGCTTCGACATTCAATGTCCCGGAGTACAGAAAAAATTTGTCTCATGTCACTTTCCCTCAGTACGACGGTCCTGAAGCACGAAGAACTCTTCTCATAAATCAAGATAATCAAACCCTATTGAACTTAATGAATGCGGAACCCCTTCAAATCCTGGATACTGTGGTTCATAAAAAACCTGTTTTTTTATTCGAGGATGCTATCAAGAAGACTTCCCAGCCCAAGACGAGAAAAGAGCAGAGAACTTTCACAAAGGAGGATAAAGTCATATACCTAACAGAAATATCAAGGTCTATGGCATTATCCCAATATTCTTTTGCCAGCTATCCCAGAAAGATGTTATGGGATTTGACTCCCCTTCAACAAGCGAAAGTCAACAAAATCTGTTATAAATTGGGTCCGAGGAACATGGACCTTTTTTACAGTACCTCTGAAAAATATGGTATATATTTAAGAGGTTTGAGGCCGAGCTGCATTCCTCCCGAGGACACCTCTTTGCTTCTTTCGGTCAAAATACCTATTTTTGCAAATATATTTGCAAAGGTTGAAGGAAGATATCTAGACCGCGCTATGCGTATGACAGGTCTGGTAAACCCATAGATGAAGCGCTGGAGCAGCTTGTCTATATGGATTTTGGATCAATTCAAAGACAAGCTCATTAATCTGGGTCTCTACAATGCCATCTGCAGTACAGTATATGGCATTCGCCCGAACCCTCATATGTTCTTGGCTCTAATAGAGAGATACAATGAAAGCACTGAAACTTTTATGACCCCCCATGGACAGATGAGATTTGCTCTTCATGATATGGAATATATCTCTCGTCTACCAATGGAGGATAATCCATACGAAGAGTATGTGCCTACAAATGATGAATTGGATGCTTTGGCAGAGGAGAATCCTCAGATGGTCACAGTTTTCCAAGAATTACTGTGTCACTACAAAATCTGCTCACTCTACTACAAAAGTGCCACTGCGGGTACTTGTTATATCACCAAGTGGATGCCATATCTGTTCTTGGGTCATGTACGGAAGGACAAGCCACTGGACAGTCAAGCCTGTGCTCTTCGTTTCTTTGAACCCTTTGATAAGAGTGATATGCAATATCTGATGGAACAATATGATCATGGAGATGTCACACCGGCTAAGGACTCGGCTCCGTTCAAGGCTGTTGATACTCTCCAGAGTTACCTTAGACCGGGTTATAGACCTATGTCTCAAGAAGCCCAGTTGGCGGGTTTTCTATCTTTATGGCTACGGTGTTTTATAGTTCCGGAAGCCAGTGTAGTCGACAGATTCCATCGGGGTGTCTTGTTTGCTACAACGCATCTTGTATTTAGATACAAGATGGATCTCTTATCAGCTATGACCTGCCGCCTGAACGTAGGACTGCGTTCTTTTGTGGACACTATGCTGCATGATAAGGATGCTCGATCGGATTTTCTCTACACTAAAATGCCATACACCTATCTATTTGGATGGCTATTGCTTTACCATCCATGTTTGATGAACCCTGATATGGGAACTGCTGACGGAGACTTCATCAGATGCTTGTCCAATGCCCACTGGCAATATACTGCTCTTTCAGAGTGTAGATTTGCCTTGAACCGTGGATCAGGATGGAATTTTTAGTGTGTCGGGCCTCCTCTGGTGGTATGAAACTATGTCTCCACAAATGATGGACTGAAGTGAAGGATTACTCTGTTTAAGCCCAAACACCTTTTCATGGCTTAAGGCGATCCGTCCTTCTCACATGGTCTATAGATTCGAAGAAGGATGCTATTTAGAACCATACTTGCCGAGTCAATTCGCACGACAATTTGAATATTATCTGCTTTATGTAGGCAATGCTACCACTTGCCTATAGGCCAAAGGGTATCTCATTGATGGGGCTAGGGCTTGGAATTACTACAACTCCCGGGACACAAAAGCTATCTTTTTCATGCCTTACAATCTTCCCCAAGGCCCGCGTATGTTATATACATATGCGAACTTCTATACTTCATCAAACACATTTGCTGAACACTTCCATCCTGCACACAGCTTTGCAACTGAAAAGAGATTCAAACTAGGAAAATGCACTCTTCAGCCTTTCCAGGATACAGAAGTGTAGCACCCAGTTTCCCAAATGAGGGTAATTTTAAAATTTCGTGTTTATAATTATTTTAAAAATGATATTTAATTCATGATATGATTTTTGGTGATTTTAAACCATTTTAAAATTATTTAAATCAATGACTTGTGGTTTTGACGTTTTGCTAGTGAAACCCTAGAGACTGTTTGACCTAGAGCCTAACCATGTAATTATAATATTTTAATGTCATTTTTGGCCTAAGGATATTTTTGCATTTGACCTTTTTGAATTATTTTGATATTATTTTATTATTTATGATATTGTTTTGGGGTTATTTGAGTCGGGTTCGAATTTCAACTCAATCCGACTTGAAACAGGAACCCGGCGGTAGTTTGACTCTAGTGGGACCCACACACTAGTTAGGCATAGCCCACATGATATTAATTTTAGCCCACATGATAGAAATATTTTAGTTAGAGGTTAGACTAATTATTATGGATAAGGTTAGTGTGATTAGAGACTTTAGAATGACTAATTTAGCCCCAACCAATTAGCCTTTCCTAATACTCATAGAATAGGTTAGTGGGGGCATTTTGGACCTTACCATAGTAGGAAAAATAGCCCCGTATGGCCAGCCACTTTGGGAGAGGATAGGCTCAAGTTCATTTCATTATTCTCATCCACACTCTCTCTCTTGTTCTTCCCCAAATTTCTAGAGAGCAATCCCTAGCAATTTCTCCACCAAATCCTTCCATTTTGCCACCAAATCTTCTTCTTTCCTTCTCCATTCTAGCCAAGGAGGAAGCTACCCAAGTTTGGGAGGATTCGGAGCTCGTTCGTGTCCTTTTGGAATCTCTACGTGTCGGTGTCGCTCCGGGAAGGCTTTTCTTCGATTCGATCTACCGGGAGGTATAAATCCCTTCTCCTTTTCATTTTCTCATGCATATAGGTCTATTTTGAACCCATAGGAATGACCCCCATGGTTGTATCTCCATTTGTATCCATTTCGTGTTCATTTGGAGGTCATAGTAGTGTCCTTTGTGTTGTGGTTGTGTTCATGTGGGAAAATCCCAAATTTGGACACACTATGTGTTGTTGTTATGTATGAATGAACTATTACATATTTAATCTCATATTTTTGTATTGGAGATGTGTTCTATAGTGTCTCATATATATATATATATATATATATATATATATATTAGTGTAGAGAGTGAGTTCTTGATATATTATGTTATATATTTGTGTTCTTTTGTCTCAAACTACCCAAATCCGTCATGATTTTTATCCACGTTTTTAATTTCAGCCCTAACTTAGAAATGTCATAACTTCTAGCTCAAAGCTCGGTTTAATCTTCCGTTTTTTTAAAATAAGCGTATTGAAGTTAGCTTTCCAAAAACATGTATAAATAGGTCTAATTCTTTCTATAACTTTCTGGAGAATTATTTGAGTGTCAGCTGTACGAAAGACAAACGCGTTCTCGGTGTTTTTGCGATTCCGGGAGTTTTCGAAAACAAAAACGCGATCCGTTTAAAGTTTCGAAAAACTAACACATAGATCTATAGCATACTTTAATCCTAGATTTTAATTCATGCTGAGATGGTACAGTATTGATTATTAGTAGGAGTTACTATTCGGCATATGCATTTGTGCACCCTTGTGTGTAATATAATGTTCTATTTGATTTTAACCCATGCTAATGTATATACATTATGTAATTAAATAGAGAATACAAGTATGAGTAAATGGTTAAATAAATAATGTATGAGGTGTAAGTATCCTATCTAGTGTAAGCATGTATAAGTATGGCTTGTAATGAATATGCAGGTTCCATAGTATGTAATGTATGGTGCATATAGTAGTGCAAGAGAATAAATGAATGATGAATGAATGCAAGCATGAATGTAATGTAATAATAGATGTAATATATACAATATACAAGTTAATGAGATATAATGTTCTATGTTAACACAAATCTTATATTACCTCATGTACCCCTTACACTATGTAGACACTATCACACTTGACACTTTGTTCACTTACACTTTGACACTCTTTGATATGTATACACTATGTATGCCCATTTAACCCTCACTTGCCCCTTTGCCATGTTTACATACACACACATAGCCTCTTAAATAAGTATTTATGAATACAGTTAACTTAGCTATGTATGTATATTATATATATGTTAGCATATTGTGTTGTAATATATATGTTTATATAACCATTTGAAATGCCATGATTATAGACCTAATGTTGAATACCAATATATGCATGTGTATATATGTGTAGACATATATAGCTTAAAGTAATAGATTACCTAGTGTATATCCAATGTGAATTCTTGCCTATTTGAGTATTGAATAATTGCATGCTATATAGAGTTGGGTGTATATTGGCTTGTATAGCCTTGTATTGATGTGTGCTTGCTAGGGTAGTCTTGGTTAGGCCTAGTAAGACTTGCTGGGTTAGGACATGACCTAGTTTGATCTAGTTTGACTAGTGCAGTTGACCCCAGAGTTGACCAAGGGTTGACTTTGGCCTAGTTTGACCTAGATTCATGTAGAATGCATTGTAGTGCTTTATATTACCCTTCTGGACATGTTGTGACCTGTGCTGTTCTAATTAGGAGCTAGACACCTCTCCTCGGACAGTATGTTTATATTGGACATTCAGATATCAGGCGAGTACATTCTCTGATCATTTTATATCCTGCTTAGAATTATTTCCTGCAGTAGATTACTTTACTTGTACTGTCACGTTGGTCACATGGATTGGTACTATATGGATCCCTTCTTGAGATGTTATCCTTAGGGAGCATCGGGTACTACATGTTCTGTGCGTTTTACTTATATGGCGTATCATATGCTTCATTGGTTCTTTGATCACTTACGACATATACTCTTATGATCGTAGAGTCTTCCTAGAATTCTTATCCCATTTATGGGACTACTATGTATCACCTTCGGGGTCTATCACCTTCGGGGTCTACCACCCTTCGGGGGCTGTTACATAGCATCATATAACATAACCTGGCTGGATCCTTGTGTATTGATTGGGGGTACGGGGGAGTAGAAATGGATATGTGAATAATACCCAAGTAGTATCTTATCAGAATCTCTTCCATAGTGTCTTATCAGAATCTCCTATGTCATTTACATGTCTATATTGTAATCTGACTCACTAGCCACATGTTAGTTCTTTATTTATAGTAGATATTTCTATTATAGCTTTCTCTCTCTGTTTACATACTGCACTTCTTTCAGTACTTGTATCTTACTTTACTGCATGAATATATTTTCTAACCTGCTATGAACTGTTAAGATGTATTATGCTCGCTCCAGTCCTGACTGGACCCGTTGATAAATTTTACAGATAGCTTGGAGGTTGCCTGCTAGCCTAGAGGAGACACAGTAGAGGTTGTTTAGATAGTTGTTTCTTTTGTTTGGAGTTGTATTTACTTTGTGGATTACTGTATTTGGGTTTTGAGATGTATTCTGAGTTTGTATCTTAGACACTTAGACTCCTATCTGTTGTATCTCTTTTCGATTTCATGTTTTATCTATCTTCCTTTATGCTCTACCTTAGATGTGATTGAGTTCATATTCTGCTATGTCACCCCCATTCGGGGAGTATAAACTGTTTAGTCTTATACTGTTAGATGCATTGAGACCTAGGACAACGTTCTACCGCCGACACTGCGGCGTAGGCTGGGCGTCGTTGCGTTCTCGTGCCCTAACTCTAGGGTGCGGGTCGTGACAGGAAGACAAAGATCCTGCTGATATACCTCTGGAGGCATCTATTTTAATGAACTATGCTGATCAAGTTCAAGATCCCCTGGACGTATCAATAAATGTGCGGAAAGAAAAATCCCCTATTAAGGGTTTGAAAAAGGAAGACTAAGGAGACGACTACATCTCCTCAGCGGGATAATATACCCGATTCTCCAAGGGTTCCGGAGAAGAAGAAAAGAACGTCATTGGTTATCAATAAACCAGTGACTACGAGAACAACTCGTTCTCAATCAAAACAGATGCTTCTTAGTTCTTCCTCTGGAGAGAAGGGCATCACACCTTCTTCTATTCAGAAGCCAGGGAAAGTCATAAAGGGAGGAACTTCTACTTCTTTGATTGATCCGGAGTGTGATCGTATTGGAGCTATTGCAGAACCGATCGTATCTCTACCCAAAGAAGTCAGAAGGAAATTGAGAATTACTGAAGAAGAACCATCACAAGAAGGTAATATCAAAATTGTGATATACTTTAATACATCAAATTTTTTTTATCAAAGAGATATATTTAAATTGATATCTTTCTTTACATTGGTTATTTTAGCAGATGTTCAGCCCCCTACTACCATCATAACGATAAATGTTCCTGCCAATGTACTTGCTGCGGCGGGGATAACAATTCCATCTCCAACTCCTCTGAGTCCAGAAGCCTCCTCAGCAGGATTTGCCTCTACAAGATACTCCGAAAGCTTAAGAATCTACTCATTCTGAGGAGGTGATGATTGAAGCCTTGGCTGGTTGTGATTTTGATGATGGAACATATGATGATGATTGGATTGACATCACTAAAGAAAAACAAGCTTTAGTGGATGCACCATCATCACAAAAACTCCCAGCTGATGAAGATCCTTCAACTGCTGAAGTTGAGGAGAATGCAGTTAATGATGAGGAACATATCAATCCTCCTGAGATTAATGACCCCACGATCACTGAGCAGCCTGAGATGTCTAGGGTGGCAGCAAAAAATGAAACTCTAGTAACTCTACCACCTCAGACTGAATCGGGAGCAGGGAGTAGTCAGGCTACTATGTCTACAGAGACCCTGTCGAAGCTTCAATCAAAGAGAGTGGATCCTCGTGAGACTCCTCGTGATATACTCAGTTCAGGTAAACTGCTAAACATGATCAATTTGTCGTAGCACCTTCAGCTTTATAGGTTACTAATATAGATAACATATGTGATTTGCAGAAGAACCTACATGGAATATAGCAGGGGAAGGATGCTCTTCTCATATTAGCACTCAAGATGAAATGCCTCCACCTACTAAAGCTATAAAAAATCCAGCGAAGGTAGTAGCCACTCCAGGGGCCGTGGCAACTAACAAATTTGTGGTGGCCTCTTTCACAAGAGTCTTTTTTACATCCATAGAGCCTCTGGTCTATAGAGTGATGGAAAGAGAAGACGTTCCTTTTAGTACCGTCAGAACTCCTTCTTCATTCTTGATCAGAGGTATTCGTAGTCAAGGAGACGAGGCTCAAGGTTCATTTTTGGAACATATTTTGGATGAGCTGGAGAGCTCTATTAAAGCTTATAAGGAGATAAAAAGAGGAGATATCGAGCAACTAATAAACATGGAATATGAAACTATGGCTCGAGAAGCAGAAATCAGTAAAGCCAATTTTGAAGCATTTTTGCTGGCTTTTACTAGGCAATCCTCCGAGTTAGACATCCAAATCTCTGATGCAGCTGTTATTGCTGAGAGTCACAAGACTAAAGCTGCAGAGGAAGAGAAAAAGGCTGCTGATTTAGAGGCTAAAATTGCTCGACTTCAAGCAGAACTCCAAACTGTTAAGCAGAGCTTAGAACAAGAAAACCAGTTGCACCAAGCTGCTGTTACACAAGTGGAGTCTCTGAAGCATCAGAAGGAAGAATTTGAATGTCTTCAGAATGAAGAACTAGCACGTCAGACTGCTGCTCTACAGCCTTTCGATCCTGAATCAGGAAGAGTTAAAGCTAGACAGAGAGTGTTAGATTCTCGTGATGAAAGAGTTCAAGTTCTGAAGAAACAAATTGCAAAAATTATCACCTATTCTTCATAATAGAATGAGAAAATTTTATTGTTTCTTACTTTTTTACAATGTACTCCTTTTTGCAAAAAAAAAAAACTTTTTATGTGATTACATTACTTGTTGCATATCTTGTTATAGATATAAGTAATAGAATAGAAAATATATTCAGAGGTACCGTACATAATAAATTTCTTGATTTTAGAAAATAAAAATATTTAATACATCTGCTCAGAGGTTATGTGGACGTGACAGAATATAATTTTTTAACAATACTGCTATTTCAATGGACAACTTTATCAGAGGTAATGAGGATGTGTCAAGTTGCTGATATAAATAATCAGAATTTAGAGGTATGAGGGATGTGAATTCATATTATTTAAAATAAGAGACATAAATGCCAAATAAATGATAATTCAAAGAAAGTGAATGGATGAACAGACACTTGAATGAATGAACAGACACTTCATTTTTCGAGGAAAAGATGCTGGCGCATTAGATTGAAAAATAGTTCTTAAGTCTTGAATGTGATCTTCCTTTAGACGAACTTTGACAGCAATATCGTCAACATAGAATTCGACAGTCTTTCGTAAATGATCTTGAAAGATAGTACCCATAGCCTGCTGGTAAGTTACTCTTGCATTCTTAAGACCGAACGACATGACTGTATATAAGTATACTCCACGAGGAGTACGGAATAAAGTGTGTTTTTCATCTTCAGGATTCATCCGAATTTGATTATATCCAGAAAACCCATCCATGAAAGAGACTCGTTCGAATCCACAGGTTTTATCAATCATGACATCAGTAATCGGGAGAGGGAATTTGTCTTTTGGGCAAGCATCATTGAGATCTCAAAAGTCTATGCATACTCGAACCTTTCCGGTCTTCTTCAAGACTGGTACAACATTGGCTATCCAGTCAGGATGATGTTCTTCTCTGATAAAACCGCAAGCTATAAGCTTTTTGACTTCATCATCAATTGCATCCATCATTTCAGGCTTGAATCGTCGTTGTTGTTGTTTGACTAGCTTGGCATTCGGCAAGATGTTAAGTTTATGAGTTGTAACTTAAGGATCTAATCCCAGCATATCTTCATAACTCCAAGCGAAAATATCAATATATTCACAAATAAGGTGAATTAGTTCTTATTTATCATCCTCTGGGAGATTTTTGTTAATGAAGATTGGTCGTGATACGAAGTTCCCACTGATTGCCCATCCTTTGTGGCCAAGGGTCCACTTCAGGAGCTTCTTCAATGTCATCTTCCGAGAATTCGGCAGACACCATGTTGGAAGATACTATTATCTGATGAACATGACTAATGCTGGTATCAAAATCCCATAAAATATAATCAGAAGAGTTAGATCGTTCTTCTTCATTGGATTCAGAAGGTTCTGGGGTTGGTAGTGGTAAAATATAACCTAATCCCCACTTCATTTTACTGAAGTATTGTTGTGATTTACCCTTTGGAACAGAAATACGAATAGGAGTTCGCCTTCCTTTACCGCTATTGAGACCATTTCTGAAATTATAGCCCATTTTACGGATGATTGCTTTGGATTGCGGACTATAGCGACGTAATTGTAGTATTCCTGTATCATCCCTTTTATCATTAAAGAGCATAATTTTTTGTTCCTCTCTTTTATTAAAAAGTACAGGCTTTTTAGTATACTGTAAAGGAGATGCTTTATTAATTTTTACATCATCATTTACAGAAGGACTTTTAGCCTTAACAGGCTTAGTCAGATTGATAACTAGAGGAGAAGAAGAAGCCTTAACAGACTTAGTTAGATTGATAACCAGACGAGGAGAAGATAAGCAAGAAGAAGGAGAGAGGCTTTACGATGAAGGTCGATTACAAGCATCTCAGAAGAGGCGAGCTCCCTTCGTTCCTGACTATCACCAGGAGGCTGCTTCTCATGGAAAGGAAGATAGATGGTCAGTGGTTTGGAAGACTAGGGACAGGAAGTACGCACTTTGACAGGAGTAACCAGGGTATTATTCGATATGTCTTTCTGTTCTTCGTCAGTATCCATTGCCAACACCACCTTCATGAATTCTTCCTTATATATGCGAGAGTCGTTGTAGTACGCTTCAACTCCTTTGAAAGGATTCAGGTCTGCAACCTCTTTTTGGACTTCTCTACTACCATCCACATATTTGAAATATTGGTGGAGAGTAGAAGGTTCAATATTGTGTTCGTAGAGGAATGGTCTTCACAGTAAAGCATTCTAGGAGCCATGATTGTCAATCACATAGAAAACCACCTTTGTGCTAAGATTGCCAATTTGAAGTTTCAGGCGTATCTTCCCCAAAGGTTCACTTCTTCCTTGATTGAACCCCAGGATGGTAGTGATAGTTGTAGAAAGATTATGCACTGGGATCATCAAAGCATCGAGCAAAGATTTTGGCATGATACTAAGAGCAGACCCTGGGTCAATCAGAATGTGATCGACTTTCATGGTATCCACATAACCTGTGAAATATAAAGGACGATCGTGACAATTGTCTTCTAAAACCATGTCATCTTGTGTAAAGGTAATATTTGGCATTAGCTCAAATACACTATGACAATATGCACAGCTGACTGGCTCCTTTTCAGTCTTTTTGAGAAGAGTAAGACAAGCATCAGCCTACATCAAAGCTTCACTTAACGTCTCTCGGGTTTCTTTTGAGAGACGTAAAAGTTCAAAGATTGATAATCTTGCTGGAGTATTGGCCAATTGAGCCAATATGTCAAAATTATAGGGCTTTTCAAGTCCAAGAGATGAGGACTTTTTCAATGCTTTGTCGAAGCGAACAAGTTGCTTTCCCTTGTCTGCTGATGTTGGTTTAGGAGGAGTTGGTTCCACTACCGGCTAGGATGTAGATGGTATATTCTCGACAGGGGAAGGTGATACAAGAGGAACATCAGAAGATAGGGCAGAATTCTCTTGAGTTTTGGGATACTCCCGAAGATAAGGTTTCCCAGATCTAGTACCAATTAGAATTTCTTCTTCTGATACTGGTTCAAAGGATACCATGCTGCAGCTCTTGATTTTAGTTTTAGAGCGCTTCTTCTGATTAGAGGAGGAAGGCACTTTAAAGTCTGCTACTAAATCTGGATGGATCCAAATGATTTCTCCTTTGTCAGTTGACATTGGAATAAGACCCTCATTTTGGGGAGGTAGAAGATTCACGATCTCAAGAGTAGCCCTCGGAATAGGGACAACACCATCTTGAATAAGTTGTGGTGGAAAGTCACCAAATTGTACAGAAACAACATTAGCTGTCACTGTCTTTTTATCCTGCTGAAGAGTAATTGCTCCAGAGTTGACCATCTCCTAGATTTTTCCTTTGAGCACATAGCATGCTCTGGTTGGATGCCCTATAAATCTGTGATAAACTCAATATTTAGGGTGGTCAGTTTTATCGACTTCTTCTGGCCGCTTTGCCTCTGGCAGTTGAAGCTTATTACTTTTAGTTAAGCAATCGAAGATGCTTAAAGTATCATCCTCATCAAAAGAATACTCTTCTTTTGTACGAGGCATTTTATGTAGTGGTGTTGATGGAGTGGGTGCTGTCTGAGTAACATTAAGGGCCAATGATTCTTTGTCCTCGAGATTAATGGCCAATATTTCTTTACCCTTGCGGTTATTCTGACGATTAGTACCACCGGGTGTAGAATGTTCATCTTGGTTAGGATGAGTCATTTGAACTCCTAACTGCTTGAATTTTTCAGCACTGACCTCTGCCGCCTTGGCATTCATAATGAAAGAAGGTCAATTTTGAAATTGTGTAGATCCCGTCCACATGCTGATAATAGGCAACAAGTTTGATTTGCAGTTGTCTATTGTTACAGCAGATGGAGTTCCTAAAGGCATTTTAAGTGCCTCTCGGGAAATCTCTCAATGAAACTCTCTGTAGATTAATTGTGCCTTTGTTTAATCTTGATAAGGGCAGACATCGTCATATCGTTGACTCCCTCATAGAAATGTTCCTAGAACATTTGCTTGAAATCAGCAAAAGAAGTTATGCAGCCATCAGGCAAGCTACGATACCAGTCATATGTTGTACCGGCTAAACAATCGACGAACACTCTGGTAAGGAGAGCATCATTTGGCTGCAATTGGTCAGTCATCACTTCAAAGTGATTGATGTACTAACTTGGAGAAGTACAGCCATCAAACAGCATAATGGTTGGAAGCTTGTATTTAGGAGGGAATGGAACCTCCTTCCATTTTGTAGGATAAGGTTGTTTTATCCCAAGTCTTTGTATGCCATCCTTCTGCTTTAAGGCCTCAAACTGAGTGCGTAAGATTTTTACAGCCTCATTAGCATCTCATGATGTTTGGGAATTGGTGGGTTGATTTGAATTATTAGGAGGAGGAACAGCATGGTAATTACCACCCCCATCGCTAGACTGACTGTGATCAGATTGAATTGGTACGGAAGTAACCTGAGGAGGTGGTACCCCCAGACAAACATTAACAGGTACAAAAGATGCTACAAGCTCAGAATTTGTAGAAGGGTTTATAATCGGTGGCACTGTGTGTTGAGCCACGATTATAGTGTGCTTACTTGCGACCATTTCAGCCATGGTCTTCAGTTTATCCTCTAGTACAACAATTCGTTGTTCTTAATTGGCTGAACTGGAAGCGTCTTGATCTTTTATAATAGCATATGACGTTACTTCTCTTGCTACAATTGATGAGATAGTTTGTTCAGAACTTTTACTATCTGCATCAAACTCAGATAAAGAATCCTCTCTCAGATGAGCGATGGGAAGATCTTCTTGATTAAATACACCTTGGTTCAAATTTTGATTTCTTGATCTGGTGTATTGAAAGACCCCTTCACTGGATGCATGAATCCGATCTAAGTATTGCTGACTGGGATTACGGGATGCATTACGTCTTGGACGTTTCCCACCCCAGTGCCTTGGGAAGTCATATTGACACAAGCATATAACGGATCATCTTCATCTTCCATTGTAGGTTCAGAAGTTGAAATATAATTCAGACGATCGAAAACATATCGTTTAGCTGATTGGCAATAACACTTGATGACCACTTTATGAAGGCAGTGGCGATCTGAAGAGTGATTTAGAGGTGAAGGAGACATCCCTGTGATCTTCAGTCTTTGTGTAAGACGTTCCCGGAGATCAGTTACCAGTACAGGACGAGAAGAAGTCGGAGGAACATATTCCTTAATGATATTAGGAATATGCCTCCTATTCTTTAGATGTTTAGTTCCCTGAGTGTACAAAGAAGTTCTTAACTCATTAGCATAAGTGATTGGGTCTTTCTTATCAAACTTTGGTTTCTGGTACAAATTGGCTTTTGGCATAGGATTTTTGCGTTTCACCAAAGTTGATACTGATTGACGCCTAATGAGATAAGCACGTAAATCAGAGAATTCTGCTCCGGGTGTCTCTGTTTGAGATACCATCAACTTTCCTTGTTTTGATCTTAAAATTTGCAAGGTTGGAAGATCTTGACCAGTCCCCATAGGGGTAGGCAAAATACCTCTTTGATCAGTATTCCTTCCCATAGCAGAGATTTGAATATCTCTATTTAAAGGAATGGAATCTGATATATCTCCTCTGAGTCATTGACTAGGAAAGTTGAAAAGACCAAATGGTGCTTTCCTTTATTTTGTAGAGGGTTAGCTAAGAAGCATTTTCTTCTATTTTGTTGTGGGATCATCTTAGGCACAGGTTGCGCCAATTAAGGAAGTGTAACAGGGCCCTTCCCTTTGTTCTACCTAGTTTGGTTACTAGAACATTGTTTCTCCAAGTTCAGAACTGGAGAATTGGAGGAAGGAATAGCCAAAAGACTAGATCCCATGGGCTGTGCCAGAGTAGCAGACTGCGCCTGAATAATTGATTGCCTAGGTTGCGCCACCGTAATATGGGCTACTGGCTGCACCCTAGCAATATAGGCTACTGCTTGTGCCTTGGCAGCAACATAAGTAGACTGCACCTTAGCAACAGCATGAACAGACTGCACCTTGGCAGCAAAGGGAGTAGTGGACTGCACCTTGGCAGTAGGAAGAGTGAACTGTGTGCGGGCAGCAGGAACAGTGGACTGCGCGCAGGCAGTAGAAGCAGGCTGTGCCTGAGCCACAGAGACGGATTGCGCCTTGGCAACAAGGCAGGTTGCACCTGGGTAACAACAACTGTAGAGGACTTAGGAGTCCACACAGCTTTGTTCTTGGTGATGGCCACATGGCGCTTGTTGCTCTTCTTGTTGATCATATCTTCATAGGCTCTTTAGTTGACTTGAACAACCAGAGTCTTCTGCGTCTTGCCGATCGACGCAGCATCACATTGAGTTATCACCTTCTCATCGGAGGAGAAAGTCGTCCCCAGCAGTCGCCATTCTGTTTGCAAAAACAAAAAGTTTTATTACAAACTTTAGAAAAGAGTACAAGAGTACAATTTGAATTCTGGGGAAGTACAACTGTAGGAATCTGATCTGAAGACGATCACTTTATCCCTTGGACTATGTAAACTTGAAGACTAGAGCCTCTGGAGAATGTAGCAGCAATTTTGCAAGAGTTCCCTGATCTCTGTGTGTGTGATCCTTTGACAATGATTGGAAACTCTATTTATAGAGTTATGGAAATAACTGTTTTAGCAGTTATTCTGATATACGCGATACTGAACTGTGCCACTTTGGGCACTACAAAAATTTATCAGATTAGCGACGTTCCAAAACGTCGTTAAACTCGGCCAAAACGTCGCTAAACTAAATTAGCAACATTTTCAGCGATGTTTAATAAACGATGGAAAAAAAGGTGTCGCTAATCGAGAAAACGTCGTAAAACGTCGCTATGGCGACGTTATTTAGCAACATTATAACCGTTGCTAATTAGCGACGATAGTTGCGACGTTTCCAAGTGGTCGCCGATTAGCGACACATTAGCGACGTTCTTGCGACGATAAGGTGGCATCAGATTGTTTGCCATGTCAACATTATAGCGACGTTTTTAGCGATGTTTATATGCGTCGCTAAATTTTAGCGACGGTTCTAAACATCGCTAAAAACGTCGCTAAATTGAAAAAAATTTAAAAAATGAATCCAGAATACAAATGTACAATCCAAAATACATAATCCAATCCAATCCAAAATACAGAATCTAATCCTTGGGTTCGCCGACCCCTTCGGTGGAACACTCAACACCGGCCCGCACAATACAATCCAGAATAGATCAAAAATAATTGGTCGTCTTCTCAAGCCTCTCGGAACATCACAATATGTATCACACATCACACAAACAAATATACATCACAATATGCATCACACAGCAAGTTATACCAATATACTTTACACACAAGAAAACAAATATCCATCACAATATCCAAAAGGAGATATATCAATCAAAACAAATATCCATCGCAATATTCAGATGAGATATATCCATCAAAACAAATCCAGTCAATATATGTATCTACTGTCGTCTATGTTTGGGCAGATAGAACTCCCTCAGCCAGCGCGTATAAGTAGGATCCGCGGCAGCCATATCAATATCCAGAGGAGATGGATGACTGGAACTTCCGGTGGAATTGCCCTGTGGTGCGACCTCCTCCTTCACAGCTCCCTCGGCTTTAGGAATAACTTCTGGAGCAGCTCTCTCGGTGGAACTGTCCTCTGGAACTGGAGCCACCTCCTCTTTCACAGCCATCTGTACCTCCCTCAAGCGCGATCCTCGGGTCTTAGGTGCCATCTGTGAGAACGGGTGCCATCTCGTTTGAGTACATTTTCGAAAGCAGAAAAACTACAAAAAATTGATTTTTTTTGCCAAGTGTGAGAACGGTTGGCTCAGAACACAACCCAAAATTCATTCCAGCATATATTAGTGTAAATCATCTATGTTCTGTACATATGGTGTAGTATATGTTCTTATCGTATCTAGTATCTGAAGAATGTAACAGAATCAAGATGAACTCACATAATGTAATACTAAGACATCATCTACTACTATATAAGATATTGTGATAGGTTGTCATATCATTATTGTCGAGGGATGAGGGTCGGATAACAGTCAACTTTATCTACGGCTACATAGTTTCTGCCTCGCCAGTCGAATGGCACTATGTCCAGATCACCATGTCGTACCATAGATTAATGCAAATGGAGCTGGAGCTGGAGCCAAAATACATAATCCAAAATACAAAATACATAATCCAATCCCTGGGTTCGTCGAAAATAAAAAAACAAAGATTGACACACAGTACTAATTCATATGTGTTTTAAGTGTGAGAACGGATGGCTCAGAACACAACCGAAAATTCATTCTAGCATACATTAGTGTGAATCATCTATGTTCTGTACATATAGTGTAGTATATGTTCTTACCGAATCTAGTATCTAGTATCTGAAGAATGTAACAGAATCAAGATGAACTCACATAATGTAATATTAAAACATCATCTACTGTTATATAATAGGTTGTCGTGTCATCATTGCCGAGGGATAAGGGTCGGAGGACAGTCAACTTCTTCTACGGCTATATAGTTACATGAGCTAGTCGTCGCGAAACGTCGCTATGACGTCGCTAATAGCGACTAATTTAGCGACGTTAGTATGAACGTCGCTAAATTCTAATTATATTCCCCCCACTAATTCATTTCCCTCTATTTTACTCTCTCACTCTCTCTCCTCCCCCCTCCGACGCTATCAGTCTCTCCGACGCCCTCACAGTACTAATTCATATTTGTTTTAAGTGTAAGAACGGATGGCTTAGAACACAACCCAAAATTCATTCTAGCATACATTAGTGTGGATCATTATGTTCTGTACATATGGTGTAGTACATGTTTTTATCGAATCTAGTATCTGAAGGATATAACAGAATCAAGATGAACCCACATAATGTAATACTAAGACATCATCTACTATAATAACAGAATCAAGATAGGTTGTCGTATCATTATTGCCAAGGGAGGGAGGTTAATTGGAGGAAGTTACTGTAGAAAGTGAAGACCGACATGAACTGACACACGAAAATGAGGAGCTCTAAGCTGGAACAAAAAAGTTGTGCTTTAGAAAAAGAACTCTTATAAACTCTTTGTTCACAAAGCAAGCTATAATTAAAGAATACAGAACAAGTATCGA
Organism: Iris pallida; assembly: GCA_029216955.1. NCBI lineage: Eukaryota > Viridiplantae > Streptophyta > Magnoliopsida > Asparagales > Iridaceae > Iris > Iris pallida. The sequence continues at coordinate 3,271,137 of JANAVB010040817.1, read as the reverse complement.
GTTCATAACTCAAGTATAGAGCTTATAAGAGTTATAAACTCGATACTTGTTCTGTATTCATTATATCTTGCTTTGTGAAGAAAGAGCTTACAAGAGTAGAACATCCAAAATACTACTTTACTTGTTACAGCTTTGATCTCCTCCTTTTCGTGCGTCAGTTCATGTCAGTCTGCACTTTCTACAATAACGACCACAAGTTTTATGTTCTTCAACGATATATTTCACATGCTTAATTGCCAAGTATGGGGACGAATGGCTCAGAACACAACCCAAAATTCATTCTAGCATACATTAGTGTGAATCATCTATGTTCTATACATATGGTGTAGTATATGTTCTTATCGTATCTAGTATCTGAAGAATGTAACAGAATCAAGATGAACTCACATAATGTAATACTAAGACATCATCTACTACTATATAAGATATAGTGATAGGTTGTCATATCATTATTGCCGAGGGATGAGGGTCAAAGGACAGTCAACTGTATCTACGGCTATATAGTTTCTGCCTCGCCAGTCGAATGGCTGCAGGGACTATGTCCTGATCACCATGTCGTAGTCCAATACAATCCAGAGATTGACACAGTACTAATTCATATATGTAGATCTAAATAGTCTAATACAAAAATACCCCAATATAAATAGTCCAATACAAATAAGTACTAATAGCTAATGAGAACCACGCAGCTCACGCAAACGCTCAGTGATACGATCACACAACCACCTCGAATAAGTGGGATTGACGGCGGTAGGAGAGATGTAGTCCATTGCAAGTGCTGCATGAATTGAACTCCTGGTCTCACTAGCTACCGATACTGGATGAATAGAACTCCCGGTCTCACTAGCTACCGGTGCTACTTCCTCATTAACAGTAGGAGGAGCCACCTCAGCATTCACTGTTTCCCTCAAATGACGTACCGCTCCTCGGGTCATGGGTGCCATCTGGTAAGATCGATATTCACAAATAATATAATTGTAACATAAATAAGCTAACTAAAGGAACCATCATCTCGTTTGAGCACATTTTTGAAAGCAGATAAAATACAGAAAATTAGATTTTTTGCCAAGTGTGAGAACGGATGGCTCAGAACACAACCTAAAATTCATTCTAGCATACATTGGTGTGAATCATCTATGTTCTTTACATATGGTGTAGTATATATTCTTATCGTATCTAGTATCTGAAAAATGTAACAAAATCAAGATGAACTCACAAAATGTAATACTAAGACATCATATACTATTATATAAGATATAGTGATAGGTTGTCATATCATCATTGCCAAGGGATGAGGGTCGAAGGACAGTCAACTTTATCAACGGCTACATAGTTTCTGCCTCGCCAGTCGAATGGCTGCAGGGACTATGTCTTGATCACCATGTCGTACCATAGTTTCTGCAGCCTCGCCAGTCAAATGGCTTGGCCTGCGAGGCTTCCCATGCTTAGAGCACTTCCTACCCCCAGTGTCTCTGGAAGTCATGTTGACGGAAGCGTACAGAACCTCATCTTCATCTTCCGACATAGGTTCAGAGTTAGAAAAGTTCAGACGATCGAAGACAGATCGTCTAGTTGTTTGACAACAACACTTGATAACAATCTTGTGATTACAATGATAATGCTCACTTGGTTGAATTGGAAGTATTGAAGTATTGTCCCGCCTTTGCTTGAGGTGTTCTCGGAGATTGGGAACAGCAATAGGACGAAAAGAAGTTCGAGGGATATGTTCTTTAATAACATTCGGAACATGGTTCCGGTTCTTTAAATGTTTTGTCCCTTGAGTGTACAGGGAAGTGCTCATTTTATTAGCATAGGTGTCTGGGTTCTTGATCCTGGAAGTTTGTTTCTGATGATGTTTGATCTTCAGCATTGGCTGTTTGCGTTTTACCGAAGTTGGCCTGTTGAGATAAGTTCTTAAATCAGCAAACTCACCTCCAGGGGTTTCTGTTTGAGACACCAGCAATTTTCCCTGTCTTGAACGGGAGATCTTGAGGGTTGGGAGATCTTGGAATTCTGCTACCGGAGTAGGCAGAATACCTCTTTGATCAGTACAAGTTCTTTTAACATGGAAAGAAGAATCTTTGTTTGAAAGAATTTTTGTACTAACTGATGCCGAGGCACGTTTAGTGTGATCTTCTACGGTAAAGACCGAAGAAGACTGAGAAAAGACCAAAGGGCCTTTTCCTTTGTTTTGTAAAGAAGGGTTAGCTAAAAAGCGTTTTCCTCTGTTGTCTTCCAAGTCAAGAGCCGAGGAAGTTTGAGAAAAGACCAAAGGGCCTTTTCCTTTGTTCTGAGGAAGAGGAATAGCCAAAAGACTACCCCCAGTGGATTGCACAGAAGCAGCAGGGTGTTGGAGATGAGCAGCACTCTTCCCCTTGTTGTGAGAAGAAGAAAGATTAGCCAAAGGGCTGTCTTTCTTATATTGCGCAGACACAGTTAGCGCATGAATGGATGGCACACTGGCAGGTTGTGCAGAAGAGTCTTTGGAAGATGAATTTCTGGTTCTGGCCACAGACACTGTGGTTTATGCATCAGGAGTTCTGGCTACTGAGTGTTTGGGGTGTACTCTAGTTGCTGGAGTGTTGGTTTGCACAGGAAGATTGGCAGCCAACTGCGCCAGAGGCAGAGGAGTCTTGTCCCTTGATAGGGCAGCATATGAAGTCTCTTGTGCACTGGCAACAGCAGATTGTGCATGAGTAGTTGAGACAGATTGTGCAACAGTCTTAGTGACAGCAACTGTAGACTATACAGCAGATTGCGCAGCAGGCTTCTTGGCAGATTGCGCAGCAGTCTTCCTGGCAGAGTTAATGGACTGCGCAGCAGTCTTGGAGACCCACACTGGGCGCACTTTGTTCGTGGCAGAAGTGGTTGCAGTGCGAGGAGTGGTCTTAGAGTTGATCATGGCTTCATAGGCTGTCTGGTTGACCTTTACAACCAGAGTCTTATGCGTCTTCCCGATAGACGCTACGTCACATTGAGTTATCACTTCCTCGTCGGAGGAGAAAGTCGTCCCCAGCAGAGTCGCCATTGTGTTTGCAAAAAGAAAAGTATGAAACTTTATTGATATAAACTTTGTAAAGATTACAAGAATTCTGGGAAAGTACAACTGTAGGAATCCAATCTAGAAGATGATTACTTTATCCCTTGGACGATGTGAACTTTGAAGACGGTAGCCTCTGAAGTTGAAGGCAAAAGCCTCGGAAGTTGATGGCAAAAGCCTCGGAAGAATGCAGCAGCACTTGGGCAAGAACTCCTGAACTCTCTGGTATTTTTGAACTTTATGTCTGATCTCTCTCTATCTGATCCTCTTGAATGAAGACTTAAAACTCTATTTATAAAGTTCTGGAAAAAACTAATTTTTAGTTATTCTGAATGGCGCAAGTTGGACTGTGCAGGAACTAGATTGTACAACATCAGATTACGCAGGCAGTCGTCTGGTCGTGGGCCAACTGTCTTGGACACATGGCATCATTTGCTTGAAATGTGCATGATCGTGTGAAGACGGTTGCCACGTAACGAGCAATTGATGGCATGAATGCCACGTGTACTTTTGTCAGTTGACATGATAGACTGCGCAACTTGAATTACGCTGGCATCAGGTTGCGCTAGGCTGGCTTGCGCAGGAATGGATTGCGCCAGTATGGATTGCGCCAGTATGGATTGTGCTGCCAGCTGTCCTCGAGCGCCGTACTGTATGATTAAACAAACAGTCGTCTCGTTCTCCGTGCTGTCAGCTGTCAGAAGATTTGATTGTGTCAGGTAATGATGATTATTTGCCACGTCAGCCTGCGCGCTTGAGAGTGTGCGCAGTCTAGTGTGCGCAATCTGTATGATGCACAATCTGATGTCTGCGTAGTTCATTTGAAAGATTCATTTCTCGATCTTCATGACTTTGTTTATGTGTGCAAATTAATTTTTTTAGGACCTACAAGACCCCCTTCAAAGTTTTCGAAAGTTGAACTTATTCAAAATTTCGAAATACTTTGAATTTTGAATTTCAATCAAGTTGCGCATGTACTTAGCTGTCTGCACAATTGAATGGATCAGTCTGACTTTTTCGGCGCAGTCTGAGGCAGCCGTTACTCTTTGAAAAACTATAAATAGTTCTCTTCCATATTCATTTCATTATTTACTTTGCTTTTGTGATTTAAGAGAGAAGTCTCGAGCCTATTCCTCCTTTCTTCTCCATCGAATCTCCATGGCTCCCAAGCGTTCTTCCGCCGCTGCCAAGGGCAAGGCCCCCGCTGAGCCTTCGGCTAGGGTTGCATGACGTCCTTCTCGACATGAGACTGCGCATCCTGCTTTGTAAGGTAGATGACCCAATCGAAAAACCCTTTTTAGGTTTTTTCGACTTCACTGATTTTCAGAATCCATCTCTTTTTAGAGATGTGATCATAATGCGCCACCCTTTTTAGGGTTTTGGTTTGCATGAAACAGTTTATTCTTCATTTTTATGAAAAATAACTTGCGCAATCGGTTGAACTGCGCTGGCAAAAGTCAACACAATTTGCTAATTTGTGCGAGACTACCAGCATAATCTGATGCTGGCGCAGACTGTTTATTGTGCAATCTAATGGTTGCGTAATATAATGGTTGCGCAATCTGATGGTTGCGCAATCTGATGGTTGTGCATTCTGATGGTAGCATCCTTGATTTTTCTTGTGCTGAATTTTTATTTTCTCTGTTTGATGCAGTTAATACCAGAGAAGATCCGGGATATGAAAACTTTGTAGGAACTCTTTCAGAATCGAAATTCAAAGAGGACCTATCCCATGTGCACTTTTCACAGTATGATCTGCCAGCTTCCCGCCAGGCTATCTTGGTAACCCAAGATAATGAAACCCTGTTATGTTTGACGAATGGGCAACCTTTGGAGTCGACAGATGCCATCATTCACAAGAAGCCCCTATTTCTGTTTGGCGAAGCTTTTGAGAAGAGCTCTCATCCGAGGCCACGGATGGAAGAACGGATTGTCCAACAGAAATACAAGACAATCTCGATACCAGATGTCTTCCGCTGTCTACCCTTATCTCGATATGCTCATGCAAGCTATCCGAGGAAAATGGAATAGAATCTCACACCTTTTCAGGATGCCCGTCCAGGAAAGATTTTTGTGAAGAAGGGGCCTAAAAAGAAAGACATATTCTACAGTTCTTCGGAACGATACAGTGTCTTGCTCAGAGGTTTAAAGCCCGGTTGTATTCCGCCGGAAAATTCTTCTTTGTTATTGCCCGTGAGAATTCTAATATTCGCAAATGAGTTCGCGAAGGTCAAAGGAAGGTATCCAGATCAAGACCTCAGATTAACTGGACTGGTGAACCCAGACTATAAGAGATGGAGTTGTATAGCAAACTGGATTTTGACTAAGTTTGAAGACAAACTTCAGCAGATTAACTTGTATCAAGCAGTGCATGCCACTGTTTACGGTTTCGCCCCCAATCCGTATCTATTTCTGGCTCTAGCAGAAAGATACAACTACAGGACAGGAACTTTTATGACTCCCTGCGGAGAGATCTGGTTTGCCCTTCACGAGATGCAGTACATCTCTTACCTGCCGATGGGGGATGCCCCGTATGAGGAATTTGTCCCAACTAATGATGAGTTGGACAAACTTTGAAAAGAGAACACAGCCATGGTAGAAGTTTTCGAAGAACTGCTGTGTCATTATAAAATCTGCTATTTGTTTTACCAAAGTGGTACATCTGGTACCTGCTATTCATCCAAATGGTTGCCTTATCTGTTCCTCAACCATATTAAAGAAAAGAAGACCAAGGAATATGACAACTGCTATCCCGACTTCTTTAAACCACTGAACAGCACTGAGGTGGTGAAGTTAATGGAGGGAAGTGGGGACTTGGATGTCAAGATCAAAGACGATCATCAATGTCCTCCTCTAAAGAAAGGAGATATTCTCGAGAGTTATATGAGAGTGGGATATCGATTTATGTCAAAAGAAGCCCAACTGGCAGGTTTTTTGACATACTGGCTCCGTCGATTCGTCGTTCCCGGAGCAAGTGCCGTAGACCGCTTCCATCGCGGTGTTCTTTTTGCTGTCGTTCGATTAGTCTTCGGCTACAAGATGGATCTCTTATCGGCGATGACTTGTAGAATGAACGCCAATCTCTGCCTGTATGTCGAATTGATGCTGAAAGCTAAGGGCGAGAAAGAGTTACCTCGGCTAGAATTGCCATATACTTATCTTTTCGGGTGGTTGCTTCTACACCATCCTACTTTGATGGACCTCGACATGGGACCAATCAGTGGCAGCTTTTTGCGGAGATTCTCCCACGGTAAGTGGAAATACATTTCTTTGAGAGATTGCAGATATGCTTTGAACCTTGGCAAAGGATGGAACTTTTATTGCACTCCTCCTCCTGCTGGATATGAACAGATGCCGACCAACATGATTGACTCAAAGATGCAACCTTTGAGCCGTACAGCTTTTGATTGGTTGAAGACAATACGACCATCCCACTTGGTATATCGGTTTGAAGAAGAATGTTACTTGGAGCCATATCTTCCCAGCCGGTTTGCTCGGCAGTTTGGATATGACCAATTCTACGTAGGTAATGCTATCTCATGCCTACAAGGAAAAGGTTTCTTGATAGATGGAGCCCAAGCTTGGGCTTATTACAACGCTCAAGATACGAAAGCAACGTTCTCGATGCCGGTGAATAGTAATCATGGCCCTCGTATGCTATCCACATATTCGATGTTTTATACATCATCGAACACTTTTGCCAAGAACTTCAATCTTGTGGATAGCTTCGCGTCTGCAACAAGATTGAAGAAGAAAGGAGTCATCATGTCACTTCCAGGTAATGATGAGGTGCACGATCCAGTAGATGCACCCTTAAAAGTTTCGAAGGACGTTATGTTCCCTGAAGAGATTAACGCGCCACTGCGTGTTTCTTTGAAGGTTGCTAAATCTTCGGCCAAGAAGAGAAGGAGAGAGGAGCCTTCCGTCCCAGCTGCGAAGAAGAAACTGATCTTGGATCATTCTTCAGAAAAGATTACTACCAGATCTCAATCTCGGCAGCTGGCTGAGACAATTCAGCAGGAAGAAGCTGCCACACCGACCTCTGTTCAAAAACAAGTCGAGGTAATAAACGTAGAGAGTCCTGAGAGACCTCTGCATAGAAAGAAAAGGTTGGTCCGCAGAAGATAAGTTTTGTCTTCGATCGTGATAGACGCTGTAGCGGGACTCACCATGCCCTCTCCCACTCCTGTTTCTGAGTCTGGGAATAATACTCCTAATCCAGAGCAGAGAGAGGAAATTAAGCAGAGGGAAGAGCTGGATCAAAGAAATGAGGCTGAAGAGCCCAGAGATAACATTGTAGAGGAAGAGCATAACGCCGTACGATCTCCTTCACCTGCTGCGGAGACTACTCAACTTCCTCTTACACCTGGGACCCTCCGCACAAAGGAGGATCGTATGATGATTGAAGCTTTAGAGGATTGTGACTTCGGCTCACAGGAGGATTATGTTGATCAAGCCACTGAAACTGCCAGTGGAGAGATACCAGCAGAATATGAGGAGAGCACATCGTCCGAAACTGATGAAGATATGCCAAATCCTGAAGGCGATGAGGAAGGACATGTATATCCAATAACAATTGATGACACTTTGGATGCAAATGTGCAGATGTCTCCTGGAGGTGCTGACGACACTTTAAATCCTGAAAAGGATGTTGAAGCACTATCACCTCCGGAAAAGATAGCCGAGGAAGAAACGGCTCTGGAGGAAACTCCCTCTGTTAATCCCCAAGGTATAAAATGAAATTAACAATCTTCTTTTAAATAAATTGATAGCTGACATTTCTATTTATACTCCATGCAGAAATCGAAGTTTCTCCAGCACTTCCAGTGTGTCTGGACATGGTTCTTGCGACTGAGATTGCTAGTAGCAGCCGTCATCTATCTTGTGGTTCTGAAGCAGGTAGTAGCCAGGCAGTAACGTCTGAAGCTACTTCTGCTCAGCTAAAGTCTGTTCCTGCAGATGATAGGCTTATTGCTGGATCCACCCATGGTAAGACTGTTTTCACTTTTGATTCTCTTTATCAATAGCCAATGACAGGCAAAGTGACAGTATATGATTTTGCAGAGGAATAACCAGGAGGAGCAACCAGCTCCACTTTGGTTCCCTTATTCAAAGAGCCTGCTGTTCAGATACAAAAAATTGAGCGTCCTGCTGCTTCGTCATCAACAGGAGTAGCTGCGACTCCTAGTGCTCTGGCGATTAATCAGCTTGTCATCCAATCATTCACCAAATGCTTCTTCGAGTCCTTGGGACCTCTGATCAACAGAATGATGGACAAAGAAGACGCTAATTTTTACATGGTTAGAGGTCCAACCTCTTTCTTGGTGAAGGCCATCCGGGAGCAAGGTGATGAGGCTCAGGCCACTTTCCTTGACCATATATTGAATGAGCTGGAAATCTCCATAAAGAACTATAAAGATCTCAACAAAGAGGAAGTGGAACCTTTAGTGTAGGCAGAGTTTGAACAAATGGCTCAGGCAGCTGCAATTGAAAGAGTGAATCTCCAGAACCTCTTGGATGCCTATTCTACAAAATCTGCTGAGTATAAGTCCAAACTGGAATCAGTGACCTCGACTGCTGAGAGAAAAGAGAAAAAAGTTGCCGAGTTGAGGGCAGAGATTGCTCGTCTCCAAGAGGAGCTAGAAAATGAAGTTACTGAACATCAGATTGTAATCCAACAATTGAGTGCTCTAACTCAGGAAAGGGATGAGTATGTAGCAGCTCATGATGCGGAAATCAGTCGCCGAATGGTAACCATGCCCACTTTCAATGAAGAATCCAGGATGGAAGAGGCCAGGAGGAAAGTAATGTCATCTCGCGAAGAACGGCTGCAGATTCTGAAGCAGCAAATTACTAATCTGATAATGCTTCCATCTCAGTAGAAAGAACATCTTATATCTTCTTGTCTTTTTTAGGCTATGCATGTAATATCTTAAATTTTTGATCAATAAAAGACATTTTGTTGGGGCTCATTATTTTTTGCATATCCTATTCAGATATAAATAATAGCTATAGAAAATATATTCAGAGGTGCAGGACATGATATATTTCTTTGTAGAAAATAATTATATTCATTATATCTGCTCAGAGGTAATGTGGACGTAGCATAATATAATTTGTCGAATATTATTACTTCAAAATAGACAACTTAATCGAAGACGACAAGTTGCTGATATGGACAATGAATGAAAAAGGTGTGAATGAAATAAATGAACGAAATGAATTGTCAGGATGAACGGATGGACCGTCAAATGAATTGAATGAACGGGTGAACCGTCGGATGAATGTGAATGAACGGATGAATCGTCTGATGAACGGATGAACCGTCTGATGAACGGATGAACCGTCGAATGAATGTGAATGAACGGATGAACCGTCTGATATTAATGAACGGATGAACCGTCAGGTGATGGATGTGAATGAACGGATGAACCGTCTGATGATGATGAACGGATGAACCGTCAGGTGATGATGAATGAACGGACGAACCGTCGGATGAATGTGACGTTTCATTATTTTGAGAATCTCTGCCTATAAATAGAACAGAAATCTGGAAGGAATGATCGTTTCCACTTTTCAACATAAAGATTTCGTCCGAAGATACATCCAAGAAGGCTGAAATTGCCCCAAAAGTTGAAACAGGCACTGAAGAATGCCCTGTCGAACCAGTCCAGCCAAAGCAGATGGAAGCAGGCGAAGGTTCGTTCACACCCAAACCACCGCGGGATATCCAGGATTTCTTACTTGAACCAGGAAAGACTGAAGAGGAAGAGGCCATGAGGATAGCTGCTTGCAAGTTCCTGGTCGGTTCAAGCAAAGAAGTCCTCAATTCTTTTGCTGATTATGTCTTTGATAAAGATGGCAGTGGTCCGCGTCCTAATGTTGAGAAGGATGACAATGATCTTCCTTGATATCATGTAACATCACTTATGATAAAATAAAAATCAAACTTTATTTATGAATTGTCTAATCAAATTTCTGTTACATTTGTACATAGTATTTCTTGAGGAATTTGCCATTGATAGGCATCATTGCAACTCGACCATCTAATTCTGCAAGTTGATATGCTCCATTTGAAAAGACTTTGCTGACAACGTAAGGTCCTTTCCACTTTGTATCGAACTTGCCTTTGCTCGAGTGAGTCATAGTCATAGGACGTCTGACTGCTAAAACGAGTTCTTCCTGCTGAAAGGCTCTGACTTTAACTTTGCGGTTGAAAGTCTTCGAGATGCGGGCTTGATATAGCTCAATATGCTATTGAGCTAATAGCCGCTTCTCATCGAGCGCTTCTAATTCTTGAAGTCGAAGAAGTTCGTTGTTCTCTGTAGTGAGCTCGTTGGCGATGGCAATCCTTAAAGAAGGAATTTGAAGTTCCAGAGGAAGAACAGCTTCACAACCATACACCAGAGAGAAAGGTGTAAAGCCTGTGGGGTTGCGGACTGTAGTTCGATAGGCCCAAAGACATTCACGAAGCTTTTTGCACCAATTTTGTTTTTTAGTGGATACAAATTTCTTGAGGAGCTTGATAATAGTTTTGTTGAAAGCTTCAGCCAATCCATTAGCAGCAGGATTATAGGCTGTCGAAGAGACATTGTCAATTCGGTGATCATCGCAGAATCTGGTGAACGTCTGGCTGATAAATTGAGGTCCGTTGTCGTGGATGATTCTTCGAGGTACACCAAATCTGTAGATAACATGGTGTTTGGGGAAGTTGATGACACTGCTGGTCTTGACTTCAGCCAGAGGTATAGCTTCAGCCCATTTGGAGAAGTAGTCGGTTATTGCCAGTATGAACCGATGTCCTCTAGAAGAAAGAGGATTGATGGGACCTATGATGTCCGTGCCCCAAGCTTCAAAAGGCCAGGAAGCAGCCGTCGGATGCAGAAATTCTGAAGGTTGATGAATAAAATCTGCATAGATTTGACAAGCTCGACATTTCCTTGCATATTCAATGGCATCTGATACCATAGAGGGCCAGTAGTAACCCATACGTCGGATACGATCCTGTAGCTTAGGACCGGGTTGATGTGCTCCACAAACGCCATCGTGAGCTTTACGCAGTACTTGTTTCGCTTCATCACCAGCTAGACAGCGTAGAAGAAGATCGTCATAAGTCTGTCGATAGAGAGTCTTGGTGGTCTGATTGTAATAAAATCGTAGAGACCTTCGACGAATACTCGTAGCTTCTTTGGGATCTTCAGGGAGTATGTCATGAACTACAAAGTCGATGAAAGGAGTTCTCCAGTCTTCATTGATAATATTGACTTCAGCAAAACTGCTGAATTCAATATTATGATTGTTTTCAATACAAAAAAACTCACGATTAGAGACAACCACCACCTGCTGTCTTCTAATAGGGATGGCTAAGACTGCTGCGAGGTTGGCCAAGACATCTGCTTTGGTATTGCAAGCTCGACGAACATAGTCGATGAAGAAAGCTTTGAATGATGTAGCCATGTTGATTGCTGCTTTATGATAAGGCACTAGGTCTTGATGGCGAACTTCATAGGTTCCTCTAACCTGATTAATAACCAGCTTAGAGTCGCCATAGACTTCAAGATACTCGACGTCCAATTGTTTGGCTAGCTGAAGGCAAATGAGTAGAGCATTATATTCTGCCACGTTGTTGGAGCAAGGCTCATCTAGGGAATATGCTCTTTGGATAGCTGACCCGTTTGGAGAAACAAGGACAATTCCAACTCCTGCGACAATGACACCATTGGGTCCAATTCTGGATGCACCGTCAAAGAATAGGCACCAAGTAGGAAATTCTTCGGAGACTGCATTAGATTCCAAAGTTTCATCTGGAATTTCATCGTAGAGTTTGGACGTCTCTGGAACAGGATGGGCTGCTAAAAAATCTGCCAGTGCTTGACCTTTGACAGATTTTTGAGGAACATATACCATGTCATATTAGGCTAGCAGAATGGCCCATGTAGCCAGCCGAGAGTTGAGTGTACTGGGTTTCTTCATGTGTACCCGAAAAGGATTAACTCGGGATATGACATGAATGGTTTGACCAATGATGTAATGCCTAGTCTTTTGAACAGCAAACATGAGAGCTAGGCATTCTTTTTCGACCGGACTATAACGGTGTTCAGCACCAATCATAGTATGACTGAGATAATAGATAGCTTGTTCGTGGCCTTCTTTGTTCTTTTAGACAAGTAAAGCACCCAATGAATAATCCATAGCACGGACATACATTAAGAATGGTATGCCAGAGATTGGTGGCACCAAGACCGGTGGATTCATGAGATACTGCTTGATGTCATCAAATGCTCGTTGACATTCTTCGGTCCAAACGAAAGATACATCCTTCTTCATGAGTTGAGTGAATGGTCTGCAGCGTCCAGACAAATTCGAAATGAATCTCCTAATGTACGCAAGTTGACCTTGGATTCCTCGTAGCTCTTTTAGGTTGCGTGGAGGACGCATATCTTGAATGGCTTTGATCTTCTCGGGATCCACGTGTATACCCTTAGAGGTAATGACGAAGCCGAGAAATTTGCCAATAGAGACACCCAAAAATGACTTGGTGGGATTCATTTTGAGTTGATGTTGGCGCATGAGATTGAAGATAGTTCTCAAGTCTTGGATGTGATCTTCCTTCAGACGACTTTTGACAGCAATATCGTCAACATAGCATTCGACAGTCTTGCGCAGATGATCTCGAAAGATGGTATTCATTGCTCGTTGGTATGTTGCACCAGCATTCTTGAGACCAAACGGCATCACAGTATAACAATAGAATCCACGAGGAGTGCAGAAAGAAGTATGCTTTTCATCTTCAGGATTCATCCGAATTTGATTATATCCGGAGAATCCGTCCATGAAAGATATTCTTTCGAACCTACAGGTGTTGTCAATCATCACGTCCGTGATAGGGAGAGGAAATTCATCTTTTGGACATGCTTCATTAAGATCTCAGAAGTCGATACAAACTCGAACTTTGCCAATTTTCTTTAGAACTGGGACGACATTGGCTACCCAATCAAGATGTTGCTCTTCTCTGATAAAGCCGCAAGCGATGAGCTTTTTGACTTTATCGTCGATTGCATCCATCATTTCTAGCTTAAAACGCCGTTGTTGCTGTTTGACCGATTTTGCATTCGGCAGAATATTCAATTTGTGAGTAGCAACTTTAGGATCCAGCCCTGGCATGTCTTCATAGCTCCAGGCAAAGACATCAATATATTCTTTAATAAGAAGAATTAATTCTTGTTTATCTGTCTCTGTGCTGATGAATATTGGACGAGGTGGCCCATTCTCTCCTACATCAATTTGAACTAATTGATCTTCGGTAGGAGGTTCTCTTTGTTCGAATCGGAGTTCCCATTGGGTATCCATTCGTTAAGCCCAAGGATCTATTTCAGAACTTTCTTCAATATCCTCATCATAGCCTTCTGGAAGTTCAACAGAGACCATATTAGAAGATACAGTTAACCGATGAACTTGACCAATGCCGGTGTCAGAGTCCCACGATCTGGAATCAGAAGATTTAGAACGCTCATCGCTATCAGATTCAGAGCCTGCTGGGGATAACATCGAAGGAGAAGCATGTCCGAGACCTCTTTTGGTCCTGCTATAGTACATCTCTAACTTTCCTTTCGGAACAGCCGTACGGAAAGGAGTTCTTCTACCTTTACCGTAGTTGAGGCCACTCTTAAAGTCATAACCCATCTTTCGGATGATGTCTTTTGATTGTTGACTGTAATGACGGAGTTGAAGATGCCCCGTGTCGTTAACTTTGCTATCATCCGTATAGCTGAATTGTTGTTCCGGTCCTTTACTAAAAAGTATTGGACTCTGGCCTTTCTTACGAGCGGAAACAATACGATATGAATCCTTTGGGTGTTCAACTGAAACTTCAGTTTGAAGAGATTGCACAACTCCCATTGTAAATGACTGAAAGCTACCTAACATATCCAAGTAGCATTTAGCATGATAAATGACATCAGTATACTGGAAAGTAGATGCTTTTTCATTGATTTGTACATTTGTATTTACCGCAGGACCTTCAGCCTTAACAGGCTTGGTCAGCTTGATTACAAGAGGGGGAGAAGAATAACGTGGAGGAGGATTAGATTTGTTACGACGGAGGTCGATAACAAGCGGCTCAGAGGAGGTGAGCTCCCTTTTCTCCTTGTTATGAGGTAGATTGATAACAAGCGGCTCAAAAGAAGTGAGCTGCTTTTTGTCTTTGTTACGACGTAAGTCGATAACAAGCGGCTCAGAAGAGGTGAGCTCCCTTTGATCTTGACCACCATCAGTTGATTGCTTCTGGACTGGCAAGTGAATAGCCAGTGGTTTGGAGGATTGAGGACGAGAGACACGCCCTTTAACAGGTATGATAAGGGTATCTTTGGGCACTGCTTCGATTCTTCTTCAGTATCCAGAGACAAGACAACCTTCATGAATTCATCCTTGTACATGCGAGCGTCGTTGCAGTACGCTTCAACGCCTTTGAAAGGATAGAGATCAGCAACCTTCTTCTGGACTTCTCCATTGTCATCAACATATTTGAACCATTGATGAAGAGTTGATGGAACAATGTTATGTTCATGTAGGAATGGTCTCCCCAATAAAGCATTATAAGAACAACCATGATTGTTGATGATATAGAAGGTCACTTTTGTGCGCAGATTTCCTATTTGGAGTTTTAGGCGAATCTTGCCCAAAGGTTCACTTCTTCCTTGATTGAACCCAAGGATGGTGGTAATTGTACTGGAGAGACTATGTACAGGGATCTTCAACGCATCTAACATTGTCTTCGGTATGATGCTAAGCGCAGACCCTGGGTCTATCAGAATACGATCGACTTTCATCGAGTCGACATATCCTGTATAGTAGAGAGGACGGTCATGCCTGTTGTCTTCCATCAACATGTCGTCTTATGTAAAAGTTATGTTTGGAATTAACTCCAACACGCTACGACAATGGAGGCAAGAGACTGGCTCTGCTTTCGGCTTCTTCAGAAGGGCTAAACAGGTTTCAGCTTGCATGAGAGCTTCACTCAAAGTTTCCCGAGTCTCTTTAGAAAGGCGCAAGAGCTCGAAGATTGACAGCCGGGCCGGTGTATTAGCTAACTGAGCCTAAATATCAAAGTTGTAAGGTTTTTCAAGTCCAGAAGGAGATGTCTTCTTTAATGGTTTGTCAAAGCGGACTTGCTGTTTACCTTTGTCAGCGACCGTCGGTTTGGAAGGAATGGGTATCACAACTGGTGAGGAAGCAATAGGAATATCCTCAGTAGAAGCAGGCTGCACCGGAGCAGGTTCAGAGGAAGAAGCAGGATTCTCTTGGGCTTCAGGATAATCCTTTAGATAAGCTTTCCCTGACCTCGTGTCACGACCCACACCCACTATTAGGGTACGAGAACGTAACAACGCCCAGCCTACGCCGCAGTGTCGGCGGTAGAACGCTGTCCTAGGTCACATCATCTAACAATATTATGCTAAGCAGTTATACTCCCCGAATGGGGGTGACATAGTAGATACAGACTCAATCACATCTAAGGTAGAGCATGATAAGGATAGATAAAACATAAAATCCAAAGAGATACAAGAGATAGAAGTCTAAGTGTCTAAGATACATAAACCCAGAAATACATCTCAAAACTCAAATACAGTAATCCACAAAGTAAATACAACTCCAGACAAATGAAATAACTATCTAAACAACCTCTAATGTGTCTTCTCTAGGCTAGCATGCAACCTCCAAGCTATCTGTAAAATTTATCAACAGGTCCAGTCAGGACAGGAACGAGCACATCTCATCTAGAAAACCCAAGTAAATGACAGAGAACTATAAAGCAGTTATAGGCAGTTGTATTAATGAAAATGGCAGTTTATATTCAGGTGATGGTAAGAAAGACATATAAGGTGCAAGGAAAGTAAATAACTAAACAAGAGAAGAATCATAGCAATGAAGTCTGTAAAAATAGAACTAGCTGAACCAGGGTAATATGATATAAAGTCCAGACAACAATGTAGACCAGTGTAACTCCAATGTAAGTCCAGTACAAGATGAATCTAATACAAGATGAATCCAGTAAGGGACGATTCCAGTTATAGTGATCAATGATTCCAGGGTGAGTCTAGCCTATACTCTAGCAGTGTGTTTTAAAATACCGAGATCGACATGTAAACGGCTGTGGGTAATCCGACACACCTCTCACTGATCAGGCGAGAGATGGCTATCATTCCAGTAGATTCCAGTAGGGGTGATTCCAGTAATGGGGTATGTCTACATGTCTTACTCTAGTATTTCCCCTCCCAGCAAGTGAATCTAGAATTCCGACACAATAATTCAAGATGAGTCCAGCCAAAATATAATGATACCAGTAAATGATTCCAGTAAATGATTCCAGTAAATGATTCCAGTAAGTGATTCCAGTAAATGATTCCAGTAATGGAAGCCGAAATGATGATACCAGTAATAGAGGCCAGAAAATAAATATGTGTCGTATACATGAATCCAGAAAAATCCATACGTGTTGTAACAGAGAATCGCATACAACTAACTAGAACTGAAATACAGTAATTGACAAATAAATGAGAGAACTATCAGAGAATGTACCCGCCAGATATCTGAATGTCCAAGGTAAAGATACTATCCGAGGAGAGGTATCTGGCTCCTAATTAGAACAGCACAAGTCACAACATGTCCAGAAGGGTAATATAAAGCACTACAATGCATTCTACATGAATCTAGGTCAAACTAGGCCAAAGTCAACCCTTGGTCAACTCTGGTCAACTGCACTAGTCAAACTAGGTCAAACTAGGTCATGTCCTAACCCAGTAAGTCTTACTAGGCCTAACCAAGACTATCCTAGCAAGCACACATCAATACAAAGCTATACAAGCCAACATACACCCAACTCTATATAGTATGCAATTATTCAATACTCAAATAGGCAAGAATTCACATTGGATATACACTAGGTAATCTATTACTTTAAGCTATATATGTCTACACATATATACACATGCATATATTGGTATTCAACATTAGGTCTATAATCATGGTATTTCAAATGGTTATATAAACTTATATATTACAACACAATATGCTAACATATATATAATATACATACATAGCTAAGTTAACTATATTCATAAATACTTATTTAAGAGGCTATGTGTGTGTATGTGAACATGGCAAAGGGGCAAGTGAGGGTTAAATGGGCATACATAGTGTATACACATCAAAGAGTGTCAAAGTGTAAGTTAACAATGTGTCAAGTGTGATAGTGTCAACATAGTGTAAGGGGGTACATGAGGTAATATAGGATTTATGTTAACATAGAGCATTACATCTCATTAACTTGTATATTGCATACATTACATCTGTTATTACATTACATGCATGCTTGCATTCATTCATCATTCATTTATTCTCTTGCACCACTATATGCACCATACATTACATACTATGGAACCTACATATTCATTACAAGCCATACTTATACATGCTTACATTAGATAGGATACTTACACCTCATACATTATTTATTTAACCATTTACTCATGCTTGTATTCTCTATTTAATTACATAATGTATATACATTACCATGGGTTAAAATCAAATAGAATATTATATTACACACAAGGGTGCACAAAATGCATATGCCGAATAGTAACTCATACTAATAATCAATACTTTACCATCTCAGCATGAATTAAAATCTAGGATTAAAGTATGTTATAGATCTATGTGTTAGCTTTCCGAAACTTCAAACGGATCGCGTTTTCGTTTCCGAAAACTCCCGGAATCGCAAAAACACCGAGAACGCGTTTGTCTTTCGTACAGCTGACACTCAATTAATTCTCCAGAAAGTTACAGAAAGAATTAGGCCTACTAATACATGTTTTTGGAAAGCTAACTTCAATACGCTTCTTTTTAAAAAAATGGGAGATTAAACCGAGCTTTGAGCTAGAAGTTATGACATTTCTAAGTTAGGGCTGAAATTAAAAACGTGGATAAAAATCATGACGGAGTTAGGTAGTTTGAGCCAAAAGAATACACAATATATATCCTAATTATCCACAACAATAATAGCAATAATAATATGAGGAACCACACTCACAAACTTGATTATATAATCATCATGAACCATTTATTACATATATAAATATAGATACACTCTCATTACAATATATATATATATATATATATATATATATATATATATATATATATATATATATATATATATGTAACATGAACACATCCACAACACAAAGGACACTCCTATGACCTCCAAATGGTCACAAAATAGACACAAATGGAGATACAACCATGGGGGTCATTCCTATGGGTTCAAAATAGACCTATATGCATGAGGAAATGAAAAGGAGAAGGGATTTATACCTCCCGGTAGATCGAATCGAAGAAAAACCTTCCCGGAGCGACACCGACACGTAGAGATTCCAAAAGGACACGAACGAGCTCCGAATCCTCCCAAACTTGGGTAGCTTCCTCCTTGGCTAGAATGGAGAAGGAAAGAAGAAGATTTGTGGTGAAATGGAAGGATTTGGTGGAGAAATTGCTAGGGATTGCTCTCTAGGAATTTGGGGAAGAACAAGAGAGAGAAAAATAGATGGATAATGACAAATGGGAGGCTCAACCCTATCCTTATTGTGGCTGGCCATAAAGGTAATTTTGTCCTATTAGGAAAAGTCCAAAAGCCCCTACTAACCTATTCTATGAGTATTAGGAAAGGGCTAATTGGTTGGGGCTAAATTAGTCATTCTAAAGTCTCTAATCACACTAACCTTATCCATAATAATTAGTCTAACCTCTAACTAAAATATTTCTATCATGTGGACTAAAATTAATATCATGTGGGCCATGCCTAACTAGTGTGTGGGTCCCACTAGAGTCAAACTACCCCCGGGTCCCCGTTTCAAGTCGGATTGAGTTAAAATTCGAACCCGACTCAAATAACCCCAAAACAATATCATAAATAATAAAATAATATCAAAATAATTCAAAGAGGTCAAATGCAAAAATATCCTTAGGCCAAAAAATGATATTAAAATATCATAATCACATGGTTAGGCTCTAGGTCAAACAGTCTCTAGGGTTTCACTAGCAAAACGTCAAAACCACAAGTCATTGATTTAAATAATTTTAAAATGATTTAAAATCACCAAAAATTATATTATGATTAAATATCATTATTAAAATAATTATAAACACAAAATTTCAAAATTACCCTCAATCAGAAAATTAAAATAAAATGAAAAAAATCAACCCAAAATTTAGGGTGCTCACATCCTACCCACCTTATAAAAATTTCGTCCTCGAAATTAAAATGTTCGTAATCCTTCTAGGTCAAACCCCCATAATCAAATCCCAGAACTTAAATAAATCATACCATCAAAAGGACGACATACAGGGTCATGGCATACGGTGGTAGTGAAAGTCTCATCTAGGTATACTAGTCATGCTAAACCAAAACGGTCATAGGATATCAAAACACATAAGCAATCTAGGGTGCTAAACAAAAGTTACAAAAACAACAAACCATCAAAACTGTAAGGCAGTCTACCATCCTATATGAAAACTGATACTTATCATAAAAATAAAGAAAAGTAACGGCCCATTATCTTTAAAGGGTTCAGAAAAAAAAAAGAAAATCAAAATCAAAGTTAAGGAATGAAAGCCAATTCCATGGAAAATTTCCAATCAGAATACGTATTAAGAATATTTAGTCTTGATACGATCTAAGTTGATCAAATTAGGGGAAATCAAGATTTAGGCAATATGGAGGACAGGTTCAACAAAGTCTGAGATCGAGCATACAGGGATAGAGATTCAGGTCACAATCAAATTTAATTCAATTAAGTACAACCCAAGATATAAATATGATAAAAAAAGATAATCGAAGTCGATTTGGTCGGATTAAGGAAACTAGGATTCAATGATATTGAAAAACCCCTTTTAGAGAAAATAAGAGAAGATTTCATACGAAGTAAGCAAATCATCCCTCTCTAATACTATCAGTTTATCATTTGCTAAACCATATTCTTTTTTTTTATCACAAGTCCCAATATGAAAAATAACCTCTATATAACTATCATCGAAATTTTATAACCTTCAGTCATCTAAACCTTTACCACAATCACCATAGACAAAATCTTTAAGTTCCAAAATATTTTCCACGAAACATACCCCTCTTTTTAGGAGTCAACACTTATTCATTTAATCAAAATTTCAAATTCCTTCACCTCGTTTTAAATTAGATCCGAAACCTCTAAATCCAGTTTATGGAATCCTTGGACTTGTTTAAATCGAGTCTCGTATTCACTAAACTCCAATACCACTATGTCACACAAAATTTATTCTTTTTTTATAAATCGACCTTCATATTTTCTTCAACGTTCACCTTCAAATATTTTTTTTGAATTCTACAATTTTTTTCCAATCATCTAAAATAATTTCTATAACGTAAAATCCTTGTGTTCTCTCTGTCTCTAGTCACCATCTTACAATATCTAGTTCAATTTTGCATAATCATTTTATTCGATTAAATTCTCCTTTCCATCTCTAAATTTCTACATAGCCTTGTAATAGTTCCCAAGAATCAATAACAAAGATTTTTAAGTTCTCAAAACTAGGTTGACCTTGAATATCCTCATTAGTTTTGAAATACATCCATGAATTATTCATAACCCACTTTCTGTGATTGTTTCTAAATTGATAACATTTATCCCTCGATTTCATTTTAAACCTTTACCACATCTCCATTTCAAAAATTTTATATTTGACATCCAACACTCTGATTCCTACAAAATCATCATATGATAACCAATTACATCATTTCCGAACTAGATGATTTATATCACTTCCTCAACATTTCTCAGATAAAAAATGATATAAAGATTCAAGAGTTTTCAAGGTATAGCTGACAGAATTATATATGAGATAGAGAATTGATATAATCAGGACAGGTATATAAGACAAGGAATGATGGTAGTAAAAATATTGGCAGGAAAAGAATGATAATAGAATCTGTTCTGCTTATCTATTTAAAAGAGGGACCCATTTTTTTTTTGAAACAAGAATTATAATACCAAATCCAAAATAAGGCCTAGCAAAATCATTGGTTTATTGTATTAAGAAGAAATAAATTTTTATAAAAAGTTACACAAGGTTTATAAAAATAGCTAAAGCTACATCCTAAGTAAACAATGAGAAACAAAACAAAACAACAATAATTCCTTCTCTTTTTTTTGAATGACTGAAACAAAAGTAGCAAAAATATGTTCGAAAACATTTAAGGTACAATCTGATAATCATATGCGTCTATCCAAAATCATGGTACTCTAAATCCTCGTCATACTAGTGAGCAAGGCTACGATAATCACAGAGGCCTTGACTTATGCACATACTTCTAGAATCATGGTATTTAACATTTTTGCGGTGCCGCTAGCTTGGCTGCGAAAATCTTAAATTCCCACACCCGAAAAATATATCCAAAGTCAGACTATATGTCCTCACCATGCTGGCTAATGTGACTATAGAAGACTAGATTCCTTAACATAGATGACCTAGCCCATATAATTTCATCTTGCCAAAAATTAAATTAATCAACAATGAATTCTCAAAAATTAAATCAAATTTATCAACGAGCATCAAAATTTAAAAATGAACAAAATCCTTCAAATCATATAACCACAAACTCGGATGCTACAGCTAACATCAAGATTCAAAATTCCACAACCTTCATCAAAATCAATAAATACAAACTCAAATTCAATAATAATACATCAAAATCAAATTCAACAACAGAAAGTAAAGATAAATCAAATCAAGGAAAAAGAGTTTTCAAATCGGAGTTAAACAAGATTCTCGAGGGTCGTCCCAAGAATCTCTCAAGGGATCCTAATTGTGATTGAGTATCTTCAAAAATATATCCTATTTCTACTGCAGGCTGTAGTGGTACTCTAGTTAGAATACCACTACACAAACTCGACCTGCGTGGGCCACCACTAAAAACGTGTCACGACCCACACCCACTGTTAGGGTACGAGAACGTAACAACGCCCAGCCTACGCCGCAGTATCGGCGGTAGAACGCTGTCCTAGGTCACATCATCTAACAATATTATGCTAAGCAGTTATACTCCCCGAATGGGGGTGACATAGTAGATACAGACTCAATCACATCTAAGGTAGCGCATGATAAGGATAGATAAAACATAAAATCCAAAGAGATACAGGAGATAGAAGTCTAAGTGTCTAAGATACATAAACCCAGAAATACATCTCAAAACTCAAATACAGTAACCCACAAAGTAAATACAACTCCAGACAAATAAAATAACTATCTAAATAACCTCTAATGTGTCTTCTCTAGGCTAGCATGCAACCTCCAAGCTATCTGTAAAATTTATCAACAGGTCCAGTCAGGACAGGAACGAGCACATCTCATCTAGAAAACCCAAGTAAATGACAGAGAACTATAAAGCAGTTATAGGCAGTTGTATTGATAAAAATGGCAGTTTATATTCAGGTGATGGTAAGAAAGATAGATAAGGTGCAAGGAAAGTAAATAACTAAACAAGAGAAGAATCATAGCAATGAAGTCTGTAAAAATAGAACTAGCTGAACCAGGGTAATATGATATAAAGTCCAGACAACAATGTAGACCAGTGTAACTCCAATGTAAGTCCAGTACAAGATGAATCTAATACAAGATGAATCCAGTAAGGGACAATTCCAGTTATAGTGATCAATGATTCCAGGGCGAGTCCAGCCTATACTCTAGCAGTATGTTTTAAAATACCGAGATCGACATGTAAACGGCTGTGGGTAATCCGGCACACCTCTCACTGATCAGGCGAGAGATGGCTATCATTCCAGTAGATTCCAGTAGGGGTGATTCCAGTAATGGGGTATATCTACATGTCTTACTCTAGTATTTCCCCTCCCAGCAAGTGAATCCAGAATTCCGACACAATGATTCAAGATGAGTCCAGCCAAAATATAATGATACCAGTAAATGATTCCAGTAAATGATTCCAGTAAATGATTCTAGTAAGTGATTCCAGTAAATGATTCCAGTAATGGAAGCCAGAATGATGATACCAGTAATAGAGGCCAGAAAATAAATGTGTGTCGTATACATAAATCCAGAAATATCCACACGTGTTGTAACAGAGAATCGCATACAACTAACTAGAACTGAAATACAGTAATTGACAAATAAATAAAAGAACTATCAAAGAATGTACTCGCCTGATATCTGAATGTCCAAGGTAAAGATACTATCCGATGAGAGGTGTCTGGCTCCTAATTAGAACAGCACAAGTCACAACATGTCCAGAAGGGTAATATAAAGCACTACAATGCATTCTACATGAATCTAGGTCAAACTAGGCCAAAGTCAACCCTTGGTCAACTCTGGTCAACTGCACTAGTCAAACTAGGTCAAACTAGGTCATGTCCTAACCCAGTAAGTCTTACTAGGCCTAACCAAGACTATCCTAGCAAGCACACATCAATACAAAGCTATACAAGCCAACATACACCCAACTCTATATAGTATGCAATTATTCAATACTCAAATAGGCAAGAATTCACATTGGATATACACTAGGTAATCTATTACTTTAAGCTATATATGTCTACACATATATACACATGCATATATTGGTATTCAACATTAGGTCTATAATCATGACATTTCAAATGGTTATATAAACTTATATATTACAACACAATATGCTAACATATATATAATATACATACATAGCTAAGTTAACTATATTCATAAATACTTATTTAAGAGGCTATGTGTGTGTATGTGAACATGGCAAAGGGGAAAGTGAGAGTTAAATGGGCATACATAGTGTATACACATCAAAGAGTGTCAAAGTGTAAGTTAACAATGTGTCAAGTGTGATAGTGTCAACATAGTGTAAGGGGGTACATGAGGTAATATAGGATTTATGTTAACATAGAACATTACATCTCATTAACTTGAATATTGCATACCTTACATCTGTTATTACATTACATTCATGCTTGCATTCATTCATCATTCATTTATTCTCTTGCACCACTATATGTACCATATATTACATACTATGGAACCTACATATTCATTACAAGCCATACTTATACATGCTTACATTAGATAGGATACTTACACCTTATATATCATTTAT
Source organism: Iris pallida (assembly GCA_029216955.1). Lineage (NCBI taxonomy): Eukaryota > Viridiplantae > Streptophyta > Magnoliopsida > Asparagales > Iridaceae > Iris > Iris pallida. Next base: position 3,246,919 of record JANAVB010040817.1, on the reverse strand, counting down.
TTAACCATTTACTCATGCTTGCATTCTTTATTTAATTACATAATGTATATACATTAACATGGGTTAAAATCAAATAGAATATTATATTACACACAAGGGTGCACAAAATGCATATGCCGAATAGTAACTCATACTAATAATCAATACTGTACCATCTCAGTATGAATTAAAATCTAGGATTAAAGTATGTTATAGATCTATGTGTTAGCTTTCCGAAACTTCAAACGGATCGCGTTTTCGTTTCCGAAAACTCCCGAAATCGTGAAAACACCGAGAACGCATTTGTCTTTCGTACAGCTGACACTCAATTAATTCTCTAGAAAGTCACAGAAAGAATTAGGCCTATTAATACATGTTTTTGGAAAGCTAACTTCAATACGCTTCTTTTAAAAAAAACAGGAGATTAAACCGAGCTTTGAGCTAGAAATTATGACATTTCTAAGTTAGGGCTGAAATTAAAAACGTGGATAAAAATCATGACGGATTTAGGTAGTTTGAGCCAAAAGAATACACAATATATATCCTAATTATCCACAACAATAATAGCAATAATAATATGAGAAACCACACTCACAAACTTGATTATATAATCATCATGAACCATTTATTACATATATAAATATAGATACACTCTCATTACAATATATATATATAAATCTATATATGTAACATGAACACATCCACAACACAAAGGACACTCATATGACCTCCAAATGGACACAAAATAGACACAAATGGAGATACAACCATGGAGGTCATTCCTATGGGTTCAAAATAGACCTATATGCATGAGGAAATGAAAAGAAGAAGGGATTTATACTTCCCGGTAGATCGAATCGAAGAAAAACCTTCCCGGAGCGACACCGACACGTAGAGATTCCAAAAGGACACGAACGAGCTCCGAATCCTCCCAAACTTGGATAGCTTTCTCCTTGGCTAGAATAGAGAAGGAAAGAAGAAAATTTGTGGTGAAATGGAAGGATTTGGTGGAGAAATTGCTAGGGATTGCTCTCTAGGAATTTGGAGAAGAACAAGAGAGAAAAAAATAGATGGATAATGACAAATGGGAGGCTCAACCCTATCCTTATTGTGGCTGGCCACAAAGGTGATTTTGTCCTATTAGGAAAAGTCCAAAAGCCCCTACTAACCTATTCTATGAGTATTAGGAAATGGCTAATTGGTTGGAGCTAAATTAGTCATTCTAAAGTCTCTAATCACACTAACCTTATCCATAATAATTAGTCTAACCTCTAACTAAAATATTTCTATCATGTGGACTAAAATTAATATCATGTGGGCCATACCTAACTAGTGTGTGGGTCCCACTAGAATCAAACTACCCCCGGGTCCCCGTTTCAAGTCGGATTGAGTTGAAATTCGAACCCGACTCAAATAACCCCAAAATAATATCATAAATAATAAAATAATATCAAAATAATTCAAAGAGGTCAAATGCAAAAATATCTTTAGGCCAAAAATGACATTAAAATATCATAATCACATGGTTAGGCTCTAGGTCAAACAGTCTCTAGGGTTTCACTAGCAAAACGTCAAAACCACAAGTCATTGATTTAAATAATTTTAAAATGATTTAAAATCACCAAAAATTATATCATGAATTAAATATCATTATTAAAATAATTATAAACACAAAATTTCAAAATTACCCTCAATCAGAAAATTAAAATAAAATAAAAAAAATCAACCCAAAATTTAGGGTGCTCACACCTGGTGCCCAACAAGATTTCTTCATCAACTATGGGGTCAAAAGACACCATATTGCAAATCTTTGTCTTGCCCTTGGAGCGGTCTTTCTTCTTGGAGGAAGAGGGAAGCTCGAACTCTGAAGCAATATCCGGATAAATCCACATAATCTCGCCAATGTCAAGAGACAAGGGGACGAGACCTTCACTTCATGGAGGAGGAAGATTCTCAATCTCAAGAGTAGCTTTGGGGATAGGAATGACGCCATGCTGCACCATCTGGGGCAAGAAGTCACCGAACTGAACTGATATCATGTTTGCAGTAACAGTCTTCTCGTCTTGTTGCAGAGTGACGACGCCAGCGTTGACCAGCTCCTGGATTTTGCCTTTGAGCACATAATATGCTCGAGTGGGATGTCCGATGAACCTGTGATAAACACAGTACTTGGGATGATCAGTCTTACTGACTTCATCGGGCTTATTTGGATCTGGAAGTTGGATTTTATTGCTTTTGATTAAGCAATCAAAAATTCTAGCTGTGTCATTCTCGTCAAAGGAATACTCTACTTTAGGACGAGGTTCTCTCGGTGGAGATGCTGAAGGAGTAGAAGTAGACGTAGGAGGAGCTACGTTGACCGCCAGAGATTTTTTGTTCTTGTTCAAATTGATGTTCAAAGTTTCTTTTGGTTTGCGGTTGTTCTGGCGATTGCTACTACCTGATGTTTGATGTTTATCCCGGTCGGGGTTAGACATTTGTACCCCTAGCTGCTTGAATTTGTCGGCGCTAACTTCAGCTGCTTTAGCGTTGACAATGAAGGATGGCCAATCTTGGAACTGAGTAGACCCCGTCCACATGCTGATGATGGGCAACAGATTTGCCTTGTAGGTGTCTATGGTGACAGCAGCCGGAGTTCCCAGTGGCATTTTTAAAGCTTCCCGACGGAATATTTCGATGAAACTTTCAGCAGTTTCATTGTGCCTTTGTTTGATTTTATTGAGGGCTGACATAGTCATGTCATTGATCCTCTCATAAAATCGTTCCAAGAAGATTTGCTTTAAGCCAGAGAAGGAGGTGATACAACCATCGGGCAAACTTCTATATCAATCGTATGCTACGTCGGCTAAACAGCCGACGAATACTCTGGTAAGAAGAGTATCATTTGGTTGAAGTTGAACAGTCATAACCTCAAAGTGGTTGATAAACTGACTGGGAGATGTGCTACCATCAAACAACGAGATAGTTGGGATCTTGTACTTTGGAGGAAACGAGACTTCCTTCTATTCAACTAGGTAAGGTTGCTTGACCCCCAACCTCTGCAAGTTGTCCTTCTTCTTGAAAGCTTCAAATTGAGTTCGCAGGAGCTTCACAGCTTCATTGGCATCTTCTACTGATGTAGAAGGAGTAGGCTGAACCACAGTGTTAGGAGGAGGAACAACATGATAAGTACTACCCCCAGCACCTGATTGACTGGGTGTAGGTTGGACTTGTACAGGAGGTACTGGAAGAGATGCTATCTCCAGCCCTGCATTAGCAGGCACCGATGATGCTATGATTTTAGGATTTGTAGGCGGTACTGTCGGTGGTACTGTGTGCTGAGCCACAATGATGGAATGCAAACTTGCGACCATTTTCGCCATTGTCTTCAACTTATCTTCTAGTACAGCTATTCTTTGTTCTTGACTAGCTGAACTGGAAGCATTAGGATCTTCATTGACAACGTAAGCTGTCACTTCTCTGGGCACAGTGGAAGACACTGTCTGTTCTAAGCTTTTGCTGTATGCATCATAATCGGAGAAAGAATCATCTCCTGAGTGAGAAGGAAGGAGACGTTCAGAAGAATTTTGAAGATTCCTTTGACCGATTATGTCTGGGCTTCGGGATCTGGTATGTTGGAATACTCCTTCAGAGGATTCTTGGAGTAAATCCAAGTACCGTTGGCTTGGCCTGCGAGGCTTCCCGTGCTTAGAGCACTTCCTACCCACAGTGTCTCTGGAAGTTATGTTGACGGAAGCGTACAGAACCTCATCTTCATCTTCCGACATAGGTTCAGAGTTAGAAAAGTTCAGACGATCGAAGACAGATCGTCTAGTTGTTTGACAACAACACTTGATAACAACCTTGTGATTACAATGATGATGATCACTTGGTTGAATTGGAAGTATTGAAGTGTTGTCCCGCCTTTGCTTGAGGTATTCTCGGAGATCGGGAACAGCAATGGGACGAGAAGAAGTTCGAGGGATATGTTCTTTAATAACATTCGGAACATGGTTTCGGTTCTTTAAATGTTTTGTCCCTTGAGTGTACAGGGAAGTGCTCATTTCATTAGCATAGGTGTCTGGGTTCTTGATCCTGGAAGCTTGTTTCTGATGATGTTTGATCTTCGGCATTGGCTGTTTGCGTTTTACCGAAGTTGGCCTGTTGAGATAAGTTCTTAAATCAGCAAACTCACCTCTAAGGGTTTCTGTTTGAGACACCAGCAATTTTCCCTGTCTTGAACGGGAGATCTTGAGGGTTGGGAGATCTTGGAATTCTGCTACCGGAGTAGGCAGAATACCTCTTTGATCAGTACAAGTTCTTTTAACATGGAAAGAAGAATCTTTGTTTGAAAGAATTTTTGTACTAACTGATGCCGAGGCACGTTTAGTGTGATCTTCTACGGTAAAGACCGAAGAAGACTGAGAAAAGACCAAAGGGCCTTTTCCTTTGTTTTGTAAAGAAGGGTTAGCTAAAAAGCGTTTTCCTTTGTTGTCTTCCAAGTCAAGAGCCGAGGAAGTTTGAGAAAAGACCAAAGGGCCTTTTCCTTTGTTCTGAGGAAGAGGAATAGCCAAAAGACTACCCCCAGTGGATTGCACAGAAGCAGCAGGGTGTTGGAGATGAGCAGCACTCTTCCCCTTGTTGTGAGAAGAAGAAAGATTAGCCAAAGGGCTGTCTTTCTTATATTGCGCAGACACAGTTAGCGCATGAATGGATGGCACACTGGCAGGTTGTGCAGGAGAGTCTTTGGCAGATGAATTTCTGGTTCTGGCCACAGACACTGTGGTTTATGCATCAGGAGTTCTGGCCACTGAGTGTTTGGGGTGTACTCTAGTTGCTGGAGTGTTGGTTTGCACAGGAAGATTGGCAGCCAACTGCGCCAGAGGCAGAGGAGTCTTGTCCCTTGATAGGGCAGCATATGAAGTCTCTTGTGCACTGGCAACAGCAGATTGTGCATGAGTAGTTGAGACAGATTGTGCAACAGTCTTAGTGACAGCAACTGTAGACTATACAGCAGATTGCGCAGCAGGCTTCTTGGCAGATTGCGCAGCAGTCTTCCTGGCAGAGTTAATGGACTGCGCAGCAGTCTTGGAGACCCACACTGGGCGCACTTTGTTCGTGGCAGAAGTGGTTGCAGTGCGAGGAGTGGTCTTAGAGTTGATCATGGCTTCATAGGCTGTCTGGTTGACCTTTACAACCAGAGTCTTATGCGTCTTCCCGATAGACGCTACGTCACATTGAGTTATCACTTCCTCGTCGGAGGAGAAAGTCGTCCCCAGCAGAGTCGCCATTTTGTTTGCAAAAATAAAAGTATGAAACTTTATTGATACAAACTTTGTAAAGATTACAAGAATTCTGGGAAAGTACAACTGTAGGAATCCAATCTAGAAGATGATTGCTTTATCCTTGGACGATGTGAACTTTGAAGACGGTAGCCTCTGAAGTTGAAGGCAAAAGCCTCGAAAGAATGTAGCGGCACTTGGGCAAGAACTCCTGAACTCTCTGGTATTTCTGAACTTTATGTCTGATCTCTCTCTATCTGATCCTCTTGAATGAAGACTTGAAACTCTATTTATAGAGTTCTGGAAATAACTAATTTTTAGTTATTCTGAATGGCGCAAGTTGGATTGCGCAAGAACTGGATTGCGCAACATCAGATTGCGCAGGCAGTCGTCTGTTCTTGGGCCAACTGTCTTGGACACATGGCATCATTTGATTGAAATGCACATGATCGTGTGAAGACGGTTGCCACGTAACGAGCAATTGATGGCATGAATGCCACGTGTACTTTTGTAAGTTGACATGATAGACTGCGCAACTTGAATTACGCTGGCATCAGGTTGTGCTAGACTGGCTTGCGCAAGAATGGATTGCACCAGTATGGATTGTGCCAGTATAGATTGCGCCAGTATGGATTACGCTGCCAGCTGTCTTCGAGCGCCGTGCTGTACGATTAAACAAATAGTCGTCTCGTTCTCCGTGCTGTCAGCTGTCAGAAGATTTGATTGTGTCAGGTAATGATGATTATTTGCCAAGTCAGCCTGCGCGCTTGAGAGTGTGCGCAGTCTAGTGTGCGCAATCTGTATGATGCGCAATCTGATGTCTGCGTAGTTCATTTGAAAGATTCATTTCTCGAACTTCATGACTTTGTCGATGTGTGCAACTTGATTTTTTTAGGACCTACAAGAGTGAGAGAGTAAAATAGGGGGAAATAAATCGTTGGGGGAAATATAATTAGAATTTAGCACCGTTAATATCGTCGTCGCTAAATTAGTCTCTATTAGCAACGTCAGAGCAACGTTTCGCGACGACTACCTCATGTAATTAATATACGTTGTTGTCACGTTGCTTATTTCGTCGCTAGTAGCGACTGTTACGACGTTTCAATAAAACGTCTCTAATGAACACAATTTAGCGACGTTCATTGAATGTCGCTAAATTTACGTTGCTAATTGAGCAGATTTTAGTAGTGGGGTTGCGCCAACCATATGTTGTGCCAACTTCATTCAATTACTCACACGTGTACTAACTATATTTAGACGCATGGCATCATGTGATTGTGTAAACCCCCTAAATTTCTACTACAAATTTTTAATAAATTTGGTATCAATTTTGTATTCGTAATTGTACATCACGTACGGGTTCGCAAATTTTTGCGTCGCATGCGAAGTTGCGATATAGTATATAAAATTTTTGTTTTGTTTTTGTACAAATATTTTATTAAAATATTTTTATAGAAAATAAGCATTTAATATTGGATTTATTGCACCGCGTCGAGTTTTGGCAAACCTTATTTAAAAAGGTTATCTTTATTAAATGGTGCAAATATAATTCCGAAAACTATTGTCTCACGTAAATATATTATTGTGTGGTGACATGAAATTAATTTCATGATTTTCGAAAGCTAATTATAATTAGTTTAGTTATTTATAAAGATGTATTTCCAATATTTAAGTAATTATCATAATTTTCAAAATTTAATATTATTATATTTTGGCATTTAGGAAAAAGATATTTTAAATTCAGTTTGATTTAATAATTGATTAAATATGATATTTTAGATTTGAAAAGATAATAGCAGATTTACCAGTTTTATCTTAAAACAGCTTTTGGATTTTATCTATCTTAATTTAGATCGAATCAAATAAAGGGGTGATTATCTATAAGGGGATTTAAATTCCTACTCATTATCAACTTAGGAATTTACCTCCTATATAAGGAGAGACTCCCCATAGTTTCTCCACATTATTATTTCACAAATATTACACCTCGTGAGTGCATCGTGTCCATGTCCCCTTCCGTCCATATATTATTCCATACTTTACAACTATATTGCATCCTTCTCCGTGCCGACAACCTCGACACAATCAAACCGACACTAATCCAAAACTCTAACCAAAACGCCATCCATGCTCGCCCTCGACTCCAGGCCAACCGCACCACGACCACCCTCTCCGTCCAATATTCTCATATCACCAGCCAACTGAGCCTTCTCCCGCTCATCGAGCACCATAGACTTTCCTCGGCCACCCACAGACCCACAATCCACGCCTATACTGCCACCACCCTCACCGACAACATCGTTCATCTGCCAGGGCCAGGAACATACCCGCTATAATCGTTCTGACTCTACCCCGACCCCTGACTCCACCACTGCCAATGCCACAAACATCGCCATCATGATTCTGACAACCCAACTACTACCACCAGCATCATCGTCCCCATGGCCACAATGCCTTGCCACCGCCAAACCCGACTGCTAAAAACCTGACCCTCTAACTCCATGACCGCCAACACCATTTCCACCACCATCTTCGTCATCACCACCTACTGCAACCTACAGCCCATATATGCCGCCACCTTCCCCCAAAAGAAAAGATAAAGAGGAAAACCTACCTAAATCTACAGACCAACTCACAAACGGTTGCCGCAGCGTCCCCGCCACCGCGGTCGCCCCATCTCCGTCGCTTACATACCTAGACCACGCCATTGACCTCCTCAGGTGGGCTCGCGACCCTAAGTCGATGCGGTGGCCCTGGCCTGAGGTTCGTGCGCCTCTGCCTCGCGTGACGCCATGTCCGCATGAGCGGATGAACCTCTGCCTCTCCCTGTCCTGACCCGCCCGGTCCGCGTGTGCACCGCCCCAGCGCCGAAACTCCCCACCTCCGCCATGGAAACCACGGTGAGACTTTCGCGCCGCTGCCTCCTGTGCAGGTGGTTGCGCTGCCCGCGTATCCGCGGCTCCCCTCATCCCGAGCCTCTTTTTCGCCTAACGAGCGAGCCTCGCCGACGAGTGCAATTGGCGAGTACCGCCGCGCCCAAGCGCGAAGCTGCGAACCGCCGCGCTCTGTCCGCCGGCCACCGGCGCCGGAGCCGCTCCCTCAGGTGAAGATCCCCTCACCCTTCCTTCCCCCTCCCGATTTCTCTCTCTCTCTCTCCAGCCCCTTTTCTTTCCTTACTTTCTAAACAACGGCTCAAGTACTGTTATCGTTATCATAATTTATTATTATTATTTATTGTTATTATTATTATTATTATTATTATTATTATTATTATATTACTGTTATTATTATTATTATTATTATTTTTATTAGTATTATTATTATATCAATATTACTATTAATTATGGTTAATATTATTTTGGTGACTCTAAGTTATTATATCGTAGCCAAACATTATATTTAGATAATGGCATATTTATTTTCAAATTGTTATATCATATTTCTTATTCTAAAATATATTTTGGGCTATAAAATATTATCATTGTGCTTATTATCATAGTTATTAGTATTGCAATAGCCATTTTAAATAAATATATAATTAGTATTTCAAAAATTATGTTGTCACGAAATATATATATATATATATATATATATATATATATATATATATATATATATATATATATATATATATATATATATATATATATATATATCGTGGGGCTTGGGCCTTCATTAATTTCCATATTGGATTTAGCAGCTTAATTTTACGCTATTTTTATTAAAAGAAATATAGTTGACTAAATTAGATTTTTAACGCTAAATGAATTTTCTATATTATTACCTAAGGATACACGTTGACCAAAAGAATATAATTTTGCCTAATATAATTTACTAGATTTTCAAAACATATTTCTCCAAATTATTCTAAATATAGTTTATAATATTATAAGTAATTTTGAAATCGTTTTCAAATGCTATAAATAGTTTCTAGAAATATTTAATCTCTCCTTAATTAAAATCTTCAATTTATATGACATGATATTATGTGTCTTGTTACGTCCCTCTGAGGACCTGGTTATCTCTCCAGGTGTTTGCTCTTGTCTTTCGCAGGTATTCTAGCTCTAGCCACGATCCTCTCTATTTCTTCGAGAATGATTGCGCTTGGATCGTCTTCGCTTCGCTTGCCAGACTCTTTCTTTTGTTATGTATTTCATTTCATAGTTGGTAGTAGATTTGTCTCCGCCCAACTACATGTACCAATGACAATTCATAGATTATATGATATCTTTTATTCTTATATTTTGTGTGGATGAGATTAGTCATGGTTCTACTGCATTTTACAGCTTACGTATATTTATTATACGGCTGGCATGTCTACATTCCTAGTCCTACGTATTTTGGGACTGGAGCGTTACAGATTGAGATGCACATTGTCGTGTACAGAGTAGTAGACACGTTTTGAGAGAATAGTAGCATGTGCGCCACGTCATCCTGCTTTAGAATATAAGTTGTTTCAACTTTATCAGGTTGCGCGATCTTTGGTCAACAAGTCAAACTGCGCTTGATTGGGTTGCGCCAAAATAGGTGGCAGCTTCTGAATATATGAGAATACTTCATCCAGATTGCGCCTAAGCACAACTAAGGAATTTATTTAGATTGCGCCTAGGCACAACTCACAAGAAGTGCATGACAGCTGTCAATTAAATCTCCTCGAACAGCACATTTTGGGGGATTCAAAGATATTTCCTTTGTTTACTGTGTTGTCAACTGTCAGTGATGTCAGGCAACGATGATAATTAATGTCAGACGCCACGTAGGCTTGGGCGCAATATAGATTGGGCGTAGTCCGATATTAGGCGTAACCTAATCAATGGCGCAGTTTGATCCCTGAGCTTCAATAATAGTGGCGCAACTTAATTTCTGGGGTGCAACTTGACTTCTAAGTAGTAAAAACATAGAGCAACTTGATTTTTAGGCTCTACAAGCATATCGGGATTCGACATCATTTTCATAGAGATCATCAACAAAATGGAGATATAGACCTTGTATACATAGACATATAGAATCAATTGGATGACATACTCACAAAACCTCCAGCGAAAGATCGTTTCAATTATTTACGTCGAGAATTAGGAATTTTAGACGTCAATAATTTTAATTAATTTTGTTTTATTTATTAATTTATTCAATACTCAATAACTATTTTCGAGACAAGCCTAAAAAGAGTCTGTCTGTCACCACGACTACGGTCGAAGCGAAGCGGTATTTAAGAGTTCTCCGGTGAACCTCCGTTAGCTGGGACAGTACTCCTACAGCTAATCTGAAATAGATACTGAGTAAAGAATATTAATTTATAAAATATTATTAATTATATTATTTGAAATTTTAAATTACTAAAGTTTGAATTAAATATTTGAAATGAATTGATAAAAAAGATGTGGCCCACAAAATATTTAAAAAAACCCAGGAGAACCTTCGGCGAATTTGGCCCGAGTTTGGTCCGATTTTGGCCAGATTTCGGCTGGTGGTATATTTATTTCAGTCAGAACCCGAGGTCCCCATCTTCTTCATCTCTTCCAAACCACATCAAACAGTAGCAGCAGTCACCCGAAGTCCCCAAACCCTAGTTTTCTCCACCTCCTTTCTTACAATCTACGTGGAGATTTCCATCCAAATTTTGGATTCGTGCAGAGAATCGCGTCCTCTACAGCATACTTGATTCTTAGAAGGTATAATTTCTTCTCTCCTCCACCTTCAAAGTTTTAGGGTTTCTAGTTTTTGGGATAGAATGTCTAAGGGATTCAATCCTTTCAAGATGAAGAAGACCCATGCCAGTGAAGAGGCATCGTCTTCTGATCCGAATACGGATTACCTCTTTTCCTTGGTCCAATTGGATGCCGACGCTATGGATGAGTTTTACTTGAAAACTCATGACCAAGCATTACTTTGGTATGCCGATTTTGTTATGCGTACTATATGCACCGGATCACCGATTAAGTTGACTGTATTTCCTGACCACCGTCCATACTTTGAGGTATTAGGGTTACAATATTTTGCTACTTTATAATTTCCTATTGCCACTAATGCCATTAGACTTATTGTAACTTCGTGTTAGACCCTTTTACCGTGCAAGAACTCGTGTTGGCGGGATAGATATCGTCAATGATGCATTGATAGCGGAAATCCTTGGTCTTCCAAACGAAGGTGCCCCACTCGATGACATCACTGACTTCGATTTCCCCGAGGGCACAAATCTTGTTAGTTTCAAGAATGAGCTTTGTGCGCCCGCACGTGCTCGTCCTGGAAAGTTTAAGGCCAATAACTTGAACTTGTTTAACTACGAATTACATCACATCATCTATTCCACTTTACTTCCAAAATCTACTTCAAAAGATGATGTCATTGCCCTAGAACTCTCTGTTTTATATCACATTCTTAAGGGGATTTCTTTTTCTGCCCCTAAGACTATCATTCAGATGATGGGTAGATGTCGCAGAAGTGACCGCAACCTCTCTTATCCGATGATTATCCCACGCATCTTTCAGCATTTTGACATAGACCTATCCACTTGTGCTCTGGACCCTGAGCCCAAGTTCCTCAAGCTTTTACGTCGCAGCATTGCCACTGCTCCTCCATCTCCTGCACCTGCTCCTACTTCACATGTTCCTCCTCAGTCTTACCCAATGACCTTTGAGGGTATTCATTAGCACCTATCGGATCTGCAGACATTCTTTGTGGACACTTCTAGGGAACATGAGTTCCGTGACGTGACTCGGTTTCAGGCTATTGCCAACTCCTTTGCTGATCTCAGATTTGCACAAACGGGTCACTCTGCTAGCTCTCTTCCTAGAGACCCTTCTGTATCTGGTTACCACATTGATGATGAGGCGATCCACTCTCTGTTCCAGCCAGGAAATGCTTATGATTGGTATCGTACTTCTAGTGCTACTCCACACACCTCTGGAGCGGGTCCATCTGGACATGCTGGCACTGCAGCAGATGATGATGATGACGAGGATGACTTTTGAGATGTCATACTTTTTGAGACTGATGTTTTTGTCTTTTGTTTACTTGAAAATGCTCCGACATTCCATGATAGTATCAGTACTCATATTAGTTTTTGGATATGATGGACATGTTTTTATGCCTCAATTTAGCATATTACTCAGTTTAGTTTATTATTCAGTTTAGCATTTTATTCAGTTCATATCTTACTATAGCATTCTTTTTACTTATGCTTCCATATAAAATGTCTGTGACAATCTGTTTATCTTATTTTCGTCTGTGATGTTTCTACCATGCCTGTGTTGAATAAATTTATTCCTATTTTTGTGTTTCTTCACTGATTGTTACTTATGCATTGATTGCGGAAAACTTTCTCTTTGCAATTATTTTGCTAAGTGACAACGGGGGATAAATAAGATCTAACATCTTCATGAATATAGGTTATGAGTAATTTTTTTTATAAATCTCGGTATATTCGGAACTATTTTGAATTGATATCAACCAAAGATGTTATATCGGTCAAGGCTTGTCAATTATCAAAATGGAAGAGATTGTTGGCCCATTGGTCATGGTCAAATCTGATTTTAATAATTGATCAAACTCTGTCTCGATATGCGAATCAATTCAGATTTTTACGAAAGACATTTTGGACACTGATCAAGATTGGATATCTACTCAGTTCAAGCCCGAAGCTCTGTTTGTCACTCAAGATTGTATTTCTTTACGCTATGTAATTTTTATTTTTGTTCAGCCTAGAAATACATTGTACACCAAGTCATACTGGCAACTAGGATATCCGAAATTATTTTTTAAAACTGACCTATCTTTTTAAAATGACCTATATTTTTGAAAATTATCTACTTTTAAGCTTCTGAAGGATTTTCAAAAAGCTAAAAACTATTTTCATAAAATAAACCTGACCAAACCCTTACAGAACTCGACCAGAGTTCGACCAAGGTGAACGTTATGTGAACGTTGGATTTTGAACTTGGTCTCCCTTTAGTTGCGGTTTGTTACAAAGAGTTATGTCTGAATTCTGCCCAAATTTTATTAGAGTTCTGTCTTTGGAAAAACTATAAATAGAAAGGAATTCTGATCATTAACACACTCATTCATTTTCATCTCTTCTCTTCTAAAGCTTACGTTTCTCCCAAAGAGTTTTCTAAAAAGCTTTCATTTTCAAATCTCAAGCCAGTTACAATTCTCTAGTCAATTTGCTGGTACGGTTCGGTCTAGAAGATTTTAGAAAAATTATAATCAGAGGCTTGATTGAAGAAAGACTCCTCAAAACTAAAGTTCGTCGAGTTCTTCGTATCAAAGCTCGCGTCTGTAGAAGTTGTAAGGACTTCGTATGAAAACTTGCGAGATTTTCTAATAGTAGATTCAATTGGAAGTTAGAGTTCTTCCGACTGGACTAGTCCTCACAAGTGGAAAACCAGTATAAATTTCTGTGTTTGCGTTTGCCTTCTGATCACTCTTTTTATTACAGTTATTTACTTTGTGATTATTATTATTTCTGTGATCTAACTGCTAACAAGTTTTAATTAGCAATATTCTGCTGCCTATGTTTGCCATGAAATATAAAAGAACAGAACAATTATCGGAGGACCGGACTTTTACTTCACGTTACAAACTCGCTTGTACAAAGAAAGCCTAGGGACGAAAACCTAGGTACAGCAATCTAAGTACAATTGTTTATTTTTGATTCTGGGGGGTGACGATAGAGGCTCGGGAAGGCGATGACAGCCATGCCTTACTCCTTGGACGATCGGTATGCAGCCTTGGCTCCTGTGACGAGATGGTTAGCGTTGATGAAGAAATGCTCCTCCTGCTCTCCTCGTATTGCTCTTCTGGCTTCTCTCTCTCTCTTTGGATTGATCTCTGTGGATTCTTTTCTCTGACTATCGGGGGAGCCTCTCTATATGTGCGTATCTCTCTGTGACAGTATATATGTTCACAAGGGAATGGTACCTTGCTATTTATAATAGTGAGATGTGATCATTAGTGTTGCCAATGATTACCTCTTGGAGATGGCGGCGGCCTGTGGATTGGTCAATCTAGGCCGTTCGTTTTTTATTGTGACGAATCCGAGCCATTGAGTGTAGATTACACCAAATCCCGTCAGCAATTAATACTGATTGGAATAAATCTTCCTCATAATAATCTTCTGGTGTCTGCGAATAAATTAGATTTATTCTCCTGCCACGTGTCCCAGATTATTGGAATTTGACCCAATCTTTGATTGCAGTAAATCTGAGAAATTGATCGGCTTAGGACACGTGTCCTAGGAGCCACTGGGGGGATCTGAACCACATGACGAGTGAGCCGCATATGATTTTGGGCCGTATATGGTTAGGGCCACGTGTCAGGGCTGCCTGGGTAGTGGCCCTCCCTCGAGCCTTTGAACCACATGGAGGTGATCATTGCGAGCCGCATAGGGATACATCCGCCTGAGCCGCATGGAAATGGTCCACTTGAACCGTATGAGAAGTCTTTGTTCGAGCCGCATGAGGCTGTCTCGGCCTGAGCCGCATAGGACGGCTTCATTCTGAACCGCATGGGAAGTCTTTGCTCGAGCCGCATACGAACGCCCACGTGGCAAGGCCACATGGCATTTTTATGGCTCTCGGAGGATTTGTGTCAGAAATCTCTCTCTCTCTCTTCCCTAGAAGTCTGTCATTATGACAGAGTCATAATTACTTCTTTTTGTGTCAGGGCTGTTACTTTTTCAGAGTTGTCAGCCGTCAAACAATTAATGCGAGGGGGCAGAGAAGAGGACTGTCCTGCCACGTGTCTTCGGAGCCGCATGGGATATTTTTGGCCGCATAGTCCCTTATGCCGCATGACTCTTTGAGCCACATGGGCTTTCTGAGCCGCATGGGGTTCTTTGGCCGCATGGGTCATTTTCTTTAATATTTTCCACGCTTCTACAAGACCCCTTCAAAGTTTTCAATTTGCAAAATTGAAATACTTTGAATAAGAAGCATGGTCGTATTCTTCTGGCCGTATATGAAACCCCGACCGCATAGAGATCTTGGCCGTATAGATTGTTCAGCCGCAGGAGTGTCTCATTCGCATAGCTCTTTGCCACGTCATTATTTGCCACGTATGGCAATCTTTTGCATTTAAATGTTGTTGATTTGCTGTCAGCTTTAAAGGCCACTTTTTGGTGCGGGATCCGAGGAGCTTAGCCTCCATTTTCGACAGCTTATTTTGATAACCGAAGAGTCGGTCTGCGTGTACGCACGGGAATCGAAACGCTTCACTCTTGTTTATAAATATGGATGACTTTGGCCGGAGGGACTTCTTTACCTTCTCCTTCGTTCACTCTTTTTGTTGTCTCCTCTTTCGGATCTTCTTTGTCCGCCCGTCGAAGCAAATGGCTCCTAAGTCTTCCAAAGTCATCTCTGCCACCGCGAAGGGCAAGAGGGTGACGTCTTCGTCGGCCGTCGAGCCCGAAGCGCCCGAAGTGCCCTCTGATGTTCGTCCTGCTTTCAATGGTAAGGGTTGCATTTGAATCTTAAAAACCCATGGCTCTGTTGTATATTTATGCACAAGCCTCCACCCAAGTTGATGGTAGAGCCGCATATGCTGTATGGGCCGTATGACCTTCTCATACCCGAGCCGCATAGAAAACATCCCATGTTTGAACCGCATGAGAAGGATTTAAGTCTCTAGATAAAAAGCCGCATAAAGTCTCCTCTGAATGGAGCCGCATATGTTTCTAGCAGGCTGAATCGCATGGCATTTTGCCCCGTATAAGCTCTTCTGTTAGAACTGCGTATATTCATCTGATCCGCATAAGCTATCGAGCTAGAGTTATATGGAACTCCCGTCTGATTTGGGCCGCATGAGACTGTGTTGACTCGAACCGCATAGGCTTCCTCGAAACCGCATCTCTTGAGACCCAATTGGAATGGAGCCGCATAAGGCTTTGTTGACCCGAACCGCATAGGCTCGTGGGAGCTTCTTTATTCAGTGATTTTTTGCTTTAACCATCTTTTAATCTTGTTTCTCTTTGTCTTTTTTTCAGTGAACCTTCCAACCAACCCAGCAGGAGAGCTTCTTGTGGGTTCAGCTCAGTTCGCCGTGGGCGTGCGGCCTGATGACTTAATCCGTCGTACAGTGGATCAGCTTTCTACTAATGAACCTAGGGAGAGGGTGGCTGCCATTAATAACCACCCTTTCCACTTTCTTTGTTTAATGATGAATTCGGAGAAGCTGGATGGAGAATATCTGAAACCGACTTTTCTCTTTAGGGATGCCTTTTCCATAAAGAACTCTCGATTGCTGGATGTTTCAGAGCACTGGGATTTTTTTGTAGACGGAGTAGAGATTCATATCCCCGAGATGGAGCGGCATTATCCTCTCTCATGGTTTAACATGGTACCGTTGGGCAGGACAATGGTGGGCTCCCTGACTCCTACCCAACATGGAATATTTATGAGCAATATCCACTACAACAGGCGCACGGGTTTATTATGTGCGGGCAAGGAATCCGTGAGTCGGACTGTGAGGGGGCTGCTCCCTGGCACTTTTGTAAACATGACTGGCCCTAATTTTACCTTCACTCTAGCTGATACTTTTCTGAATCAGCTCGCTCGCAAGGGGTCTTATTCCGTAGGCAGGTTATCGCTGCTGAACTGGATCAACCCCATTCCCACATGGACTAATCTTACCTCATAGATCTTGAGGAAGTATGGGGAATACCTTTGGGAAATTGACCTCTACTACGCCGTCAGGGGTACCTGCTACGGGTTGCCCATTAACAAGCCTTTGTTTATGGCTCTTTTGGAGCTGTATAATCGGCGTACAGGGACTTTCTTTGCCCCCGGAGGAGAGCTGGGGCTTGCTCTCCATGAGATGAACGCTGTTTCTAGATTGTCGAGGGGAGGTGAAGCTTTTGAAGCATATACACCGATGAACGAAGAATTCGAAGACCTGGATCGACGATTTCCTGGTTTCGTCGACGTGTACCAAGAACTGTTGTGTCATCATAGCGCCTGCCACCAGATGGCTATCAAGAAAGAAAATAGCTCAGAAGGGAGCGCCCCTCACACCACGGCCTGGGTTTTGTATCTTTTCAAGTTGCGTCCCTCCGGCCAAGTTTTGTCTCGAACTCCTCGAACCCCGGGGGAGGTGAAGGACATGATGTTGAAGGTCAAAAGGTCGAGGTCTACCAGTGACCGGTTTGGGAGTCGCACTGACTCCCTCAGTTACTTCCACTATGGTACCCGGGAGATGTCTGATAAAGCGATCTTAGCTGGGTGATTTGGGCTTCAGCTGTTCGCTTTTTTCTTCTTCTGTGTTATGGCCTAATCATTTGTTTCTTTTGCTCTTTATAGGCGTTGGATGAGCTCGCTCCTCAGGACCCGATTACCGAGGCTGACCCGGTCCTGTCTCATTTAGTCAGTGATGTGTGCACCGCTATCATTGCTGCTAGGGTGCTTCCGGTTACGGTCGAGGATTCACAACATGCTGGGACCTCAACCCAGGGGGATGGGGGTTTTACCGCGCCCGTCCCTGAGACATCTGAACCCCAACATAATGACTTTGTGGGTGAGGACACTACGCCGGCTGTGAACGAGCCGTCGCCTCCACGCTCTTCCCCTGGTAATACAAATCCAACCATAGCTCGTGAATAAGCCTATGTATTCCGTCATCTTATCTTTCAGATTATGTCGACTAATGGTTGCTTTGGATGTTCAGATCCCAACCCTTCATTGGCAGTGATGGATATTGCTGGATCGAACCCTACCGGAGAGGGCCTGACGGAACCTCCCTGTATCGAAGGAACTTCGTCTGGGTCGAGCTCGGGGTCCCAGGTAGCAGTGCAGCTGGGACAAGGGACGATGCTCCCTGTGTCCTCTTCTGCGAATGTAGTTTCGGGGGTCAACCTTTCTTTCCTGTCGAGCATCCAGGCTCTTCGGGCGGCGGAAGAGGAGTTAGCCGCCATTCAAGCATCTTTTCGTACGGAATTTGCTTCCTTGGTGGCGAGTGCAGTAACTTCTGAAGCTGCTCCTCCGGTACTGTCTGCCACTCTCCCTCTGACGTCGTCCTCTACAGAGGTCTTGGATGACGCATTACAGGACATGGTTGCTAGTTTCCATCGCCACCTGAAGAGGGGGATCGAGGCAGCGGTGGAAAGGGGGACTCCCTTTACTCTGGCCCGTCGATGTGCCGGTGGCCAGATTAATATCCTTAAGACACTCCCTGGCGGAGGGAAACTGGCTGCGCTTCTGGAGCCTAAGCTATTAGAAGCTGATCGTCTCGTGGCCCATTTTTGCTTGTTGCAGCAGACTGATTTACCCGCGGTCATAAATCAAGAGCGCAATTTTCTCATTACCGCGGTGGAGAAGGTGATGGCTGCCCGAGAATCGCTCAAGCCGGCTATATTGAAGGACCGCCGAGATTTGACCCGGTTGCACGATCAGTGGAGCCGTCGGGCTGGCGATTGTGCGACTCGGGAAGCGGCTGCTCTTGCGGGGTGACCGACACCCGAGAACAAATCCTCGAATTCCAGAGAAAGTTGGTCTTCTTGGAGTCCGAGCTGGAAGCTACTTGTACTGAAAAAGGAATTGCCATCCAGGAAGCTGACAAGCTTAGCAGGGCCTCCGCCAATCTAGAACTTGCCCTGTAGAAGATAGAGACCAACTGGCAGGCCTATCTGTATCTGAATGATGCGGAGCAACTATCCCAAGAGGCCGAGCGCCGAGCTAAACAGAGGCTTGAGCGGGGGACTGTCTTGGTGAGAGATCGGCTCATGGAATTGTGCAATGCCGAACTATAGTTGGCCTTTTCTTCTTGTTTTGTTCCTATTTTCTTTCTTTCTGAAGGGGACGTGATCCCGGAATATGTAATACTTTTTTCTTCCTTCAAAATAAAGAGTACTTTCAATTCTACCCTTCATTTGTATTGCCTGCTGCTCCTGTGATATTGTGGTGATGTTCTCCCCCACATAGGGGATATATTTGTGGACCTGTTACCCATGGCATACCTTGGTTTTAGGTACAAATAACCAGTTTTGGTCAGGGTACCTGAAGCAGCCATTGCAAAGTGGTCATGGGTGCTCTTGGTATTGGAAAAAGGAATGCCGTAGAGCAGCTGGGCTCCTGGGACATGATGAGATGGTAGGTTTGTGCTAAGAAACTTAGCTGAGGATATTTATGGGCCTATTATCCTTGGCGTACCCTGGTTTAGGATACGGATAATAAGATGAAGGGGATACCTGACATACTTGCTCAGAGGTAATGAGGACATGGCAAGTAGGAAAGTTTTTTAAACGTAGAGTCTTCCTACTCAGAGGTAATGAGAACATAGGAGGAGTGAACTCGACGGAGGATATTGGTGGTCAACAGAGGACACTTGTGGTCAACAGAGGACATTTGTGGTCAACAGAGGACATTTGTGGTCAACAGAGGACATTTGTGGTCAACAGAGGACATCTGTGGGCCTATTACCCTTGGCGTACCCCGGTTGTGGGTACAGATAATAGGTCGAAAGGGGATCATCATACTTACTCAGAGGTAATGAGGACATGGCAAGTATGAAGGTTTCTTCGACGGAGCCTTCCCATTCAGAGGTAATAAGGACATGACAGGAGTGGGCTCAATGAAGGAGGGCACATAGAACGACTCAGTGGTAATGAGGACATGGAAGTTCTATGTAAGGGGTGATTTGTTTTTGGCGGAAGTGGGACGACTCAGAGGTAATGAGGACATGGCCGTTTTAGAAATTTGTGGATCGATTACCCTTTTTGTGCACTGGGAGTGCGGGTATTAGATCATGAGGGAGGATCTCCTTCAAGAAGAAAGTTCAGAGGTATGATCATACATGACTTGCTACCTGAAAGAGTGACCGAGATGCGTGTTCAGAGGTACCAGCGGGTACATAACTCGAGAATCTGGAGAATGGTGAGCGTGAATTCAGCGGTACCAGCGGGTACATGACTCGAAAATCTGGAAAATTATGAGGGTGAGTTCAGTGGTACCAGCGGGTACGTAACTCAATAATCTGGAGAATGTTGTTTAGACATAATATTTCTTTAGGAACTTGCCGTTAACGGGCAACATGAGCAAGTCTCCATTTTGCTTAGCGAGGCAGTAAGCACCGTTGGAGAACACGGCCTCGATGACAAATGGACCTTCCCATTTTGGCTGGAACTTGCCGACGGTCTTGTGAGTCATGACCATTGGCCTCCGGACTCCCAGAACAAGATTGCCCACTTGGAATGTTCTGATTTTGACCTTCTTGTTGAAGGCTCCTGAGATGCGTGCTTGGTATAGCTCGATCCTTTGCTGAGCTAGGAGGCGCTTTTCATCTAAGGCCTCCAACTCTTGTAGTCGACGTCGGTAGTTGTCATCCGTCGTCAATTGATATGTAAGGGCGACGCAGAGTGAGGGTATTTGAGTCTCTAGTGGGAGAACTGCCTCACTCCCGTATACTAGAGAGAATGGTGTATTCCCGGTGGCTGTTCGAACTGTGGTGCGATAAGCCCATAAGCATTCGCCGAGCTTCTCGTTCCAGTCGCGCTTGTTGGAGGAGACAAACTTCTTAAGGAGTTTGATGATTGTTTTGTTGAATGCTTCTGCCAACCCGTTTTCTGTCAGGTTGTACGGTGTCGAAGCGACATTCTGAATACGGTGCTTATCGCAAAACCAATAGAATGCGTGGCTTACAAACTGCGGACCATTATCATGGATGATCCTTCGGGACAGTCCAAAGCGGTAGATGACGTGATGCTTAAGGAAGCTGATCACGTTTGAAGTCTTGACTTCTGCGAGTGGGACAGCTTCCGCCTACTTGGAGAAGTAATCAGTGATCGCAAGTATAAAGCGATGTCCTCGGGAGAAAGGTGGGGTGATTGGACCAATGATATCCATTCCCTATGCTTCGAATGGCCAGGACGCCACTGTCGGATGTAGAAATTCGGATGGTTGGTGAATGAAGTCCGCATGGACTTGGCAGGCTTTGCATTTTCTAGCATAGTCTATCGCATCTGCCACCATTGTGGGCCAGTAGTAGCCCATTCGGCGGAGGCGGTCTTGCAATTTAGGGCCAGGCTGATGGGCCCTGCAGACACTGTCATGAGCTTCTCGTACGGCTTCTTTGGCTTCTGTATTTGACAGACACCGAAGCAGTAATCCGTCATAGGAGCGGCGATGCAGCATTTTTGTCTCTGTATCGTAGAAGAATCTAAGAGAACGCCGTCTGATGGAAGTGGCTTCCTTTGGATTCTCGGGCAGGATGTCGTAGACGACGAAGTCGATGAATGGTTGTCTCCAGTCTGGGGCATCATCGATCGTCTGGGCGGAATAACTCGCCATGAATTGTACATTATTCTTGGGACAGACCAGTTCATGGCCTATCACATCCACTGATTGGCGATCATAGTTCGAAACTGCTAGGGAAGCGGCAAGACCAGCTAGGGCATCAGCTTCGATATTTCAGAGTCTGGGGACATGTTCGATGAAAAACCCCTCGAATGACGAGATGATGTCAATCACTATTTGGTGATAAGGGATCATGTCTTCGTGGCGGACTTCGTATGAGCCCCGGATCTGATTGACGATTAGTTGGGAATCGCCGTATGCTTCAAGGTATTCTACCCCCCGCTCTCTTGCAAGTTGGAGGCCAATGACCAGAGCGTTGTACTCGGCCATATTGTTAGAGCAGGGCTCTGTGAGGGAATAAGCGCGGTTAATCACCAATCCGGAAGGGGAGACCAGCACTACCCCGACTCCGACGACTATATTGCCTTTAGGTCCGGTCCTTGAAGTACCGTCGAAGAACATTCGCCATATATCATCGTGAGAAGTTGTATGCGAGTCGGCGACCTCATCTGGGATCTCTTCATATATCCTGGAGGACTCCGAGCCTGGGTGGGCTGCTAAGAAGTCTGCCAGGGCTTGACCTTTGACTGCCTTTTGTGGGACGAAGATCATATGATAAGGGGACAGCAATATTGCCTATGTAGCGAGGCGAGAGCTGAGTGCCCCTGGTTTAGTCATGAGGACCCTGAGAGGGTTGACTCATGAGATCACATGTATCGTTTGTCCGGTGACATAGTATCGCGTTTTCTGAATGGCGAACACCAGGGCAAGGCATTCCTTCTCCACAGCGGTGTATCGGTGCTCTGGCCCAATCATCATTCGGTTGAGGTAATATATGGCTTGCTCATGGCCTGCATCATTGTTTTGTGCGAGCAGAGCCCCGAGGGAATGTTCCATTGCTCGTACATAGAGTAGGAATGGTTTTCCAGGAACCGGGGCCACCAAAACTGGAGGATTTGACAAATATTCTTTGATGCTGTCGAAAGAACGCTGACATTCCTCGTCCCATACGAATGAGACTCCTTTCTTCATGAGGTGCATGAACGGTCGGCATCGTCCGGAGAGGTTAGAAATGAACCTCCTGATGTAAGCTAGCCTCCCTTGGAGGCCTCTGAGTTCGCAAAGATTTCTCGGGAGACCCATCTCCATGATTGCTTTCGTCTTCTCAGGGTCTACATGGATACCTTGTGCCATGATGATGAAGCCCAAGAACTTTCCGCTGGATACGCCCAGAAAGGACTTCGTAGGGTTCATTTTCAAATTGTGCGCTCGCATTAGGTCGAATATCGTCTTTAGATCCTACAGATGGTCTTCCTTGCAGCGACTCTTAACGGCTATATCGTCAACATAGCACTCCACTGTCTTGCGTAAGTGGTCTCTAAAGATGATGCTCATGGCTCTTTGATAGGTGGCGTCGGCATTCTTCAAACCGAAAGGCATGACTGTGTAGCAGTACGTGCCAATTGGTGTTCGGAATGATGTATGCTTTTCGTCATCAGGAGACATTTTGATTTGGTTGTACCCCGAGAAGCCATCCATGAACGACATACATCGAAGCCGCAGGTATTGTCGATCATGATGTCTGTGATAGGAAGGGAGAATTCATCTTTGGGGCACACCTCGTTCAGATTGCGGAGGTCGATGCAGATTCGAATCTTTCCATTCTTCTTGAGGACGGGCACTATATTGGCGACCCAATCGGGATGTTGCTCCTCACGAATGAAGCCGCTGGCTATCAGTTTGTTAACTTCGGCTTCGATCGCATCCATGATGCCTGGGCGGAAGCGTCGCTGTTGTTGCTTGACTGGCTTCGCATCCGACCGAATGTTGAGTTTGTGAAGAGCAATATCGGGATTTAACCCTGGCATGTCTTCATAGCTCCAGGCGAACACATCAATGTATTCTCTGACAAGTTCTAGCAGCGACTCCCGCTCTTCGTCTGCTAGGCTTTTACTGAAAAAAATTAGTTTTGGAGAAGATTCGCTGCCGAGGTCAACCTGTATGACTTCATCTTCAGTAGGAGGTTCTCTCAGTTCGAACCGTTCTTTCCATTGTGCGTCCAATTACTGGGCCCACGGCTCTAGTTCGAGGATCTCGGGGATGTCTTCATCTTCTTCGTAAGCGTCGGCGAAAGCCATGTTGACTGTCATGACTTGTCTGAACACATCTCCGATGCTGGTATCCGAGTCCGAAGTCGGTGACCCGGTTGAATGTGACTGCCAGTCGTATTCTTCATCTGAACTCTCAGGGGTCGTAGTAGGCGTTACATACCCCAGCCCGCATCGAGTTTTGCTATAGTAATCTCGTGGTTTGTCCGTCCGGACTGGTGGCTTCAAAGGTAATCGTCGCCTAGTACCGTAGTTTAAACCTGGCGTCGTCTCCAGATCATACCCCTGTTTCTGCATGAGATATTTGGATTGGGGACTATAAAGATATAGAGGCAGTCTTCCGGCATCTGACCCGAGGTCGGCTTTCTCTATGGTGAATGGATGCGGGTCGTCCTTCCGGCCGAAGATGATTGGATGATCCCCTTCCTCGATTATTCGGTAAGTGTCTTCTACTGGAGTAAGCTGGATCGCGGTGTACACACTTGTCACCTGTGTGTGTAGGTGAGTGCCTATACCGTGTTCCATAGCATACATTGTACATATGTTATTAAGCTCGGTGTAGTTCAAAGATAACCCTTTATTGATGAAGTAAGGTATCTTTTCTAGGGGATTACATCATCAGCGGAGGGAACATCAGTGTGGGCAGCCACATACTTGGCTAGCTCCGGTTCCTATTCGGCTACCCCCTGTATGAATGAAGACTGAGAGGACGACCTGGGGAGCTTGATCGTCAGCGGTTCAGTTGATGGAGCAGAGCGTGGAGTTGTTGGCAGACTAGCGACCCCCAGTTTGGCACTTGATGTGGAGCGAGGATGGCTGGTTCGCTATAGGTGTCAGACCTTGCATCGGGGTGACGACCCTTCTTGGTAAGGCGTATCGCCAGTGGCCTATCGGAGGGATTGAGCTTCTCCGTTTGGGGTTGACCGACTCTCGGCAGTCTGATTGTTAGTGGCCCCGTTGTGGGTCTCGACACTTGGCCGGACCTTGGCAGTCGAATTATCATCTGCTCCTCCTGCGCCGAGAGGCTGATCGTGTCCTTCTGCAGAGTGGCAGTAAGGGGTGCGGACTTGCCCGATTTACGAGCTTGGAGGTGGATCATCAGAGGATCCTCTGATCCTGTGGCTGTCTCGGTACTGGCTTGTATATCTCCTTCAGCAAGATGCTTCTTCGATTTTTTGTACAGGCAGGAGTCTGAGTAGTAAGATTTGACCCCTTTGAAGGGATCGATATCAGCAAATTCCGTCCTCACGAAGCCGTCTTTGTCGACATATTTGAAGCACTGGTGTAGCGTGGAAGGCACGATCAATAATCGTGTATCCATGGGCGCCCCAAGAGGATGTTGTAAGAAGTGTCTGCATCTATGACGTAGCAGGTGACTTCGGATTGGAGATCGCCAATCTGACACTTCAGACGAATCTTCCCGATTGGGTAGCTCCTGCCTGAATTGAAACCGCTGATGGCGGTGCTTGTAGGTGTCAGGCAATGCATTGGGATGCGGAGATGATGTAGCAGACCCTTTGGTATGATGCTTATGGAAAAGCTAGGATCTATGTGCATCCGATCCACCTTCACGTCGCCGATGTATCCTGTGTAGTATAGCGGGCGATCGTGTAGGTTGGTTTTGATGAGCATATCCTGCGGGGTAAAGACGATATTGGACATCGCTCTCGTACACGCACTGTCTTGGAGATCTGCAGGTTGATTATCTCCCGTGAGGTTGGCCTGAGCCAAGTATGCGTCGGCATTTTGGAGTGCGTCGCTCAAGGCTGCGCGGACATCCTTCGAGAGCCTCAGGAGCTCATATAAGGACAATTTGGCTGGTGTATTGGCCAATTGTGCTAGTATATCGAAGTTGTAGGGCCTCTCCAGCCCTTGAGGTGTCTCTTTCCGGAGGGATTTGTCGAAACGAGTCTCCTTCGGCCTAGGCTTGTCGGTCGTCGGAGGCAGAGGGGGCCCTGGAGTGTCAGTGGTAGCTGGAGGATGATCATCTGTCGAGTTCTCAGCCACAGGTTAGGATTGTGCAACAGATCGAGTAACGACGGCTGTGACTTCTTCCACATCTGCCGAGATGGTACGACAGGATCTGACTTTTCTACTTCTCTTCTTGTGAATGGAAGGTGGCGTAGACTGAGTCACCTCGTGGACCAGGTCCGGATGGACCCACATGATTTCTTCTCGCGATGTGGTGAGGGGTACTAGACCGGCAGCTTGATCACGAGTAGGCGAAAGATTAGCAATTTCTATTGTCGCCAGAGGGATGGGTATGACACCGTCTTGAGTCTCCGTTGGAGGGAAGCTGCCAAATTGTACGGACACCATGTTGGCTGCTATGGTTACCTCCTCGAAATCGATGGCCAGAGCGTTCGAATCGATGAGGTTTTGGATGTATCGTTTCAGTTGGTAGCAGTCGTGTGTAGGATGGTGGACGTAGCGGTGGCAGTGACAGAACTTTAGATTCTCCAGATCTGTCGACCGAGGCTCCCGTCTAGGTAGAGGAAGCTGAATTCTGTCTCCTTGTATGAGCATGTCCAAGATAGGCTTGACATGGCCGTCTTCGAAAGAATAAGTTATTTGCGGCCATTGTTTGTCTGCTGGCTTCGGCTCAGATTTTTGTGCTGTATCGGCCACCATAGCCTGCTTTCCTTCGCTATCCCGATTGTTGGAGGGACTACCCCCATTATCGTTATTGGGACGCTTGCCCTTGTTTTCTCCTTCTGAGATGTGCAATCCCAGTTGGGGAGCCTTTCTCAATCGTTCTTCGGCACTTGTGGCACTGATGATAAATGCCTTCCAGTCCTTGAATTGACTCTCGCCCATCCAGAGACTAATTGTTGGGAGCAATCTCTTTTGGCAAATTTTAATTAAGGAAGAATTCGAATTTCCGGAGGGCAGCTTCATGGCGGTTTGGCGAAACCGCTCAATGTAGTTCCTTGTCAACTCCTTCTCCCCTTGGACGACATCCATGAGGGTGGACATGGTGACGTCCTGTCCTAATTTGTAGAATCTCTCCAAGAATAGGCACTTGAAGCCGACGAAGGAGTGGATGCAGTTGTCCGACAGATTGCGATACCAGTCGAAAGCGACTCCTTCCAATGCCCCAATGAATAATCGCGTGAGGATAGCATCATTATGGGGCAGATGGTCGATGGTGACCTCGAAGTAAGTGATGTACCGACTTGCTGAGGTCTTGCCATCATACGGGTTGATATTAAATGACTTATATCTTGGTGGGAATGGAACATCCCTCCATTCGGCAGGGTATGGTTGCTGCATTCTGAGGTCTTGAGCATTTTCTCGGGCATGGAACATGGCTCGGAGCTCCTGGACCTCTCTTCTTACTTCTCGGGTCTCATCTGTCGCGGTAGGGGCTGTTACTTCGGGAGGATTATTGCCCGGGTTTGGTGCCGCTGAGTTCGAGTCTGTATTGACCGCGGGACCCGTGCTTGTTTGGCGAGGCGTTCCTCCTTGCAAAGTTGGAAGAGCGGCTTTGATTTCATCTACAGACTTGACCAAAGCCTGCAGTATAGCCTCCAAAGTGTCGATGTATTGGCGATCGCTGGAACCACCTTGATTGCTGTCCATCATGAACACCGTCCTTACATGAGGAGTGATGGAAGTAACGGTGGAGGATGTGCCCTCCGAGTCATACCCATGCACCGAGAAGTCATCGGGGTAGGTGGGAATGTTCTCTTCGGGCTCGGACTCGGAGGGAACGGTATCCCCAGCCTCAGAGCTTGCTTCGTCTTCATGGGTGTCCTCGGGGACATCGGTGTCTGTTGTACCTGATGGGAGAGTTGTTTCTCCGGGTTCGTCTCCTTGAAATATCGGATTGTTGTGGATGTTCGGACGGGTGCTACCCCCAGTTCCCACGACCCTCAGCGATGTAGATGATGAATTTCCCATTGCAGCAGATTTTGTCTTTGAACGGGTGTGTTAGAATATTCTGGTGGAGGACAGCCGTTTAGACGAAGGTTTCTTAGCTGTAGTGGTTGATATCTTGGGGCTGGAGATGCTTGTCTTCTTTCCTTTCCCCTCGGCGGGGATTTTCTGAGTGGAATTGCAGGAGACAACAGGAGGTGCCTCGTCTTCTGAGCTCGGATGCTGTAGTCTTTGGAAGACTTACGGCCGATCTTCCGTCGCTGCCGCGTTGTTGCAACAGCAGTTGACGATAATTTGGGTGCAGTGACATCCAAGCGAGGACTCTTTGCACACCGAAGCTCCTTCTCTTTCCTTGCGCTTGTGGAGGATTGCCTCACGCAGGTCAGAGGAACCACTTTGTCCTTTTGCCGCTGGGGGATGGACTCGAGCGGTTCTATAAAACTTTCCATCAGAGGCTCGTGTGATTGTCAACGGGACGCCCCGATAGTCAGAGGTTGGGACAGCTGACTGGGCTTGATGAGCCCGCGCTGTCCTAGACTTCTTTTTTTTAGCACTTGCGGGTGCGTAATAAGAAGAGTCTAAGTTGAATACCACAGATTCTGGCTTATCATCCAGAGAACCATCAGGGTCAGGACCGTATAAGAGACGGTCGAAGACTAATCGAGAGGAGCGTGGAACGGACGCTATGCGGTTAGGATTGGAAACCGTGCAGGCTGTCTGCATGCGGTTGTCCTTAGCTGCCGGATGAGTTACTTTGGTGCGATTAGTAGGAGTCACGATCGTGCAGGCTGGCCGCATGCGGTTGGCGATTGTGGCCGCATAGGTTTTCTGCAAGCGATTGACTTCAGTAACCGTATAAGCTTCATCTATGTGGTTGGCAACTGTAGCCGCATAAGCTATGCGGCTGACAGATGTGGCCGCGTGAATTTTCTTCCTGCGGTTCGCAGATGTAACCGCATAGGCTTTCTCCATGCGGCTAGAAACCTTATGCGGCTCAGATCACATAGAGTTCTTCTTTGCCCCTGCAAGTTCAGCATCATAATATTTTCTTCTGCCAGACTTGGGGATAACAGAGTCATCTATGATCTGAAGTGGGGCCGCGGGAGAGTCTTTTCCACCGTCTTAAGCAACAAAGGATATCTCTGCAAGAGCTTCAGTAGAAATGAAGGATCGGGGTCTCCACTCCTTGCGGGCCTTCTTTGTACGGGCTCGCTTCTGGACCGGGCCAGCGCTCTTGTCGGAGAGCATTTCTTCGAACGCCTGTTGGTCGAACTGGGCGACCATCTTTTGTTGCGTAGAGCCAAGCTTGGCTGCATCCGATTGTGTCACCAACTCCTCAGCCGTAGAGAAGTTTGTCCCCAGCAGAGTCGCCATCGTGTTTGCCATGAAATATAAAAGAACAGAACAATTATCGGAGGACCGGACTTTTACTTCACGTTACAAACTCGCTTGTACAAAGAAAGCCTAGGGACGAAAACCTAGGTACAGCAATCTAAGTACAATTGTTTATTTTTGATTCTGGGAGGTGACGATAGAGGCTCGGGAAGGCGACGGCAGCCCTGCCTTACTCCTTGGACGATCGGTATGCAGCCTTGGCTCCTGTGACGAGATGGTTGGCATTGATGAAGAAATGCTCCTCCTGCTCTCCTCGTATTGCTCTTCTGGCTTCTCTCTCTCTCTTTGGATTGATCTCTATGGATTCTTTTCTCTGACTATCGGGGGATCCTCTCTGTATGTGCGTATCTCTCTCTGACAGTATATATGTTCACAAGGGAATGGCACCTTGCTATTTATAATAGTGGGATGTGATTATTAGGGTTGCCAATGATTACCTCTTGGAGATGGCGGTAGCCTGTGGATTGGTCAATCTAGGCCGTTCATTTTTTATTGTGACGAATCCGAGCCATTGAGTGTAGATTACACCAAATCCCATCAGCAATTAATGCTGATTGGAATAAATCTTCCTCATAATGATCTTCTGGTGTCTGCGAATAAATTAGATTTATTCTCCTGCCACGTGTCCCAGATTATTAGGATTTGACCCAATCTTTGATTGCAGTAAATCTGAGAAATTGATCGGCTTAGGACACGTGTCCTAGGAGCCACTGGGGGATCTGAACCACATGACGAGTGAGCCGCATATGATTTTGGGCCGCATATGGTTAGGGCCACGTGTCAGGGCTGCCTGGGTAGTGGCCCTCCCTCGAGCCTTTGAACCACATGGAGGTGATCATTGCGAACCGTATAGGGATACATCCGCCTGAGCCGCATGGAAATGGTCCTCTTGAACCGCATGAGAAGTCTTTGTTCGAGCCGTATGAGGCTGTCTCGGCCTGAGCCGCATAGGACGGCTTCATTCTGAACCGCATGGTAAGTCTTTGCTCGAGCCGCATACGAACGCCCACGTGGCAAGGCCACGTAGCATTTTTATGGCTCTCAGGGGATTTGTGTCAGAGAATTCTCTCTCTTCCCTAGAAGTCTGTCATTATGACAGAGTCATAATTACTTCTTTTTGTGTCAGGGCTGTTACTTTTTCAGAGTTTTCAGCCGTCAAACAATTAATGCGAGGGGGCAGAGGAGAGGACTGTCCTGCCACGTGTCTTCGGAGCCGCATGGGATGTTTTGGGCCGCATAGTCCCTTATGCCGCATGACTCTTTGAGCCACATGGACTTTCTGAGCCGCATGGGGTTCTTTGGCCGCATGGGTCATTTTCTTTAATATTTTCCATGCTTCTACAGCCTACTCTATTCACCCCCCAGAGTATTCTGATTTAAGATTTTATTCTACATGGGCGTGGTATTCGTTGAGGATCAGACAATGACCAACACTCAGGATTTCGACACGCCTTCTGAGGTTGAGGAATTACTTGAGTTAGAGTCATTTCGCTTCGAGCAGTTTCCAGAGAACATCATAGAGGATCCAGTTATGGGGGAGCTAGTACCTGGAGTTGCTTCCAACCATGATTATCAGCCTGCTGATGGTGGCCAGGGTGTCCCTTAGGAGGATGAGCATGCCAAAGAGGCAGTTCCTGAAGGGAAGAAGGCTATTGGTATACAGTCAGCACCAGTAGCTCTATCGAGAAGGAGTGACAGAGTACGTTGACCATCTACGAGATACTCACCAGGTGAGTATGTGCTACTGACTGACGGAGGAGAGCCCGAAAGCATTACAGAGGCTATGGAAGACCAACAAAGGCAGGAGTAGATGCAGGCTATGCAGGAGGGGATGAGTTCCTTACACGCCAATTCTACTTACGAGCTGGTGCGGTTGCCAAATGGTAAGAAGGCTGTGAAGAATCGATGGGTGTTTAGAGTAAAGCAGACGGATGATGCTACTCGCCCTCGATACAAAGCGAGGCTGGTAGTTAAAGGCTACGGTCAGCAAAAAGACATGGATTATGATGAGATTTTTTTTATCGATCGTCAAGGAGTCATCTATTCGGGTGGTGCTAGCATTGGCAGCCAGTTTTGACTTAGAGGTCGAGCAGATGGACATGAAGACGGTATTCCTCTATGGTGATCGTGAGGATGAGCTATATATGGGGCAGCCAGAGGGATTCTGTGCGAAGGGCAAGTCACATTTGGTCTACCGATTGAGAAAGAGCTTGTATGGTCTGAAGTAGGCTCCGTGGCAGTGGTACAGAAAGTTCGAATCATTTATGGGGGAGCATAGTTATGTATGGATGACGTCGGACCATTGTGTATTTGTGAGATACTTTACCGAGGATGATTCATCATTTTATTGCTCTATGTTGATGGCATGCTATTAGTGGGTCAGAATGCCACTAGGATAGCGGAGTTGAAGCGCCAACTGGGTGTGGCCTTCTCTATAAAGGATTTGGGCACAACAAATACTATTCTTAGGATTGAGATCAGCCGAAAGAGAGAGAGTCCAAGCTGCTACACTTATCCCAAAAAAAGTACATCTACCGGATACTTCAGCATTTCGGGATGGACGGGTCGAAAAAAGTTAGTTGCCCCATGGCAGTTCACTTTAAGTTCACTGAGGAGTAGTATCTACTGAGGATAAAAACGAAGATATGGAGCGGGTTCTATATGCCTCAGCTGTAGGAAGCCTTATGTATGCTATGGTGTGTACCACTACCAAAATACATGTATTTACCGACGGCCTTATCCGTCGGTAGTCCGTCGCCAAAAATAAATACCGACGGATTACCGACGGATATTTTGGTAAAATAGTCGTCGGGAATAACCTCGTCGCTAAAACATATCCGTCGCTACTCCGTCGCTCAGCGACGACTTAGCGACGGAATACCGTCGGTGCATTTAAATATATATAGCGACGGATTACCGACTAGCTTTCGTCAAAACATGTATCAGGATATAGGATTAGCTACGGAAAACTCCGTCGCTAAAGATTCGGCAAAACCGTATCAGTGATTTTCTGATACGCAATATCCGTCGCTAAGCCGTCGTAAATTTGTCGGTAAAAGCGTATCAGAGATTTTCCCATACGGCAGGTCGTCGTTATGCCGTCGCTAATCCGCCGAGGTTTACGACGGATTAGCGTCGTATTAGCGACAAAACATCCGTCGCTAACTACAAAATTTATGTACATCAAACAGAACCAGGTCGACGGACATTCCGTCGCTAAACCGTCGCTCAATGTAAAATTCTCCAGGTAGCGACGGATATTACGTTGCCAATCCGTCGATACATTAAATTCCTACAGTTAGCGACGGATAGTCCGTCGGGACTTTGTCGCCAGTCCGCCGTAAGTTAGTCGCCAATCCGTCGCGAAAGCTAAAATTTATGGACATCAAACAGCACCAGGTCGACGGATCGTCCGTCGCTAAACCGTCGCTCAATGTAAAATTCTCCAGGTAGCGACGGATATTACGTCGCCAATCCGTCGATACATTAAATTCCTACAGTTAGCGACGGATAGTCCGTCGGGACTTTGTCGCCAGTCTGCCGTAAGTTAGTCGCCAATCCGTCGCGAAAGCTAAAATTTATGGACATCAAACAGCACCAGGTCGACGGATCGTCCGTCGCCAATCCGTCGCTTTATTTAAATGCTCCAGGTAGCGACGGTTTTTACGTCGCCACTCCGTCGCTAACCTCAGTTTCTCCAGTTAGCGACGGACTATCCGTCGCTGAGTGGTCGCCAGTCCGTCGCTAACTTCTAATTTTTGAAAAAAAAATACTACAAACAGACTCTTTCCTGTTTATACAACACATCCAACACAATATCAAACATGCAAAATATCCATATACAACACCATATATCCATATCCAACACGAATATCCAACGTATCCAATATCCAACACCATATATCCATATGCAAAATATCCATATCCGACACCAATATCCAACGTATCCAATATCCAACAAAATATTACCAACACAATATATCCAATATCCAACATTAAATTATCCAAACATAAAAAAAATATCCGAACATACAATGTATCCAAATGTCTACAAAACCAACAACATAAACAAAATCAAACCCCGTCCGTCGGATCGTCTCGTGCTCGTGCCGCCGCATCCGCTTTGCGTATGTACTCCTCCACCGTGTGTGCCGGCACTTGGGACAAGATATGGTCTGGAAGCGCGCGTAGCTGCTCTGGCGACAACATGTCAAGGAGCGTCAAGATGGTGTTATCCGATACGATGCGGGCGTCCGCAGAGCGGTTAAACGAAAGCCGTCCGGGAGAAGAAGGACCAGGTCGATCCGAAGCACCGGTAGCAGCAGTAGACGGACCGGGAGCACCACCAGATGAACCGGGAGCACCAGCAGACGGACCGAGAACAGACGGACCGGGAGCAGACGGATAGCGCCCCAACACTATCGCCCGTAAATCTGACACCGTGGAGGTCAGAGTCGCAAGCTGCGCCCTCACATCGTCAACCGGGGGCGCTGGGGGAGGCGGAGGCGGTGGATATCTCGGGGACGGCTGCAACGAGGGTGCCATGGAACCTAAGCCGTAGACGCGCCCTTTCCTAATGCCGCCGACGGATTCTACGAACACGTCGTCGTAGCGAGCGGCCATAGAAGAGTGCGTCTGGGTGGGCGTTGTTTCATCGCCATTTTCGGAAGGGGGCTCGATCTCAAGCCGACTAAGTGCCTCACGATACGTAGCCTATCCAATGAATGTGTTTATACTATAAGTTTTCCTAAGTTATAATCTAAATCCTATGTTTCCCTAAGTTATAGTCTGAATCCTAAGTTTATCTAATTAACTTCACAATAATTATATTTCTAACATAAATCTCATAAACGTAAGTACTTACATCAGTCTCCTCGGCCCTCGCGTCGACGAAGCTCCCGTCCTTCCGCCTCTTGTGCGTATGCACGAATACATCGTGAGCGGTGACCGTCTTCGCCTCTTTCCCCTGCTTCACCGCCCGTTGGGCCTGCATACGTAGAATTTAATTAACTTCGTATATTAACAGTACGAAATTAAATAATAGAATGAATTTGAATTTGCGCTATCTCACCAAATCTGCACGCGTCGATGCGTGGGGCCTTGATCCCCCCGTATGCAGACCCGCGGCCTGTCGATTAGCCTTAGCTTTCTCCGATTTCAGCTTGAACTGCGGAGTATCCATCTTCTCCAACATCTGCTCATAGTACTCCGCCCAGATCCAGTCCTTCCTCGTATGCGCCGTACGAAGGTCGTACACCGCATCCCGTATCTTCTTCCCGGCGGCGGCTTTGTAGGTCCTGCGAATCGCCTCCTCGCGATGGGGGGGCCACCAGAACGTCCTCTGACATACAAATTCAAATATCACGTAATAAAAAATTTAATGATTTAAAGAATAATTAATAATTCATCGACGGATTTATACCCTCATCTCGTCGAGCCAGACGTACTTCATGTCCTGAGGCACCTCAGAAAAATTGAGGTAGGGGCCATGGTAGTTATCCCGGATAATGCGCCCTAGAATCCGGGCAGCATCCCACGGGAAAAACCTATAAAGAAGCAACGACTGGATTATTAACTTGAATAAATGAAACAAATTTAATAAATTAACTTAAATTTACTTACGATTCACCAGCGGGCCATAGCTCTCGTCGGAACTCGCCCACCAGCCTCTCTGGTGGCGTCGGGGGATCCGCGGGTCCGCGTATGTACTCCCCGGTAACAGGATGAAACTGAATCCCGGGGTACTCCGAGGCCTACCCTGCAGTAACTGCTGGGCCCCCTGCTGCATCTGCTGCTGCATACGCTGGTACATCCGGTGGCGGAACGGATCCGCTAGCGGATGGAGTCACAGGCCTCGATGACGATGTCGGTGGCACCGAGGAAGAATGACGGCGGAAAGAGCCTGTGTCCGGGCTCTCCAAGTCGGGATCGGAGGTCACATCCGGGGAATGCGGCTGGCGACCACGACCGCTACCACCACGCCCACGCCCACGCCCACGACCACCACCACCACCGCCGCCGCCGCCGCCACCGCCACGACCACGGCCAGCACCACCAGTACGGGTGCTCGCAACCATGCCCTGTAAATAGAACACATAAACAAAATACCGACAACATAGATTTATAAATGAATATAAAACTAAACATATCCATACCAGCAGCAGGGCGATGAGTGCCACCCAGACGAGTAGGCCTAGGAGTGCCATCTGCAAAAAGAAACTCATACAATAATACGCAAATATCCCAAACTGAAATAAATATTACAATCAGAAGTGAAGTACGAATAAATGCTAGATACACAAAATCTGATAAAATCACGCACCAATACAACAAAGTACAATTCTTGTAACTTTTGATGAAAGGGCATCTTGTGTTCCACTAGACTTGTAATTATAAATCCAAATGTAATAGGGTAATTTAGGATTCGAGACTAGATATTGGGTGCTTCAAGATAC
Source organism: Iris pallida (assembly GCA_029216955.1). Taxonomy (NCBI): domain Eukaryota; kingdom Viridiplantae; phylum Streptophyta; class Magnoliopsida; order Asparagales; family Iridaceae; genus Iris; species Iris pallida. The sequence continues at coordinate 3,211,562 of JANAVB010040817.1, read as the reverse complement.
AACTGAAATATAGCGATATTTAATCATCGTCATCGTCCTCTTCCTCGGCCTCGGCCTCATCATCATCATCATCCTCATCGTCGAATTCATCTGTATCCTCATTCTCATCCTCATAAAGTTCTTCTTCTTCTTCTTCTTCTTCTTCTTCTTCTTCTTCTTCAGTCTCAATACTTGGGACAAGACACCTCTTTCTCCCCTGGTTGACATCTAAGTCTTGTATATCAACCTCTTCCTCCCCTCTATTTTCATCAGCAAGAGGTATATCAACCTCTAATTCAACATCCATGTCACAAGACTGTTGTCCCAAGTATTGGGGCTTTTCGATCTGGTCCTCTTGGTATGCTGGGTCTCCAACGTTGAATATATTTCTAGATTTAATCTTGCATACTGCCCACCAGTCAAAGCGATCTCTACGACGCCTTGGGTAGCTTGTATAGTAGACTTGAACAGCCTGACTTGCTATCGCAAATGTGTCGGACCCTCTATACCTCTTGCGATGATTTATATCGACGAATCCAAATTATTTATCGATTCTCCAACCGATATTTGGTGTCGTATCGAACCACTCACATTTGAACATAACAATATGCATATCAAATGGAGCACTATATTGTAATTCTACAATATCCCGAAGCACTCCATAATAGTCAAAGTCCGGCTCGTCGTCATAGATTGTGCCTCTTATGCAAACACCAGAATCCTTCGTACTGAAGCCGTCATTGAGAAATTCGGCATTTATAGGATGTTGAGTTGTCTTAAACTTGAAGCCATTAACGACATAGCCGGGCCAAGTCTTTGCATGCTTCTTCGGTCCCAATGACAAATAACGAATGCTCTCATTTGTAAGTGTACTTGGTTCAGCTAATAAAACCTGTAAACTTTAAATGTTTTAGTTGCATATATATATTTAAGTAGCCGCATAACATATTATCTCAGTTACTTACGTAATCTCAAAACCATGACGGAAAGGTAAAATCAACCTCTCTTTGAAGTCCCTCATCGGTAATATCGGGTGTCCTTATTTTGACTTCATCTCTAAATACACTGTTAGAGAGAAAAAAAATTAGTGTAGTCACTTACCTCACCAAATTAGAGATTATAACGAGGTGTAGTCACTTACTTCTCCAAATCTCTCACTTCTTGTATGTCACAATTTAACAAGACATATCGGTGAGCGGCATCATACTCATCGTCACTCAACCACCGTTTCTTACTAGCCCCAATCGGCTTGCCCCTTAAATTGAATATACCTCCTTCCTCAACGTCTTCGTCATTCCTTTGAGGTCTATTTCGATTTGTCTCAACATGAGTATCGAAATAAATGGAGCAAAAGTTTGACACCTCCTCGATAAGATATGCTTCGCATATCGAAGCCTCTATATGAGCCTTGTTGCCAACTTTCTTCTTTAGATGATGTAGATACCTAGAGAGACAAATTATCTTGAGAATTAACAATGAATTGTAAAATCCACTTAAATTATATCGATTTTTATTTACCTTTCAAAGGGGTACATCCATCGATAATGAACAGATGCACCGACATGGGCTTCGTATGCTAGATGAATCGGTAGATGCTCCATACTGTCGAAGAAACCCGGTGGAAATATTTTCTCTAACTTGCAAATTGTTAAGACAATCTTCTCCTCAAGTTGTATCATATGTTGCACCGTGAGCTTAGTTGAACAGATATCCCTGAAGAATGTAGACAGCTCGGCCAAAGGAACCCATACAGAGAAGGCAACAACTCTCTCAACGCAATGGGCAGTAATCTTTCCATAAACACGTGGCAGTCGTGACTCTTCATTCCTGTTAGCTTGCGTTCATTGAGATCAACGCATCTAGACAAATTCGACACATAGCCGTCGAGAAATCTTAAAGTAGATATCCACTTGCAGATTATTAATCTATCTTCCTTGCTCAATGCGTATGGCGCTATCGGCTTAGTTACTTGTCCACCAGCTCCCCTTTGTATCAAGTTTAGATTATGACGTTTGCATATCTCGGCCATGTCTTGTCTTGCTTTTGGATTGTCCTTCGTCTTTCCTTTAATATCCATAACGGTATTGAAGACATTATCGAACACATTCTTTTCGATATGCATGACATCAAGATTATGCCTAATAAGATTATCTTTCCAATAAGGCAAGTCCCAGAAGATACTCCGTTTGGTCCAGTTATGGCTTTGTCCGAACCCCTCGATACGGTTGTTCGATGGATCTTCCATTGCGGTGGGCAATTCCTTTACATCTTCCCAAATATCGTATCCCGACAATCTGGCAGGAGGTTCAGAAAATTCTTGTTTTCCATATCTGAACGCGTCCTTGTTCTTTCGCCAAGGATGTCTCGTTGGCAGAAATTGACGGTGACAGTCAAAGAAAGAAGTTTTTCCTCCATGTCTAAGGCGGAACGCCTTACTATTTTCCATACATATCGGACAAGACATGTTGCCGTGCGTACTCCATCCCGACAGCATACCGTATGCTGGAAAATCATTGATTGTCCACATGAGTGAAGCTCTCATCTGAAAGTTTTGTTTTCTGGAAATATCATAGGTCGTGACGCCGATCTCCCACAACTGTTTCAGCTCATCCACCAACGGCTGTAAATATATATCGATGTTCTTTGTCGAATTTTTGGGACCGGGTATGATAGCTGTCAAGAACATATAAGGAGTCTTCATACACATCCATAGTGGCAGATTGTAAGGGGTAAGAATGACCGGCCAGCATGAGTATTGAGATCCCGACTGTCCGAAAGGGGCGAAGCCATCAGAACATAGCGCCAGGCGTACATTTCTAGGCTCTGCAGCAAAATCTGGATGACACAAATCAAAATATTTCCACGCCTCCCCATCCGAAGGATGTGACAATTCTCCTTCGTCCTTTATGCGATCTTCACTGTGCAACGTCATGTGTTCTGCTGTATTCAGAGACATATACATCCTCTGTAAGCGCTTCGTGATCGACAAGTAATGCATATACTTATAAGGACGTCGTTTTCTAGTTGACTTTCCTTTTCCCTGTACTGTCTTGTAACGATCCGCATTACAGAACCAACAACTTTCTAATACGCAATTCTCTTTGTAATACAACATGCATCCGTTGCGACATCAATCTATCTTCTCGTACCCCAGTCCTAGTTGTCGGACCATCATCTTTGACTTGTAGAAGTTTCTTGGGAGCTCTTTTGATTCCTTCGGTAACACCTCATTAGTTAATTGTGTGATCCGATCATAGCAAGCTTGTGGCAAGTTAAAATCAGACTTTATGTTCAACAACCGCATCGTCACTGACAGTGCGGAATGAGTCTCACAACCAGGATATAGAGGAGTATCTGCGTCCTTAAACATATCATAGAACTCCTTTGCCTCGGGATTAGGATCCTCCGGATCAAAATTAGGCCCTGTCGCAGCATACACCATATCTCGTGCAAGGTTCTGCATGTCTCCATAATCCACAGAGCATCCGTCGTCTTCGAGGACATCCGTTGCAGCATTATCATCAAAAGCATAAGTACCAGCTTCTGCAGCCTGTCTTTCTGAATATAATTCACCTTGCGATGACCACAGGCCGTAATCACGTACGAAACCCTTACGGGTCAAATGATCTCTCACAGTTATCACTTCTTCGAAACGTCTATTGTGACAATTAACACATGGACACTTGATTTTGTTATCGTCCATGTACTGAGTTTTGCTCATGGCATACTTAAGAAATACTTTCACACCTGCCTAAAAATCGTCACTCACACCAATTCTGCTCTCGTGTTGTCATTTGTACATCCATGTACGATCAACAAAGTAACGATTCATGCTCGATTTGATGTGAATATCTGTATCGTAAGACAAACTAAACATAAGAATTAATAGCCCGATACCGATACTCATATCGTAAGAAAAACTAAACTTGTGGATAACACGCTAGGCCTACGACGAGGCTACTTAGTATCACAATCTAACATAATTAGTATATAATCATGTAACTGGTGGATCCGCTAGCTAGTAAGCCGGATGTACTTAATATCAGAGAGTATCAGATTAGTATCAGTATATAGGTTAGGTAGACCGTATCAAACGCATATCGGAATAGTAGGCCGAATAGGAGGTCGAGATAGTCGAATGAGAAGAAGGGAAGAAAGGAGGAGCAGATGGGTCCAGAGCCATGGTGGAGGAGGAGAAGTAACATGAGAGCAGTTTCCGCCGTAACATCTCCTGGCTCTGCTGGCAACTGAAGTCCAGATGCTACAAAGGACGATCCTTCGCTGAAATCGACTACAACACCCATAAGTTCAAGTTCATTCCTATATGAGTATATTCCAATGCCATAGAGGAAGGTCAACAAACTGATGGCTTCTATGGCATTGGAATCTACTCATATAGGAATGAACTTGAACTGATGGGTGTTGTAGTCGATTTCAGCGAAGGATCGTCCTTTGTAGCATCTGGACTTCAGTTGCCAGCAGAGCCAGGAGATGTTACGGCGAAAACTGCTCTCATGTTACTTCTCCTCCTCCACCATGGCTCTGGACCCATCTGCTCCTCCCTTCTTCCTTTCTTCTCATTCGACTATCTCGGCCTCCTATTCGGCCTACTATTCCGATACCGATACTTTGAACCTTGATCTTAACCCAAACCTATATACTGATAGATACTAATCCGCTACGCCCGATACTAAGTATATACGGTCGATACTGATAGCGATAGTCCGATACCGATAGCGATAGTCCGATACCGATAGTTCGATCGATACCGATAGTTCGATACCGATAGCGATAGTCCGATACCGATAGCGATAGTTCGATACCGATAGCGATAGTCCGATACAGATACACATGGACCTACATATCTATATATCACTAGTAGCCATACTCCTCTACATACTACTCTACACTAGGATCTAGTAACCATATACTACTCTACACACTAGCTACGTAGTCATACTCTAAAATAAGGTAAACTAATTTACCCACACATTAAAACCAACCCAATCAAATCTTAGGCAAACTATTCATATAATATCAATCGAAATACAAATAGGTCAACTAGGCTAGTTCTAGGTCAAATTAGGAGTCCAAGTCAACTCTGTCAAAACTAACCTTAATTAGGCTAAACTTCTACCTTAGCTAATCAAATATATATACTAGACTTCACGACGTGTGTCTGTGTATATATATATATATATTATTAATAAATTACTTAAAATTATGCCTATATATATAAAATATATATATATATATATATATATATATATATATATATATATATATATATATATATATATATATATATATATGTCTGTGTGTGTGTGTATCCGTGTGTCTGTGTCCGTGTGTGTCCGTGTGTGTGTGTGTGTGTGTCGGTGTGTGTGTGTGTGTCTGTGTGTCCGTGTGTCCGTGTGTGTGTGTGTCTGTGTGTGTGTGTCCGTGTGTGTGTGTGTCCGTGTGGGTGTGTGTGTGTCCGTGTGTGTGTGTGTGTCTGTGGGAGAGGAGAAGGAGGACTCCTGCGCGGGGACTCCAGAGTCCCTCCTACGCCCCCCCTGCCCCGACCCCCCCCCCCCCACAACCCCTGCCCGACCCCCTCTCCCACCCCCCTGCCCCGACCCCCCCAACCCCTGCCCGACCCCCCCCAACCCCTGCCCGACCCCCTCTCCCACCCCCCTGCCCCCCCTGCCCCGACCCCCCCCAACCCCTGCCCGACCCTCCCCCAACCCCTGCCCGACCCCCTCTCCCACCCCCCTGCCCAGACCACCCCCCCACCCCTGCCCGACCCCCTCCCCGACCCCCCCTGCCCCCTCTCCCACCCCACCCTTGCCCCGACCACCCCACCCCCTACCCGAACCCCCCCTGCCCAGACCCCCCCCCCCCACCCCTGCCCGACCCCCTCCCCGATCCCCCTGCCCCCGACCACCCCACTCCACCCTTGCCCCGACCACCCCACCCCGTACCCGAAACCCCCCTGCCCCACACCCTCTCCGACCACTACGACAGCCCCCCAACCCCCCAAATCGTAAAAGAGAGAGAGAGAGAGGGAGATAGAGAGAGAGAGGGGGGGAGAGAGAGCATACCTTAGAGAGAGAGAGGGAGATCGCCGGTCGGAGAGAGGGAGATCGTCAGAGAGAGGGAGAGGGAAGAGAGAGAGAGTGTTTTGGGGGGGAATGAAAATTTCCCCCCCGTCGATTAAATTTAAGTTAGGGTACAGAAATTAGCGACGGAGTAGCGACGGATTATTCCGTCGCTAAGTCGTCAGTAAATCTCGTGCCAATATTTTAGGCTTAGTAGCGACGGATTATTCCGTCGCTAAGTCGTCAGTAAATCTCGTGCCAATATTTTAGGCTTTTTTCGCCAAAATATGCGACGTTCTAGCGACGGATATAAAACCGTCGCTACTTGGCCGACGACCTATCGACGGCGTAGCGACGGATATGGACATAAAAAAATAAAAAAAAATTGTCCACTGCTTTCCGTCGGTATTCCGTCACAAATCCGTCGGTGATCCGACGGTAATAGCGACGGAAAATTTCCGTCGCTAAATGGCCGTCGCTAAAATACTGTAATTTGGTAGTGTACGAGGCCAGACATCGCTCATGCAGTTGGCACAGTTAGCAGGAATCTTTCAAATCCTGGAAGGGTACATTAGAGTACGGTAAGTGGATTCTACGATACCTTTAGGGTACTTCCGATTGGAGACTTTTTTTGGTGGTGACGAGTCGAAGCTGGTTAGATATACCGACGCTGATATGGCTGGAGATGTAGACCCGAGACGATCGACTTCGGGCTATATGATATTGTTTGTTGGAGGAGCGGTATAGTGGTAGTCACGGCTGCAGAAGTGTGTTGCCTTGTCGACGACAGAGGCGGAGTACATTGCGGCTACGGAGGCTTGCAAGGAGTTGTTGAAGATGAAAAGCTATTGCAGGAAATGGGGCTGAAGCAAGAGCAGTATACTTTACTTTGCGACAGTCAGAGTGCTATTCACCTTGTGAAGAATCAGACCTTTCATAGCCGGTCCAAGCACATCGAAACTCGGTATCATTGGATATGGAATGTGGTTGAGAAGAAGGATACGGAGCTTGAGATGGTTCATACTGATGATAACGGAGCAGATATGTTCACCAAAATTCTACCGAGGAGAAAGTTTGAATTCTGCAGACAGATCGTCGGAATGACGATCCCCTCCACAAAGTTGTGAAGGGGAAGAAACGTTGGAGTAGGTGCGGTTCCCAACCTATATGCAGAAGACCTTGGAGTGCGACGAGCGCCGTCTGTATGTCAGATAAGCTTGGGGAGGTGACGAGGCCATTCGGAGATGAAAGAGAAGCTTGGGAGCCATCATAGGACATCCTGGAACCAAGGGGGCCGAATTCGGGCCAAGTTTTGCACCTTGGTTTCCAGAACCTTTCTGGAACGCCCACACAGAGTTCTGGCCGAACTCTGTGTCGTCGGACTGAGGCTAATTTTATGGTATTTTTTATACCGTTGAATCGTATCCTACGGTTCATATTTTGCTGCGGGATTAGGGGGTTTACATATGGTTTTTTCTAACCCTAATCACACACAACGGAGAGAAAAAAGAAAGGAAGGAGGCAAGAGTACCATTGCAATTTTGGAAGAGAAGAAGGAGGATTGAAAGTCGTTTTCGAAGGAGGATCGTGTACGAGTAATCTCTATTCATCATATTTATTTTTCGTAGCCTTGTAATCAATATTTCTTGCTTTCAAGTGTTGTGGAGATCCGTGTTGGGTCGGGAGAAGTTTGTAGAGGGCGTACTCCTTTATTTTATTAGTGAAGGCTTCTCAAGGTTTGGACTCCGATCATCCCGTGGTTCTTTTCATAAGGGTTTTTCACGTCACAAAATCTCTCTGTCTACTTGGATTGTGTTTTGGTGTTTGGTTTGTGCATTGTATTGCTCGGTTCTCTCACAGGTACTCTCTAGTTTATGGAAAGGTTTTCGCACTTCTTTTCCAACACAATGTCAATATTTCATCATCATCAGCGACCTCCCACTACTAAAATATTGGCAATTAGCGACAAAATTTCCGTCGCTAAATAGTATATTTCCATCGCTAAAATAACTTACCAGCCGAAATAGCTTTCATCATCATCAGACAATTCCTATGAGTATCGATATTGAAATCGGTATCAGACAATTTATATGAGTATTGATATCGAAATCGGTACCATACCATTCCTATGAGTATCGAGAAGGAGATAGGTATCAGTCGTATTAGATCGGTATCTGCCATATCCGATAGGTAACTATCGTATCAGATTAGTATCGACCGTATCTGATTGGTATCGACCTTCAGATAGGTATCGTTTTGATCCGATTGGTATCGGCCGTATCCGATTTTGTAACTTTCGGAAGATATATGATAAATTTCATATTCCGATACCATGTCAACCTATATGAATACCTAGAGCTTGATGATTGGCCTTCATCGCTTTAATTATAGAACGTTTTTATCTCTCTTCTTTATAATTCTATTATTGGGCTCTTAGAATTTTTGCTATCAAATGTGCCCTAAAATTTTGCGATCCAATGTGCCCTAAATTTTAAATTTTCTAAATAAACAATCTTACTCCAAATTCAAATCCATGCAACCAAATTTTCAAAAGAAATTAATGAAACAAATATAAATTAAATTGGGGTTATACCTGCGGTCGGAGAGGAGGAGAAGGGGGTTTACGGCACTACTGGGGAATGGGGGGGTCTGCGCCGCCGGGGAATGTGGGTTGCGCGCTTGAACGGAGGGGGATTGTACCGCCGCTCGACAGAGAATAAGCGGAGGAGGAGGGGGCTATCGTGAAGGAGGAGGGGTTCGTCTGTCTGGGAGGGGGCAGAGGCCAGTGACGGAGGGGTCGACCGCCAGGGTGGGGGCAGTGAAGGAGGAGGAGGAGGAGGGATCGAGGCCGGTGAAGGAGGAGGAGGTTGGGGTTGGGGTTGGGGTTGGAGGAGTCGGGGTCAAAGGATTTGGGAAAAAAATCGGGTGAAAATTTTAGAATGAGAAAGAAGGGATTAACGTTTCACTTTTACTCGTTCCAGCGACGGAATAGTCCGTCGCTAATCAGTCGGTAAAAATACAGCCGCGAATTTGTGACAGAAATAGTGACGTCTTCTTATACTGTAATTTACATAAAAGATCAGTAGCAATTCAGTCGGTAATCCATCGCTGATTAACGACGGATTAACTGGCGTCGGTAAGTTCCATTGCTAATTAACAGTATTTTTGTAGTGTCCAATACGAAAACCTATTAAGTATAATGGAAGATTAGTTGATTGACTTAATACATTTAGTAGTGTTTCCATTCTTAGGATCTGGTTGTTGACAATTTTTCCAACCATGTTCTTTATCTTGATCGACTAAAGTCATGGTTGAAATCTATCAATTAAATAGAAATATTAGTTTTTTAACAAACATTAAAGTATCAAATCATATCTATTACTGAAAAGGGGAACAAAACATATAAAGATAAAAAAAAGGGAATATAAAGAAAATAAAAGATGCTAGTTCAATGAGGCGCGCTTCATATGCGCATCAAAAGAAGGCACAAAGGGGTGCATGTCAAAACTAGGTGCACGAGGCTGGCTTCATAGGAAACAAGGCAGAAGGGTAAGCCTTGAGCTTCGGGCACGAGCCTCACGGTCTTTTTAAAGCACCGACTCCCAAAGACCATACATGCATATAATATGACCATATATACCTTAACTTCAATTGAGTTAGAAAATTAAATACTTCTTTTTACTGTTTTGTTTTTCATCTTGTCCCTATTGCTTGTAAGATTCATCACAAAGTAAACCAAATTTGACATTTCTGGCCATGTTTTCTTTTCCCCCTTTTTTCATATGCTTAATCTACTCAATCAAATGTTTAATCCAGATTTAGCCTTTTTTACATACTTCTCATGATCTGGGTACTGACTTTTTTTATTTGCATGCCTTAACTGGTACTAGTCGTTCAACTTGTGCACTATCTGAACATGTATTCTGGTTCTATGGTACTTATTTTAATTTTAATTTTAATGTTAATTTTAAATTTTTAGGCAAACATATTTGGCTTGGTAAACATATTTCTATCTATTTGAATTCCTAGACAAACATATTTGGCAAGTTGTTCTTATGCAAAGATACGGTAAGTTATTATTTGTCAAATTTTTTATGAGATCTTTTATTTCTATCTAGTTAAATTTGCTCTTCCAAGTCACTATATTTTTATTGGTACACATGGAAGCCACGTGAGATGGTTTATGTAAGAGTATGAGCCTATGGCTCATATTCCGTCTTTCCTATAAAAAATTGACAACCATAACAAATCATCGTCATCCCTATTATCATCTCCATCACCAACAATGTCAACACATTTGTATCTTTCATCATCATCAGCGACCTCTAATACGAAAACCTATTAAGTTTAATGGAAGATTATTTGATTGACTTAGTACATTTAGTAGTGTTTCCATTCATAGGATCCGGTTGTTGACAATTTTTCCAACCATGTTCTTTATCTTGATTGACTAAAGTCATGGTTGAAATTTATTAATTAAATAGAAATATTAGTTTTTTAACAAACACTAAAGTATCAAATCATATCTATTACAGAAAAGGGGAAAAAAAGATAAGAAAGAACAGAATATAAAGAAAATAGAAGACGCTAGTTTAATGAGGCGTGCTTCATATGCGCATCAAAAGAAGGCACAAAGGGGTGCATGTCAAAACTAGGTGTGAGGAGCAAGGAGGCTCGGGCCTAGGTGAATGAGGCTGGCTTCATAGGAAATAAGGCGAAAGGGTAAGCCTTGAGCTTCAGGCAAGAGCCTCACGGGCTTTTTAAAGCACCGACTCCCACAGACCAAACATGCCTATAACATGACCATATATACCTATAACTTCAATTGAGTTAGAAAATTAAATACTTCTTTTACTGTTTTGTTTTTCATCCTGTCCCGATTGCTTGTAAGCTTCATCACAAAGTAAACCAAATTTGACATTTCTGGCCATGTTTTTTTTTCCCCTTTTTTCATATGCTTAATCTACTCAATCAAATGTTTAATCTAGATTTAGCCTTTTTACATACTTCTCATGAACTGGGCACTAACTTTCTTGCTTTGCATGCCTTAACTGGTACTAATTGTTCAACCTGTGCACTATCTGAACATGTATTCTGGTTCTATGGTACTTCTTTTGGTCGTCTTATAACAGGAATTTGAGGTTCCATTTTCGCAAGGTGTCTGTAATATCACCTTTCATGTTGAACTATAGGATCTATCTTTTTTTTGTTGGAAGTCCCAATTCGTAATCCTGTGTATCTTATGCTGGGTGCATCCTTTGGTTCCGCTGCCAAAGAAACAGGGCTTAAGGCTCTTGAATTTGCTCTCTCCATATGTGACACTGTTATTATGTATGGTTTCACAGGGGAACCAGTTTACAAGGAGTGGCAAAGTATAAGTAGGATGACGCTTGGAAATTATGTAACCTTAAATTCAACCTCTGATTTGTTTCTCATATTTTTTAATAATTTTTTATGAAGCTTATAAAAATCTACTCCCCCATGAGGGCAGATTTCCATAGAGTAGTGGAATTGCTACCAAGTCGAAGTACACTTAATGCTGCACGAATTGCTTCAGAGAAACTTTTGAGGTAACAAAGAAGTTTGTTAATGTTAATTTCTCCAGTTACCTTTGGATATATGTTGAAACAGAAGAGCCTGTTCTGAAATTGGCATAGGACGTAGTTTCTTTCATGTGGATGCGGTATCACATGAATGGGCAATAGAATTCATCTTCTGCAAATGACCATTATCTATTTTCATAAGTACTATACGATGATAGATAAATGGTACCATTAGATCTATGAATATTCATTTATGAGCCAGATACATATGATCATTTATAGGGGTGTGAATCATATAGGGGAGTGAACCAAACAAGTAATAATTGATAGATACCTGTCGCCATGAAATGTCGGCAATGTAGAAATGAAGCTTGAAATCATTTCAGTTGAATTTCAAGGCAGCTACTGGGAAGGTGTAGTAATAAATCTCGATATATATATATACACATACTGGATTTGTTGAGGATGAGTTGCTGACCTGACCATGCACATTAGTCTTTGATCAGTCCTCCATCTAAAGCATTGGAACTTGAGAGTATACTAGGACGTGTCGACAGAACAATGTCAAAGGAACTCAGGCAAAATGACCTTCGGGAGAAGGGGTGCTCTCCTATCTTTTGATTAGGAAAGCTGCATATACGCGGGGGTAGAGACTGTTTATTAAAAACAAAGGCCAACCTTAATTGGCTTTGCAATTATGGCTTTGCAATTATATATATATATATATTTTTTTATAATTGGCTTTGCAATTATATATATATATATATATATATATATATATATATGCAAATGACCTCTAGCCTAGTGGTTAAGAAAGACGCATGCGGCCCGAGTGGTCAGGAGTTCGAATCCTAGTGGGAGCGATTCAAGAAACAATTTACCTGATTCCATATATATATATATATATATATATATATATATATATATATATATATTAGAAGCCAGAAACTCCTAGAAGGCCAAGAATTTCAGTAAGAACCTCGATTCGGCGTTTCATACTTGGGAGCTTGTTGGGAGCTCGCTTCCCCTATGACGGGAGCTCGTTTCTTCAGTGACGAGAGCGCGTTTCTCCGACGACATGAACGCTTCCCATAATATGGCCAAAATTTTATAAGTGACATAAACTTTAGGAAGAAAGTTAGAAGATTTTTAATACACGTTTATGAAAGTACCAAGAAACTAAAGATTATTTACCTTGACATTATAAAAAATCAGCATACGAATGATCTCTCTGTAACTTTTAAACATAACTTATAAATTCTAATAAATATTAAGATATTTATAAATTTTGATAACAATAATTAATATACACAATTTTTTTATTAGCGCACGCGATCCCATCACGTTCCCAACTTTAGACTCTTCTAAGTAGTCGCGCTCCCGCTTCCACTTCCGCTTATGGCTTATATATATATATATATATATATATATATATATATATATATATATATATATATATATATTTTGTTATTCCCTGGGCGTAAAGTCAGAAGTAAACTCTTGTGACACGATTGCAGCACTTCAAAGGAAGGTGCTAAGCAGAAATCCTAGAAGGACTCTGTTAACGAAAAATCTAAAAAGATTTTCCGTTAAAGGCAGCGTACGAATAGTCTAAAAAGACTTTCGTAAAATCAACAATAATGGAAAAGCCTGCTGGGGTGTCAAGAACACAAGTGCTCAAAGCTAGATCCGCCCTCACGGTCAGCTTTCAGGAACCAGCAAGTTCAAAAGAACTCTGGAACGCTCTGTTGATCTACTCCATAACGGACTGCTTGGAAAGACAATGAAGAAATACTGGTGGCGCGAGGAGCTACAGGGGGCGCTGGAACACGAACGGGTCGAGGAACTCTATCTGCACTCGTATAAAAAAAATTCGTCTAAAAAGAATCAATCCTTTTCTCTGAGAAGAGAGGCCCTATATATAGTGTCCTACTGTAACCACTCAGATCCGCAATGTGCGCGACGATTTGATGTCAGATCCGAAATCTCCGGATCAGTTATCGTACGTTACGAAACGGTCAGAACGTAGACAACCACTATCTGTGCGAAACAGCGCCACTGAAGGAGTTGCGCGTGCCCAGCACAACCAGCGCGTCCTGCGCTCCCCTGTGCCTTGCGTACCCAGCGCAACCAGCGCGCCCCGCGCAACCTGTGCAACATGCGCACGCTGTGCGTCCTGCGCACCCAGCACAACCTGGGCTCGCAGCAGGGTCGTACATCTGGGCGCGCACCTAGGTGTAGAAGCATGGAATTTTAGGCGCGTCTGTAGGCCAGAATTCCTATGCGCTTAACACTACATGCGCCAGAGAGCTCAAACGAAGTATTTGGCACAGCAAAGGACAGCAAAAGCATGACATCAAAAGAAAATTTTTATTTCATATAAAAGCCTATTACATGTCTAAAGAAAGGCTTTACAAAGGAGAATTTCTACAAAAAAGATCCTAAGACTACAGCCAGGCGCAGCAACCGCCAGGCGCAGCAACCGCCATGCACTCCCAGCCAGGCGCATCATCCGCCAGGCGCAGCAACCGCCATGCACTCCCAGCCAGGCGCATCATCCGCCAGGCGCAGCAACCGCCATGCACTCCCAGCCAGGCGCATCATCCGCCAGGCGCATCACTTCAGTGTCTCAGTCAGGCGCATCTCTTCAGCGTCTCAGTGAGGCGCATCATCTCAGCATATGCGCTCCACTTCGACCCGATTAAGTGCTTCGGCTAATGAAACATTTATTGAGCAGAACAAGAGTGGGCAGCCAACCCCACTCTAACTGGAGGAAGAGCTCTCCAAAGCCCAAGGCAGAGGAGAGCACCGCAATTCCGATCTGTGGCTCTTCCAGCATAACGGAGACGGGGCTCGAGCATCACGATCTTTGGATGTAGCAGGCACCTTCGGCCTGCCTCAAAACCCCGCGATTCCGACTTTTGGATGTAACAGTCACCTTCAAGTGCGTGTACGAAGACAACTCATCGCATCTTTACCTTTGGGAGCGTCTTGTCAACAGAATGTACTCTAGCGAAGAAGTTCATCTACATCCGGGAAGGCAGGAGATAACGAGAAACAAACTCTCTCCTTGCTGCTATTTATAGGCTGGATAAAATCAAACCCACATGCCAAGTGGCAGGCTCTCCGAATCTCGTGCAATGAATTTGTATTTATGGTGATGAACCTGACCCCTCGAATTCAGCCAAGTCAAAACAGCTATTTAAAGCACTCAAAGAACTCAACAGTCGGACCAATGAAGATGCGTCATGTAACAGATGCGCCGGTCAGATACTGTGCATCATACAGACACGTCCATCAGCACCAAGCGCCCCGTATGGATGCGCCCAACAAAGCACAGACTCATACGTCCTGATGAACACAGACCCGTGCGCCTAGTGGGTACAAATCGATGCGTCCACTTCGGCTCGTCACCCACCAAGCAATTAATACTAAAGTGACAGAGTTGGCAGCACGTCCCCCGAGGACTGAACAGTTGACAGCTTTTGCAGAAAATGAAGCACCGCTGACGTCAGCATCATCATTACTTTCCTCCGACGGTTACAAGTCATGTGTTCGACCAACCACTAGCATGCGCCTCAGCAGCCATACGCCCGAAGATTTGCATGCGCCTCAAAAGCCATGCGTCCAGACTGGTTCGTGACTCCTGAAGGTTGCGAGCCAAAGTCTTTTCATGCGTCCAATCCCAAGCGCATCCTATCAGATTACTCTCCACCAAATCTGAGATCTTTGAGCTACGGACATGCGCCACGTATCCTTTGACGCAGTTCAGCCTATGAAGGGGTGCTAATCATTCAAGATCTCAGCAACTGAAAGATTCTCTCCCCTGCTACGTGCCAGCCCACAAATACAGCATGAAGGATTCAACCCAAAAATGATGGTGCATCATCCATGCGCCCACCCGCAGCTTCAGCCACGTGGTGTGCCCACGTACAGGCGCATCCTACATATACGTGCATGAGCAGCCCAACCTGCTGCTTATAAATAGAGGGATTATTTCCTTCTTCCACACACAAATATATACAGAGATGCACAGTCAAAGACAGACGTAACCAGAGCATCAGAGTTATCACTCATAGAGATCGAAAGA
Source organism: Iris pallida (assembly GCA_029216955.1). Taxonomy (NCBI): domain Eukaryota; kingdom Viridiplantae; phylum Streptophyta; class Magnoliopsida; order Asparagales; family Iridaceae; genus Iris; species Iris pallida. The sequence continues at coordinate 3,195,870 of JANAVB010040817.1, read as the reverse complement.
GACACTCAACGTCTTATTTCCCTCCGCAAGTTCCGACACCCAGAGCAACTCAGACCTTCAGAGAACCGAAAACCGTCGTCAGATCGTCAATGGAGTCAATGCATTACCACTCGCTCCATCGACACAGGATCCAGATAAACAAAGTGTACTCATAGGACTACATCTAAGTCCTACATTGTAACATTGTTCTGTTTGTAATTGAAATTACAATCAAAGATTTTAATTGCAAACAAGCTGGCGACTCTGCTGGGGAACTCTTTCTCCTCCGATGATAAAGTTGTGTCCCAATCCGATGACGTAAAGGTGTGCTCCTCCTATAAGACACTGGTCGTACGCCTCAATCAACAGGCGTATGAGGAGTTCATCTCTGAGGGCAGCGCAAGTCCTTCGAAGCGGCTGCCGAAGCCGAAGAAGACTCACCAAGTCTGGGTGCGCAAGGTCGAGGCCCCTGGTACCATCACTGAAGAGGATATGTCGATGCAGCCTACCCTTCTTGCTGATGTCCTCAGCAGCCAGGATGCACCCACGGGTGCAGCACATCTCTCGGGAAAACATGGGGCCGACCACATTCCCCAACAATCTTCTTCTCAGTCAAGGAAGATGCGTCGACGGAGCAGGGGCGCAGCTAACACCCTGCGCATTAACTCTTATGCGCCGCAAGAGGCTTCTGTCTTTGACAGACTCACTCGCTATCATGGCGAGGATAATTTGGAGTCTGAGTACTATGCACCCCAGCAGGCTGGTGCAAAGAAGTCCAAGGCAGCATGGGCCATGCGCCTCAAACGTGTTATACCAGTAGTAAGTCAGAGGCATGCACTCACAATCATGCGCGCTACCAATGGTAAAATATACAAGGTTGACTCGGGTGCTTCTACGCCACGAACGGGCCAACCTTCAAAGACCTCGTTCAGCTTGGGCGCATTCGCTGTGCCTTCAACCAAGCCGTTCGAGGCAAACTCTGTGGTCTTGAACCCCCGTGCCAACATTGGGTTGTGCTTCTGAGGCTGGTTCAAGCCACTCTAAATGTTGCTCCCCCACTATTGATCTGGGCGCATCTTTTGCGCCGGATCAGGGGGTGCAGCATTCACTTGACCACCCCGGCGCTTGGCCTTACCATGCGCCTGATGGGGGTGTGAAGGTGGCACTCTCCTCCAACGATTTGCGTAATGTGATCATTCACAAACGCCGATCAGGAGAGTCGACTGATAAGCACAATGCGTCCCTCACAGGGCACACCTGGGCTGTAGTCACCATCAACTGTTGTTGCAAGACAGTAGTCCCACCGTAAAGGCAGTCTGTGTTCCAGCGGCTGCAATCATCAACATCCCTCAAACGTCGCCTCGGGAAGAAGGTGTCAATTGAAGAAGAGCCAGAACTAAAGGTTGCTTCTTGCAACGTAGTCTCTAACTCCTCCTCAATTCGAAAGACGACTGGCAACTCCTCGACCGCGTCCTCATCCAAGAGCCAGCCGAGGAAGACTAAGACGACTGTCCCTTCCTTAGGAGTGTTTGAGGACACCCGGGAGAGAAAGAAGATCTCAGAGAAAGCTGGGGGTAGTCAATCCCCTGTGGATCTTCATCCCGAATACGAAGACATCCTCCAGAACATAGCTGGGGGTAGTCAAGCCCCTGCTGATCTTCATCCCGAAGACGAAGATATCCTCCAGAACATAGCTGGGGTAGCCTAGACGAAGCTCCAGGGGAAGTGACTCTTCTACAAGAGAGCGAGGCTGAAAGCGAAGCTTCAACCGACCCATCCACTTCTAGTCATGTCATGACAGTATACATGATGGGAGGTGGTGATACGGAGACAGATGCGCCGCCAGCAGACTTCGTTCAGCGTATGGATACCTTGGAGGGGGGACTCAAAACCCTCTCTGCCTCCATGCTAACACTGACTCAAGCAGTGTTTGAGATACGGTCAGCTTTGGCCAGGGCACCTTCCACTAATCCTGACCCAGGAGCCAACATGGAATCAAGTGTGCCCCTTCAACGGGCATCCTTGAATACCGATTGCCGCGAAGCACCTCGTGTATCGGAACCTTCAAATGTATAACTCCAGACTGTACCACCTTCTCCGACTCCCAGTTCCACAAAAGACGTGGTTGAGATGATCAGGGACTTGCGTGAGCGCTTCGAGTCAAAGAACAGATAGGAGAAGAGCCAGAAGATGGGGATCCCACAACCATACCCCCTCGAATGGAACAAAGTGGTTTATCCTCCCAAGTATAAACCACAAACGTTGATGCCATATGACGGGAATGACTCTCCACGTCGCTATCTGACGTACTTCCAGGCTCAAATGGGACATCTTCCGAAGGAAGACGCGCTACTCACCAGCCTGTTTGTCGGAGCATTGAAAGGAGTGGCTTACGACTGGTACTGCAGTCTCCCTGGCAACTCCATATCCTCCTTCGATGACTTGACACGTCTCTTCCTCGATCATTTCTACGACGGAGGAAAAGACATGACGATGGTATCCCTTATAGAGGTGCTTAAGAAGGAGAAAGAGACGGTTCGAACATTCATCGAGCGATTCCGATAAGCCTGCTTCAGCCTGCCCTCGGGTATGCCAGAACATGCACTCCTTTTCTCCTGTAGCATGAACATGCTTCCTGCGGTCAAGCTCTGGCTCAACTCCACTCCTCCTCCCGACTGGAGTTTATTGATTATTGAGGCCGAAGCAGCTGAAAAGAAGGCGTGCAATGCTCGCCTTCTGGGAGTCAGTTTCCTTGCCTTCGAAGACAAGGAAAAACGGCCTGCTACCAGCAACCCTGGACGCGAGGTGAAAGGGAAGCAGGCGTTGACTGTCAATGCCTCCAAAGGCGCACAAGCACCTACTCAGAAGCCTTCGCTTGTACCGAGGCCAAAGGAGGTCTATTCCTTCAATGATGAGGACACCTTACAACTCTTTGAGATGCTGAAGCAGGGTTATAAGATCAAATTACCGGACTCGAAGCATCCCGACGAGGTTGGGAGAGTAGTCAATCCGAGGAACTGTCACTACCATCGGTTTGTCGGACATCCAACTCAGGACTGTTACGTCCTCAAGAACTACATCCAGCGCATGATCAATGCGAATGTCATCTTCGTCGAAGACAGTTTCGGCCAACCTGGTGTCGCTCCAATTTGGCACCTTGCCGCCAACCACAACACAAGATGGCGTCCCCTCCATCCCAAAGGCGACAATAGAGGTGGTCAACCTACCACCTACATGTGACAACGTAAGTGGACTCATCCCACTCACCACATCTCGGGGAGAGATCTTATGGGTTCACTCAGACCTCATCTCTGAAGTTACTCAACCGGGGGTACGCTCTACCTCCAAAACAAAGGGCAAGAAGATCAAGTCTTGCCATATGGTCTCTTCCTCCACGGAAGAGGCACTTCCTATACAAACTCGTTCACAGCAGAATGCCCAACCTGACGAAGCTGCCATCGAGGTGGTGCCTCCCTGTACCGCCCCTGCTGCCGAAGAAGGGGGTCCATCCAAACCTCTAGCAGCCAAAAAATAGAAGCAGGTAGAGGCCCATTTCGACAAGCCTTTACGAAGAGAAAATGCTTCGGGGCTAGCCAAAGCCCCACAACTTCAACATACTGGCACAACTTGCCGGTACTCCTGCCCGTTTGTCTCTGTTCGAGCTTCTTCGTCTCTTTAAAGACACCCGCGAAGCTCTCTGTGAAGCCTTGAAGGATGCTGAGTCCTTCATCAGTCAGGTCAAGCAGCCTGAGGATATTCCGACAACATGCGCACACTGCCATTGTGCGGAGGAGGTCATCCCCAACATAACCTTCACCCAACAAGACATGCTGCTCAAGCACAACCGGCACAACAGGCCACTGTATTACACAGGGTATGTGGGCTCCGTCAAGGTGAAACAAATTCAAATTGATCCAGGGTCTTCCCTCAGCATCATCTCTAGGACTCTGCTCTCAATACTGGGGATCCCGATGCACCGTCTGGCGCCTTCCAACACTACAATCAGCGGCTGCATTGCTAGCAAAAGTGAACCGTTAGGAAAAATTCGGCTGAAATGTCATATCGGTAATCTCCAAACCGAAGTGACTTGCTATGTCATGGACGCAAACGTCAACTACAACCTCCTGCTGGGTCACCCGTGGCTGCACGAGTACATGGTGGTGCCATCTACACTCCACAAATGTATGAAGTACGTGTCCACTAACGGCATCATCCGGACAGAGTTCGCGGACATTGACCCTTTTAAGGGAGTCGAAGCCTACTTTACCGATGCTAGCTTATACAAGTCGCTCGACGAAGGGGATGCCAATGATGTTGATGACGAAGAAGAAACAGCGGCGGAGACGGACATGGAATCAGAGATGATTCCCGACGCTCCTTTGAAAATTCGACTCAAAGGAAAATTGCCTTAGATGCTGCCCCTCATGGCAATCAAGCTACCTGGAAAAGCACCAACTTCTTTAGGTAGAGCACCCACTGAAGCTCCCTTGAAGATACGGTTCAAGGGAAAACCACCTCAAACATCGGCTCCTATTGTGGCAAAACTACAGGGAAGGCACCTGTCATCGAAGGCGCATTTGAGGCATCCCTGAAGGTGCGCCTTAAAGGCAAGCCTCCGCAATCATCCGTCTCACTCAAGCTGCAAGAGAAGGCCCACATAGCCCTCTCGGATCCCAAGGTCAAATCTGCGACGAGCTCTTCCGAACCTGCCCCAGTGCTCACAGATGAAGAGTTAGGAGAGTACATATCTGCTGATATAGATGCACATTCTCTTGACAATATAATCCCGCGGGACAAAATCTCGTATTTTATCAATAATAGAGTGTCTTTCAATTATTCTAGTCTTCCATATTGGAATGCCATGTATACACTAGATAATGCTCTACGGTCGTTACAAACACAAATAATGACCGTCAATCATGTAAATCGAGTAGTCCCATCCCAAGGAGTCTGTTTTATAGTCTCACCGCGGAATCGAGACGAAGAACCCATTATCTTCGGCAAAGTCGAGCGTCATCAAGACCTCTCGCCACCCGAACCAGAACCGGATATTGGTAGAATACAAGTCTATCGGTACATGGAGAAGGCAAAGTACCTCATCCAAAAGATGGGTTACGATCTGAAAAGCAACAAAGGCCGGCGTCTTCCCTTCCGGCTCCCAACACCTAAAGGAAAGCCGCAAGACTACTATCTTCGTACTCGATGGGGGGTGGGCTATGTCACGCCGCCGGCAACTCCAGAGAGTTCAGAGGAAGAAGAAATGGAACACTCTCATTCATCTGAAGCATCAACTTGGGGTTCCGATACCAGTATCGGCTCAGTCTTCAGGAATGTGCTATCAGTCAACATGGCATCTGTACAATCTCGAGAGGATGAAGGCGATGACCAAATGCCGGAATTCTTTGAGGAAGAACCCTGGGCTCAACGCCTAGGAGCGCAGTGGGAGTCTCGTTTTGAATTACGCAAACCCCCTACCAAAGACGAGGTCGAACAGATCGACCTTGGTGATGGATCTCCTTCCAAACCTATCTTCATTAACAATAGCCTAAAGGGAAAAGTCCGGGAGTCTTTAGTCCAATTGGCTAAAGAATATATCGACGTCTTCGCTTAGAGCTACGAAGATATGCCGAGACTTGATCCCCAGATCGCGATGCATAGACTTAACATCTTACCTGATGTTAAGCCTATAAAGCAACAACAACGACGTTTTTGTCCTGACATCATGAACACTATCGATCAAGAGGTGGACAAACTCCTGAGCAGTGGGTTCATTCGTAAAGAGCAACATCCAGATTGGGTGGCCAACGTCGTCCCTGTCACCAAGAAGAATGGAAAGATACGAGTCTGCATCGACTTCAGAGATCTCAATACTGCTTGCCCGAAGGATGAATTTCTTCTTTTAATCACTGACGTGATGATTGACAATACATATGGCTTCGAACGCATGTCTTTCATGGACGGGTACTCGGGCTACAACCAGATCAAAATGTTTCCCGATGATGCAAAACACACGTCATTCAGGACTTCGAAGGGGGTTTTCTACTACACAGTAATGTCGTTTGGCCTGAAGAACGCTGGTGCTACATACCAATGAGCTATGAGTGCCATCTTCTGTCAACATCTACGCAAAACAGTTGAATGCTATATTGATGATATTGCAGTCAAGAGCTGTCTCAAAGGTGATCACTTACAAGACCTAAAGACAGTCTTCGACCTCATGCGAGTACATCAACTCAAGATGAATCCCGCTAAATCTTTCCTTGGGGTTTCTAGCAAAAAGTTCTTGGGCTTCATTATCACGGCAAAAGGCATTCATGTCGACCCCGAGAAGACCAAAGCCATCCTTGACATGGACCCTCCGAAGAACCTCCGAGAACTTCGAGGCCTGCAAGGGCGTCTTGAATACATCCGAAGGTTTATAGCAAACCTTTCCGGAAAATGTCAACCCTTCACCCAGCTCATGAAGAAGGGAGTCTCCTACGTCTGGACAGAAGAATGCCAGAAAGCTTTCTATGATATCAAAGCTTACCTGACGAGCCCGCCAGTCTTGGTGGCATCCGTCGTAGGCAAACCATTTCTCCTCTACGTTCGTGCCATGGATCATTCCCTCGGCGCTTTGTTGGCTCAGAACAATGATGCAGGCTATGAGTAAACTATCTACTACCTCAGTAGGAATGATCGGGACTGAACACCGATACAACCCCGTCGAAAAGGAGTGTTCGGCTTTGGTGTTCACCATCCAGAAGACTCGCCATTATGTTTTGGGACAGACAATTCATGTCATCTCCCGAGTCAATCCGTACAGGGTTCTCATGACGAAGCCGGGATCATTAAACTCCCGACTAGCTACGTAGGCAATCCTATTGACACCGTATAACATGGTCTTCATCCCACAAAAATCCGTCAAGGGCCAAGCTCTAGCCGACTTTTTAGCTGTACACCACATCCCTGAGTCCTCCAGACTCTATGAAGACATTCCGGATGATGTCCAAGAATCAAACATCACCGAAGAAAGCTCCGTCTGGCGGGTGTTTTTCGATAGTGCTTCGAGAACATGCCCCAAAGGCCAAATCATCGCAGGAGTGGGGGTGGTCTTAGTCTTCCCCGATCAGCTGGTCATCCAGCGTGCTTACTCCCTTTCAAAGCCGTGCTCCAACAATGTTGCCAAGTACAACGCTCTTATCATGGGACTCCAACTGGCACAACAGCTGCGGGTGGATCATCTGGAGGCTTACGGCGACTGAAAACTCGTCGTTAATCAAATCCGAGGGCAGTACAAAGTTCGCCATGAAGATCTGGTTCCTTACCATGAAGTTGCATTGAATATTATTTCAACCTTCACTAAGTTCTTCCTATAACACGTACCTCGGCTACAAAACCTGGAGGCTGACGCTCTGGCTGGCCTCGCAGCTTCATTAGCAGCACCCCTCGGGACTCAACACTACGTCACGGTAGTTGGTCGAGACCTGATCTGTCCTAAAAATAACCTATGCTCACAAATGGCCCATGCCATGACGACAAGTGCCGGTGTTAATATCCGAGACTAGAGGTTCATTAGCAGCACCCCTCTAGTCTCGGATATTAACACCGGCACTTGTCGTCATGGCATGGGCCATTTGTGAGCATAGGTTATTTTTAGGACAGATCAGATCTCGACCAACTACCGTGACGTAGTGTTGAGTCCCGAGGGGTGCTGCTAATGAAGCTGCGAGGCCAGCCAGAGCGTCAGCCTCCAGGTTTTGTAGCCGAGGTACGTGTTATAGGAAGAACTTAGTGAAGGTTAAAATAATATTCAATGCAACTTCATGGTAAGGAACCAGATCTTCATGGCGAACTTTGTACTGCCCTCGGATTTGATTAACGACGAGTTTTCAGTCGCCGTAAGCCTCCAGATGATCCACCCGCAGCTGTTGTGCCAGTTGGAGTCCCATGATAAGAGCGTTGCTAATGAAGCTGTGACCAGTTGGTCGATTAGCAGCACCCCTCTAGTCTCGGTAATAACCGTGGGTAATCGACCAACTGGCACAACAGCTTCATTAGCAATTGTCACAGTAATAACCGTGGGTAATCGACCAACATAGCAATATTATGGTGTAGTGTTAATATCCGAGACTAGAGGGGTGCTGCTAATGAAGCTGGTCATAGCAATGTTAATAGCTTTTATCGAAAAATCAGATCTTATGTTGCTAAAACTTCAAACTTAATATAAAATTTGAATGAAATTAAAAAAAAGTTTCTATATAACAGGATGTCATGTCTAAACTGTATGGTGGAAGGGAACCAATCTATTCCAACTTTGTTAAAACAAAGAAAACTATGGATGACATCAAATAGTTTGGCATGATCGATTAAGGTTCTTCAATCATCATAAATTGAATGGATAAGTTGTCTTAGACTAATTTGATCGAGAAAGAAGATACTAAATGTCTCTATTTAACATTCGTTCTATCCCCTGCAATGCCCAGTAGAACAACACATCACAGAGTATCGTCTTGGCTAGTAATTAATATGGGGAAGTTGTTTCTTTAAATTTTAACATAATTTCTAAGTTCTGCAAAACTACTTGGAATTAACCAAAACAAAATTGAATAGAAGTGCACAATTATGCTTTAACTTTGTGTCCATAGGGTCTTTAGAAATTTCCTCATCTTTTTTATCTGAAATACTAAAGCCAAGATACATAGTAGTTGACAACATATGTAGTTATGTTATCAAGATTATGTACATCAAGGCAGATAATAGCATATACCATGCGAGTATTTGATATATCATATGACATAGTAGTTGACAACAAATGTAGATATGTGATCAATTATAACAGTTGAAAGCTTGTTTGCAAGTTTTGTAGGCCATAAGTATTTATCTACTGGAATTAGAACTTTTAGAAGCCTAGTAAAAATGTAGACTCATATCATATGATATTTAAGTTCAGTAGACTTACCTTCCTATATGTTGTCATTGGTTCATCACAATAAAATGGAGGATAACCTACAAGCATTCAGAAACCCACCATTAGAAAATCATGATTGTTAGTGCACAAAGGTACTACCAATACATATAAAAACACTCACTAGCATAGTACCATAACCATCAGCAACCTTACATCCAGACATCAAAAATGATGCCTTTTTGGTCTTTTTGATCATGTGCAATACAACATAATGTGATGTTACTGGAGACAAACGACAAAATGACACTAAGAAACGAGAAGAGCTCATAATTTTACTCTCTCCGGTCATACTAGATTCATCAATTGCAAGTGAATGGCCAGAGATCAAAATGCCATCAGTAGGGATCTAGATAACCGAATTAGCTTCAGTACAGACATATTACAGAGGTAGAAAAACTTAACCAAACAAGAAGTAGTCGTGTTTGCCAACTGACCACCAATTTTGAGAGGAATAATATCACCGACAACAATATCAAAAATCGAGACCTCAATCCTCCTACCACCTCTAACAACCTGGAAATCATACAATAAATAAGATTAATCAACAACTTTCTGTAGGATGAAAATAACAAAGAAACATATGAAGATACCATAAGAACTTGCAGTAGCATTCACCTCCATATATGTCCATAAAATAAAAGATTGAGCTCATCTCATATTGCATCTAAAATATCGATAATGACATCAATAATATTTTTTTAACTTCCTTGTTCTTATCCTCATCTGTACTACAATAAAATAGTATGGATCGACGTGTTTTAATTAGAAAACTACAATAGCGAAGTGACTATCCTCTAATGGATCTGCAACAACATTTAAGATTATGAGAAAGGCAAGTACTTACCCATGAAACCTTAATACTGACCAACATCCTCTAACGAATTGCCAACACAGGTCACTGTTGTAGATGAACTTGAATAGAAAGGTGGAGATGGAGTTACAGGTCTTATACGGAGAAAATAAAGACATTCATGGGGCCCTATACAGAGAAAATAAAGACATTATTCTGATTCATTCTAAAGTTTCCTACTTTCCACAAGAACAAGCTTTCAGGTTCAAACGTAAAGAGTTCCAGTCCAAATGCTAGGGATGAATGTGGGTCTAAGCAACAATTAACAAAACATAATTACAACCCCAAAAAGGACATGTGCTAATATGAGAAAAAACTGAGTTAACAACAAATTTGTCACTCTCAAATGTCTACATAACAGTAACAAAGCCTTTATCTATATTTTTGCATTGGTCAAATGTCCATATATACCAATGAAATGAAACCCCAGTAATCAAATTGTAAATTTCTCTAATAATCCAAAGATTTCAAACAACAATAAAAATGTTGCACTGCTCTTGACAAGAAAATTAAAGTATGTTTCTATTTTATTCAATGAGGAATTCCTACAAAGAATATCATACATCATATGTAAAGATATTCTTTGAAGAGAAGCATTCTCCAATTGCAAGACAATTGTTGAACTTAACAAAAAGTCAGAAGCATGGAGAAGAACAGTCTCTCCTAAATGTATCTGCAACAGGCCTTTCATTACCTATCAATCGCACTTCATTTTGCATTTTTTTTTCATTTTGCATTTTTTTTTCACAGGTTATACACTCAATAAATATTTAGCAGAGACATTTTAGCATGCTTGTGTACATATGACTTGTATGAACAAAAGGAAATAATTAGTTACAGGACAAAGAGATGCTAGAGAAGATGAGATCGCCAACAACATCAACTAACAAGATAATACATGAAGTATCAAAATAAGATAATACACACTGATTCTGAAATAATATATTCAGCAAGTAGTTTCATCAACAATTTACAAGACAAATATAAACTCAAAAAAGTAAATAAATTATATTTCTCAGTCAATCAGACAACAAATGAAATAAATCTATATAATCAAACTTGGAAAATGAAAAAGCTCAATTATACTACTCGACTGATGAGCTTATAGCTGACTGGTAAGGAGACTAATAAGCGACAAGGTTGGCAGGCTACTCAGCTAGTAGACTGAAGCATTGAAATAAGTTTTCATAGCTAGATCATAGCAGTAAGTATCAATTTGGTTATCTTACCATGTTATTCAAACATAACTAAGTAAATTACATCATACCTGAGTATAAAGTGAAGGTAGAAGTCTCACTGAGGAATTCTATCAAACGACTTTTGAACTAACTATTCATCATACACTAAAACGTATCCAAACCGAATCTGTGTCGTGTCCTTGCAACATATGTATTTTTTTATCTGGAAAAACTTGGAACTTCTCAGAGAAGGGCTTGGAGGCTGCTTCTACGCATCATTCCCATTCATTGCCATTGCTCGAAAATCTATTCCTCATATCTTCTATAAACAAAAACAAAAAACCAATTCATGACAATAGAAATGGAGTTCCCATGGATCAACCTAAGAAATGAAAACAAAATGAAAAAGAAAGAAAGAAACCTATAAAGATTATATATATATATATATATATATATATATATATATATATATATATATATATATATATATAACATCCATTTGCACCAACATAGTATAATTTCACTACTAGAGTGCAAATGACAGATACAAACACCTGATGGTCAATGTCGGAAACATAGATGGTCCTCCTGATCACATACTCCAGCTGAATGATATACGTCCAACTGTTGATTCAATGCTTCTCTTGATGACGACCATTCTTCTTTTACAAATAAACAAGATCACACTCACCACACAAAGAGAAGAATAGAACCAAAAGAAGAAATGGCAAGAACCCTCAACCTTTTTCAAACGCTCCATCGACCCTGCCAATCCCGAAGGGATGCACCCTTCTGTTGGTGATCGAGAGGGGAACAAACTCCTCGGACCCTTCCCGATGCTGTTGCCGACGTCGGTCTCATCGCCGGAGGCAATCAACGGATGCATGTGGAACGCGTGACAGGGCTCCGTGCCCTCGATCCGGTGGCGGAGGGCGACGATCTGGATGAGCATATCGACTCCCTCCCCGATCGCCACCGGGACTTCTTCCATAACCATTGCTCTTCGTGGAGCTACCGCTGCCTCTCTCGGGGATCCGTCTCTGCTCCTCTCTCTCCTTCCAGAAAGAGAAAGAGGAGGAGCAGGCGTAGATGGAGGATTAGGGGGGAGGAAATATAGGGTTAGGGTTTGGATTTTGTCCAACGCGAAGGGATTTAGAAAGCTGGAGAGTTGGGAAAAGTATAGAGCTCGAGAGAGAGGGGGTAAAGAGAGGGAAAATGAAAAAAATGAGTGGGAGAATAGGGAAAAAATCGCTTGCAACACTTTGCTTTCTGTCATACGGAATGCACGTGACTAAATTGTGATACTGTATTCAACTTTTGTAACGGCTTTTACTGTTAAAAATTATTAAAATTATTAAAATATAAAATAAGAATTTTAGTAACAGATTATAAACTATTGTAACGGTTATTTTTGTTACAAGAGTGTCACGGTAATTACCGTGGCTAATTGTAAAAAAAATGTGTTACGAATTACATGTTTTGGTGTAGTGTTCGCTGTCTATGAAATTCTCCCAGAAGACCCAAAAGAAGCCGTCTCGGTCAGAAGGCTTTCCTTTCGATTTTATTATGATACAGCTACTAAAACAATGTACCGACGTTCCTACGATGGACTTGTCCTTCGATGTCTATCCAATGAAGAAGCAGCTGAAGCCCTTCGGGAAGCTCATGATGGGACTTACGAGACTCATCAACCTGGCCCCAAGTTGCAGGATCGACTATGACGCATGGGTTACTACTGGCCAACCATGGCTGCCGACGCTGTCGACTATATATGCTAAAAAGTGCCATGCTTGCCAGCTTCACGCCGACTTCATCTATACACCATCAGAATCACTACATCCTACGGTCGCCTCATGGCCCTTCGAAGCTTGGGGCATGGACATTGTGGGACCTATTACCCCTCCATCATCGAGGGGACATTGCTTTATCTTAGCCATCACCGACTACTTCTCTAAATGGACAGATACAGTTCTACTGACGGAAGTAAAAAGCCCTAGGGTGATCAACTTTATCATGCATCATGTCATCTATCCTTTCGGGGTACCCCGAAGGATTATCCACGACAATGGTCCACAGTTTATTAGCCATGTTTTTAGCAGATTCTGTGACAAGAATCGTATTCAGAACGTGGCATCAACCGCCTACAATCCGACAGCAAACAGATTGGCAGTGGCTTTTAACAGGACTATCGTCAAGCTACTCAAAAAGGTCATGTCATCCAACAAATGCGACTGGGACGAAAAGCTCGGCGAATGCCTTTGGGCCTACCGTACAACGGTACGGACTCTAACGGGCAACACACCGTTCTCCTAGTCTACGGGAGCGAAACGGTACTGCCTCTTGAGATTCAGATACCCTCACTCCATGTAGCAATCACAAACCAATTGACAGAAGAAGACAATCAATGTCGTCGTCTGCGAGAATTGGAGGCACTTGACGAGAAACGCCTCCTAGCTCAGCAACACATTAAACTTTATCAAGCCCATATATCACAGGCTTTCAACAAAAAGGTCAAGCAGAGGACTTTCCAAATAGGCGATCTGGTCCTGGCAGTCAGGAGGCCGATGGTATTGACTCACAAAACACCAAAAAAGTTTGAGCCCAAGTGGGAGGGACCTTTCATCATAGAGACGGTATACTCAAACGGTGCTTACCGTCTCGCCCGACCAAACGGAGACTTGTTCATGATGTCCATCAACGGCAAGTTCCAAAAGAAGTACTACTCTTGACATCTTTCAGATATGTACATCCATCTCTACCCAAGAAGGGAGTCAGTGGGCCTGATCATCAAAGCTCACATACACTTCCCTTCCACAAAACCTTATGCTTTCGGAACCCAGTTATTCCGTGGCATTCTATCCTTAGTAGAAGAACAACCACGTCCACATTACCTCTAAGTTCCTCATCTACACCCTGCAAAGCAAAATCTTACACTACGTAGGATTGCGATACTTATCATGTTTACCATGTCCACATTACCTCTGAGTAAACATCCCATACGGACAATCCTTACGTTACCGTACATCGATCGCAGAACTTCCATGTCCATATTACCTCTGAGTAGTTCCGCGTATCCCCCAGAGTCACTCCTACCACGTCCATAACACCTCTGAGTAGGAAGATTATGTCATTTGAACCCCATATTTGCCACATCCACATTACCTCTAAGCAAACATATCGGTTCTCTCAAACTTATTATCTGTACCTAAAAACCAAGGTGCACAAAAGATAATAGGTCCACACAAATCACCAGTTCAGGACATCAAAGATGAACACACCAGAAAATTCTTTATTTTTGTATTTCAAAGTAAAGGATTACATCCCCGGTAAAGTTGCCAAAATAAAAAAAACAAATAAAAAAAAGAAGAGACTACAATCCCTAGGCGTCACTGGGATTGGCAGAAAGCTCTTCGATCCGATGCTTCAGGTTTTCAGCCCGAGTCTCCACAGTTGCCAAGACTCGGCGTTCAGCTTCTTCATGCATCATCTCCACAGCCTCAGGGGCAGTATCATTCTCATACTTTTCGTCCAATTATTGCCGTTGGTGGGTCAGAGAAAGAATCTGGCGGGTAAAAGCTGCTTCTTCCTCCTTAGAGGCTACATGCTCCGCCTGGACTCGCTCAGCATCTAACAAAAGTTGGGCCCGCTGGTCTTCAAGGAGGTAAATCTTGGCAGTGACCTCCGCTATACTAGCTTCCAACGAGGCCCGTAACTCTACCTTTTCCTGCATGGATTGAGATAGCCTCTCCACCGCAGCTTCAGCTTCGGCCACCTCGCGGTCCCAGATAGCCACCGTGGCCTGATAAGACGACTCGACTTCAGCCATCAACTTCTTCTTTTCTGCTTCTATCAGAGCAGAAAGGTTATTTCGCCGGATGCTCTGAAGTTCGGAAAGAAGCTGGTCGAGCTCGGCCACCGACGTCTCTAGAATCTCGGCCATATGATCATGGCCCTGGTGGGAACGTATCAGACCAATGTAAGGGAGCTCCATGGCTTTTGCCATCGTAAAACTCCCATTTGTATTCAGCACTGTCGATACGTCTCTTTGCAGATACACTGCCTCAACGATAAACTTCACATACTCATCCGCATCCGCCAACACTTGAGGCGTCATAGCAGGCGTTGGAGGAGCTACTCTGGACGACAGACCTGAAGAAGACCTACCGACCTCAATCTGCGAGGCTGGAACCTCAACCTCAGTGGACCCTTCTTCGTTAGGAAGAACTTCGTCGCTAGCACGAGGAGCCAAGACGACAGAAGGAGCCGAATGGGGTGTCGATATCGTCCCCCAGGTAGGAGGAACATCTGAGGGCTTTTATACCAGCAAACCCTTTCCCTTTTCGATCTCGGTAGGACCACCAACGTCTGGAGTTCTACCTGCAGCCAGCACAGGGTCTTCCTCATCTGACAAGACAGCAGGGTCAGCACCCGTTTCCTGACTCGATATTTCTTTTGGAGTCGGGCTCAGCAGACAAGTCTCATCTCCCTCATCAAATCCCTCTACAGGAGTGGAATCTGCCAGTACCTCCTGGGCGACAGCCAGCTCGGCTTCCACGACTGGGTCTGGGGTGGGGCTCGGTAACGGCGTAGCCGACCTTCCTTCGTCATGACGAGGAGAAGATTCAATCCTCTCCTCTGTTACGACCGCGCCTATCACACCTACTACAGGCTCGGGGACTTCTGGAGAAACGTCATCCGACGAAGATGAACTCCATTCCTCTTCCTCATTCGGGAGCACAGCTTCTGCTAGGACCTCGCTAGAAGCCCCCAGGCAGCTTGTACTACCACGGAAATAGCTGCTCCTTCAACTTACCCTTCAGCACCATCTGGAGATACTAAAATCGTCACAAAAGTCACATTATTAGGGTTCTCCTCCACGGGAGACATCACAATCGGCAGAATGCGCTCATCAGATGAGCCCGCCACCAACTTGGGTCTGCTAGCACCCGGTTTCGAAGCTCGGTGCCTCTTCCTCAACGGCTCCTACAAAAAGAAAGCATATGTCACATGAATGGCAGAATGAACCAGACTATGTAGAACGTCCTTACCTCTACAGGAGCTGATTCTGTTGATACTACCGGTGATGCTGCTTTCCTCTGTCTCTTTGGCCTCCGTGTCTCCGTGTCGGCATGTCTCTTCGGGTGATCAGTCGAGGGCTCTGCCTGAGTACCCCCTGAGGATACGGGAGGGGTATCTCGATAACCAACCTCTGGCGGGCGGTACAATCGAGCCTTCGCCAACATATTCCCAGTTGCCTCCAATTGGGTGTCGATAATGAAACTGGTCTCCCTATCATATCCGGGGGATACGGTGTTCATCGTACAATAAAATTTGGTGGCTGAGAAAAGAATCGGCGGCTGTGGATTCAGAACTGGAATGGTAAAACGAGCTCCAGTGCATCCGGCATTGTAGTAATGCCAAGCTCGTACCCCGTCCAGCAGACTCCCAGTATACCCAGGCTAGTACTGGGGTTCCCTAACATCAACTGAGCATAGCCGAATTGACGTGCGAAATGGCTCGGCAAATACGGCTCCAAGTAACAATGGTTTCTGTTCCTGTACACCAAATGGGACGGCCGGATGCTTTGCAACCAACGAAATCCCCATGGAGGCAGAGTTGTTGCATCTTCACCCGAATCAGCTAGATCTTCATTAACTTCGAAGCCGATAAAAATGGGACCAACTTTAGTAATCTTCCATCCCTGAAGGTAGGATAAAAATTTCCTACAAACAAGAACGCCAGTGTGCAGCCATTTTCTCTGGTAGAAGCGACGGAGGAATGCATCTCCGGCCACATGATCTTTTTCCTGGCCCGGACTCATCACGTTGGGATGGTGCAAAATCAACCACCCCAAAAGATAATGAAACGGCAGCTCGGTACGGGGAAAGTTGCCATGCTTACCTCATTCATGAACGACGTTACTCGCAAATTTTCGTAAACCTCGCAGCAGGTTACACACCATCGCGGGGAGTAGAGCCAAACGATGGCCAAAGACCAACTTCACAGCTGGTAGGATTAGGTTCCGGGTCACCCTCTCCACAGAGCCTGACCCGCCCGAAAAGACGTAATCCCGGAGCCAAATCATTAGATAGGTAGGCACGGCTTTGGAGGACATCCGATGAGTGAGATGCCAGAAACATCTACAGGAACGCTCGTCCGACTCCCGGTCCTCATTTTTCTGGGGACTCTTCTCATTTAGCCTGCTCATTTCAGAGAGCACCTCAGTACTGGAGAGAGCTGGCGGAGTCATGAACTGAGAGGGATCTTCTTGTCTTGCTCAAAGACGTAATCCCTCAAAACAGTCACATGGGGCTGCGTCCCGCTCTTGTCCTTCTTCTGCATATAATAGTGGTGACTCGCCACTTCTTTGAAGATAGCCATCATCTCCTCTTCTTTGTCCTCCAGGACTTGGAATTCTTCATTAGTCGAGAAGTACTCCTCATAGGGTTCTGATCTCCAAGGAAGCCTCGACACCTCGTACATCTCATGAAGTACAAGTCCTAGTTCCCCCACCAGAGTGAAGAAGGTCCCGGTCTGGGTATTAAACATCTCCAAGAGCGCAAGGAACATATGCCTGTTGATGTCGACGCCCGCCTGGGTAGCACGGATAGCGGCAGTCAGCCCAATCTCCCTGAGTTCAGTTCGAAACTTCGTCAGAACTCAGAGTGTTAACTTGTCCCATTTGGATACATAATGACACCAACCCTCTACCCAAAACTCGCCCTTTGGGTACGATCGGTTCGATGACAGCATACGATTAACTAAAGTCGAAGCACCGAAAGCGAAAGTGTCGGCAGGGACGTCACTATAAATACTCCCAGGACGCAGAGTTTGCCAGGAGAAAGAAGACCCAGCCCGCGTGGTGGCCAAAGTGTCCCTCTGGTTCGAGGTAGTATCGATCCTGATGGTGCCCGCCACCGCTCCCCCCTGAGACGGGGTTAGCTCCCATGTCATCCTCCTCTTGGAAGCAAGATGACAGAAAGCCGTCAAAGGCCATTGACGCTCGAGCTGCTTCATGAATATGTGCACCCCTTTGGATGAGAAGAACCAATCTTCCTTGATTCTCAACACCTTCGCTTCAGTAGAAGTGAGGCGATCCCCAAACAGGAACTCAGGCTTCAGAAAAGTCTCATTTCCAGGAACGACATATTGTAAACTGTCATGCTCCATCATCCGCTGGAGGAACGTATACTGTTGCTCTCTGATTTGGGTCATTCTCTCGGGAGACTGATCCAGCATGATGGCAGCTTGGGCAAGATTTATCACCTCCTCGTTATAGTCAACTCCCATCTGACAGAGAGCAGTGTCGAGAAGTACTTCGTTCACAAGTGGGACGGTCATCGAAACTGGCGGTCAGGAAAAGATGACAAAGACTCAGATAAGTTAAAACAACAAAAATATATATCTGAGCCGCGTTCTCATCAGAAGCGCACACACTGGACCAAAGCTCAGGCGCATCTGAAAAGAGGCTTCGGCGCATCATCATGACTCGAAGTCCATGCGCGTCAGCAAGAAGCTTCAGCGCATCATCAAGACTCGAAGTCTATGCACGTCGGCAAGAAGCTTCAGCGCATCATTAGGACTCGAAGTCCATGCGCATCAGCAAGAGGCTTCTGCGCATCATCAGGACTCGAAGTCCATGTGCGTCAGCAAGAAGCTTCAGTGCATCATCAAGACCCAAAAGTCCATGCGCATCAGCAAGAGGCTTCGACGCATCATCTGGACTCGAAGTCCATGCGTGTCAGTAAGAAGCTTCAGCACATTATCAGGACTCTAGGTCCATACGCGTCAGCGTATGTGAGTTCTAAAAGATTTTTCGTTTCTCAAGTATAAAAAAGGTACGACAAAAGGATGACAAACCCACCAATCACCGTCGGCCGAACGTCGACGGGCATCCTGGGGATAGCAACAACATCGACCTCTACAGGCTCTTTTCTTTTGCCCTGCCCTCGGCTAGCACCACCACGAGGAGTCTTGGGAGCTATCTCGTGAAAAGAAGTTAAGGTTTTTGAGAAGAACTCTAAAGAAGAAGAAAGCAAATAGAGGAAGAACTCTCTCTCTCTCCATCAGACGCCTATTTATAGGCTTGGTCACACGCGTGAACCGATGAAGGGTGACGACAGCCGCCGCCTGGGGTTCTACAAAGTGATAACGGCAGATATACAAAAAGATCATCATTAATCGTTTTGTTTATTTTGAAGCGTTATCATTTGCATTTAAAACTGAAGAGGAGCATGCGCCTCATCACAGATACGCGAAGCAATCATGCGCTCCGAATAATTATGTGCCCCATTGAAGACACCACCATGCTTCTTATTCAAAGTATTCCAAAACTTGACGAAATGTTTTGAAAACTTTGAAGGGGGTCTTGTAGAAGCATGGAATTTCGGGCACATCTATAGGCCAGAATTTCTATGCGCTTAACACTACCTGCGCCAGAGAGCTCAAACGAAGTATTTGGCACAGCAAAGGACAGCAAAAGCATGACATCAAAAGAATATTTTTATTTCATATAAAAGTCTATTACATGTCTAAAGAAAGGCTTTATAAAGGAGAATTTCCATA
Source organism: Iris pallida (assembly GCA_029216955.1). NCBI lineage: Eukaryota > Viridiplantae > Streptophyta > Magnoliopsida > Asparagales > Iridaceae > Iris > Iris pallida. The sequence continues at coordinate 3,176,348 of JANAVB010040817.1, read as the reverse complement.
AAAAGAAAGATCTTAAGACTACAACCAGGCGTAGCAACCGCCATACGCTTCCAGCCAGGCGCATCATCCGCCAGTCGCATCACTTCAGCGTCTCAGTCAAGTGCATCTCTTCAGCATCTCAGTGAGGTGCATCATCTCAGCATATGCGCACCACTTCGACCCGATCAAGTGCTTCGGCTAATGAAGCATTTATTGAGCAGAACAAGAGTGGACAGCCAACCCCACTCTAGCTGGAGGAAGAGCTCTCCAAAGCCCAAGGAAGAGGAGAGCACCGTAATTTTGATCTGCAGCTCTTCCAGCATAACGGATACGGGGCTCGAGCATCCCGATCTTTGGATGCAACAGGCACCATCGGCCTGCCTCAGAACCCCGCGATTCCAACTTTTGGATGTAACAGTCACCTTCAAGTACGTGTACGAAGATAACTCGTTGCATCTTCACCTTCGGGAGCGTCTTGTCAACAGAATGTACTCGAGCGAAGAAGTTCATCTCCATCCGGGAAGGTAGGAGATAACGAGAAACAAACTCTCTCCTTACTGCTATTTATAGGCCGGGCAAATCAAACCCATGCGCCAAGTGGCGGGCTCTCCGAATCCCGTGCAATGAATTTGCATTTATGGTGATGAACCTGACCCCTCGAATTTAGCCAAGTCAAAACGACTATTTAAAGCACTCGAAGAACTCAACAGTCGGACCGACAAAGATGCGTCATACAACAGATGCGTCGATCAGATACTGCACATCATACAGACACGCCCATCAGCACCAAGCTCCCCGTATGGACGCGCCCAACAAAGCACAGACCCATGCGTCCTGATAAACATAGACCCGTGCACCTACTGGGGTACAAATCGATGTGCCCACTTCAGCTCGTCACCTACCAAGCAATTAATGCTAAAGTGATAGAGTTGGCAGCACGTCGCCCGAGGACTAAACAGTTGACAGCTTTTGCAAAAAATAAAGCGTCGCTGATGTCAGCGTCATTATTACTTTCCTCCGACGGTTACAATCCACGTGGCCGACCAACCACTCGCATGCGCTTCAGCAGCCATGCGCCCGAAGATTTGCATGCGCCTCAAAAGCCATACGCCCAGACTGGTTCGTGACTCCCGAAGGTTACGAGCCAAAGTCTTCTCATGCGCCCAATTCCAGGCGCATCCTATCAGATTACTCTCCACCAAATCCAAGATCTTTGAGCTACGGACATGTGCCACGTGTCCTTTGACTCAGTTCAGCCTATACAGGGGTGCTAATCACCCAAGATCTCGGCAACTGAAAGATTCTCTCCCCTGCTACGTGCCAGCCCACAAATATAGCATCAAAGATTCACCCCACAAATGATGGTGCATCATTCATGTGCCCCCTGCAGCTCCAGCCATGTGGCATTCCCACGTACAGGCGCATCCTAAATATGTGCGCATGAGCAGCCCAACCTACTGCTTATAAATAGAGGGATCATTTCCTTCTTCCACACACACAGACATATACAGAGACGCATAGTCAAAGACAGACGTAACCAGAGCATCATAGTTATCACTCATAGAGATCGGAAGAGACACTCAACGTCTTCTTCCCCTCCGCAAGCTCAGGCACCCAGAGCAACTCAGACCTTCAGAGAACCGAAAACCGTCGTCAGATCGTCAACGGAGTCAACGCATTACCACTCGCTCCATCGACACAGAACCCAGATAAACAAAAGTGTACTCCTAGGACTACATCTAAGTCCTACATTGTAATACTGTTCTGTTTGTAATTAAAATTGCAATCAAAGATTTTAATGGCAAATACTAGGCACGCAACTGGGCGCTCAACTGGTCGTACAACTTGGCAGCGCAACTGGGATGCGCACCTGGGCGCTCAACTAGCCGCGCAACATGGCAGCTCAACTGGCCGCACAACTGAGCTGTGCACCTGGGCCACGCACCTTGGCCGCACATCTGGCAGCGCAGTCGGCTGCGCAAGAGGCTCATGCAACTTGAGCGCACTATACACCTAGCGACGATGCTGACGTGCTAAGTGCAAAGTGTGCCAATAAAATGTCACATTACGCCACATGAGAATATGAGCCTGAGTTCGAGTTTGATTCCGTGTCCGAGTCCGAGTCGCTAAGCCCCTACGGGGCTTAGCTCCAATGGAAATTAATTTTCCAAGAGCAAAAAGCATGAATGCTTTACTTGGAGCCTTATCCTTACCTCCTAGTAAAATCACCCACATGGTTCCCTCCTTAGGGTCAACACCCCATGTGCATATCCCAACAACACATACAAGTATATATGTTGAGATAACTCATGGTGCACTTTTCGTTTGGAACTAAACTTTACTAGACATGTTGAGAGCAAACTCTCTTCATGTCAAGGAGCAAGAGCACCAACAATTCCCTACATATCTTAACATATATATGTGTCTAGGGTTGAGCGTTCCCTACAGTAACTATCCATTTTATATTAGGATAGATATCGCTGACGATTTGAATCTTTCCGCATGGGTTGAATAACAATATGATACAAGAATGGACTACGTCTTGAATTCTGTACCACAATTGTAATTCTTTCCACTCATAAAGTGTCACGACCCGTACCCGATATAGGTGTACGATAAGTGGGTACGTCCAACCTACGTCGTAGTGTCAGCGATAGAACGCTGTCCTAGGTAACTATCACAAACTGAATACAGTATGATATGCTCTCCGACGGAAGACAAATCACATAAGGCACAACTCAACCACAAATCTAGAGATGGAAATAACACGATATGATAGATATAAAATCTCAAAGAGAACATGCAAACAGAAGGAAAGTCTAAGTGTCTAAATGACGCAACATCACGAACATCCAGAAATAATACAACTCTAAAGTCAATACAAATAACATAATGAAAATAAGATAAAGCCTAGATAATCTAGTCTAAGTAGTAGGGGTGATATCATCAGCTAGAGTTGGGTCCTCCTGAGAGTTCAGCTCGCAAGTGTCGTCTAGGGCTGCTCCATAGTAGGTAGGAAAGAAATCTTCGGTGTCATATATAATATTTTCAACAGGTCCAGTCAGGACAGGAACGAGCATAATACATCTCACGAAGTTCATATCATAGCAGGAAATGTAAAGCATGCAAAAGAGTTAGATACATGAACTGTAAGAAGATGTACACGAAAATAAGAGAGATATTTGTAAACTAGAAATATATATACATGATAAGTAAGAACTGTAAGTGACTAGTGATTCAGAGCACAAGACGGTTATGTAAACGGCACGATGTTGCACACGAGTAATCTACAGAGATTGCACACGAGTAACTACAAGATTGATCACATAACCACTTCTACTCCCCCGTCCCCAATCAATATACAAGGATCCAGTCAAGTTATGTTATTGCACACGAAATGTGAGCACATGAGAGTACACGATTTCATACGATTTGTATACGAATAATACGAACTCAAGGAGTACACGATGCCCATAATAAAGTACACGAATACGAAATACCCGATATATCCGATGAGGGGATAACATCGCATGAAAGATCCATATAGTACTAATCCGTGATAACAAGTGTCAGCATCAAGTAAAGTAATCTAGAACATGATTATAAGTCCTAGCAAGTATGAAATGATCAGAGAATGTACTCGCTTGTGATCTGAATGTCTGTGAGAATATACTGTCCGAAACAAGGTATCTGAGTCCTATTTAGAGTAACACAAGTCATGATGTATACAAAGGGGTTATAAATGAAGTGTACAATGCATCTACATGATTTCTAGGTCAATCTAGATCTAAGTCAATTCTTGGTCAACTCTGGGTCAAACCAAGTCAACATCTAGTCAAACTAGGTCAACAACAAGGCTATCTTGGTCAATTGGTCAAACTTTGGCTATCAAGGGTCAATTTGGTCAATGGTCAACTATTGGTCAATTTTAGGGTTTGATCAACTAAGTCAATTTGTTACTATTGACTCAATGTTGACCACAAAGTGTAGTTACATGTGCTTCTGGCTGCACATTAAAGGCCATGTTCCATCCTGGCTTCAGTGTATAATTTTGGATGTCTACAAGTTTACCCTCAAGAGACGGCCTGATATCTTTTTCCATACACTATAGGTAAGTTCTTTATTACAGAGACATGGCATGAAGCCTTGCGCTTCCTTGCGGTGCTACGCCGTTATGGCACGGCCTAAAGCCGAGGCATTACCCCTACCCGAAAACCTTATCGTAGTGTCATACTACTACAGCATGAGGTCACAGTCTCTTTGTAGTTCCATTCTACACAGCATGAAGCCTAAGGCTTCCTTGCGGTGTTACGCCGCAACGACATGGCTTACAAGGCCGAGGCTTTACCCCAACCTGGGTACCTCATCGTGGTGTCGTGCCACTATAACATGGGGTCACCCTTCCCTTTGTAGTGATGTCTACAACTCTTTAATTTTATCATACAGCATTAGGCTACCTGCCTATTTGCGGTGCTACGCCGCTATGACTTGGCTTGCAAAGCCGAGGCATTACCCCTACTTGGGAACCTCATGGTGGAGTCATCCCACTATAGCATAGAGTTTTACTCCTTATAGTGTTGCGCTACCGTGCTTCCTGTAAAGCACACTAGGCATTCACTCTGCCTGAGAACTCATTAAGGCATTTAAGCCAACCTCAAAATAGGATCCATTTTTCGCAGAAAACACATAGTAGATAATAGTGGTTATGGGTTCGTAATCCTTTCATGTTCTTAAGAACAAGTACCCACTGTTACCTGATAGTTTTCCAGTCAGTTTTCCTCCCTTGAACCGAAAGTTAGATGTCTAGTAGATTTTTCTTTGAACTAATAACATAAAACTTTATGGTAGGATTACAAAGACATACTATCAGAATTCCTTCAAGCCCATCTTTCCTGCTGTATCTTCAACCAGCTGGCGCTTGAGGCCCTTCATGAATGGATCCACCAGGTTCTCCTGACTCCGAACATCGATTACTGTAATGACATATCTCTTGATGAGATCCTTCACTGCCCTGTGCTTTAAGAGCACAGTTCTCTACTTTCCGTTGAAGAGATCATTTGATGCCACCGCCGCAGTCGCCTGGTTGTCGTAGTATGTCAAAATTGTTGATATTTGTGCTCCAACCACTGGAAGATCATACATGAGCTCCCGAAGCCACTCTGCTTTATCTGCTACAATATCAAGTGTAAAGAACTTATATTCCATAGATGACTACGATAGCATAGTCTACTTCTTCGACTTCCACGATATAGCAGCTCCATCCATTGTAAAAATGAATCCACCAATGGACCTCTCGCTTTCTAAATCTGAGCACCAGTTGGCATCACTGAAGCCTTCTACTACCGGTGGCTCTTTGCTGAAGTGCAGTGGATATGTCTGAGTCTTCTTGAGATATCTCATAACACGCTTTACAGCTTTCCAGTGCTCAACGCCTGGATTGCTAGTGAATTGACTCAGAATTTCCACGACGAAAGCTATGTCAGGCCCAGTGGCAGTAGCAGCGTACATCAAACTTTCGATGACGCTAGCGTACTCCAATTGCCTGATGCTTTCCTTCGAGTTTGGCTCCAGCTTCTGGTCACTTCGGTACGACATATCAATTATAGGAAGATCATGATACCCGTATCGAGTGAGCATCTTCTCAATGTAATGAGATTGTGACAGTGCCAATCCAGTGTCTGTCCGGATGATCTTGAGTCCCAAGATAACATCAGCATCCCCCAAGTCCTTTATACTGAACTTTGTCGAGAGGAACTTCTTTGTCTCTGTGACACAACTTATATCCGTTCCTAGGATTAGCATGTCATCCACGTATAGACAAACGATGACTCCTCTTCCGTCGGCAAATTTAGTATAGACACACTTGTCTGTTTTGCTGACCCTGTAATCGTTTGACCTTAGATTGGAAGAATAATGTTTTTGTGTCTTGTAAACTTGTCTTCAAAGTATTCAGCATCGCGAGATTCGATGATATCATTTGACTCAATATCAAAAAATCTTCGGGCATCACTCTTCTTAGCATACCCCAAGAAGATCACCTTCGTGGTCCTTGTCCCCAGCTTCTGAATCTTCAGATCTGGGAGCTTCACGTAAGCCAGACATCCCCACACTCGAATGACATTCAAGTTAGGTCTGACTTTGAACCAGAGTTCATGAGAAGTTATGCCAGAAGTTGCATATAGCACGCTATTCAGAATGAATGTGACCGTTAATGCAGCTTCTTCCCAGTAGCATTTTGGAAGACCTGCAGTTAGCAGCATTGAGTTCATCATTTCTGTCAACGTTCAGTTCTTCCTCTCTACTACTCCGTTAGATTGAGGAGAATACGGAGCAGTAGTCTCGCAGATGATTCCATGTTCTTTGTAGAACGATGTGAATTCATGAGACCTATATTCTCCGCCTTGATCATTTCTCAACCTCTTGAGTTGTTGTCCAGTTTGCGGTACAGCTTCAGCCCTGAACTCCTTGAACTTCTCAAACACTTTGTCTTTAGATTTGAGCAAGTAGACGAATGCGTACTTAGAGAAGTCATCGATGAAGGTTATGAAATACTTCATCCCGGCTTTTGTAGAGAATTGTTTGAAGTCACAGATATCGGAGTGCACCAACTCCAGAAAATCTGTGCTTCGATTAACCCAATGAAAGGGTTTCTTTGTGATTTTTGTCTGAGCACGTACTTTACACTTCTCTACCTTACCCCTACATTTGGAGATAAGTCCTAGACTAGACATTTTGTTTATTCTTTTACAATGAACATATCCTAGCCTATTATGCCACAACTCAAGAGAATAATTAGAAAGAGCGACTGCATTAATTTCATTAGACTGGTTTACAAGCTGAATTTTAAACAACCCTTCGGTTTGATAAGCCTTTCCGAAGTATGTTCCCTTCTTGGACATCACCATCTGACCAGCATTAATGTCCATCCTCAAGCCTGCGTTGCTAAGCAAGCTCCCAGAGATCAGGTTCTTGGCAATCACCGGAACATGCTTCACTCCTTGGAGCGTCAGAGTGTTCCCCACTACAACAGATATGGGATACGATAGCGTGCTCAGAACATTGTAGAATGCCTATTATGCCCCCGCTATAATTGCCCCATGTACAAGAACGCTATAAAGTTATAGCATTCATAAACGCTATTGATGGATTATAGCGTTCCATGGCGCTATAGACAGGTTATAGCATTTATAAACACTATACAAGTCTTATAGCATATAAGAACGCTATAGGAAAGTAATAGCATTCATGAACGCTATTTAGTTATTATAGCGTCCATGAACGCTATAGACTTGTTATAGCAGTGACAAATGCTATAGAGTTTACATAGCATTTATGAACGCTATAATTTCATAATAACGTTTGAATAGCTTTTCGATGCAAACTGGTTTTTATAGCATTTCTTTCGCGCTATTATATGTGCACCAATATCATGTCAGAATGTTATTCCAGAATGCATTAGTGTAAAGAAACAATTCACATCAGAATAGTATTACAGCACATCAAAATAGTATTACAGATATACAGAATGCCACAGATATCTATTTCATATATACACAGAATGCGGGTATTCAAAAATTTAAATGCTTCTCGACGAATCAACCACAGAATGAATTCCGAACACAAGTAAATTCATTAATTTCACTGTCAAAAACATTCAAAATCCTTCATAATTTCTCCAAACTTAAACATTAATAGCGCAGTCAGCGTTTAATTGTTTTCATATATATATATATATCCAAAATATTGCATATCCAAAATTTAGCTCGAACCCTTCGAGCCTATCCACAACCAAAGCTCCTCAGAAATCCTCTTACTTCATCCAACCTACACAAATATAGAGGGAAACATTAGTGTTCCTGGTTAATAAACAAGCAGTTGAATTTATGAGTTAGCTATAGTAGAAAATTGCCTAAAATTCTATGAGTTATAATCAACCAAAAAACTAGAATCCATTGTCAATTGAATTTATTAGTGATCCATTCATATCCATACATACTTAGCAATTGTCTTCCATGTGCAACCATAGGAAATAGCAAACACAAAAACGAAACTCCAAATTGTATCCCATGCTAGTAGATTTTGTTTATCAACTGAAAAACAATTGAATAGCTAACTTTCATAGATTTTATTTATCCTTCTGATATTGTCATTGCTGGGAAGAGTACTTTCCCCTACTTGAACCTTCATACCTAATTACAAGTAAAACTGACAAAGTATAACTTATTCAACATAATGGTTAAGAATCCAAGTATAGGAAATGTGGGATAAACTATTATTACCTGCTACACTAGAATAACAAGGCCCTGAAAAATAAGTCTCATGAGGGTATATAGGCCACTATTAAACAGATTGGACCAAGAAACAAACCAACCTTCTATATAGGTTCATAGACAATCTTCTTACCTAAACTTTTAACTATGGTACTGTTGGGAGAACAAACATAGCTATCATTTGAGAGTTCCTTCACGGCTATAGAGGTTACAGTAAACATAAGGCTGATGTTGTATTGATTAATCACAAATCAGTAGAAAACTTGTTAAACCAAGGAAAATCAAAATTACATGATACTTTAATTTGTCCATTTTGAGATTCCTTATTAATTTTGGCATGAAAAGAAAAGAAATCATATGAACAAGAATGTGCAAGGTAAGACAAACATACATATATTTATGTAGGCCCATACATATATGAGCAGGTCTTCTGGATTGAAGGATGAAAGATATTAAAAATATACTAAGTAAAATACGCTTAATAGTACTCATCGACGATATCATCATTCCAAGATTTTAAGGGTATACATTTACAAGAAAAGAATCAGACATACCTTAAGCGTAACAATGCCTCTGTCCTTTTTATCATTAACTTTCAATGTATCGAGTGATGACAACAACCTAAGTTCATATTCTTTGGGCCTTTCCGCTTCCAAGTCAACTAATGGTAACTTGGCTATTTCCAATTTCTAATTATCTTGTGCAAGGTTGTCTTCGTCAAAGACCTGCGTAAAATTAGAACGGTGATGACAACTAAATGTCAGTAGACAATGGACAGCATAGAGCACAATCTTTACAATGTAAAACTACAACTAGAATACAAAACAGGTGTATTTATTAAAGATTCAAATTTTTAACTAAGGAAGTGCCATAATTTAACTAACATGGCAGAGGCCACACTTGTCATCTTAGCTATATTTACCATAATCCTATATTCAATAACATTAGAGAATTAGTAAATGTGCTTTGAGAGTGAATAAATATGTGATATTCAATTATGCTTCCAAAGAAATATAAGTTGATGAATGTAAATGACAGCCCTTCCATAGAAAAATAATAATTGCGTACACAATTTAGAACAAAACTATAATAACTGAATCATTTTTATACAAATTTCATACTCTAAAACAATATTTATAGATTACAATATGCCCTTCTGTTCATATTTTGAAATCTCCAAGATAAAACAATTGTTCTTAGTGGTTGTGCAGATAAACTCGGCCATGTTGCCAGCCGAGAGTTTTGCACCATTATCTATTAATAGACTCACCAACTTGTCGTGTTCTCCGAATATGCCCTTCAGTTCCTTTGGCTGCTGTTTTATACTATTTTTTTATCAAAATGAACAAAAGAAGGATTCATTTGATGTGAAATATGAACTAGGGAATAAGGTCACATTTCAAATTAAATTAGTGCCTAACCAGTGCTTCTCTGCTTTCACGGGGAGAACCTCTGCCCTTCTAAAACCTGTAGGAAAAGATGATAACCCTAACATTATTATGATGTTTGAGTAGTAAGTTCACGAAACACAAAAGTTAGGAGAAGATTGACATACTATAGTGGCACCTTCCCCCAAGAGTGCTTTCAGTATAAAATCTGGCACGGGGAGCCAAGATGGGCGGCCCAACACATTTCCAAGTTGCTCGCACATCTACAATAATTTGAATGAATATCTTGGTAATCCTATGGTTTCAACTATTTCATCGAAATTGAAACTTAAGAGCTAACCACTGTTCTGTCTCACAGACAGAGATTTCACCAGTACGATTCTATGAGAGTCTTGTTAGGTTATTTAGGATCTGCATTGCAATATTTTATCTAGCTTACTGCTTTGTGTGTCCATATGGCCGTTGGACCTTTATATTCTACTGAAGCATTATAATATGGTTTATTCTAGTGTATTACCTTTTACTTTTATCCATATAATGTTTATGCTTATCTTCTGGAATTTGATTGCAGTATGTCAGTGCTGAAAGGGAGAATAAACAAGAATACCAGGCTTCAAGGAAGTCAACATCAAGATTATATCCTTTGAGCTCAGTTACCTCGGAGTCTGAAATGAAAGGACCTCTCCAAGCCAATGAATCTGAAGGAATGTTGTCCATTAACAAATCAAATAAGAAAGTCAGGGATACGATATTGAATGAAGAGGCATCAGTAATGAAAAAGAAGAGCAGCCTCAAGGACTAGGTGGCCATGTTTCTTGAATAGCCGGAAATGAGAGAATCATCAGCCTCAAGGACTAGGTGGCCTATGTTTCCTGATGCAGAATGATATGTTAGGAGGATCAAGCTATAAATGAAGGGTTATAAAAAAAATTAAAAACAAAAAAATGTAGATATACAATTAATTAGTAATTAAAAGGGACATGCTAGGAATACTCATACTCACTTTTGTGCGATAATCAGCCTCGATAACCTCTTTAAGCTTTGTTGAAGTATCTTTCACTAGTTGTCCTATATTTATCCCTATCTTATGCCTGTCAGAAGGATAATTGAATTAGAAAATGATTTTTTAAGCATATGGCATACAAAAATAAATGCACCAGGAAAATTAGAGGCAACAAACAGTGGTAATCAATCATGTAGAGGAAAAAACATATTAAGGAGAGTTCATAATTAGGACTTAGTTTCTTCAATGCATAGAGTAGGTAGAGAGAAGTTAACATTTAACAGGGAAGGTAGATGATATAATCTAAAAACTTAGCGAGGCATCGACTCCATTTTAGTGAAACCTTTGCAAATGGCTACTTGTTTCTTCTTGCATCTGTCTGCTTGGAGTATTACCATAATTGACATCTACCTATGTGATATCCTGAATTTTGAACTGGTTCAAGAGGCCCTCTTATGGTGGTAATGCAGCTATTAGAATTATTTTCCCCATGTGAGATTGTAGCTTTGAGACCTATACAAGAATTGATATTTGTCTTTCTTGCAAAGAGTTACATTTTAGTGAGCTTGCGAAAGCCTATAGATGTTGTGCCACAGATTGTTAGCCTTTGATGAGATGGAGAATATGCTTGTAAACATCAAATCTGACAATTTAAAAGAATTCCAAAATAAGGTATCTAACACAAGTATCCAAGCTTCATAACAGTGGCAGCATAATAAAGAGATCTAGCATTGTTCATACAGATGTGAAGTTAACATGTAGGCATCGAAGGATTACCTTGGCTAATCCCTCCCCTTCATTCTCTGCTAGAGCTTTTGTTCTAGCCTTGAAGCTCGGCTTTGCAATGCTTATTTCAACTCTTTCTACCTTGTTGCAATCCTTCCCTATATGTTGCCTCATTTCAACTCTTTCTACCTCTCCATAGTAGGCAGATCCTAAACTGTATACAATCATAAAACATGACCAATGGAGGAACGGCACAAGTCAGCAAAAAAACTACTGCTACATGCTATTCATCAAGTTACACATTTTTGACATTTTGATACTCCAATATGTGACAAATATTTTGTGAACCTACATACTTTGGTGCGATAACCATTGGTGCGATAGCCATTGGTGTGATAACCATGCAGGATGCAGCTAAAACTTGCTTTATGTGATTAAAGATTGAACAAACACATAATTAAATCATTGGTCACAAATTAGTAAGGAAAATTATGTTGGACTCGTGGTCAACTATGGGGCCACTGGAGCTGATCCGAGACAATTGTATTCACAATATCCTATAAATTTTTTGCAATATTAACACAATTTCATTGTTATCTAGGAAGACGGAGAGTAGACAACAAGAATCACTTGGCAAACTAGACTTACATCTATCATGTTTGAGAGTCCAGGAAATTTGCTTAACATTATTCAAGTGAAGGAGCAGCCGCAACCATAGGAAATTTGCTTAACATTATTCTACTTCCAACAAATTCAAGTGAAGGAGCAGTCAGAACCATGAATAATTTCTTCCACTCCAAATACAAGTCAAATCTGCTTAACATTATCAAATACATATTGCAACAATTTCATAGCCAAATCCAAAGTCAAATTAGATTATTTGGATGAACTTTTGTGTACAAATTGAACAGTTCAATACAGTAATTACAAGCAAACTATATAATTTACGATTAAATTTTATCAAACCGAATGACTCACCTATTGCAAGACAACAGCCTCTCCTTCGCGGTCCTCCTTACCCACTTCCTTTCCGGCAAACGCGGCATCTCCACCGCCTTCCCCTCCCTCCTTGCCATGCAGAAATCGTACGTCCAGTCGTCGTCGAGAACCTTCTGGACCGGCGACTTCATACATCTCAGATGGAATCCCCCAAACAATCATCGCACTCGATCATCACCGACCTTCCAACTTCGAAGCAGATCCTGCACTTCTCTACCTCCATATCCTCGTCGTCCGACTATGCCCCTTCATTTCTCTTGACATAAACGTCGTTGCTGACATCGAACTCTCCGTCGTCATAGACGACTTTCCAGTAGTAAACCCTCTTCTGCGGGTTCGAAAACCCTAACCCTAGGCTCTATGGGTTTGAACTATTCTTTGGATCCTTGGTGGAGGGAGTCACTGGAGAGAATGAGGGGGGAAGGAGGCGCGTTAGTTGATCCAGGTTTGGGTCTGGGTCACTTAGCGGATCTTGGGGTTGATAGAATTGAGGGGTTCCTGAATCCTGAGCGGTGGAGAGACGACGGAGGGAGCGGCTATGGGTGGTGGCCGGAGAGATTTTTGTGTCAAATATGAGAGGTGTAGAGTCCAATCCCCCTCTGTCGATCCAGTGGGAATGAGAAATGAAAGGATTTAGGGTTACGAGAGAAAGAGGGGAGTGCGCCAAAATTTTGTGCTAATTTTCTAGAAGCGGCAAAATGAAAAAAAGTTGGAGAAAAGTAATTTGGAACAACACTATAAAAGTGTTGTGTTTATTATAAATTATTGTACAACATTTTAAACTATTTTTTAAAAGTGTCATTGAATTTATGTTTATGGCATTTTTAAAAAAGTGTCATAGATGATGATAAATATCCCGTATCGAACCAAACCGAACGGAATAAATCTGTTCGATTTTAAGTTTATTTGGTTTAACCAATATTTCAGTTTATTTATAATTTTTTTGTCAATATATAGTTACTAAATATACAAAGATATATTTCGTATATATATTACTAAATTTTTTTATTCGGTTTACCAGAGGAAAGAGGAATTTTATATAAAATTTCTTAAAGGTTAGTTTGATTTGAAGAGTATTCTGCAGACTCCTTGGCATGAATTTTTTTTACGGTAACGATTTAATCCCATTACGACGTTATAACTTATATAGCATCCAAAATGTGCTATAGACTTTTTTTTAATCATGTGAAATATATAGAATATGATGCTGCTCCTAATAGAACTGGATACCTTACTTTGACATACGGGCATAGCAACATAAGCAGCATCCAAAAAAACTATACATTTAACAACGTTCATAACACGCTATATAAAGTTCTGTTAACAGCAAAATAGCAAGGAGGCATAAACGCTATAGATAAACTGCTATTGCATAAACTTTTAATAGCACTTCACAATGAACGCTATGGATGATGATATTATAATAGCAGCGAGGCTCGAATGCTATAGATAAACTGCTATTGTACGCTCTTTTAATAGCACAGCGGAATGAACGCTATTGATGATGACATTCTATAACAGGGAGACTGGAACGCTATAGATAAACTGCTATTGTATGTCCTATTTGTTGTAGTGCCCATTAGTGAGTTTCAGCTCCACAGTTTCGATCCCCAGAACTTCAGCTTGGGACTGGTTCGCCATAATAACTTTTTCAGACTTTGGCTGGAACATGATAAACCATTTCTTACCAGAACAGACATGGCATGTCACACCGGTGTCTATCCACCAGTCAGAGTCAACCCCACAGTAGTGACCTGAGCGATCATAGCAACAATGTTAGAAATCAAAAAAAACCTTACTAGGCTTACCTTTCTCTGATTGTTTAGGCTTGGAACTGCATTCACTTTTGTAGTGGGCTTTCTTGACACAATTGAAACAAGTCACGTGGGACTTGGACTTCTGATGCTTGAATGAAGGATCCTTCACTTTCAGATTAGTGGAGTCCTTCTTTTTGTGATAAGAAGCCGCCTGCTTCTCCTTGGACTCTCTTGTCTGCACCAGATTGGCCTTAGCCAATTGTTTGGACAGAGTGTCCATCTTCTGTTGAGAACGCATCTCGTCCTCAATATGGATCTCTTGTAGAAGATCTTTCCAGCTAATGTCCAGCTTCTTTCGATGTATTCTTGCATAAAAAGTACTCCATCCAGCAGGAAGTTTCAAGATGATCCCTCCAACGACAAACTTGTCGACGAGGGACATTTTCTCGTCTTCTAGATTCTGGCGCAACTTCAAGAACTCTTTCACCTGTGGTAGCATTGCCTTTTCGTCTTCGAAGAGCCACTTGTGGTACTTTTCGACGATGAAATTTTTTGGCCTATTGTCGTCGTCTTCATACAGCTTTTCCAAGGACTCCCAGATGACCCTGGCAGAAGTTTGCTTGGAGTATGAATCTGCCATGGAGTCCTCCGTTGCATTCAGAATCAATAGCCTACAGAGACTATTATTCCTTCTCCATTTGGTCAGTTTGACTTGTACAGCAGCAATGGCATCTGCTGTACCACCTTCTGGAATCGTCGGTCCTTCTGGAATCGTTGGTTCGGCCTCAATTAACACATGATCGACGTCCACTAGTGAAAGATTGAGGGTGATTTTCTCTTCCAGATTTGAAAGTGTTCTCCGTCGAACTTCCCCAGTTTGTTAAAGCTGGTACGAGGAGAGAGGCACGAGAGTTTTCTATCTTCTGATCTAGCTTTGAGATTGTTATTCCCGGGGCCTAAAGTCAGAAGTAAACTCTTGTGACACGATTGCAGCACTTCAAAGGAAGGTGCAAAGCAAAAATACTAGAAGGACCCTGTAAACGAAAAATATAAAAATATTTTTCGTTAAAGGCAGCGTACGAATAGTCTAAAAAGACTTTCGTAAAATCAACAATAATAGAAAAGCCTGCTAGGGTGTCAAGAACACCAGTGCTCAAAGCTAGATCCGCCCTCACGGTTAGCTTTCAGGAACCAGCAAGTTCAAAAGAACTCTAGAACGCTCTGTTGATCTGCTCCAGAATAAACTGCTCGAAAAGATAAGAAAGAAATATTGGTGGCGTGAGGAGCTACAGGGGGCACTAGAACACGAATGGGTCGAGGAACTCTCTTTGCTCTCGTATAGAATTTTTTCGTCTGAAAAGAATCAATCCTTTTCTGTGAGAAGAGAGGCCCTATATATAGTGTCCTGCTGTAATCGCTCAGATCCGCAATGTGAGAACGATTTGATGTCAGATCCGAAATCCCCAGATCAGTTATCGTACGTTACGAAATGGTCAAAACGTGGATAGCCACTATCTGTGCGACACAGTGCCACTGAACGAGTTGTGGGTGCCCAGCACAATCATCGTGCCTTACGCTCCCCGTGAGCATCTGGAGCAACCAGCGCACCCCATGCAACCTGTGTAACCTGCACGCTCTGCGTGCCCTGCGCACCCAACGCAACCTAGGCGCGTACCAGGGTCGCGCATCGCTCAACTGGCCGTGCAACTTGACAGCGCAACTTGGCAGCGCAACTGGGCCGCGTACTTGGGCGCTCAGCTGGCCGTGCAACATGGAAGCTCAACTGGCCACGCAACTGAGCCGCGGACCTGGGCCGCGCACCTTGGCCGTGCAGTCGGCTGCGCAAGCGGCTCCTAAGAGCAAAGTACGCCAACAAAATGCCACATTACGCCTCATGAGCCCATGAGCCCGAGTCCGAGTCCGAGTCGCTAAGCCCCTACGGGGATTAGCTCCAATGGAAATTAATTTTCCAAAAGCAAAAAGCATGAATGCTTTACTTGGAGCCTTATCTTTACCTCTTAGTAAAATCACCCACATGGTTCCCTCCTTAGGGTCACCACCCCATGTGCATGTTCCAACAACACATACAAGTATATATGTTGAGGTAACTCATGGTGCACTTTCCGTTTGGGACTAAACTTTACTAGGCATGTTGGGAGCAAGCTGTCTTCATGTCAAGGAGCAAGAACACCAACACACACACACACACACACACACACATATATATTTTGTTTTTTTGTTTTTTTTATAAAGGTGTTAGATTACCTGGATTCGCTGCCACTACACAAAAATTCTAGAGTTGTAATGAGGGTTTAGGCTTTTATGTTTATATTATTCCAATTTGGACCTGCAAGTCAAATCCTACCATTTATAGGTTGACAACTGGATTAGTATAGTGGTATAATTTTTATAATCCACTTAGTGGCTGTTTGGTTACACAAACAAAGAAAGGCAAGCAGCTGAATTAGTGTAAATAGAAATCTTATGCAATATATGTTGCACTTGCAGCAAGGCAAACAAGTGCATCACACTACCCCCACCTCGAACACCCTTAGGGTATAACCATTCCCTTATCGTACTTCAGCTAAGAGTGACTATGGAATATTCATCTGGGTTGTTTAGCGATATAGTATTGTTTAGTGGTATAGTAATAGGAATTGAAATTTCAATGTTTTTATGTGATCACATCATCAAAAAGAGAGTGTGAACATAGAATTAGAATCCTCAATGGTGTTGCAAATCCATTGTTTGGTTGCATGTAAACGATGTTGCAGGATTTACAAATCTATTGTTTGGAATGATGCAATCGACATGTATAGTTGCAACTTATGTTATGGTAAATGGAAATTCATTGTTTGATTGTGTTTATGACATTGATTTAGAGAATCATTGGGTATAAATGTTGTTGCAAATGTTGTCGTAAGTTGTGTTGCGCCAATTGTTTGGTTGTGTTTAGGATATTGATTGGAGAATCATTGAAAATTGATGTAAATGGTGTTGCAAATGTTGCTGTAATTGGTGATGCGGTCATTTTGGTTGTAACATTTGTTGCAGTAGTTGGAGGACATGATGTTACATTTCTTGCACCAATTCTACTATTTACATCAAACTAAACGTTGGAATAGTTGGAAATGGTGCGACAAATATTGCATGTATTTCCACTACAACCAACCAAACACCCGCTTAGAGGGATGCACGTGCGTTGATACCATTTCATATGTCATGCTACACCAAAACTATACAGGTTATGACGACTGTTTTGGGATATATGTTTATGTTCTTCCAATAAAAAGCATACAGTAATTGCAAGGAAATCACCTTCAGTTCAATGTAGATATTAGATATCTATACCTTGATTTTTCAGTCAAGCTACTCTGTTAAGTACTAGTGGCAATTTTTAAGATGTAAATTGGAGTGTTAAGCTGTGACCCAAATATCCCTTTTGTACTCAGAATCATTTATTAGAAAATCGCAGAAGAACTCCATGTGTTAGAGAAGAAAAAAAGATGGTCACTGTTTACTTATAATTTCTTCAAGACTTTAGATGCAGCCAATCAGGGACAGAAGTTGAGAAGTGGGTTTGTAATCGAGGAAATTGGCAGGCGATGGATTGACAAGGGGGAGGCTTGAGAAGATGGTGTAATGGGCAAGAAGGGCCAGTTTGTTTATTAAATGATGGAAGAAGATGAGAGAATGGATAAACAGTCGTAGTAATATGCTGCCACCACAAGTACATAATTCTATTAGTACATTTAACAGTAACTGACCTTATAATTTTGGGGACCTCTAAACAAATAACAATATTTAAGAGACCTATGTCAAACTGAAGAAAAGTGAACTTGACTATAAATTCAAACTTTAGGAACCTTAGGCCCCAGCCATTTATATCTGTTATCTTCCTCTATTGCAAGGTTTATTTATGTTCAAATTTGGCCCTATTTGAATGATGAACATGTTGGAAAGTTAATAAGAGGGCATGAATGGTGAGTAAGTTCAGCACATCACTAGTTAAGAGGTAAGAACTGTTCTAAACCTGATTATGTAAACTTAAATTGAAGTCCCATCATATTAGGCCTCGTTTGGTTCGCAGAATGGAAGGGAAAGGAAATCAATTCCTTGTCATTTCCTTTCCTTTGGGAAACTTTAATTCCTATTGATTTTTCTTTCCGATGTTTGGCAATGCCAAGAAATTTGGAAAGGAAATTGAATACTTCAATGTGGGAAAGTGATTCCTTCCTTGGATGGATGGAATCACTTTCCCCCCTAATTTTCCTTCCATTGGAAATCACTTTCCTTTCCTCCTCAATTCCTTGGGCGCCCAAACATAGGAAAGTAATCACTTTCCTTCCCCAACCGGGAGATTCCGCCAACCAAACGAGGCCTTAAGGTGTTTAACATCGGATCTAACATGACTTTAGCTCATTTATTAACTTAGGATATAATTTCTTTGTAGGGTATGGTATTTGTCTTTGAGTTAAGTCTGAAGAATAATATGTTGGAATTTCTTCAATTTTCTTGTGTTGGAAAAATTGCTAGACAGAATTCCTAAAGCATGCAATCAGAAAAAGTAAAATTTAGAACAGGAATTAAGTGTTTAGGATTCGGGACACGTTACAAACGCTGTCCTTAGAATAGAATTTCGCCCCCACAATCGTGCAACGGGTTCCAGGCGATCTATCCCCGAGATACAACAAATACTTCGATCCACAGCACCGTGCACCCGGTAGTGAATCTCTCGATCGATCACAGCCTTGCCCAGAGAAAGAGTTGGACGGAGGAGAGCAGAGAGGTTCTGGTTGCGATGTTTCTCTTCTGCACGAACAGAGTTCCGAACGGGAGAGAGAGAGAGAGAGAGAGAGAGAGAGAGAAAAGATTTTTCGTATATACTCAAAACGGATCAACTGATTTGATTTAAAATCAAATCTCTCTGTACGTGGCCAGAATTATCTCCGTGATCCACAAATCCCGTAACGAGATTACGTGGTAACAGTTCTACGGACGACCAGGCAACAAAAACAAAAAGAATAAATCAAATAAAAATAAAATAAGATAGAAAATTACCTTTATACCCTTGGTCCGGTCCGCGGTGCGCAAGCGTGCAAACTGCTAAGTGCGCGACAAATAAACGCGTCAAAAATGCGCATTAAATCGCGCATCCGCTCGCGGGTTGGATGGGATGTAGCCCATCCCCTACACAACCCACTAACCCACTAACACTACAACAAAAAACCCTTTTAATGACGACTAAAAAGCGTCATTAATGACGAACCATGACGCTTTTTTTTCACAGCAATCGTTATGAAAACGGGTGTTATAAACGTTTTTTAAAAGCGTTATAAAAAACCGTCATGAATAGTTTCTATAAAAGCGTTATAAATAGTTAATATATAATGCACAATTCAGAACAATTTTAAAACGTTATGAAAAGATAATATGTATAGGCTCAATGTAGCACATTTTTAACACTTTATACTATTCAAATTAGCATATTTATAATGCTCTATACTGCACAGTATATATTACATTCCAAAAACTTAACATTATATATCACCATCTTTATTACATTTCTCAAAATAGAGTACATATCAACATCTTCATTACATTGAATATCCAAATACAGAATGTACCCAAAAAATAGAAATAAATCTCTTTTTTGCTAACCAAATTATTAGAAATATTTACTTAAGTAGATTCTGACCATGGATCTTCTCTCTGCCATCTTTTGAAGATATCGGCAGTCCCAAAGAGAAGTAGTGTCGCAGCTGAGCGACGACTTGGTGCTGCTGCAGTCGGCACCGTCGTGGGAGAGCCTCAACAAAAGCAATACAAGTGGAGTGAATATAATCTCCAAGCAACCTAAAACGACAGACCTGTGGCATACAACATATATTCTATAAATTTCCTTGACTATTCAACAACAAATTGCCTATTTATAACACTTAATAAATATAAATAGAATACTAAAATACACCAGTTGTGTGACAAACCGGTCCACATAATAACTCAAAGAAGAGCTTTACATCCTCTTGTGTCACCTGTACAAATAATGCATTCATAGGAAATTGTTGTTGAGATTTTGTGCAAGAACAAAAAACTTGTACTGACTAATTATAATCTAAACTCTTACCTTATTATCAAAATTTGTACAATAGATAGTCCTTGAGCACATTTCTCGCTCATCTTCAGACTAAAAGAAAATGATAATCAGCTCAGTAATTATGTTAAGGGATATATTACGAAGATCTACTACATGATAGTTTACACATGCGCTCAAAAAGAGGGGAAGGGAAAATTTTCGTGATGAGAAGTGAATGGAATACTCTTACAGTTTCCATATTCTACCTTTGGTAAGAGTTTTGGTTCTACAGGAGAAATTGCAGTTCTTGAAGGAAGCACCTTTACTGGGTAAAAACCAAGCATTGTTCCTGACATGCTTAAAGCAGCCCTTGCACCTTCTGCAGTAGCATTATCCATGACATCAAAGGAATTATGGTTCCAGTAAAAACAAAAGTTCACAAAAAATGTTCAAACTTTGGCCATATGAAGGAGTTTACCCTCATCAATGAACTCAATAAAAGCAAAACGAAGAACAGAATTTGGATCACCACATACGCGACAGTCAACAACCTGCAACCAGGAGATTGGAAAGAGAATGTTCAGAAGTACCAACCTTTACAATTACAGTCCAAGAAGATCAAAAAAAGCAAAGTAAACATGTACTTACCTGGCCATAGTTGACGAAAAGTGCTGCAAGTTCTTCTTCAGTGACCTAAAGAACCACAGTTAGGTTGAATCTTTATCTAAGATCTTCCAAGCTTTATAAGAAAACATGTTCAACAACAATAAAGTTTCCCTTTTCTAAATAATTGTATAATAAGTCAAGCCAAAACCAGTTAAGCAATACCTTAGACAAACATTTATAATTCTAACACTACCAGATGATCTTGGGTGAATGTTTACCAGTATTTCTCAGAAAAGCATTTACAGCCAAACAATTTTCATATAGTAATCAGACGCTTAATCAGATTAATCTGGTGGCCATTTAATCAAAATTCTAGAGGTTGTGTAATTGCAATTAATCATCTAAGCAATCCAATTAACCAGTAACTTCACATGGAATGAGTGCGTAATGAAACGCATGTAATAATTGTAGTTAAAAAGTTATTATTTTGTAGTTGTATTCGTTTTCGTATCCATTTTTTCCATTTATTAATTCTTGATTTACTTTTCTAAGTTTGTTCCTAATACCTAACTAATCCTAAAATTCCAATGTCTATTTCTTTTTTCTATCATAATCCTTCGTTCTCATCCTACGAACCTCATTTAATCTCATCCATCCATGGCTTCCATGGGTTATGTGTCAAGCTCTTGGGCTTGGAAAGGATTATGTCTCAAGCTCTTGAACTTTGTGGTCACATGGGTGTTGAAGGTGGCCCTAACGCACCAAATTCCATCACACCGGAACCCTCCCCTATTTTTCTCCTCTTCGTTCTTTATTTATTCTTCCTTTCCCCTTTCCTTCTCTATTGTGAGAGAGAGAGAGAGAGATTTAGGATGTGACCTTAGGATTACTATCGAGGTTTAGGATGTGTCACCTCTCTCTCTCTCTCTAAGTAGGAAAAGGGAGGGAAAAAGAATGAAGAGGAAGAAAATATGGAAATGTTTTGGTCTGGTAGAACTTGGTGCATGGGTGCCACCTTAGGCACCCATGTGACCACCAAGTCCAAGAGCTTGACGCATAACCCCTCCAAGCCCAAGAGCTTGACCCATAACCTTTGGGATGGTAGAATTGCATGTGGTCAATATGATGAGAATGAAGAGCTAGGATAAAAAGTAAGAAAAAAATAAATTAAAATTGGAAATGGAATTTTAGGATTAGGGTTAAGAGATGAAAATTAATTAGGTATTAGGAATGTAATTAGAGAAAATAATCAAGAATTAAGTAAATGAAATAAAAATACAGATATGAAAACAAAAACGGAAACAAACTATGACAATTACAATACATTTAATATAACATTTGTGATGGTACCCAAAATCTTTTCTACTAAAAAGAGTCTAATATCTCTTCGGACATCTTACATGCATGCAAGATGCATTCTGATAAACAAACCAACAAATGCAATTCACTCCCTACACCCTATACCAACTAGAAAAAAAGAAAGTAGCATAGAAAAATCCACTATCCCTATTATCATTGCTAAAGTTTGACTTAGGGCTAAATGGAAGAGATTTTAGGTTTAGATAACAAGTAGATAGATGTCATGTTCACAGTTAGGGTGCTAATTGGGTTGGGTTGGATTATGGTCAACCCGTTAATGCTCAACCAGGTCCCAACCCGTTTAGGTTGGACCCGACACTGACCCGACGGGTCAAGTTCAACTAGGCCCGTCAACATGTATAAGTAAGGCTCTAAGGGTCACCAAAAACAAATTTTAAATTCCAATTGCAATCCTTTCCTTTAGCCCAAAGTAGTCACAAAATTGTGGTGGCATAGATGGAAAGCGATCAATTATAATCATCTCCTTAGCCCAAGAGACACGATCCATACATGTGTCTCAATGTGCATTTGCCACTTGGCTATCCATTTACCAAAACGGTTACATGTATGTACGTATGGGACTCGAGCATTCATACATAACTTTTAACAAATTCCAATCTTCCATTCAACGTAAAACTATTTGGTATTTCACAAAACCATAATCTCCTTGACTGAAAGATGCAACGTCCTTGTCACAACCCGTGTAAATGGCCCAATCTTAACTTAGTAGACCATGAATCAACAAGGTAGCTATGATATCATTTGTCATGTCTCGGCGCAGACCTGCCAGGAAATGACCCATGCATGGGCATCAATGTGCGTCACCACTTGGTTATTTACTTGACAAAATGGTTAATATGTATGTGCACATGAGGGTCAAGCATTCATATATAAGCCTAACACAACAAGCAAACTGCAATCTAAACTAAGTTCTAGTAATCAACTATGCTAACTATAGAAAAATCATTCAAGTGCCTACTTTTTTTCCACCATCCCAACAATCAATGTTCCGTAAAAAAAATTAAAGAAAAAGTGCTATACATAGCAAGTTCTGGATATTCTAATTCTCATGTATTCCAATCTTTATAAAACTACCTGCTGATCGATGTCGGACACGTGGACAGTCCTCCTGATCACCTCCTCGCGTTGCGCCACGCTTGTTCCATTGTTCATCCTGCGCCGTCCCTGACCGTACCCATTCTTCCTCTGCACGAGAAAATAAAAAATAATAATAATAAATCAATCAAACCGATCAAACTGAAAATAAAAAAATTTAAAAAAAACCCTACCATTCTCTTTCCATTCCCTCCAAACTCCCTATTTTCGAACCCGCCATGGTTCAGAAGATTGTTCGGATAAATCCCTCCACTGTCGGCGCCATTGACGAGGGACAGAGGCACGAACTCCTCGGCCATGGGGTTCATCTTCGAGAAAAGGTCCTCCAGATGCGTCATGTCCTTACTGAGCTCCTCCTTCCTGTGTTGACTGCCAGATCGGACGAGTCATAACCCTCGACGATCACCATGATCTAGATCAAAATAACTATATAGATCGAGATCGTCGGTTTTTTTTTCATTTTTTCCTTCACTTTTGTTTCTTCTCGCACTGGCGTACGTCGCTGGAACACGCTGCCGAAGTGGTGGCTCTGCACCGATAGCTCAGTCGCCGAAGGATTGCTGCGTAGTCGAGCCCATCGCCGAAGTAATTAAGGTTATGGTTGAAAATTGGAGGAGAAGAGGTTTGAGGAGGAGAGATGCTGCTCGGTTAGAAAATGGATGAAAAATGAATTTTCTCTCTCCCACTGAGCTTTTATACAGTGAAGGAATTACAAGTTTGCCATCGCTCTAAAATATTAATGACGTTTTATTTTATAAACGTTATAAAAAGCCCAAAATTAGCCCAAACTATCATAGAAAAAAAGTATTTCTCAACTTTGATAACGCTTATGTATTAGCCGTCATTAAAACTCCTTGTCGAGCATCATTAATAGGTCTTTTTGTTGTAGTGTAAGGAGGGAAATGCCTTATATGGAAAGGAGAACTTTTTCTCCTTTTCCATGTGGGACTAAAGTATGGAGTGCCTTTTGGAATCACATATAAGTTGCTTCCTAAGCAACAACACATAAAAACCAACAATCCCCCACATGATTCAAAAAGGGACAGAAAGGATATAGATCAATAGAACGATAGGAAAGAGAATAAGATATGGGCAGTTACACTGTGTATCAGAGGAAGGTGTCTTCCGGACTTGAACCTCACCTTAGTGTTGTACATTTCATCTATACGGACCCAAAGTGACGTAAGTCTTGAATTTAGGATCTTATTTGTACAGACTCAACGTACACACAAACACATTACATGCATTTGATCGTATCAATAGTTGTGCACTTTTCGGCCATGTGCATATCTCGATTTCTTGAGAGCTCTAGAGAACAGTCCGAGTTCCCATAGAAAGCGGCCCCACTTTCACTCCCAAATAGGTGACTCTTTCTAGGTATTCTACAATTTATATACCCTGCTTTACAAGCCACAGATTCATTAAGATTTTACAATCAACCTCAATTTTATTGCAGATCAACACTATATAGTATAGGAATGGTTCATTACAATTACATCTATATAGTGCTTTTCAGTCACACATCAATTTTGTTGTTACCCATTGAACCTTTTCTTGGTGCTACCAATCGAAGGTTGGTTGCCTTTGAGGTGACTCAATCTAAGGACTTCAACCCCATTCCTCTTGCCGTCTCCAACACTAGTCTCCTCGAGAGACCTTTAGTTAGAGGATCCCTAGATTGTTCTTTGATCTGACGAAGTCAATTGCAATTACTCCACTGGATCGCAATTGCTTCACCCAATTGTACCTCAGACGTATATGTCTGGATTTTTTATTATAGCTTGTCCTTTGAGCCTTTGCTATTGCAGCCTGGCTGGCACAGTATACAGGGATAGCAGGAACTGGTTTGCTCTACAGAAGAATATCTGTTACCAGATTCCTAAACCAGTCTGCTTCCTCACTGGTGAGGTCAAGAGCTAGAACTCTGCCTCCATAGTCGATCTAGATATACAGGTCTGCCTGGTAGAGTTCCAAGCGACAGCAGCTCCTTCCAATGTGAACACATATCCACTTGTGGCTTTGGTCTCATCTGTATCTGAGATCCAGTTTGCATCTGTTTACCCTTCCAATACAGATGGGTATCCTCCATAGAATAATCCATGGGATGACGTGCCCTTCAAGTATCTCATTACCCTTTCTAAGGCAGTCCAGTGTGAACTATTCGGATTGCTTGTGTATCGACAAAGTTTTCCTACAACGCAGGAAATATCAAGTCTGGTACGGTTACCAATATAGTTCAAACATCTAATTTGCTGTTAATACTTCAGCTGAGCCATACAGTCTCCTTTGTTCTTCTTCAACCTGATACTTGCATCATATGGAGTGCTTACAGGTTTAGAATCAAAATAGTTAAATCTTTCCAGGACCTTTTATATATAGTGAGATTGGGAGATACCAATTCCCTCAAAGTGCGACTTAATTTAAGTCCTAAAATCACATCAGCAGGTCCTAAATCTTTCATATCAAAATTTTTAGACAAAACTTTTGATATCATAAATAATATCCATGTCAGTGCCAAAAATAAGAATATCATCAACGTATAAGCACAATATTACGCATGAACTACCAACAGTTTTGCTATATACACATTTATTAGAATCGTTAATAGCAAAACCATAAGATAGAATTACCTTATAAAATTTATCATGCCATTGCTTTGGTGCTTATTTCAGCCCATAAAGAGATTTAATCAATTTGCATACCTTGTGTTCTTGTCCTGGAACAACAAACCCTTCAGGTTGTTCCATGTAAATCTCTTCCTGTAAATCTCCATTAAAAAAGTAGTTTTTACATCCATTTGATGAATAAACAGTTTATGAACAGATGCAATAGCAATTAACATTCTAATAGTGGCAATTCTAGTAACTGGAGAGTAAGTGTCAAAGAAGTCTACTCCTTCTCTTTGTTTGAACCCTTTAGCAACTAACCTTGCTTTGAACTTCTCAATAGACCCATCAGGTCTTAGCTTCTTCCTGAAGATCCATTTGCAACAAATTGGTTTGCAACCTACAGGAAGGTTAACTAAATCTCAGGTTCTATTTGACATAATAGAATCTATTTCACTGTTAATGGCTTCTTTCCAAAATAGTGAGTCTACAGAAGACATAGCCCCTTGATAAGATAGTGGGTCCTCTTCAACAAGATAGGTGAAAAACCCTTCTCCTAGGTTTGGTTCTCTTCTGGCTCTTTTACTCCTCCTAGGTTCTACTAGGGTTTCTACTTGAGAACTAGAAGTTGCAATAGGAACTTGTGCAGATATAGAAGATATAGGGCATCTATTTTTCAAAGGAAAGACATTTTCAAAAAATGTAGCATCCCTAGATTCCATAACGGTGTTTGCATCAATACCATTAACCTCACTCTTAATAACAAGAAATCTATAAGCAATACTGTTTTGAGCATAACCCAAAAATACACAGCCTACGGTCTTGGGTCCCGATTTCCTTTTCTTAGTAGGAGGGACAGAGACTTTTGCAAGACACCCCCATACTTTGAAATATTTCAAAGATGTTTTTCTGCCCTTCCATAATTCATAAGGGGTTTTATCAGTCTTTTAAAAAGAACTTTATTCAGAATATAGCATGCAGAAAGTAAGGCTTCCTTCCACAAATTATCAGACAAACCAGAGCTACCTAACATAGCTTTAGTCATATCGATTAAAGTCCTATTTTTCCTTTCTGCTACCCCATTCTATTGAGGAGCATAAGGGGCAGTTACTTCATGTATTATTCCATGCAATTCACAAAAGGAGTCAAAATCAGCAGAGGTGTATTCACCCCCACGATTGGACATAAGAATTTTTATTTTCTTTTCAAGCTGATTTTCAACTTCAGCTTTAAAAAAAACAAACTTACTAAGAGCCTCATCTTTTGTTCTAAGCAAGTAAACATAGCAGTATTTAGAATAATCATCTATAAAAGTTATGAAGTAACGCTTACCACTACGAGTGAGGACACCGTTTAATTCACAGATGTCGCTGTGAATAAGCTCCAAAAGCTGAGAATTCCTTTCAACTGAATGAAAGGATTTTCTAGGCTGTTTGGCTTGAGTACAAATCTCACATTTATCATTCCTGCTCATATTAATCTTGGGAATTAATTGCAAAACGGACATTCTCTTTACAGAATTAAAATTCACATGTCCCAAGCGACCATGCCAAACATTATAGCTATCAATATTGGAAAATAAGGCATTTACAGCAGAAACATTATTATAATCAATGTTATTTAAACTAGAAGTAAAAGATTTACAAGAAATATTAACATAAAGTTTAAATAGACCCCCACAAACATAGCCTTTCCCAGTAAAATTCCCGTTTAGGGAGATTACAACTCGATCAGACTCAAAAACTAGTTTGTAGCCATGTTTATTTAACAAATATCTAGAAATCAAATTTTTTTTCACGTCCGGTACGTGCTGCACATTATACAAAGGAAGGATCTTGTCCGAAGATAACTTGAGATTTACTCTTCCCTTTCCAAGCACTCTGGCAGCACTCGAGTTTCCCATAGCTACTGATTCGCCTTCCTCAGCCTGTCGGTAGGAGGAAAATGAATTAATATTAGGTTACATGGATATTTGCCCCTGTATCAACCCACCAATCAGTAGGCTGATACGAGGTTTCAAAACCAGAACATACAGCTACAAACCTCGGATCATCGGTACCGATAGATTCGGTCCCGGCTATGACTACGTGAGCCTAGGAACAACAGGAGCGTCAGCAGCAGGAATTCGACGATCAGGATTCTGCAATCCCTGACCCTTCTTCCTGTGGCGGCATTGCCTAGCAAAGTGGCCAGGCTTGCCACAGTTGTAGCATTCCCGCTTTGGCCTGTTGTCATTTCCAATAATAGGTTTTGGTTTCAGGAATTGTTTCTTTGTAGGATTTTTGTTCTGGGAGTTATTCCTCTATTGAAAAGATTGGCCCTCAGGCTTTCCCTTGGACTCAGCGCTATGTAACTTTGCCTCAAATTCACTACTCAGAGGTTCCTTGTCCCTAGTTCTACTCTCTTCCTCAATGCGGAGAGAGACAAACAGTTCATCTAAGGACATGGGTTCCTTATTGTGTTTCAGCTTTAAGCCAAAGGATTTTCAGGATGGAGGCAATTTATTTATAAAGGCAGCAATAAGAAATTTATCAGCTAGTGGCATGTCTTTCTGAGACATCTCGTGAATAATGGTTTGCAGGGTGTTAGTCTGTTCAACAACAGACTTCTCATCAACCATATTAAACTCTAGGAACCTGTCTACAATATAAACCTCAGAACCTACTCCTTCATTGGAGTATTTCTTATCGAGGGCTTCCCAAAGTGGTAGTTGTGCAGTAGATATCATACAACGTGTCAGACAGACTACAGACAACTCAGTATTTTCCCGTGACAAATAAAGTCTGTCTTATTGTATGATTCTAATTCAAAAGTCCTAGCAGGTTCGTGTAAACCAGACAGAGTTTCAGGTTCTTTGAGAACCTTAACCCTAACCCAAACCCTAACCCTAAACCTAACCCTAACTCAAACCCAAACCCAAACCCCAATCCCTAACCCTAACCCTAACCCCATACCCTAACCCGAACCATAACCCCAACCCCAACCCCAAACCCTAACCCGAACCCTAATCCTAAGAGAGAGAGAGAGAGAGGAGAGAGTAGTACCTGAGAGAGGGGGGTTCGTCAGCGACGGGCATGTCGGACGGGGAGAGGGCTCGTCAGCGCACGTCAGACGTCGGAGGGGAGGGAGCTCTTGAGGAGGCTTGGAGAGAGAGAGAGTTGGGGGGGAATGAACCCCCCCCCCCCCCGTCGATTCGAATTAAATGGTTCAGAAATTTAGCGACGGATTTGCGATGGATAATTTCCGTCGCTAATTCGTCGCCATTGAAGCACAAAATTCTAGGCAGCACGAAAATATGGACAACATTGCGACAAGTGTGCGACGACTTAGCGACGGAACTTACTTAGCGATGGAAGTCATGTCCATCGCTAATTTGACGCAAACTTTGGCGCCACATTCCCACGTGTTTTCCGCCAAATACTGACAGATGTGCGACTACTTGGCGACGGCAAATAACTCCGTCGCTAGATTACCGATAGAAAAGCGACTCCTTATTGGCACTTGTGGACAATAAAAATAATTGATATTTTACTTTGTATTTGGATGGAAATCTATCACGAATCCGTCGCTTATTTGTCGCTATTAGCGATGAAATTTTCTGTCCCTAATCTTCCTTCGCCAAAACCCTATTTTTTTAATATCTTGTACACTTTCTTGCAGCCTATACCTCGCATGCTAGTGTCTTTGACAGCCTATCTGAATGTGATAGGCTCATCATCCTCCACTGGTAGTGCATATGCTACCATAATCACTACCAAAATATGTCAAATTAGCGACGAAATTAGCGACGCCAGTTAAAAACGTCGCTATGTGTTGTGTATTTAGTGACGTATAAAAATGACGTCGCTGAACGTCACTATCAGCGATGTTTATTGAATATTAACGACTAGAATTATAGTTTGGAAAGAACAAGTCGCTATTTAGTCGCAAAACGTCGCTGATTTATTTTATTCAGCGACATTTTGCGACATTTAATCAAGTCCGTCTCTATCCTATTACTGAACAGCGACGTCTAGCGACGTCTCTCTTAGACGTCGCTAAAAACTTTCATATAGGGTTCTGGGAACCCGATCGATTTCATTTTACTTTCACCCAAATTTCAGTCTCCCGCCTCCCCCTCTCGTCTCCGGCGACCTCTCCCACCGACGAGCTCCTCCCCTCTGGCAAGGCCTCCCCTCCGGTGACCCCTCCCTCTGGCCCTTTCCCCCTCGCCCCTGGTGACCTCGTCGTCGCTCCTTCACCGTCGACCCCCCTCGTCCCCTGCTCCGCTCCGGCGACCCCGATCCGACCCCCCTCGTCCCCTGCTCCGCTCCGGCGACCCCGATCCAACCCCCCTCGTCCCCTGCTCCACTCCGGCGACCCCGATCCGACCCCGTCCAGGTATACCTAACCCTAACCCTATCTCCCAATGATACGACACTGACACACTCACTGACACGACACTGACACACGACACACAAACACTATGTATACTCATTGAAGAAAACTCTTATACATATGTATACATGTATACATGAAACTCTTATACATATGTATACAATATATACATATGTATACTCATTGATGGTTCCTTTATATACATATGTATGTATACATATGTATACAATCTCAGAAAAAACTCTTATATAAATATAACTATAGCTATATCTCTCAATCTAAATATATACATATGTATACAATCTCAGGAAAAAACTGAACTAAACACACATAGGTATACTCATTGAAGAAAATTGAGATTTCACAATGGAACTTGGGTTTTGATACATGAAACGAGATGATGGTTCCTTTAGTTAGCTTGCTTATATTTCTCTCGTCTACAGAGTCGGTGAACGTCGTAGCATACGTCGTTAAATTCACCAACGTTTGAGACGTCGCCATTTTTTCGACGTGGCGTCGGTGAACGTCGATCAATTATCGACGTTTAATGACGTCGGTAAGCGTCGGTAATGGCGACGATTATCGACGTTTTGCCTGTTAGCGACATGGCTTTTCGCGACCACAGGAAAATGTCGCTAAATACGTCGGTAAATCGTTGTACGACATTTTTTGTCATTTTAGCGACGTTTCCTGGCGTCACTAAAATAACTTATTCTGGTAGTGATTTAACTGTCCATAGTGTTTTATCGGTTCCTCAAATCCATACATGTGTACTGGCTTGACCGATCTCCTTAGCCTAGTGGTGGCCAAGGAATCTTGCTGCTGGTGCTGCTCATCCTCTAGCCATTGCTCTTGTGGGACTTGACGAACATTTTCAGAAACCTCCACCTCATCTGATGCATCCTCAGACGATTCAATCTCAACTGATTGAGATTTACTAGATATACCACCATCTTGATCGGACTCACTGTTCTTGCTTGAAGCCAACACAGAAGACTCATTAAATATGACATCCCTGCTGATTAAGAACTTCTTATCCTCCAAGCAGCACAGACGGTATCCCTTCACTTCTTGTGCATATCCCAAGAATATGGATTTCTTGGCTCTCGGATCCAACTTACCCTCGTTGACATGATAGTAAGCTTTGCATCCAAACACACGCAGTGTTGTAATCTGCTGGTTTGCCAGTTATCACCTCAAATGGAGTCTTACAATCTATAGCCTGAGTTGTTGATCTATTAACCAAGTACCGCGCCATGTGTATAGCATCCGTCCACCATTCCTTGCTTAAACTGGCATTGGAGAGCATACATCTTGCTTTCTCAAGCAAAGTTCGGTTCATTCTCTCTGCTAATCCATTCTGCTGCAGTGTGTTCCTGACAGTAGAATGCTCTCTTTTACTTACTAAAATATTTATTCTTTGATTCAATTCTAGCAACTCACCAATTTGAAAGATGGTGCTGATGTTGCCATCTATGTACGAGAGTCCATTTGTTTATGGATATGGTGAAACACAGTTGATCTGGAACATTTCCGAAGCCGTATTGATGTATCAATGCTGCTGCGTCATGTAGTGCCTCAAAGCTTATTATAGTTGCATTTCCATCCAAAATGGCAGGTTGAACAAAGTGTGATTGATCGACTACACTTTGTGTTCGTAATGTTGTTATTGCCTGATGTCTTTAGACTACACTTTGTGTGCGCTTTTGTTTGCTGCTTGTATTGATGTCTCCTACTGCTTCTAGTACATGATATTGTTACCTGGTCCAATCTGCTAGAAAATCCACTGCGATTATATGGCTGAGAAAGTGTTGGGTTCTATTCCTTGTGTAGAATCACTTTGTAAGAAAAGAAAAGAAAATGATACGAGTAAATTTAGGTTAGATAGATGACAAAATATATAGTCGTTTTGTAATTTTAGCTCGTTTCTCTTTGCCATTTTATTCTACTCACATGGTAGATTAAAGTTGCAAAGGAAAGATTAGTATAGCACAGATCCAAAACACTTTGATAATTCACCGTCACATAGTCGCAGCTAAATTGTTTTGCTCTCCAAAGTTTTGGTTGCAACATTGAGCTTAGATTAGATTGCTCAACAATTTCAATTCATTCGTCAGCATTTACATTCAATCTTTTAGGGGGCATTTGGTATGCTAATTCAACATTGAGCTTCGATTAGAATATTGATCGACAATTTCAATTCCTTCATCAGCACCCGCATTCAATCTTTTAGGAGACGTTTGGTGCGCAGAATTCAACGTTGAGCTTATAGATTAGATTGTTCGGCGATTTCAATTCATTCATCGGCACGCACATTCAATCTTGTAGAGAGATTTAGGTTTGAAATGTTACAATAAATTTTCAACCAAAAATTGGTAGCAAGTAAATAATTCTTGACATCAAGGGTTCGTATGTTTGATAAAATAATTATTGAAAAAAAAAGGAAGTAATATTTAGGATAAGCCAGCCATTGCCTGCTGGACAATTTCAACAGTGAGGATTCGGTATGCCTTCTCTGTTGGGTGGAAACTGTCCCAAAACACATACTTGGTATCATCGGCGCACGTCGGTGTGAACTTATTGCACAGAAATGTAACTTCAATCTTTCCAGTCCCACAACACCCCTTGTTTGAAACCACAAACCCTACAAAAGTAATTAGGATCAAACTCGCATGTATTAGTACATCTCATACTTTTTCCCAAAAAACAAAGGGAAAAAAGAAAAGTTAAATAACATATTGTACAACAAAGAACATCAAATATTTGAACTGTCAAAATTTTGCAGCTTATATCAAATAAACTTTTTCTTACGAGTGTCGTCGTACTACATTCCTCTCCCTTTTTGAGGGGAACTGTAATTCTTGCATACCATAAGAGTGCTGCGTGATCCCTGTGAGGAGAGGTAGAACTATAAAGTTGGACATAATCCTATGACTTTTTTGACCGTTTAGCTTAAACTATTCAATTTCTCACAAGATTTTGATCAAATCTGAACGGCCAAAAAAGTCAATCAAACACCTACTATTTTGAAAAACATACAAGAATACCTAATAGCAGAGATCTCGATATCTCCTCAATATGGTATTGGCATCCCACTCTTGTATGCCCAAAAAATTTCATGTTCACAGGAGTTAGATTTTGCTTAGGTCATATAATCTTAATAGTGATTTGAACAATTCAAATCGATGATTAAGATTCAATGACTTAAAAAAATGATCAAACGGTTGTGATTATGGAAATGCTTTGGGGATACAAAGATGCGGGGACTCAGAATCTCCACTATTAAGTATTTTCGAATCTATCCATTGAATCGGTCTTTTTGGACCGTCCATACTAGTTTCTTAGCTACTCAATATTTTTTGTGCGATTTTGAATTATCTCAACCATCCAATTTCTCTTCAAATTTTGAACTAATTTGTACAGTTCATAAAAACATATCCAATAACTGCTATTTCAGAAATATTTGTGGATGCTTAATAGCAGGATCTGATCCCTCCTCCTTCTTCTTCTTCTTCTTCTCTCTCTCTCTCTCTCTCTCTCTCTCTATATATATATATATATATATATATATATATATATATATATATATATATATATGCGTTCATCAAGGGGAGATCGATTGCAGAGCATAGCCTCCTGGCACATGAGATGGTGAGGGGATTCAGCAGACCCGGTGGGGAGAAAACTTGTGTTAAACTGGACCTGAGGAAGGCGCATGACATGGTCAATCGTGACTTCCTCTGCCATCTGATGTCCGTCATGGGATTCGCGGATCACTGGGTTGCGTTGATGAGGGAGTGCATCACGTCCCCTACTTTCTCTGTTCTCATTCAGGCCGTTCCTTATGGGTACTTCCAGAGCAACCATGGGCTTAGGCAAGGTGACCCATTGTCCCCTTACCAGTTCACGCTTGTTATGGAATACTTTACTTGTTTGATGGATCTGGCAGTGCACCGTGGACGGCTGGTGCCTCTGTTTCGGAGGATGGACCCCCCAGTTACCCACCTTATTTATGCTGATGATCTGCTAGTCTTCATCCAGCCTTCGACAGAGAGGTTGCAGATTGCGGGTATTATGGAAGATTTGAAGTCCTTTTCGGGTCTCCAGATGAACAGGGATAAGAGTCGGGTCTACTTCAGTTTCCGGTGTCCCCAGAAGGAGGAGCGGGCTGATGTCCTGGGTATCGCGAGGAGTGATCTTCCGGTGCGTTACTTAGGAGTGCCTCTCACAGTCAACTATGCGCAGGATCAGGACTGCCATAGCCTGGTAGAGTATGTCCAGAGGAGAGTAGAAGGTTGGCAAGCGGCCGGTCTGCCTTTTGGCGGTCGCATTGAGCTGGTCAGATCGGTGATCTCTGCTGTGGCCCATTTTTTGCTACAGTCCATCCTCCTCCCTGTGGCCACTATTCGGCGAGTGGAGTGTCTCTGTGCTGATTTCCTTTGGAGGGGGGTATGCATGCGATCTCGTAGGAGCAGCTCTGTCGTCCCAGGAAGGAGGGAGGAGTGGGGCTCAGGCCGTTGCTGGAGATTATGGAGGCCTCTGCGCTCAAGCTGGCCTGGATATTCATCAGCGGGGGGTCTCTCTAGGCGGACTGGATGCACAGCAGATACGTGAAGCAGGACAATTTTTGGACGTGTTCTCCTGATAACAACCATTCATTCACGTTCAAGACTGTCTTGAGACACAGGGGAGTGCTCAAATCTGCTATCCGGAGGGTCATGAAGGATGGGTCGGGTACGAACCTCTGGCGGGTCCCTTGGATAAATCGGTGTTCGTTGCTAGACATCAGGGGATCCCCGACTCACCAGGAGGACAGGCGAGGTCTGACGTATAGTCGCATCATACGAGATGGAGAGTGGAGGCCGGAATCTTATCGGTTCACTGAGGAGCTGGGAGGGTCCATTATGTCTACAGTCATTGATCCGGCTTTGCCTGCGGATCGATGGATTTGGGAGCTGACTGAAGCATCTTCGGAAACTGGGGAGTTCTAATTCCGTAGCTGCTACAACCTTATCCGGCGCACTTTTCCTCTGAGTTCTGATTACGAGTTCGTTTGGTGCAAGGGGCTGGCCAGGAAGATGCAGTTGTGTGTTTACAAGCTTCTTCTGGGCCGCCTCTTGACGAGGGATCGCCTGAGTTTATTTGGAGTGCCGGTTCCGGATCCCAAATGTGTGCTTTGCTGTTTGGATCCTGAGTCTATAAAGCATATCTTTTTCGAGTGCACTCTGGCATGGCAGATCTGGTCGGAGCAGAGTCGGGTATTGGAAGTGTGCGCCTCCGGAAAATGTATTGGGGACATCATCTCGGTGATACGAGATAGCAGGGGTCGAGGTCAGGACTGGTTCCGAACAGCCAAAGGTCGTCTGGCTGCTTCGGTTTGGCATGTATGGCGGGAGCGAAACCGCTGGATCTTTGAGGGGTTGGTCACACCTCCGGTTGTCATTCTCCATAACATCGAGTTTGATGTAAATGCTATGGAGATTTGATTAGTGGGAGTCCCACTCAGATTGTATGTTGTAAGATTATGGCTTTCCTTTGGAGTAAAATTTACCTTTTTCCAAATATATATATATATATATATATATATATCCTATTGGCTGCGGAGGAAGCCTCTCTCCAGGATATGGTTCGTCAAGGCCGGTTTCGGGAAGAAGTTGCTCTCCAACAGCGCGCCAAGTGCGATTGGCTCCGCGATGGGGATCGATGTTCACGGTTCTTTCATACTTTGATTCGAGCACGTGCGCACAGGAACACAGTTGGTCCCCTTCTGAAAGAAGATGGGACGGAAGCAGCTCCAGATGTCAGTTTAGAAGACGAGTCGGTGAGATTCTATACAAAGCTCTATAATCAGGATTCATATGCTACGTAGTTCCCACCATGTATATGCAAGAGGTTGGTTTCGGAAGCAGGTAATGAACGACTCAGAAAGGAGATTTCTATGGAGGAAATTGAGTTGATCATCAAGCAAGTTGATCCTAACAAAACTCCGGGTCCGGACGGGTTTAATGCAGCATTCTTTAAACAACATTGGGAACAATTGAAATTCCATGTACTTGATGTTGTGCGGGATTTCTTTCTTACATGTCGCCTATTGAAGGAATTAAATCATACCTTCCTTACCTTAGTCCCGAAGAAAGAGGGAGCATCCGCTCTAGGAGATTTCAGACCTATTGCTTGCTGCAATTTTCTATACAAAATTCTTACTCACTTGATGTGCAATAGGATGCAGGAGATATGCAAGAGTTGATCTCAGCCAACCAATCAGCCTTTATCAAAGGTCGCTCTATTACGGAGAACTGCTTATTGGCTCATTAGATGGTCAGGAATTTCAATAAGCCAGGAGGACGGAAGAGTTGTATCAAGCTAGACTTACAAAAAGCATATGATATGGTCAATCGTGAATTCTTGTGTCATATCATGGCGGCGATGGGATTTGATAAGTGGTGGGTTGATCGGATCAGAGAATGTATATCCACGTCGACCTTCTCGGTGCTTATCAAGGGCCATCCGCAGGGGTACTTCGGGATCAACCGAGGCCTTCGCCAAGGGGATCCCCTTTCACCATATTTGTTTACAATTGTGATGGAATATTTCACATGTATGATGGATCTCGCTGTGCACCACAAGCAAATTACGCCGCTTTATCGGCATACTCTACCAATTGTATCTCATCTTATATATGCAGATGACCTCTTAGTCTTCATCGAGCCATCAGAAAAGAGTATTACGAGTCTCAATAGTATATTGGCGGAGTTTGGTGAATTATCGGGTCTCTAGTTGAATAGAAATAAAAGTCAGGTGTTCTTTAACAAGGACTGTCATGCGAAGGAGAGATTGTTGGATTTGCTACAGATTGAGGAGGGCCAACTTCCTGTTCGGTATCTGGGTCTGCCTTTGTCTGTTAACTACGTTAGAGATGCTGACTGTCAGGGTCTAATCCGATATATCCATGCTCGGTTAGAGGGTTGGTAGTCTCAGCTTTTATCTTTTGGAGGCAGGTTGGAGTTAGTTCGCTCTGTGATATTATCAATGGCTGATTACTTGTTGCAAGCTCTCTACATTCCTGATCGGACCTTGCAGTCAATAGAAAAACTATGTGCTAATTTTGTGTGGCGCGGGGGCATGCATGCCATTACATGGGAGGAATTTACATGGAGTAAAGAGGAAGGGGGCTTAGGGTTGCGGTCGCTAAAGGTGCTTCGTGAAGTTGCTACTATCAAATTGGCATGGAAATTACTTGAAGGAAAGTCGTTGTGGGCATCCTGGACTCGTCAAAGATATTTTAAAGACGAGATTTTTTGGGTGCTGCAATCGAACAATAATTTTTCTGTCTCAATTAAGAATATTATGCGGATTCGGCCTAAACTCCGTCTACTGATTCGTCGGGTGATACACGATGGGAAGACGACGAGCCTCTGGAAAGACCCTTGGCTGTTACATCAATCTCTCGTAGATAGGGTAGGGTAGCCGGTGTATGAGCTTATTGGTCGGGATGAAGCTCTCAGTGTTATCATTGTTAACGGAAGTTGGCAACCAAGAAATAGGCAAGTTAGCCAATGGTTTGAAGGGGAAGTGTTAGCTGTACAAATTGATAATGAGATAACTGAAGACCGGTGGGTCTGGGAGGCGACGGGGGACGAGCGGTTTGTTCGGCATACCATATATGATGTTGTCCGTACGCCAAGGCCGGTTGTTCCTTGGTCGGATATCATATGGTTTAAAGGATGCGCGGTGAAAATGAAGCTTTGTGCTTATAAGGCTATCCGTAACAGGCTTCTAACTAGAGACCGGCTTGCTAGATTTGGTGTTCAAGTGTCCCATAGGGGTTGCATATTATGCTGCCGTGAAGAGGAGACAAGGGACCACTTATTCTTCCAATGTGGTGTCTCGAATTTCATCTGGAAACACTGTTGTGACAAAATTGGATTACAGAGAGTTGACTCTGAGGGATTACAGTCTATAATTGATGATATCCTGACACTGAAGACTCAGAGGCCAGATGTGTATAGCATTTCCAGAGTCCATCTTCTAACATCAATTTGGCATATCTGGCGTGAGCGAAATCGGTGGATATTTGATGGAGCCTTCACATCTATTCAAGGGATTATTAATAACCTAGAATATGATATACAATGTATGAAAATTCCAGGATCTGGGTGATAGTTATTGCCCAGGTTGGGAGATATATGTAGTGAGTGTAAACTATTCTTTATCAATAGAAGTACCCATATATTAATTTAGCGCTTAGGAAAAAAAACGTTATTTTGACCCCAAATATGGGGAAGACGCTAATTATAGCAAGGTCAAAACTTGCTAATTGCTCAATAGTTCATGGCTTTAGTTGCAAATAAACCTAAAAATAAAATAAAAATAAATGTAGAGTGAGACGGATGTACCATATTCTGAGGGGTACTCGATGAGACGAAGCAAGCTGTCGTATATATCGGCATAGACGATGGTTGTGGTCGAGAGCTTCTTCCGAAGCTGTTGCAGCTCTGCTGAGAGTGCACTGTTGAACTCTTGCGCTGCTTGGTTGTATTTAGCCGCACACTCTCTCTGTGGACCTCCTGCAACGGTTCTTTGGGACGGAAGACAGCCAACAGGAGGGAGCCCCGCAACCACAATCTTTCTTGCTCCCATGTTATACAAATCCTTATTTGTTGACAAGAAAAGCAAGAAAAGGAAAGGATTTTAGAAATATTTGAACATAAATAAACCAACCAACCCATAGAAAGCACATTTTTTGGTAGAACATAACATATAATTGTGCTATTTGGCTCCCAAAAATTTTGGGTGATGTCATTTTCATTATGTGACATCTGACATGGCAGCTTGATATGTCATGTTTTAACTCAAAAAATTAAATACCCAAATTTTTTATTGTTAATGTTAATGCTAATTTTAATTTAATGTTAATATTAATTTTAATGTTAATGTTAATGTTAAAATTAATATTAATGTTAATATTAATATTCATGTTAATTTGATATTAATTTTAATTTTAATGTTATTATTAATGCTAATTTTCATTTAATGTTAATATTAATTTTAATGTAAAAGTTAATATTAATATTAATGTTAACTTTAAAGTTAATGTTCATGTAAATATTAATATTAATTCTAATATTAATTTTAATGTTTAATTTTGTCATGTCATATGCCACATAATAGGAGAAGGTATCATCCAAATTTTTTGAGAGCCATATAACATTTTTGTATATCATATTGTTTAAATAAAAACATTAAACTTGTACTTTTTTAGGTATTTTCTAATAAATACTTTAGATAGATTTTTGAGATGTTCCATATTTTCTGCGTCATGTACGTAAGGAAAGACTCTGTTACTGTCAAGAGTATTGTTGAACTAATTACTGGGGGTGGTTTCCTCCTATCTGGAGAAAATTTCCGAGTGCGACGAGCATCATTCGCATGTTGGAGAAGATAGGGGATGTTGAGGGTTCAACAAGACTCGATATAGAGTCACTACAGATCATTTTCTAGGAATGCATCCGAGCGACGATATACTTTACAAGGGTTTTTTTTTCTTCCCTAGAGCAATGGTTTTGGGAGCATCACATAAAAGATATAAAATCATCTATCGAGGATATGTCGTTCCATTTGGGCCGACAGACAGTTAGAATTTTAGAATTAATTTTTTAGAATGATCAACTCGAAGTACTTTTTTTATTATACTCATTTTCATTCTGTAGAAAATAATAGATTGATAATTTTATTGATGGACTACTTCACTATATATAGGGAGTCTAGCTCCTCTACATACTACATATTCCGACGTGGGACTAAAAGTCCCTTATTGATTCTCAACACTCCCCCTCAAGATGGGCGATAGATATTGATCATCCCCATCTTGTTACATAGTTTCGACAGACTTAATGAACTAAGACCCTTAGTCAGACAGTCTGCAACTTGTTCTTCTGAGCGGACATGGTCAATCTTCAGTATCCCTTGTTCCAGCTTTTCCTTGATGAAGAATCGATCAATCTCGATGTGCTTCGTTCTGTCGTGCTGAACTGGATTGTTAGCTATACTTATTGCAGCTTGACTATCGCTCAGAAGACGCAATGGTGCTCCCTTATCCAGCTTCAACTCTGTCAGCAATGCTTTCACCCATAGCAACTCTGACACTCCCAGAGCCATTGCTCTGTATTCTGCTTCAGCTGTCGACCGTGCTACCACAGACTGTTTCTTGCTTCTCCATGAGACCAGATTTCCTCCTACAAAAACACAGTATCCCGTGGTAGACCTTCTGTCGTCTATGCAGCTTGCCCAGTCTGCATCACAGTATCCCTCAACTTCTATGCGTCCATTCTTCTTGAACCATAGCCCCTTTCCCGGCGTTCCTTTCAGATACCTCAAGATCTGAAATACTGCTTCCATATGACCCTTTCTTGGATCATGCATGTAGCGACTCACTACACTCACCGCAAATGAGATATCATGGCGAGTGTGTCCCAGATAAATCAATCTTCCTACAAGTCGTTGATATCTTTCACGATCAACGGGCTCTCCTGCTTCTGCTCCCAACTTGCACTTCTGGTCAATTGGAGTGACCGCTGCTTTGCATCCCAGCATTCCTGTCTCCTTCAGCAGATCTAGTGTATATTTTCTCTGTGAGAGAACAATTCCTTGTTCGCCTTCACACACCTCGGTACCTAGAAAGTACCTCATCGCTCCTAGATCTTTCACTTCAAACTCCTTCGCGAGTTTTGGCTTCAGTTTAGTGATCTCTACTTCATCATCACCTGTGATCACTATATCATCCACATATACAGCAAGTATAGTGATGTGGCCTCTTGCATGCTGAAGAAAGACCGTATGATATGCATTTGTTTGAAGGTATCCCATGCCTGTAACAGCCTTTCTGAATCTGTCAAACCAGGCTCGAGGGGATTGCTTGAGCCCGTATAGTTACTTCTTCAGTTTACACACCTTTCCTTGCGACGTCCCCCCGTTTGATTCCGTCGCATAGCACCCAGGCGGGAGCTCCATGTATACTTCTTCTTACAGGTCCCCATGAAGAAAGGCATTCTTCACATCCAACTGGTACAGCTTCCACCCATAGTTCGCTGCAATGGAGACCAGAGTTCTTACTGTGCTTATTTTTGCTACTGGGGCAAAAGTCTCATCATAGTCTATTCCATATGACTGTGTGAATCCTTTTGCAACCAACCTCGCCTTGTACCGCTCTACTTTTCCTTCTGGCGTCTCTTTCACTGTGTACACCCATTTGTATCCCACAGCTTTCTTTCCTTTGGGTAATGGAACCAGCTCCCATGTCTTATTTTTCTCCAGTGCTCCAAGTTCTTCCATCATTGCAGCTTTCCACCTTGGATCTTTCTTTGCTTCCTGCCAACACTTGGGCAACGAAGTAGAGTCTAACGATGCAATGAAGGCTCGATAATTCGAAGAAATGTTAGAATAAGACAAGAAGTTGGCAATGTCATGTTCGTAATCATCAAAACGAGCAGGAGCCTTACCCGTATTGATGCGAGAAGATCTCCTTAAGGGAGCAATAGGTGGTGGAGAGATCGTACCATCCGAGTCAGAGAGATCCGCATCTGAATCCGAGTGATTCAGTGCGGGGGCAACATCTTCAGGAGTTGGAACAGGAGTAGACAAGGGACTTGGTACAGTAGGCACAGGGCTTGGCATAGGCACAGTACTGGACTTCTGTTGTCTTCTTTTGTAGACTTGGAGCTCCTTTTCCCTTGTCTGCTGCTCCCCCTGCGTAACATATGGATCTTCTTCTTCATTTTTTGTATCTGAGTCACTGTGCTCTCCCCCTTTCGTCCAGTTTTCTACAACCGGACACGGAACCGAACCGACGACCACATTTGGGCTTATTATCTCCCCCTCACATCGAACACCATCTGTGTTAGGTGTGTCACCAAATACGGAACCTGCATCCGAACCATAGTATGGTTCGAGTTCTCTGAAAGTAACGTCCATGCTGACAAACATCTTCCGCTCGACTGGACTCCAACAGGCATAACCCTTCTGAGTCGCCGTGTAACCGACAAAGACACATTTAACTGCCCGAGAATCCAGTTTGCCAACGCCTGGCCGATTATCCTGGACAAAGCATACACATCCAAAAACTTTTGGTGGAACAGTGTATGTATTAGCTCCAGTAAGCATCTCCGATGGTGTCTTCCAGTCCAATACCTGAGATGGCATTCTGTTGATAAGATAAGAGGCCGTCAATATAGCTTGCCCCCATAAGTGCTTCGGGACATTCATAGCCAGCATCATCGTCCG
Source organism: Iris pallida (assembly GCA_029216955.1). Taxonomy (NCBI): domain Eukaryota; kingdom Viridiplantae; phylum Streptophyta; class Magnoliopsida; order Asparagales; family Iridaceae; genus Iris; species Iris pallida. The sequence continues at coordinate 3,133,807 of JANAVB010040817.1, read as the reverse complement.
TGCAACTTCCAGCAAGTGTCTGTTCTTTCGTTCTGCCACACCATTTTGAGCCGGAGTATAAGCACACGAAGTTTGATGAAGTATTCCATGAGTTGAAAAATATTCAGCAACCCGCTTATTCGTATACTCCGTCCCATTGTCGGATCGGAAACACTTAATTTTAGCGCCATATTGTGTTTCCACTCGTCGATGAAAGTCCTGAAAGGCCTCAAGGACGTCACTTTTATTCTTCAGAAGGTAGACCCATGTCACACGGGTATAACAATCAATAAAGGTGACGAACCATCGAAAGCCGTTAATCCCGGTTGTAGGACAAGGGCCCCAAACGTCTGAATGTATCATGTCAAAAGCAGCTGAACTCCTATTACCTGTGCTCACATACGAGCTTCTGGTATGTTTTCCCAAAGCACAAGCATTACAAAATAACTTCTCTTTATTAGCCCTGTGATATAAGGACGGATACATTCGACCAATAACCGAAAAAGAGGAATGACCGACACGCTGGTGGTGGAGTAGCAAGTCGGCTTCAACACTGCGACAGGAAGCTTCTGGTGGTGCGTCTGCTACCAAGGATGCCAATGCTTTGTCCAGTCCAGTCCTGTCTAAATACCACAGCCCCTTATGCCATGTGCCAGTCCCAAGTCGTCGTCCTGTCCCTTTCTCCTGAAAAGTCACCTGAGGAATGTCAAAGGAAACAGTACAGTTAAGATCAAGTATAATGGCACTAATGGATAGAAGATTGACAGGAAAAGATGGAGCATGAAGGACATTGGTTAGAGTGATGGAAGAGGTGCATGCGACAGTGCCTTTACCCACTACAGGGTTGGATGTACCATCAGTAGTCTGAATACTCTCCGATAATGGTAGGGGAGTATATTCCCGAAACGCACCACGGGACCCCGTGACATGGCGAGATGCCCCAGAGTCCATAATCCATCCTGGCTGATGGATAGATGCAAGAGCACGGGCAGAATGATCGGTGCTGGTTTGGGCAAAGCAAGTGAAGTGATCTCCCGAGGTTGAAGACACCCCAGGACTGTCGGCCGAACCCAGCTTCGTGCCACGCAACTTCTCAAGGAACTCCCGCTCAAGCGGGGTTATTTCAGCCAGGTGATGCTCTCCCCCTTCTTCCGCCAGATTTGTTTTATGGCCGCCCCTTCGACCAGCATATCCTCCTCTACCACCACGTCGGCCTCCACGACCCCGTCCTCAATCAGTGGACTGAGTGCGCAAGGGTTTTGGACAAAATCGGATGTAATGTCCGGAGTCACCACAATTGTGACAAATACCACCCATAGATGGAGGTTGATTGAAGGCAGCAAGGGCAGACTTTTCAACCACGGCTGGCTCCCCCTGGAAGGAGCCCTTGTTGGGCATCAACTTCAGTCGAGCTTCTTCCTGTGTTATGACAGCTATAGCTTCTTCCAAGGTCGGGAGCGTGGGTTGGGAAAGGAGGATATTCCGTCGCTGCTCAAATACAGGGTGTAGTCCCTTCAGGAATTTCATCATACGCTGCCGGGAAATATAAGCCAGGAACGTCTGAAAGTACTTTGCGAAGGCTGGTTCGACCTGTGCATCGTCCATCCCAAGAGTATCATAATGATCCAGATCAGACCAATACTTCTTAAACATGGCCGCGTACTCAGAGATGGTACGGTCGTCCTGGGCCACCCTATCGAGTTCATCTTGCAGTTGAAAGACTCGCATAGGGTTGCCGAAGCCGGAGTACATATCTTTGAGAGTCTGCCATATATCAGCAGCAGCCTCCATAGCCTCGACATTGTCCGACATCTGGTCGGTTAAAGAGGCAGTCAACCACCCAGCCACGACGTTGTTGACAATCTCCCACACAGCAAACTCCTTGGTGGAGTGATCGGCTGGCACCTTGGCTTGGCCAGTGACATAGCCAACCAAGCCACGTCCCTTCAGTGTCCGCATCGCCTGCCGCGACCACTTCAAGTAATTGGAAGTGCCTTCCAACTTCGTCTCCAGCTTCTCCATCTTCCCCATTTTGTAAGGCGACGGATCCACATCAGTATGGATCACACGTAGGGTTACCTCGGTTAATCTCTTGGACAAGATATCATCAACCAAGGCCTTCATCTCTTCAGCCGTCAGTTTGCCACTGATCGAATCCATGGCGTCTTCAACTGTGAACTCAAGTCGTCGTCTTCTTCGTCGTCGGAGTCTGCAACTGACCCAACGTCGTCGTCTTCGTCGTCTTCGGCGTCGACGTCGTCTTCTTCAACGCCAGAGACTTTATTAATGCGCTACTAACTTGGCCAGCACCGGCGCGCGCATGTAAAGTGAACACGTCAGGACACCAGAGAAGACATGATCAGTCTCTGCATAGATCCCGATGTGAAGAAGGAATAACAAATAAAGCATTTGTTAGTTCCAAACGGCATAAGCACGGAACAGAGTTGGTGCAAATAAAGATTTGACAGCCGTCTCTATTCGAAATACGCCGTTTTTTTTTTTCTTATGTGTTAAAAGCTAGGGGTAGGGTTTGAAGGGGCTGCTAGGTCTAGGGTTAGGGTTTCCATTGCAAAAATCTAGGGTTAGGGTTAGGGTTTGATGTGCTGTTGGTGGGGGGGGGCGTCTGCGGGATAGGGGGGGCGTTTTGCTGCTGGAGAGGGGGGTCGGCGGGGGTCTGGTCGGGGTGGGATCTGGTCGGGGTGGGTCGGGGGGGTCGGGGGTGTTCTGGTCGGGGGGGGGGGGGGGGGGGGGGTTCTGATCGGGGGGGGTCGGGGGGGGGGGGGTTCGGGGGCGGTAGAAGCTGCAGGGGTCGGGAGGGTGGTTAGCCGGTGGGAGGGGGGGGGGGGGGGGGGCAGTAGAAGCAGCGTAGGGTCGGCGGCTGGGGGTGGGAGAAATTTTTTTTTGTTTTTGTGGAGAGAGAGAGAGAGAGAGTTATGGCTCTGATACCATGTAGAAAATAATAGATTGATAATTTTATTGATGGACTACTTCATATATAGGGAGTCTAGCTCCTCTACATACTACATATTCCGATGTGGGACTAAAAGTCTCTTATTGATTCTCAACACATTCGTTATGAAGTTGTGTGATCCATTGGCGGATCAATTAGAGAAGTTGGGGAGTTGTTACTTGTATTTTACAAGTGGAGTGTTTTCGAGTTGGACACAGATTGTCACGCCGTTTATTTTCAATAGTATCAGTGCATACCTTCGTTTGGATGCTTGAGATTCTAGGATTGTGTTCTAAGTGCAATGGGTCAACTGTCTTCGAAAGTTATATAAGGTCTCTTGATTTTATTTCCATCATACAATTCTACTTTGGAGAGCTAAGTAAGGAGTGCATCCCCCCTTCGCAATCTCTTATTTCTCAAGAAAAGAACGTTCTCCATGGTCCCTTCTTTTATGTCATATTATAATTTATGATACTATAATAAAAAAAGAACCAAGATAAATGAGATTGCTAGTATGTTTGTATGTTACCATTCTTAATGTTCTTGTTTACTTTTATACATAATTAAAAATAAAAATAGGCTAAATTGTAACTTGATACCCTCAACTATCATATTTTTTCAACTTAATACCCTCAACTTTTATAGGTACCAACTTGATACCCTGGAAAAAATTTGGACCAAATTATCCCTTCTCTTCTCCCCCCCCCCCCCCCCCCCCCCCCCCCCTCTCCGCTGCGGGTGGCCGGCGGGCGGCGAGCACGCACGATCGGGCGACGGGAGCAGGGCCGGAGCCGGGTAGGAGGTCGTCGGGGTCGGGGGTTGGTAGGGGGGTGGTCGGCGCCGAGGGGAGGGGATGGGGGGATGGCCGCAGGGGGGTGGGGGGCAAGTAGCAGCCGTGGGGGAGGGGGGGTGTCGTGGCCAGGTTGAAGGGAGGGAGGGGGATGGTCGGGGGGGTGGGGGGTGATGGTGGTGGTTGGTAATGGCCGCCGAGGGTTGGGGGAGAGGGGGGGGGGGGGGGGGGGGGGGTGAGGAGTAGCAGCCAAGGGGTAGGGGTGGGGGTATTTTAGGAATAAATTCTTTTTTGGATATCAACTTAAAAATATTAGTTGAGATAGGATATTAAGTTAGTACTTATCAAAGTTGAGGGTATCAAGTTGAAAATTTTGAATAGTTGAGAGTATCAAATTGTAATTTAGCCTTAAAAATATTGAATTAATTGTAGACTATTATTACAAGTGGTATGGACTATCACGACTTTTATGAAAATTGTCGTGAAATCTATGAAGAAAGTAAGTTTTCACGGTGATAAGGACTACGGTGGCACGAAGTATTCATGTTTTTTTTTTTTTTTTTTTTACAAGTTCGGTTTATTCGGTTTTGATAATTACGATCCAGATGAAACCAAATAAACGGCTCACCCTTGGTCTAATGATCACACTGAGTGAATTTTGCTGAAAAAAAAAATATAAATTGCAATGTACCTAACAAGTAGTAGTAGTAGTAGTAGTTGAGAAGCTGAGATGGGAGGGAAACATACCTCAACAAGGCTAGAAGCAGATGTAATTAAGAGAGCGATATATTCATGTATGTCATAGTGTGCACTTCTGATAGGAATAGCGCCATAATAAGTGTTGGCTATATCGTTATTCCCCGTGCAAAGCACATAGAGACTCTCCCTGATGATCGTTGCAGCTCTATCGGCGTCTGTAATTGCCTGTAACTTCTCTTTGTAGCTGTTGAACATTTTTAGTTGTCCCGGCAGAGATATTGCATTCTGTCACAAATAAGAAAATAATTCTTCACCGATGGAATAGGAAGGCTTTTTCTAAGGGTACCACATTTTTTACTTGGGATTAGTCCAAAAATATTTTAAAAAAATTACATGTTTGCCATCCATTTTTTTATTTGGGGCTAGTCCAATTTTTTTTAGCAAGTAGGACAACCAACATGCTGGAAGAAGAAGAAGAAGCAGCAGCAGATGGGAAGGGGACCAGCGCCGCGCCCACGCCCTCGACGCCCTCCGCCGCCCCAACCTCCCAGTCCCAGCCTCGCTTCCCCCGCGCCCTCCTCCGCCGCTCCCTTGCCCGCGCCCTCGACGCCCTCCGTCGTCCCGACCTCCCAGTCCCAGCCTCGCTTCCCCCGCACCCTCGACGCACTCCGCCGCTCCGACCTCCCAGTCCCAGCCTCGCTTCCCCCGCGCCCTCCTCCGCCGCGCCTGCGCCCTCGACGCCCTCCGCCGCCCCGACCTCCCAGTCCCAGCCTCGCTTCTCCCGCACCATCCTCCGCTGCGCCCACGCCCTCGACGCCCTCCGCCGCGTCCGCGCTTGGCGCCTCCGCCGTCCGCTCACCCAGCCTCGCTTCCCCCGCACCCTCCTCCGCCGCGCCCGCGCCCTCGACGCCCTCCGCCGTCCGCTCACAGCGAAGTGGTCGCCGGAGAGGAGGGACGTGCAGCGGCGGACGGTGCCGAAGCGGCCGCGGCCGAGCTCGGGTCCGATGCTGGCCCAAAAGGAAGGAGGAGGAGGATAGGGGAGAGAGAAAACCCTAATATTGGGCTACCCCCAAGTAAATTTTGGACTGTCCCCAGTAAAAGTTCCTCAAACTTGGACTGTCCCCTAGTAAGTGATAGTCCCTAGTAATATTTGGGGTGCCCTTAGAAAAATCCAATAGGAAAATGGCATATATATATATATATATATATATATATATATATATATATATATATAAGGTTCTAGATTAAAATCTTGATTACAACAAATTTTGTTTTATTTAGATTTGTTTTTTTTACATTATGTATGGGACCAATTTAGAAAATTATGCCTTGGGCCCTCCCCCTGTCGGCTAGGGGTGATTGGCCGGCAGGGGGAGCGGGGGTGGGGCAGCGGAAGGAGGTGGAGTTGGGGGCAACTGGGAGAGGAGGGGGAGGATGGGAGTTGGGAAGACAGAAATAATTGTCTTTTTGAAAATTTTGGGTATCAACGTAAAAATATTAAATAGTAGATCATATTAAGTTGTCGAATAAAAAGGTTTAGGATATCAAGTTTAAAAATAGAATAGTTAAGGTACAATTAATTATATATAAACATTTAATTTACCGCTATTTTGCTTGTGAGTGGGTCATATCCCGCGCCACCTGAGGCGAAGCAGACGCCAGTAAGGAGGTCTTCATTGCTCAATTTTGTGAACAAGTAGGGTGGTAGTGTCTCCTTTATCCCCAGAAGCGAAGCTGAAATTGAGGAGATAGAACTAAAATTTAGTCAATAGTCTTACATATCCTTTCAAATTCCTATAAATAATTATATTTTTTATAGTAAGATATCCAATAATGGAGCATATATAATCATAAGTAATCCATGATAGATAAGATAATAAAAATAGGACCAAAAAACAAACCGAATAAGAGATTCTATTCGGTTTGAAATTTGTTTGATCCATTTTCTATTTTGACAAGATTAAAAAATTTTGTTCTATTTAGATTTTGGATTTCATTTGTGGTCCAAAATTGAAAACCGAATAAGATTTATACAATTATGTAAATATCCTCAATTTTATGCATATTTTGTGATTAAAAATATGTATATTTTAAAAACAACAATTCCATGTACATATTTTGAAGTCCAACTTTGATAATTTAACAACTAGTCAAACTTTGGAGGTAACGTTGAAATACAACAAATGTGTGTATAAAAATTATAATTTTAATATAGCTTCATCACGGTCTCTATTTTGAACCCGACCCATTGAACAATAGAAATATTCTAACTGAACAAATCGAATTGATTGTTCGGTTCGATTTTAGTTTTGGCTAATTCATTTCGATTTTTATCAGAATTTTAGTTTATTCGGTTTTGACTATTTTGTTTCGATTAAAATCAAATAAACCAAATGTTCACCCCGAATTACATATCAATTCCTATAAATAATTATATTTTTGATAGATTTTAATGGTTCTCATAACCAGAAGCGAAAATAGGACATTATGTCATTATGTGATCAATAATGAGAAAGGACGGGACAAGACAATATAAAATAAGAGTCTAAACTACAAATTATTAGATTCTAACTTGTAAATTTTTAAGTATTTAGAGGTTAAAGTATAAATTATCATAAATTGAAGGATAATAATCTTTTTTTGGGAGGAGTCAGCTAACCCTCCTCTCCTCCATTATTTCACTGTTCATAATATCAAATTATTAAAACAAAAAGTTTATCCAGCGCTTGTAGTTCATGTGAAAAACAGCACAGACATCAGGTATGATGGACATGATTCGAGTCCACCAACAGTAAGAACGTGCATGTGTGTGTGGATGTTGTAATATTTTTTTTTTTCATGTTTAACATGAAAAGATAACCTAAATTGTATGATTAATGGTTACCAAATATTTTTGTGCTTTCAAAGAGTTGTAGTCAAAGTGGTGAAGGGTCGAAGACATAAGTGTTGGTCCAATGGCTGTATCAAGTTTTTGAATATAGTTAATCAACTAAGTTTAACAATATGATATCACTAATATTTATGCAATTACTATATTGTTAATACTTAAATTTAGCATTGTCAATATTTACTAAATGTATCATTCTCTTCCTTCGCCGAACATGTATTTGCAGACAAGCAGTAAGCAAAATCTTTTATCGAACTTGAAAATATGCAATAAAGAATTCATGATGGGCCAAAGATAGCGTTATAGCAACAACAACAAAAATTTGAACCACCCAACAACATCTCTGGGACATCACACTCGGGGGTTCCGCTGTTCGGTCAGCGGATAGGGGTCGAGGGGGCAACACCCACAATGGGGGTTCGGAGGCGCGAAGCCCTCTGAAAAGTATTCAAATTTTTAGATCTATTTATCTTTGGACAACTGCCTTCAAAGGAAAAGGTTATCATTCAAGAAGTCTGCAGCTTGTTCGTGTCTTTATATTTTGTTATGTATTTTATCTTTATTCTGTAAGACCAAATGTAAGTCGGGTTTGCAGTTGGCACTAGGAAGCTTAACCAACCCAAGTCTACTAAAATCAGCCTGAACCTAAATCCAAATTTGTCTGAACCCTAAATCAGAAACTTGTTGGAAACAGGATGACCGAGTTCGGACAGAGTTCGGACAAGCTTGTTGGAAACAGGGTGACCGAACTCTGTCCGAACTCGATCAGGGTAAAACTAATTTCCTTATCAGCCTCCTCTTCCTGAAGACCGGGCTCTAACGTTCGAATTTATGAACGTTAGGGGACCGAATTCTGCCCAAACTCGGTCAGTCTCTGTGCCCTAGACTCGGACCAAAGCATGTGAAATCTGTACGAAGTTGAAGTCGTCAGATCAAAACTTGTGTTTCACTGATGGTGAATTGAACACCGAGCAAGAGTTATCGGAACTAGACTAATCATCTCACAGCAGTATAAAATCTTGGTGTTTGCGTTTATTCTTCTTAATTCTTTTACTTTACACAATTTCACATAATTTTTAATTGGAGATTATTTTTTGCTGCACTCTATTCACCCCCTCTAGAGGTGTTATATCTACAATCAGTACCGGGTTGGTTGTCCCAGGTGGAGGTAGAGCCGGCCTCTTTGAGCATATACAAGCTATACGATCACAATGGATCCCAAAAATAGAAAGACCATAAAAAATTTAAACTTTCTTCTATACTACTAATGTAAAATCTACAATTTTAGATTTCGGCCTCCCTATTTTTAAAAACTATAACAACATGGACCTTAAATTGTCAAAAAGATGTCCTTTTTAGAGAAAAGTAAAAAAAAAATTATTTTTTAGTATTTACACATAATTTTTAGAATGTAGAAAACGTTTCAGGATGGAGGTGCCCTCGCTACTCCTCCAACATGGACCATCACAGGGGGACCCAATTAATACTCTCTCAAGGTTTTAGAATGTAGAAAACGTTTTAGAATGTAGAAAACGTTTCAGGATGGAGGTGCACAAGACATATATATCAAGCACTAGTCTTCTTCTGGTTGGACCATTACGTATTATGCGTGACCACAATTAATACTCTCTCAAGGTTGTTTAAACTATGTTGCACGGAAACGGACACAGACACGAATGACAATATGGATACAAACACAAAGTGATGATATTTGAACTGTGATCGATGTTCCAACAGAAGGAAGCTAATACCTGCGAAATCGGAAGGAACTTTCCCGTTGCTGAACCTTCCGGTCGGCTGGTGGCCGATGAAGTCCTTTCCGTACGGGGGATAGTTGCAGTTGGCTTCGGTGGGCAAGTAGTTGTTGTTCCCGGTGTCCAGTATGGAGTCCCCGAACGTGAACACTGCCGGAAAGGCCCGGCCAGTCTTGTTTGGCGACGGAGCTACTTGAGCTCCGCCATTCCTCAGTAACAAGAGGAAGCAAAGAGAACTACTGACAACAACAACAACTGCTGCATGTTGTACTGAACACAAGAAGTACATCATTATTTTGCTAAATCGAGAAAAGTAGCAGCAGTTGTTCTCAATCACTACTGAGAGCTCGTGACTGTCCGTTTTTTTTTATATAGATCTTCTTCCTGTCCCCACGTAGACATGCTTACAGTTGTCTCTTAAATGTCCTTGTATGGGCTCAACAACATTTTTCTCCAACTGCTGGTACTCCTCCATTACATATATCACATGTTACAGAAGATAAGGTTCGAATAGTATCAAACTATGATAATGCTTTTTGTTTTGTTTAGTTTAGAGAAATTGAATTCATTACATAAGAGATGATTTGAAAGCTTTTTTTTTTACGTAATCGTCTAGAAAACACTTTGAGACGTCGTAGTCACTCTAATATTGACGAAGATGAATTGTTTGAGGACCTAGAAACTTTGCAAGATCCTTTACCAAAAGACATTCGGGCACTTAAGATATTGAAATTCAAGAAAATAATAATTTGTTTCCTGCTAAACCATTGCCTACAAAATTATATTGAGAATACTAGCAACAATTGCATCTGTAAAAATAAGTTTTTCCAAGTTGAAGTTATTGAAATCGTACATGTGATCAGCCATATCGCAAGAGATTAAATGGACTAGCTCTAATTTGCATTGAAAAAGAGTATTGAAATATGTTAATTATGAACGATTGGTTGATAATTTTGCTGCTAGGAATTCTAGAAGTTTCTTAATGTGAAGATAGTAAAAGTTGTTTGTTTATGTTTACTTTATCTTTTTTAGTCGAATATTATTTCAATTGAAATATATTGTAGTTGAATGATTTTTCTTAGTTCATGTTAATTTTGGATAATTTAATTTTTGAATTTTTTAATAGAATTTTTTATATGAGAATATTTTTCGCATCGTGCCTACTCATCTTTGCTAAATCTCAGCTTTGGGCCTGACGACATGTTAAACTGATTTAAGACCTTTCTTATGTATGTCTCCTAAGACAGACCAATGATATTAATATTTATAGAGTAGTTTTTTGGTATCTAAATTCGAGAAAATAGCTCACAATACCTATTTCCTTCATCTCAAAGGTAGAAGATAATCACCTTCTAATAGCATTAATCATGTCCATACTTTTGTCCTCCAACAACATATCGTCCACGTAGAACGATAAGATCATAAAGCTCTTTTCCGACCACTTTATGTATAGATAGTGGTCTTCTTGTTGGGAACGAAATGTGAAAACCATTCCCCCACACCAAAGAGATTGCAAGAGAAACGAAGAAAAGCATACGAAACCAAATCGCCAAAATCACAAAAAAGTCTAATGCAGACACGAACAATTTTTGACGTAAAAATTATTACGAAAAAATTACGGAACGATCGGGGTTCAACCTTGAAAAGTCTCAACTAATTGAATAAGAAATACATCAACTCCTTACAAACTTCTCACCACCCAATTGGATCACCACAACTCCTTGAAGAAGAAAACACGATTACAAGCACTCGAAGAACAAAGATGATGAGAAAAGATTATCCGAAATGATCTCTTCTTCGATGTAGCTGTTAATCCCCTCTTTCTCTCTCCAATAGTTGTAAAGCACTATTGCCTCCTTTTGCATGCAATGTTTATGAGAGAGATATTTTAGGGTTAGAAAATACCTAATATATAGCCTCAAACCTACAATTAATCTGAACCATTGAGATATTCCTATAATATGTAGGAATACTTAATCCAAACCATTGATGTATTTATACTATATATAAAAATACCCAATCCATCTCCCCTGAGATATTCCTATTATAAATAGAAATACCCAATACGACTCTGGGGTATTTTTTCCCATAGGTTGGAAACCCCACCTACTCCAACAAATCTTCCCCTTTCTAACTAAGTAGAGGAGTTCGTCATACTGACGATCCGCCTACAGTACTCAAACTTCTCGTACCACTGCCTTGAAGCTTACTTCATACCATACATACTCTTCCTCAACCGGCAAACTAAGTATGACTTTTTCTTCTCACAGAATCCCTCTAGTTGCTCTATATATAACTCCTTCTCTAAATCACCGTAGAGGAATTCGTCTTCACATCCATCTACTCAACCTCCAAATTGAGACTGGCTTCTAACGCTAGCACCATCCGAATAGATGACAACTTGACAACCAACGAAAAGATCTTCTCAAAATCCACACCTTTCCACTTATCTTAGCCTTTAACTACCAGTCTTGCTTTGTATTGAGGACGAGTAGCATCATCTGTCAGCTTCATTCTAAACACCCATCGATTCTTTAAAGCCTTCTTACCTATTGGCAATCACCCAAACACATAAGTGTAGTTTGTTTATAAGGAACTTATCTCATCTTGCATGAACTGCATCCACTCATGCCTGTGTTCATCTTCCGCAGCCTCTACAAATATAGAATTGGACTTATAGGTAGACTATCGAACAAGTCATCTATCCTGGACAAGGGGTACTTGTTCTTCACGATCACATGTTAAGCTGACGATAGTCAATGACCAAACACGATGAACCATCTTTCTTCTTTACAAGTAGGGTCGGAGCTCCCCAAGGCGATCCACTAGGACGAATGAATCCCTTGGTGCTAAGATCCTCGATAGACTGATACATCACCAACAACTCTGAAGGAGACGTACGCCCTGTAGAATCTCGTTGATACTGGCTCTGCTCCGAAAATCAAATCAATATATTACTCAATCTTCCTAACTGGTGGCATACCCGAAAGCTCGTTGGGAAATACCTCACGAAACTCGCAAACCACTCTGGGCAACTGCACCTCTTCGGCTACTGTTACCCACATGACATCTGATGAAGACTCCACATCGCCTCTAGAGAATGTTAATTCCTCCTCACTAGGGACACGAAAGATAACATTGCCAGCATAGCAATCTATCGTAGCGTGTCGAGCACTCAACCAATCCATACCTAGGACGATATTATAATTGCCCATAGAAACTCTATAAACCTCGCAGAAAACTCTCTCCCGCATAATACAACACAAAACGAGGCATAAACTTGATTTACTCCCACGAAACTGTTACCAGTAAGTATTCAACCTTACAAGTAACGAATCGGGCTCCAATCCAACTCGTGTCACAAATCTTACAGATATAAATGAATGCGAAGTAACATAATCAAATAAAGCTGAAGGTCAATGAGAGTGAACGAGAATGAAACATGCGACTACCTCTCTTGCTGCAAGCGACTCCTCAATGTAAAGCGTAAAAGCCTGACCCTGACCCCTGGGTGCTGGACCCCTCTGCTGCTAGCATCTCTGCCTCTGAATCAGAGCCTGAACTTGAGCATACTATTGAGGCCTCTGATGCTGGAACTCCTGGAACTAAGTCGGTAGTGGCCTTTGAGCTCGCTGTTGTTGAGCCGACATTGTCGCCCTGAACTGCTGGCTGGAAAGATAATGATCTAGTCGAACTCCTTCTTGAACAAGCCCCCATCACGTGGTCTGATGCTCTACATGCTAAGCATAAGCCCTGTGCCCTACGGTAATCAGATAAGACGTGTCGTGCCTTCCCACAATAGGACCAACCCACTGTAGAAGACTGCCTCGACGTGATTGTGACGACTGCTGGAAGGAAGCTGCTGAAGCCGGTCCCCTCGGAGATCTAATCGTCAAAGTTGGAACTGTTAGAGCTGGTGCCGATGACTACAAAGAAGATCTCTTCTGAAAGTGAGGCCTCTTTTGGCCTCTGACTCAATCCACAATCCTTTGCGAGGTGTACTCATACCACCTCGATGCTCTCATATGATATTAAAAGTCTAAAATTCATATTGTTTAACTGCCAGTATGATCTCCAAATGAAGTCCCTGCTAGAACCTCCTCGTCCGATCCAAATCGGTTGCCACTATGGAAGGGACAAACCGAATGATCCTACTAAATTCTACCGCACAACCATCAAATAGTCATGTTCATCAGTCTTAGGTTGTTAAATCTCTGTTGCAAATCATAATACGATACTGCATCAAAATACGGAGTCTGAAACCTCTCACTAAAGTCCACCAAAGCAATAGGCATTGTGAGAGAAGCCTCATGAGCCGCCCACCAGTCGTGGGCAAAAACCAAAAGATGAAGCCTGATCACTGCAACCCGTTCCTTAGCCAGTGTCCTTGCCTCCAAACTGGCCTCAGTATCCTGAAGCCAAGCATTAGACGCTATCGCATCCTTTGTACCATAAAAGTATGGAGGATGGAGGCACCTGAAGCTTCTCACAAAATTGTATACCTATACGCCACATTCTCCAAAGTCGTTTAAACTGACTAGGTAAGAATACCACTCTGACGTTGCTGCGTCGTCATGAAACCTCTAAGTACACCCACCAGCTAACGAATAACATTCTCTGGCTGCTTTGTCTTGATTGACACTGTTGGCTGATCAGGATGAATTAGCATCTCTGTCCTCATGTTGACTCTGAACTCTGCTTCCGAATGCTGAGATTGAGCCTATAGAACTGACGGATGCTGACCTGCTATCGATAGAACCCGAATGATCAATGATCAATGCAGATATAAGATCAAGATCAGAGATATATAGAGTAATATGAAGGATATATTTGAAAAAGATTTAGTGACTGCGATAACTAGAAGTGAACCCCATATATCTGATAAATCTGATGCATGAGCCACCACTAAAACCTATGTCACGTATAACCCCTATATCCATATTTTTTAAATTTTTTATTTTATTTTAAATTGTTGTGTTGGAAAATATATATTCGTTTATAAAGGAAAATATAGGTATTTTTGAATGATAAAATTGTTTTACCAAATTATATTTTCAAAATTTAAATTTTAGTTTATGAAAATATTATTTAAATAATATTAATTTGAATTATTATTGTAATCAAATATTAGATTTAGATCTGATTAATTTAGTTATAAAACTAATGATTATTATATTTGACCAATAAAAAAGATTTGCTAATTTATTTTTATAAGATTTAGATTTATGCAAATATACTTTAAATTTTATTTGATAATATTGGATATTATTTTAAATTATTATTATGATCAATTATAGATTGAGATTTGATCGATATAGTTTTGATATTGATTTGATTTGAATTTAATCGAAAGATTTATTCATTAGATTCTTGATCCTTCCAAATTAGAAAATTATGTGTCAATCTGCATCTATTTAAGGAGGGACTTTTTCTTATTTTCTTCCAATAACAAAATGCTTCTAACCTAATCCTCTAATCCTAGTTAAGTAATTGCTACGCATTATATATATACCATTTTTCTTTCTCAAAATTCTCTTTTTTTCGTCCAAAATAGCCCAAATTTTGTCATAAATTTAGCTATAGCAACTTCACGAAGCCTTTACGACTAACTCTGGACTCAGAACCGTATCGAGGTTAGATTTCCAAATCTATAATTTGTTTTCTGTAATTATGAACATGAATTTCTGGAAATTGTTTGAGTGCCAAATGTCCAAAAAAATCGATAAGCAGCATTATTTTTGAGATTCTGGGAGATCTCGAACTCCGTTTTACGAACAGTTTGATGTTTTAGAAAGCTGACATATAGATGTACAGCTAATTTTTCATAAATAAATAAAATATTTTATTATTTTGTTTAATTTGTAGAACCCATAGATGGTTGGTAATTTATCGAATTAGTAGCTGTTAGCCATAATTACAACAACTTTCAACCAAATCGAGATTGTGTCGCACACGGCAACTCTAAACTAATCGAGGCAAGTACACTATTCCTTTATGTTCTTATTATATTATAATACTATTTTTTATTGTGTTTTCATGCAGTATCTAGTTTGAGACACCATTATGACACAATATGACTTACTGTACCATGATTGTTATTATTGTTATTATTTAGTGAGACGGGAGAAGAAATGCTAAGTAGGTATGTGAACAAACCCCAATTATTGTTATTGTGGATAGCTATGTCATACACCTCACGTATGGATTAGCAGTATATTTTTATTATGGATAGCCATCTATATGATGTGTCGTATTAGCCCAACCGTTCACACGTCAAAAGGTATTTCAAACATGTCGTTTGTTAGTTTTACTTATTCGTGTTCGTTGTCTAGTTCTCTTATTTATACATGTCTTGCTATGGTCTTCTTATACATGCTTATTGTTCCAGTTCACATACATATTTTCTTTATTGTTATACTAAATCTCTATTTATCTAGCTTATTTTGTGCTGAGTTATATTATTGCAATATGGTTGTACTTTACTTCGTTCCTGATTGGATACGTTGCACGACTTACTATTTTCACCATGGACTTTCTGGGGAGGTAGAGTCATTTCAGAGGCCAATCTTAGATTCTAGATAGATTAGATAGTAATTGAATTTAAATATTTAGCGGATTTGTTCCCGAATATCATTTTGATGTATTATTGGATTTGTAAATAAAGTAGTTATTACGAATAAGCAAATAGATGAAATTAAGATAAATATTATTTGTTTGGCTTGAGAATAATATTGAGGTCTAGACAAAGTATTACCGCTGATGCTGCGGCGTAGGCTGGACTTGGCTACGTACTCGTATCCCGAAAAGCGGGTGTGGGTCGTAACAAGTTCTTATGGTGGCCTACGCAGGTCATTTTTTGCAAAATTGTGCGAACTCGTGGTACTTTCTTTTACTTGTTATTCATTTATTTCTCAATTCTAGATATTGTGGTCATAGGATACTAGTTGATACTTTGCGTCCGATTTGTAATCGGGTGCAGATGTCAGTATGTAGATATTGGGTATCAATACTTGTCACGACCCACACCCAGTGTAAGGGCACGAGAAGTGGGTATGTCCAGCGTACGCCGCAGTGTCGGCGGTAGAACGATGTCCTAGGTCACAACATCTAACAATATAACCATACTTGTACAATGATATACACTCTAAACGGGGGACAATATAAAGGTACAACTCAATCACAACATCTAAGGCGAAAATAAGGAATAAAGAGATGGATAAGATAAAGAGTAATCTCCAACAAGAGCAACAAATGAGAGTAATATCTGAGTGTTCAAATAACACAAAACAACCAATATCTGAAAGTACATAAAATAAGACAACTAAAAGGAAAACTAGTCTAGAAATCTAATCTAGACAATATGCAAGTCCTCAGCGACTGCTGGATCCTCCTGAGGGTCCAAGTCACCGGTGTCATCTAAGTCTGTGCCATAATATGTAGGGCAGAACTCCTCCTCATCACCTGTAATATTTTCAACAGTCCAACCAGGACGGGAACGAGCACAATACTTATCACGCAGTTCATATCTTGACAGGAAATATAAAGCATGTGATAGGTTAAGATACATAAAATAATGTAAGAAATAAGCATGAAAAGAAAGAAAGAAACTGATAAACGAAGCTATCTATATATGATAATAGAGAACTGTAAGTGACTATGTGATTTAGAGTACAAGATGGACATGTGAACGACTTGATTTGCACATGATTACACTAAAGCGTTTGTACATGATTACACTACTTAGAATTGTTCACATGACTATTTCTACTCTTCCATGCCCCAATCAATACACAAGGATCTAGACAGGTTATGTTATTATACATGATAATTTATACATGAAGCTAATAAGATCATGAGAGTACATGAGAGCACATGAGTATACGTGAATAATAAGAGTCCACAAAATACATGATGTTCATAAAAAGCACATGACATGATGTATTCGATGCACCCGAGGGGATAACATCTCATGTAAAGATCCATATAGTACTAATCCGTGATAATGTCGTGTCAGCATCAAGTAAATTAAACTATGACAAGAATATAATTCCTAACAAGTATGAAACGGTCAGAGAATGTACTCGTCTGGTATCTCGTGTATGATGAGAATAAGAGTCAGAACTGGAGTATCCGAGTCCTATTTAGAACAACCATAGGTTACAAAGTGTCTAATATAAAACAAGAATAGCCTACAATACATTCTAAATGATTCTAGTCCTTCTAGGTCAAAGTCAACCCTTGGTAAACTCTAGTCAAACTGGTCAACTATAAGTCAACTAGTCAATCTACCAAATTTAGGTCAAACACAAGTTATCAAGTCATTCCA